>CM062818.1:892826204-893447372 GCA_031772625.1 Pinus tabuliformis
TCTTCTACATTCTTCAATAATTCAGCAGAGAGAGAGAGATAGTACAATATCACAAATCTGTGATTTTACAACAACAATAATAAAACCCTAACCAACAATGACAATGCTGGTCAAACAACTCCCAAATATCCTCAAGTCAACCTAGGAAAACTTGGTCTCCAACAACAATAATGAGCAGCCCAAAACAGTCAACAAAATGTGGTCAAACAATAGTTAACACTTCAGTAAATCTGCAGTCAACCCTAACCAGTCAACATTGGTCAAAGCAGTGGTCAAACAGAGGTCAACATTGGCTGATCTGAACTGCGGCTTGCATAGTAGAGGCTCCCCACACTAATTCGTAGTCAAAGGTACCCTCACGCTGGTAAATGCAATCCTCTTGCACCTTGGTCAACCTAAGTCAATGATGCTACTCCTTGCTGCGTCGTCCTGCACCCAAGTCAACGCTGCTGCGCCTAACTGCGTCCTCCTTCTTCCCACATGAGAGAGAGATCCTCCTCCTACGCATGCCCAAACAAGCTAGGAGAGAGGAGATGTGGAGATGAGATGAGTGTCATAACGCCTCAAGGTCTCCTCTTCTTATATTGCACGTTGAGGTTAAGCTGGTGGTGTAAAACATTATTTTGCTTACTGGTTGACCTTGATAATTTGTCAAGAAATGCAAATAAATTCATATCTTCATGAATACATGTCGGAATCGGATAATCGTTAGATCAATCCTACACCTCTCGATGAGAGGAATCCAAGAAAAATATCAGCTGCCATAAATGAGGTGACTTACATGGAGTTTGGCCTTGGTTTCCAATTTTAACATTTATGAATGTGACATAGTAAAGATGGCCTCCAAGTTATTTTGGAGTCATAAGTTCACAAACATCAGAGTGAATGAGATCCAAGACATTGCTTCCAAATGGTCTCTTGGTATTCTTGCCCAATGCACATCCCTTGAAGACACCTTCATGATCCTCCTTCAAATTCGGTATTCCATCTACTATGGAATTTAAAGTTGGAAGAATTTTGAAATATAGTTAGCCAATGTTGGGTCCCTATAATACTAGTGATTACCCCATTACTATTGTAGTTATACCCCTTATTTATATTGTTGTGCCCCTATTACCCCCATATTGTTATTTATGTGCCCCATAGAATCCCTCTATTGTTATTTTTGTGGCTTTATATTATTATAGTTAGGTCGGCTGGATTATATTGTGACTCCTTAGACTCCTATATATAGAAAGGAGGTTTTGTCATTTGAATCATCCAAGAATTGTTCATTTATGTAATGTAAAGGAGGTTGCCCCCTCGAAGAGGCTGAATTCTAAGGCGTTGATCTATCTTTTCTATCTTTTCTTGAGTTGGTTTCATAACATTTGGTATCAGAGCTTTGGATTCTAGGGTTTCGCTGCTCCAAACAGGTCATCGTGGAATTTTCGCTATAACTTTTTTTCTGTGACGTTTCAGAAGTTGCAAAAAAAACCCATTTGAGAAGAAATCGCGCTGAACCTTGGGTCCGAATTTCAGAGCTTTTCGCGCGATATTTTCGGAGATATGATCTGAGGAAGTTGGTATTTTTGCAGACTCCTGAATTACATTCAAAACAGGTGACCTGGGGAAAATCGTCATAACTTTCTCTCTGAGGATCGGATTGAAATTTCGTAAGAAGGTACAGAAAGAGGACGGACTGTAGTTTCTTGTATGCATTTTTCAGATCCATAGGTCGAAACAATGACTCGTGGCACGTCGTACAAGTTTGCTCTACTGAACTAGTCTATAAGCAAGTCACTGTGGGAGATTTCGCATAACTCTTCCTTGGAGAAACCAATTTGGGTCAGACTTGTGGCATTGGAAAGAGGACTCAGAAGGCTACTACAGGTCAAAATTTCAGAACTGAATGATCCGAAATTACAGAGATACATCAGATTCAATATCAGGCTTCTACAAAGTGAAAAAAGGTGTGTAGTTTTTTTTTTAATTTTTGCATAAGCTTGGTTTGAAGGAATTCAAAGGGCATAGTAAAGCATTATTATCGGTAACTGATGCCCCGAGGAAAGAAAATGCAAACACCTAGTAAGGAACCTGAAAGCTCTAGCATGACTCATGAAGAAGAGGAAGAAATGCTACATGATATATCAAAATTACAAGAACAAGTGCAACAAATGTCACGCTCACAAAAGCTAACAGAAGCTAAGATAAATGGCGTGGAATCTAAGATAAAGGGCATGGAAGCTAAGATGGATGATTCGAACATAGATTTGAAGAGAGACATGGCAGATTTGAAGACAGATTTGAAGACAGACATGGACGAATTGAAGATAAATATGAATAAGTTGCTACAAGAAATGGACACTAAGGATGAAAAGGTACTAAAGGAAACTCATGATGAGAATAAAAGAAATGTTAATCATGATTCCATAGATGCTAATGTTGGATCGAAGACTCACCATATTCCAAAAATCGATATGAGGAAGTTTGATGGCAAGGATCCTGCCACATGGATATTACAGATGGAGCAATTCTTCGATCTCAATAATGTGCAAAACACACAAAAGGTACGTATGGCAACTGTATATTTGGAACCAAATCAGTTTGTATGGTATCAATGGCTTTGCTCTCGTAAACAATTTATCACTTGGGCAATTTTTACGGAAGAATTGATAGCACATTATGAGGATACAAAAAGCAACACTTTTTTTAGCCAATTGATAAGTCTCAAACAAAAGGGTTCAATAATGGAGCACATTGAGGAGTTCCAAAAATTGAACATAAGGGTAAAAGATATTCCAGAGGAGCATAGGATTGATGTGTTCATAGGGTCTTTAAAGGATAATATCCAACATGATGTTCGCCTTTGGGAACCTGATTCATTAGAGAAGGCATTCAGGTTAGCAAGAAAAATGGAAAGCAAAATTATGGCAACCAGGAAGCATACCACTCACAACTATAAAGACGGAAGTGTTGTTGCCCCTAGTCTTCCACAACCTATAAGGTTGACACCACAACAATTGGAAGAAAAAAGAGCAAAAGGGCTTTGTTACAGTTGTGATAGCAAATACACTAAAGGTCATAAGTGTGCTGAGAAGAAATTATTCTACATAGATTGTGAAGAGGAAGAAGAAAAGGAGCAAGAAAGGTCAAAAGAAGAGGATATACTTCAGGAACAAAGCCTAGATGAAGAACAAATAAATCCGACCATATCTTGTAATGCATTGGCGGGAATTACCACTCCTCAAACCATCAAGATAGAAGGACAAATCAAGAAGAAAAAGGTAATAGTGTTGATTGATTCAGGAAGCACCCACAATTTTATTCATTGTAGGGTAGCAAAAGAATTGAATTGCTTCCTATATCCAGCACCAGAGTGTCAAGTGATGATTGCAAATGGAGGAACAATAAATTGCTCTGGAAAGTGCCATAATATCAAGCTATCCATGGGAGAATATGTATTGACTAGCCCAATGCTTTCCATTCCAATGGGAGGTGCTGATGTTGTACTAGGAGTCCAATGGCTACAATCCTTGGGTACAATAGCTTTTAATTTTCAAGAACTTTTCATCAAATTTTCTACGGAAGGAAAGGAAGTTGAATTAAGGGGTATTGCAGGGAAACCAGGAAAGATAATCAGCTCTAATGGTATGACAAAGCTTCTAAAAAAGGAGCAAAGAGGTGTAATTGCACAATTATGTTCGCTAGATGTTTCCACATCGGAATCATCTATTTCTCCAGATCTCCAAAAAGTCCTGGACAATCATTCCAGGTATTTGAGACTCCCAAAGGTCTCCCACCTATGCGTGATCATGATCATGCTATTCATCTGATTCCAGGAAGTGTTCCTCCAAACATCAGGCCGTACAGATATCCCTATGTCCAAAAAAGTGAAATTGAACGTATGGTTGCAGAAATGCTAGAGGCTGGTATAATTCAACCGAGTCAAAGTTCTTTCTCTGCTCCAGTAGTATTGGTGCACAAGAAGGATGGATCATGGCGCATGTGTCCGGATTATAGGGAGCTCAACAAGCTCACTATTAAAGATAAGTTCCCCATTCCTGTCATTGATGAATTACTGGATGAATTGCATGGATCAATTTACTTCACCAAGTTGGATCTTCGTTCGGGATATCATCAAATCAGAATGAAGATTGAAGACATTCCGAAAACAGCATTTAGAACTCATGAGGGTCATTATGAATTTTTGGTCATGCCTTTTGGCCTTACCAATGCACCTTCAACATTTCAAGGTTTGATGAATTCAATTTTCAAACCATTCCTTAGAAAATTTGTGTTAGTATTTTTTGATGATATACTAATCTACAGCAAGTCTTGGAAGGATCATGTTGAACATGTTGACAGGGTGCTACAACTATTGGAGGAGAAACAATTATATGCAAAAAGATCCAAATGTTTCTTTGGAGTCCAGGAGGTGGAATATTTGGGTCATATTGTATCTCATGAAGGAGTTAAGGTAGACCCTAGCAAAATTAAAGCCATTAAGGAATGGAAAATCCCCACATCCATAAAGCATCTGCGAGGATTTCTTGGGTTGACAGGGTATTATCGCAAGTTTGTTAAGAATTATGGGAGAATAGCAGCACCTCTAACAACATTATTGAAGAAAGATGCATTTTCATGGACTCCGGAAGCAACAAAGGCCTTTGAACATCTTAAAGAGGCAATGTGCCAAGCACCGGTCTTAGCTACACCGGACTTCACAAAAACCTTTATTGTGGAATGTGATGCTTCAGGAAATGGAATTGGTGCTGTTCTAATGCAAGATGAAAGACCCATTGCTTTTGAAAGTCGTCCAATCAAGGGAAAGTTTTTAAGAAAAGCTATTTATGAGAAGGAAATGTTGGCAATACTCCATGCACTTAAGAAATGGCGACCCTACCTAATGGGAAGACACTTCAAGGTAAAAACGGATCATGATAGCCTTAAATACTTTTTAGAACAAAGATTATCCTCTGAAGAGCAACAAAAGTGGGTCACAAAGATGTTGGGTTATGACTTTGAAATCATCTACAAAAAAGGGAAGCAAAATGTGGTGGCAGATGCACTCTCAAGAAAGGATGAGGATGTGGAAGCATTGTTGTGCGCCATTTCTATTATCCAACCAGATTGGATAAATGAAGCAAGGGAGGAATGGAAGAATGACGAAGAAGTGTGGGCACTTATTCGAAAGCTACAACAAGATTCCAGTACGTCTGATACATTTAGCTGGAAAAATGATTTGTTATGGTACAAAGATCGCTTATACCTCTGTAAGAATTCCCAGCTAAAACAAAAGATTCTTATGGAATTGCACACTTCTCCCTTAGGAGGGCACTCAGGATTTTTAAAAACTTACCACAGGGTTAAGAAGGAATTTTTTTGGGATGGCCTTAAATCAGATATTCAAAAGTTTGTGGCAGAATGTTTGGTTTGCCAACAAAATAAAGTTGAAACAATTAAGACACCGGGTCTATTACAACCTTTATCCATTCCAAGCCAACGTTGGGAGGAGGTTTCAATGGATTTTATCACAGGTTTACCCAAGTCTGAGGGAAAAAGTGTCATCATGGTGGTAGTTGATAGACTTACCAAGTATGCACACTTTTGTGCATTATCACATCCATTTAAATCCAGTACAGTTTCTACTGCATTTATGGAAACAATTCAAAAGCTACATGGAAACCCAAAGATTATTGTAAGTGACAGAGATCCCATTTTCACTGGAAATTTTTGGACATAATTATTTTCTTGTCTTGGTACTTAGTTAGCTCATAGCTCATCTTATCATCCTCAATCTGATGGGCAAACTGAGATAGTAAACAAATGTTTGGAAGGATATCTTCGTTGCTTTGTATCTGATAAACAGACACAATGGGTCAAATGGTTGCCTCTGGCTGAATGGTGGTATAACACTTCCTTCCATACAACAACAAAAATGACCCCATTTATGGCACTTTATGGGTATCAACCACCATCCATCACATCATATTTAAGAGAAAATTCTAAGGTTCAGGCAGTGGAACATCACATCGAACATCAACAACAAGTCCTCCAACTCTTAAAGGATAACCTCGTGTTGGCACAAAATAGAATGAAACAACAGGCAGATCAACATCGCAGTGAAAGAAGTTTTGATGTAGGTGATTGGGTATTCCTACGGCTACAACCATATAAGCAAATGTCCCTAAAGCAAGCTAAGAAGGATAATAAATTATCACCAAAGTATTATGGTCCGTACAAGGTGTTGCAAAAGATTGGTACTATAGCATACAAATTGGAGCTTCCTGCAGCTTCTCGATTGCACCCAGTTTTCCATGTTTCATGTTTAAAGAAGGTTATAGGCGACAAGCTCCCAGTTCAAACAATATTGCCAGAACTTGACGAGGAAGGAAAAATTATATTGGAACCGGAAGCAATCACAGAAACAAGAACTCGACAGCTACGAAATCGATCAATTTCAGAGTATCTTATCAAGTGGAAGAACTTATCCGCTGAAGATTCCACATGGGAGGATGAGAATTTTATGCAGAAGTATCCAAAACTACTCAAGCGTTGAGGACAACACTTTTTTGAAGGAGAGGGGCATGTTGGGTCCCTATAATACTAGTGATTACCCCATTACTATTGTAGTTATACCCCTTATTTATATTGTTGTGCCCCTATTACCCCCATATTGTTATTTCTGTGCCCCATAGAATCCCTCTATTGTTATTTTTGTGGCTTTATATTATTATTGTTAGGTCGGCTGGATTATATTGTGACTCCTTAGACTCCTATATATAGAAAGGAGGTTTTGTCATTTGAATCATCCAAGAATTGTTCATTTATGTAATGTAAAGGAGGTTGCCCCCTCGAAGAGGCTGAATTCTAAGGCGTTGATCTATCTTTTCTATCTTTTCTTGAGCTGGTTTCATAACAGCCAAACCTTCGATGCCAAAGTTCACATGGACTAATTCAGTGTGAACTAGGGCTTGGTTTACAGGAGATATTAATCTATAATGCCTTCCTTCTCAGATGCGAACAACTTTAGCTTGATCTATGCTTGAGTCTTTCCCCAAACAACTACTTTTCCATCAATGAAGGCTACTCTATCTCCTTTATCTTCTAAACTTGAAATAGAAAGTAAATTTTTGTGTAAACCTGGAACAAATAGAATGTTGTTGACGTGGATGTTGCTTCCATCCTTGAGTTTTATGGAAGTTGATCCATTGCCTTTCATTGGATAGATTTTTTTTTCCAAGTTCCACAGAGTAAGAAAATTTTCCTTTAGATAAGGTCTTCAATTGGTTGGAGTGACCAGTGATATGCCTTGATGCACCACTATCAATTACCCAGATGTCTTTGTCTTGGAATGTACCAGAGAGATCCGAGAAGAGAACTTCATCTCTTTCATTGATTGATGCTTTCTTTTAAGAGAATAAGAACCTCCCTGTTTCCGTGATATATTTCTTGAAATGGTTTGCAATTTTCTTGATGAACTTCTTCATTGTAGAGGAGATCTTCATGATGTCCTTAGAGAACCAAAGCTCTGATACCAGGTCGAGAATTCAATAGGGCAATGAATATGTTAATTCTCTTAACTTGATAACTTCTTGTGTTACCTTTTACTTATTAGCTTTGTTCTTTATTATTCGAAAGTGAAATACATCAAACAACTACCAAAACAGTAAGAATAGTGACACTGTATATCTTTCAGATCTTTCAATTGACGAATACCATGACCTAGATTCAGATAAATATCCTCCAAGATCAAGTCTACGATGACCTCCCATTGTAATCTCTTCGACCTCCCAGTAGATCTGAAATTCTACTCCCCAGCAACTGCTGCTGCTTCTCTAGGAGACTTCGATCTCCCTCTAAATAGCCTTCCTCTTGTCTTTGCTTGACTTGACTTGAGTCTTAGGGCTAGTAAGATGCCCTAAGAGGCCTTCACTTGCCTTCCCTTCTCTTTTTCTTCCAAAATCGAATCACCTGAAATCCCAACGCAGAAACCCTAACTTCGATCTTCCCAGAAGAATGGAATAGCCCCAAAAACACTTCGACTTCTTCAACTTCCTCTTCTTCACACTTCCTTCTTCGACTTCTTCTTCTTCTTCTACCGCTTCTTCGCATAAGAGATGAGTGAGTTAGTATTCCGAATGGAGGACACGTTCCTATTATATATATTCTTCTTCAAGGTTGCATGTGGCTCTACATGTAGGCCGACTTGACAACTCACTAGGCCGACTTGATCTTGGAGGTTTTTGACACTTTAAAGACAAAATGATTTTTTCTTTACACTTTCCAATGTGCCCATAGGGTCTTCAATATATGACAATGACTCTTATACCTAGGACAAACCCTAGAAGCACTCAATGGGTGCTTGACCTATAAAATAAAAGAACTCGAGCATGAAACGCATGCTCTCAATAATAATAATAATAATAATAATAATAATAATAATAATAATAATAATTACTTTTTCATTTTATATTTACAAGAATACATTTCATACTTATGAAGACTGAACCTAGTTACACATTTTTCAATAGGAAGTGATCTTGGATGAAAACAACATCTTGGAATATGTGGAAGGAAATGTTCTCGAGCCTCCAGAAAATGCTCCTACTGCCGCCAAGGCCAAGTACAAGAAATGTGAGATCAAAGCCAAGAAAATAATTATTGATTCTTTAAGAGATCATTAGCTTACTTACATTTCAAAGTTGAAGAAGCCCAACGATATCTATGACAAACTGGTTGGGATGTATGAGGTTAATTCATACTCTCTCCTTGAAAAAACAAATCAAGGACATCAAAATGAACAAGGGAGAGACTGTGCAATCATACTTCATGAGATTATCTCAACTCAGGGATCAATTATTGACTGTTGGGGAATCTACGTGATACAAAGCTAGTACTCGTTGCATTTCAAGTTCTTCCTCCAATTTGGGAGACATTCATTAGTACTATTAACAACAATGACAAGTTTTTGACATTTGATGAATTGGTTGGCAAGTGCACTCAAGAAGAGACCAAGATGATATCTAGAGGGATGATTCAAAAGCATGAATAAGGGGATCCCCTCTGCATTTGTTGCTCAAGACAAGAAGAGGAAAGGTAGAGGAAGACCATCTAATTCAAGAAATCTTGCCCTGGAATAAAAGAACTCCAATAGATGAGTGACGAGAATTGAATGTTTCAATTGCCACAAACATGGTCACTATGCCCGAGACTGTCCAAAAAAGAGAGATGCTCCAAGGTTCAACTACAACAACAATTGTCGCTACAACAACAACAAGTTCAATGATAGAAGAAGAAGAGATGCTCTTAATGATCGTGAAGAAATCCGTCATCCTCAAAAGAGATCACAGACATGTAGTTCTAAAATTTCTGGTTTGTAGCAATTCTGCCACTACAGGGACAAATGTATTTTTTTTGGAGCTCGAACTTGACAAATTCTTGATTGTATCTCTTCAACTTGGATCTTTGGTGTAACCAAACCTATGTTTGGACTCTTCATGGATAGAGGTAAGTACAATTACACCTTTCTAGCTTAGACCATAGTGGTTAGGACAACTACCTTGTGAAAAAGCTATGAGTTATTGGTTGGGCAAACTTCATTAGTCAAGTTACCTTTTGGAGGTTGGACTTGTGAACTAAAATCTGCATAGAACCTTAGAACAATCAACACTTGATACCTCGGAGTTGTGTGTAGAAGGACTAGATCTTGCAAGTTTGGAAAAACACTTCAGATCTCTGATTGAAGGCTCAAACGAGTCCTGTAGTTGCTTCTCTCAACTTCGGACCTGTGGAAACCAGATTAGTAAACAACCCTCATCTCTTCAGCTCAGATTTGATTGTAATGGGCAAAGATCAATTCTTTGGAGGCTCAAACACATTGAAGACAACATTATGAAGCTTAGTTTTAAGCCTTATGGTGTGTAGTTCGGATTATTGAAGATTCAATCTTAGGCTTGGACAAAAATTTCGTGGTGCCTTGAATTGCAAGTCTACCTAGAACCTATTATAGAGACTCCAATTGTAGACCTATAGCTCCCATTGTTAGGACAGTTACACTTGGAGTCAGACATGCAAGATCAAGTGTCTAGGCTCAAACGTGTTGTGTTGAACAGTCACTCACCTAATACTTAGAGTAGTGGACAGTCACAAGCTCAACTTTAGTAGCTAAGAGATCGGAGTATATTACAGTCACTTAGACTGGTGGGTGAAAAGGTATTTTAGGAGCTTGATTATTGGACAAGATCTACAAGATCAGTGAAGTATTCAGAACTATTGAAGAAAGTCTTGGGGCAACTTATTGAAGACCTCGAAGCATCCTTGAAGAAAGTTTGGAATAACATTTGAAATAGTTGAAGCTTTGTGAAGACATATCTTGGAGTTGACATTTTGAAGGCACCCTTGGAGAGATGATGCTTTGCTGAATCCCTCCTGGAGTAATTTTGGAGAGCTTTGCTTGGGTAATATGAAGAGCAGTGGTGACACCTTCTGAGAAGACAAGATTGTCATTGATGAGGTGATTTGGAGGAGGCATTGCTGAATATAGACAGGGATCATTGAAGAAGATATTGGGAGCCATGAAGAATACATATATGTATATATACATATACATATAAACTATACCACTGTATATGAGTGATGCCACAAGAGTATAGCCACAGAGCAATGCCACAAAGTGCAAGCCATAGTTAAATACACACCATAGGAAAGTATCAAACCATATCAAATATGCACCACAAGAAAGAAGCAAAGCATACCAAATATGCACCATAGGAAATAAGTGAACCATAGAAAATATGCACCACATGAATGAAGCATATGGACCATAACAATTATATGAAGCTCTACAATGAATCATAGAGATGTATAATAAGAACCACTAAAATAAGTGATGGCATCCACATTGACATGTGATACACAGAGATATATAATATGGGCCATTTCAGTGTAGTGATGCCACATTATGATGCAAGCCATAGCAAATGTGTGATCCCCTATAAATGCAAGCAACAGAACATGGCATATGTGCCATAAAAAATAATGCAAGCCTGAGGAAAATTCATGATCACAGATTTACTCTACGGGCCTCAGATCAAACCACACAAATCACAAAGAACTTCCTTCTAATTGCATGCTTCACATGGAGGAACATTGACGAGTATATATAGTTGACTCAATGTGAAGGTGCGTCCATTTTGGGATAGGCTAACTTGTGGTCGATTTGAGAAATAGGAGGGAGGATGTAAAATTTAAATTTCCTATTAAAAATATTTTCTTTAATAAATTTGTTTCATAATAAATAACAGGATGAGTGCCTCAACTAATAATATTTCTATATTTTAATTGAATTCTCTTTAGGTCAGATGAACTTCCTTTGGGGCAGGAGGGTTTCCCTTTGGGGAAGTTCATCCCGAAGCTACCCAATTTTCAATAGACTCTACTAGATAAAGTTTTTTGGAGAAAAAAGAAAGGTATTACTAGCATAGGTGATCCTTTTGTAAGTAATTCCCCATAGTCCTCTTCCTCTTTTTCTTCTAAACTTATGTTTCCTATTTAGTGAGTTCTTTGTTGGAAATGCAACTAGTTTCAATCTTCATAATTGTTGTTGCACCCATTTCAATATGTATCTTATGTAACAAACAAAAGAAGAAAAGATAAATTTATTATTTCAAAGCATGGATTTCATGCTCATTATTGATGGTCTTTTAGGTAAAATCATGTTCTTCATGCTTCTAGGGTTTGTTAGGCCATATGATTTATTCTCATGAGTCAAAGGAGTCAACATCATGTTTATAAGATCCTTTCCGAAAAATGTAATTGGTAAAAGAATTATTTTTTGTCTAGAAAGTCTTGGAAACTCCAAAAGTACAAGTTAGCCTTGACAGCTTCAAGTCGGCCTAGAGAAATGAATTTGACCCCTTGAAACGATTATATAAAGGAGTAGTTCAAAATCATTTGAGACACACTCATCAACAAGTTTGATCTCTCTTGAAAAGGTTTGATATATAGCTAGAAGAGGCAAGGAAGGTAGAGCGAAGGTCTGGAATGAAAAAGGAGGAAAATAAATATTGTTTTGGGCTCTATCTCTCTCACACGTGCGAAGTTCTAGGGTTACTGCAACTACAAAATAAGGTCGAAACTATAGGTCCAAGTTGCAGGAGGACAAGGGGTTGTATTAAGTTATATGAAGGAGAAATATCGTGTCTTGACTTCGTTGACCTTGGGAAGAGTTTTATTGCTCTAAGAAAGATCTCTTGAAGAAGCAGAATTAGTGTTTCTACAATAATTATAGGACCAAATTCGTAGGTCGAAGTTGTTGGACGAAGTTGCAGAGTCAAAGGTGTGGTCGAAGTTGCAGCTAGAAGCATATTGATGCAGGATTGAGCTATGATATTGCAAGGGATGACTTGGTACTTGAAGGAGGACTTGGTCTAGGGTTTGGGTCTTTTTGGTCTCATTTGAATCATATTCTATAAGAAGAGGAGTTTCTAGGTTTTCTCTTTGGAGGGGTTTTTCCATAACTTGGAGCCTAATTTGTATGTCCACAGTCTTTATTATTTTGCTCTTGATATTTATTTGATGAAGAATATCTAATAAATAAACACAAGAAGAATAATAAATTTCATAACCAAGTATTAAGATTAAGGAAAATTGGAATTAATAACTGCCACATTGCATTTTTCAACATTCTATTTGTTAATTTTGGGGCTAGCTTGTTCTTTGCTATAGATAATTGCATTTTCAAAAAAAAATAAAAAAATCAACATTTTCATTTAACATTCACCCCATATAAACATTTCATCATTAGAAATGATTTAGAGAGAACAATAACATCAATAATGCAACAAAATAGAAAAGGAACATTAGAAGAAAAACATGCGTAATAGAGACACTAGTATTTAGGTTAGGGACTAGGGAAAATTTCCACGATGGGGAAACCCAACCAAATTCTTCTTCTATTAGATATTCATCAAATTTCAGATGAGATACAAAGTAAAATAATCATGAGACATCATTATCAATCACATTAGGCAACCTAGGGTTAATGCAACAACAGATAAATTTACATAGGTCTCCATATCATTATCCCAAGGGTATTGTAGACATATGATTATTATTGTCATCTAGATTACAATCGTCATTGTCATATAAAGGATCACTATCACTATCATCCAATAATATCATTATTATGCAAACAAGACCATTGTATCAATAGATCATTATATATGTATTACTTAGGTTCAAGTTTATAGATCCAAGTTACTGTCATATGATTGTTATGACACAAGGTCATTGCCATAGACATACATCAAAGTTATTATAATCAAGAGAATGCCATCAAGTCTATCATCACTAACATCAAGGTCACTACCGTCATCAAGATTAATATCATATCAAGGGTTATTGTCATACATGATTACTGCCATATCGTCATCATAGAGCCATTCATTAGAGTGACACTACCACACCAAGGTTATTGGAATACATATAGATCAAGTTGTCGTCATTGAAAGATACTCTGCCAAATATCCTACTGTCATGAGAGTTTACTTAAGTGTCATTGTTAGCATAAATAACATAGAGAAGTATGCAAGCCGTAATGTGAGCTAGAGATCCATGGAATAATAGTGAACCTCTAAGATATATTGAGCCACTGAGTATAGGAATTTCGAGCCACTGTGATATGCGAGAACCATAGAACATAATGCCACATATATACAAACCACTAAAATATTAATACAAACCTTAGAAAACATAATGTGACCTTATGGAATAGAAGTGAGCCACAAAAAAATGTATGCGAGTCAAGAGATATAGAATGTGATCTTCTTAGATCAAGAGTGGACTATAGATACGATATAGTGCGTCATTGTTGCGCATTTGCCATAGAACCACTATGTGAGCCAGAGAATTATAGCGAGAGCCACAAAGAATGAGATTCATTGTGTGAGCTAGAGAATTATACAAAGAATGAGTATCATTGTGTGAGCCAGAGCATTATACAGAGAATTAGAATCATAATGCGAGCCATGGCATTTAAGATCGAGCCACATAACCAATGTGGTCCACAGGGACAATGTGATCTGAGATGTAAATGGTTTGTGCCACAAAGGCAATGTGATCTATAGAGTATGATCCATAGATAAACAAGTGTGAGTTACTAAGATGCAATACAAGCCTCCATAAATATATATAGAGTGAGATCCACAGAGTATTTACCAAGATCCATCATTGAGTAAGAGTGAGATCCACATAGTATATATAGTGAGATCCAGCATTGAGAATAGTGTGAGTTGGCCACCGAGTATATACACGAACCACAGAGCCTTAGAATCTCCGATATACATGGAATTTTGGGATGTGACTATTCACCCATGGAGGCTAACATGAACATTTTGAATGGCTGGCTTCAAACTTGGATGGAATAATTCAAATTCAATTTTTCTTTAAATATATTTACCAAATTCTTTGATGATCCTTTAATAATTATTTTCCTTTTATCCAATTTTCATCCTTCTTAGGGAAAGATGGGATTTCCTTTGGGTAAGTAGGATTTTTCATGGGAAATTCATCCCATAGCTGCCCATATTTCAACACTCTTTAGCAGGCCTTATGCATGATCAAATATGGAGGATGTTTAGGGTTTACCTTAGTTGTACCAAAGACAAGGATACCCAACTTGTCCATAAATATCTTTGTTGATATATCACAATCAGGGCATATTCCATTTGTATTTCCTATTTTTCCATGAAAACCAAGCTATATTCGTCATAAGAGAGTCATAAAAAAAAGACCCAATCAAAATTACAAGGATTTGTTTTTCTGGTGTGTCCAAATACCTTGCCATGTTTGTCATCCCCAATGAAATCTCCAACAATCTACACATTTTTTACAGATGATAAAAAAAATACATTATGGCATATTGTGTATTTCCTTCCTCGGCATTTGCATAATACTAGAATCAACATCATCCAAATCTATTGTTATCGTTAGAATTGAAGGAATTTTCAGTTCTGTAGTGCTTTTAAATAATGCTTAGGAAACATGCTTATGCTTTTCATTATCACTATTTGGACATCTTCAGACATTGGTAGAGCTCCCTTCTCCTTGATTCTATAAATAGATTCATTTTCATCCTTGTTCTGAAGAACCCTTTGCCCTATATACCATTATAAATTTCAAACGAGAATATATTGGTGTTGCATCTTGGTAGTTTGTGAACTATCATTGTCAACAAATACAAACAAAAGAAACATTATCTCCATTATAGCTTCCCCATTTCCTGGATTTTGATCAGCAACTAGTTGACCATTCTTCTAATCTCCCTAAATCTAGAAATACCTCAAAATGCAGCACTATTCCATTCTCTACTATGAATGATCCCAAGTATTTTCTAGGAATACATTTGATCAAAATACTAATTTCTCTCATAATCCAAGCTTGTAGAAGGTTAGTGCTTTGACCAAGATTAGAAATATATCCAAGAGATGGTATGTAAATAAAAGCATCAAGAATGTCCTTATGTTTGATCAAATCCTTAAAGAAAAAAATCCCTTCTTGTGTAGCCCAGTCATCTCCTGCCTTGAAGTACTCAATCTTGAGGATAGATTAATAGTTTAGGACAAAGTCTTGTTCTTTTACTTTTGGATCCTCATGTTTTCTTCTCCAAACTTGGTTGGGTTTTTTAGCTAATTTTTTTTATTTTATTTATTTATTTATTTATTTTATTATTTTTATTTATTATTATTATTATTATTATTATTATATATATATTTTTTATTTATTTATTTATTTATTTATTTATTTTATTTATTTATTTTTCTCGTTTAGGAACCCATTTCATGCCACTTCTACAATCTCAAGATGTATGCCCAATATTATGGCATTTAAAGCCTTTACTTATGAACTTGAATGAGGGAGCATAATTTTTGTTGATGAACACATTGGAGTATCTCATTGCAAATTTACTTCTGGGGAACTTATAGGGCCTCTTATAGGTGTCTTTGTCATATGCTCTACAATCTTTTTCCATGTGCCCAAAATTTGTACAAAAGTAACAATGACCAAAAAATATAGTTTGATACTAGGAAGATGAGGATTTTCTTGGTGCACTTCATGAAGTTGTTATACCCTGAGGTTCTTTGATGATATTCATTGCTACTTGCAACATCAACATGTATTCCAAGGGAAAAGGTTCTTCCAATGTCTTTTTGACTCCTCTTTTTGCTTCTACTGGAATTACTGGAATAAGCACAACTTTCAAGATTTTCGACATTCTCGTTCTTTGGTGCTTCATTACTTTTGCTAGAAGTCTCACCTACATATCCAAGACCAAATTTTTCAAGTGGTGATCTTTGACAACTTAGGATGCCATCCAAGACTTGAGAACTCTTCAAGTTCCTATTTAGTTGATCAACTTTTTTCCTTAGAGAAACAATCTCTTCTTTTGACTTCTCACAATCTTCCTCTTTCTTTGTTAGTTGAATCTCCATTACTTCTTTCATTCTCTTTGCTTCACTTACCTGGACTTTAAGGGAGATGAAATTTGCTTCAAGCTTGTTAATTTATTCATATTTTTCCTTTAGTTGGCTTGCCTACCTTTATTTTCGGCTTCATCGACTTGTCCTTTTAGGAGGAAAAATTCTTCCTTTGGGCTCTTATTTTCAACTTATTATATCTGCTTATTTAGTTCTCTATTTTATTCTTTGATTTTGGTTATTTCTTTAAGGGAAGATACAAGATATACTTTGAGGTCTTCTTCATTTTTTACTTGGGAGTCTTCTTCATCTTCTAGGGTTTCCTCACTCTTGGTGTCTTCAATTTTGTTTTCAATTGTCTTCTTTAGTTCTTGATCATGTTTGCACTCTTTTTCTACATGATCTAGTACAAAGCAAGATTCTACATGAAGTTTTTTTAGCTTTTCCCAAATTCCTTTGGCTAAGGAACATGTTGGACACCTAATCGTATATGGGTTGGTGTGGAATGTGAACAGCGACTGGAGTCCAAGAGACCACTTGGAATATGAATCTAAGGGTTACACCATGTACCATAAATGTATATCATGTCAATAATATATGGAATCTCATGCTTATCCTTCTTATTCTTCCTTCGCCATGTATGTGTTTAACATGGTATCAAAGCTGTAGGCAATCTCCTGCCCCAAGTGTGAGCCATTTTTTTTTGTGGCCTCAATCTGGGCACCCTCATTTTCCCTGTTAGAATTGCACCTGAAGGTTGTTCTTGCAGACCTAACACTATCTATAGACCTACACCAAAACGCTTCACTTTCCTTGCTCTTGAAATGGACTTGCCTCCTTACCATTATGGTTTGTCAGATTTGTCTTCACACTTACACAACGTTACACTCATTTTTCAGTGTGTATGTGAGAGTGAACCTTGGAACTCTTAATGTTATTGGCATGAGTTCGATGGTGGATTTCTTTTGGTTTTGAATCATTTGCAGCTTTTCTAGCAGCATTATTTCTACCCAAATACTGGTCACGGATGCGATGGAGGAATTGTGAATTATTTCTTTAAGAATGCCCTTTTCCGAGACATTTCTGTAAAAATAATGATCACAAAGGAGGAATTTGGAGTCCTCTCTGTCCAAACGGTTGTTTCAGATTGATGAATTTGAGGCAAATAAATTAGGGTATCTCGGTTGAATTCGACGTGCCATTACTCTGCCCATCCATTATGTCATTGTTGCAGCTCTGTCCCCTGACTGTTGCATTATTTCCATACCAGTCTGACCTTCTCATTACTGCTATGTCTCAGAACTCTATTGCTCAAGCCTAGCATTCCGCTGCCATTTATCTGAGATGTCAAAACTCTATTTTGTGTAACTCCTCATAGAGATAATAACGACAAACCTAACACGAAGACCATTATCTATCCATCTCTTCAGTTTTTTTGCATTACCGGAGCCATTTTCCACGCATATAATTGTATGGAGTCTCATATTTCTTTTTGTAATGCCTGGTCTTCTTTTTGCTCATCGTATCAGTTACCTTGGCTATGAGAAACTAGGTTCATTGTAGGATTGTGTTGCGAATATTTCTGGCAACATTATCATAGAATGATCATGAGTATGACACCAGAAGAATTCAGAATTCAAATGACTATCTGCAGACTAAGGTTGGGGATTTTCCAAAGATTCAACTCTTAATACTTGTGTTATTGATTGGGAAGTATCAGAATTACAAGATTGTGCCTAATCCCACGCTAGAACTATTTGTGTAAACTAGCACTCTACCATCCATTAAAGTCATTTGCGTTGAAGCTTTAGAGGGCCTTTATGATAAGCTTTTGATAATCTCGTAGCTACCATTATAGTTATATTTCAACATCATGCCATTGCCTGTGTGTGTCAACCTATTGACGCCTCTTCATTAGCTCTTTTTCTCACATTGATTTTGGCTCATCTTCTCCCATCTTTGTTAACTAGCAACACCAGTGCGGAAGACATACTTGAATTCTTGTGTTACAAAGGCTTGCTCTTGGCCAACTGTAAGGGATTCCTCGATGAAGAAGCTCTCAGTTGGAGCCTAAGAGGCAGATGTAGAAGAACTAACTGAAACTTGGGCACTTTCTATGCATTTCCAATAATATTTTTGTTTGTTTCTCTAGCAGGACTAAAGGAACTGATTTCAAATGCTTCTCGATCGAATCAAGCTACTGATATTTATGTTCGTTTGGTAACCAAAAAAAACATCGAAACTAGTTATTGTGCATTTTTGCACTAGTGGAAGTGCTTGTTTGAGAAGTTTCTTCTTGTCTAACAAGTGCATCGGTCTCTTGGAATATAGACATATTGAAGGAACATCGGAGCTAGAGCTGGAAGTCAAGAACACGATTTGCTTTCTGGCCTGGTCGTAGTTTTGCTCTGACAATTGTCCTCTCTCTCTCAAAATGCAAGTCATGTTAAATGTTAGATCTGAGTGCATTGAATTTGAAACAAGCACGTGGATTGTAAATGGTGTCTTGATTTTATATGCCATTGTTTTTTGAAAGTTGAAATAGCAAGGAAGGAATTCAACCCAACTGTTCAAATCCTTTGAGGCATTTATTTTTAATGAGACAATGTCCAAAATTACTGAGGTATTAGAGTTCCTAATAACTCTCATACACTCTAATCATGATACAGTAAAAATTAACAAGGACACACTTTTTAATATTCAAATATGTTTATAAGATGCATAGGAAATGATTGAGTTTTTGCAACTAGAATCTCAATTCCAACTAGATGAGTTACAACAACATAAGCATCATGCCACCCATGAGAAGCTAACAAGTGGTCAAATCAACAAAATTCAGACAAACTCCCACCAGCGATAAGAAATGGCAGATGTAGTACCCATTTCAAGAGAAAATGTGTAGAAAGATGTAGAGGTTCAGTCTGCACTTCCCAAGGAAATCATCAGACCTAGGAAGAGCTTGTCTATAACAAGCACAGAACCGGTCTTGGATATGAAAAGGATGTGTCCTTTCATATTCCAGATTACTCAAAGCGCATCAAATTTCAGAGTGTTGTGTTTCTTCATGGAAATTCACCTTCAGTTGTTCCAGATTTTGCTCCTCTTCCATAACAAAAACACAGAATGTTATATGCCAACATTGTGACTGAGTTGGCCATATGAAAGATCATTGTTTTGATATTCATTCGTGCAAGCATTGTGTTCATCATACTCATTCTTCACACGGATTCTTAAAAAAAATCCTCCTGAAAGAACACAGATTCATCCTGGATGAATTGCTTCTTGGCAATTGGCCTCAACAACCAAGAAGATATTTTAGTCATATGTCACAATTTCTTCTAGAATATCGAAAGGCCTTGTAGTTGAGTTTTCACCATCTTCTCACCTTGTATCTGACAGGGGGGAAATGATGGTCATATACAATCTTCAAAGCCACATCAAGTGAGTCTAAGCCACAACCTGCCATACCAGATTCAGAGTTGTAGCCAGAGACAAAGATGCCCCTGAGCATGACTTTGGTTGATGATCAGCCTTAAACCATCTATGCGGGATTGAGACATCTCTTCAAATAATTATGGACACTTCCTCTAGCAGAAGACTTCAGCTTCTTGCCAGTTTTGGAAGAGTTTAAGGAATTGCATTAAGCATTCCAGAGTTGGTGGTCATCCTTAAACCATCACAAGTTCAGACCTCCCTTTTCGGGTTGAGTTTCTCCCTTTTTATGTGGGGTGAGACCTCCCTTTCAAGGTTGAAGGTTTCCCTCTTCAAAACATGAGGACCATTTCCTCTAGCAGAAGACCTCAACTTCATGCCAGATTTGGAAGAGTTTTGGGAACTGCACTAAGTGTTCCAGTGTTGGTGGTCATCCTTAAAACACCCCCCTTATACCAACATTTTAGAGAGCACATTCAGCCTAGTGCTGCCATGCATTTTTGCACATTTTGTATTACAACTCTCTTATTGGACTCATACATACCTCTTCGAATTAAGGAGGGGAATGATGGACACTTAATCGTCTATGGGTTGGTGTGGAATGTGAACAGCCACTAGAGTCCAAGAGACCACTTGGAATATGAATCCAAGGGTCACACCATGTACTATAAATGTATATCATGTCAATAATATATGGAATCTCATGCCTATCCTTCATATTCTGCTTTTGCGATGTATGTGTTTAATAGAACATTTACCCACCTTGATTTTTACAAAATCTAATAGGCCACTCAACATTGCTTCCATTTCTTTTTTATTGTATTCTTTTGACTCATCTATTGTTGTGTCTCTAGTAACAACTAATTCCTATACTTCACAACTAAGAGCCATAAAAAGGAAATCCATTCTATTTCTCCATGCCACATAGTTTGTTCCATTGAACGAGGGATATTTTCCAACCTAATTTAATTTTGATTTTGTGATTAAGGAGGAGATATCTTCAAAATATATGGAGCCTTTCCTTCTTGACTTTTCCATTTGTGTTCCTTAGATCTACCTTCTAGATGTTGGGTTGTGCTTGAAGGTATTGGCTCTGATACCAATTTTTGGAAATACTGAGGGTGGTGGGGTGAATCAGTATTTGTTTTGACAAATATTAGATTATACTAGTTAATATACCTTAGTTACTGAACACAAAAATTTACAATAAAATAAATAATTTTATTACTGAAAATGATGATGACTTAAATCCTCTTTTACAATGATTCAAGCTCGAACATGTACAAAAAAAAATTATGCTTCTCCAAGGCACCAACCTTGGGTGAGGACTCCAATCCTCACTTCAAGTCCATGCTCCTACTTGGTCTCCTTGAGGCCTTCAATCCTCAAGTCCAAGCTCCAACTTGGTCTTCCACAAGGTTCCAACCCTTTGTGACGACTCCAATCCTTTAGGGCTCCAACCCTATCAATCTACTTTCATTCTTCAAGGAGGCTCTAATGTTTTCTTCAATACTTCCAAAAGTTTCTTCAACAAGTTTTGAAGGATTTATTCAACAATGCTACTACTCCAAGAAATCCTTACAAATTTCTCCAAGATCCACTTCAACAAATGCTTCCAAGACACTTCATTACATGGTCAACTCCAACAAGTCTTCAAGGTTCATAAAAAGTGTCTCCAAGACTCTTCATGTTTACTCTAGGTTTTCTACAAGAAGATCTTCCAAACTTGCTTCAAAAGGAGCCTTCAAATATTTCCTTCAATGAGTCTTCTTATGTTTTCTCCAATAAAGTTTTAGATCCACCTTAACAAGCCTTCAATAAGGTTGCTTCAATAGGCATCGTTTTTTCCTAGAGAAATCCCAAACTGTACTCTCAATTTGTCAACTCAATAGATGCTCCAAGTTTGCAACAAAGAAATATTCTACGAGGTTTGTACATCAATTCTTCTAGAAGTTGCTTCAACAAGAGTCTCATGCTTCCAAGTGATGTCTTCAATGTGTTCCAAATATTGAGTATCATCAGGTCCTTTACAAGCTACTCCAACAACTCCTGAAGCTATAGTATTCAAGAGTGCTTTAATCAAGGTGAGACAATATGCTACAAAGAGAGAAAGGATCAACTTGTCTTCATAGTTTTCTAAAAACACTTCAATAACCACTTCGATGAATGATTTCAATAATGCTTCTAAATAAAGAGATGAAAAAAGGTGAACACCTTATTCTGCTCCTAGAAAAATGAGATGTCTATCCCCAACAAGGTTGTGAAGACCTGCCTTAATAAAGGTATAGATATTTTCAAAGAACTTGAGAATGTCTTCTTCAACAAAGGTCAAAATCTGCCACTGTAATATGCCAAAGGTCTGAGTATCATAGGTTGAACTTATTCTACTATTTTAGTGCCAAGAGTTGCAGATGATGGAGAATACTTCACAGGTCCATGCCTGCTGAGAGCAAAGGTTATTCCTGTAGTGAGCTAAGGTCTACTCCTATAGAAGACCAAATTTTGTTTGAGGTTGAGGTTATTTCCTTCTAAGGCCAAGCATTTTCCTTAATAAGAGGCCAATATTGTAGAGAGTGTAATCACAAAAGGTGACCACGAAAAATCCCCTAAAGTAGAAGTATTTATTCCATAGAGACACAAAAGTTGCTCCACGAAATTCCATAGTGACCCAAAAATCCACATAGAAATATTCCATAATGAAGACTCCACAGAAGTATAATAGTAATCCTAGGCCAAAATCTTAGATTGTGACCACAAAAATATTTTTCATGCTTGTCTTCTTCGCTCCTTTTTATCTCACCTCAGATCTGAATTATGCCTCTTCTTATGTCTTATCTTAGCTAAGTTAGGTGGGTAGAATGAGGAATTCAACTTTGTATTTATACTTGTTTGACCTATTGTGAAGAGACACATCCCTTTGAGGAGGAGTTGACTTGCACATGTAGGCTTGACAAATTTGAGGTTTTAACTTCCAAATTAAATATCTCATCAATGAAAAGGAGTTAGAGGGTGATTAAATACTCATTTGAAATGGCTTGAAGTCCTCTACAAGTCTATAACAATTTCACCCTTAGTTAAGGTACCTTTGACATCAATAACAAATAATTTCTCCAAAAATTTCATTCCAAGAATCACCAAATTCCACTCATGGCCTCCACTAAAGACCCCCCTTGCCATTGACAATCATGTATCTAATGGGGACTCCCCCTAACCTTGATAGTCATGTCTCCACTGGAAATTCCCCCTTACTTGAAAATCATGTATCCATTAGGGAATCCCCTTGACCTTAACAGTCATGTATTCAAAAATCTCTCCCTTTCATTGATGATAATATACGACATGTTATCATTGGTGCTAATCTCTGATCTTGCGATGACTAATATGCAATCGACCAATCTATAGTTTACTAATTTGTATTTCATTTGTATTTCATTTCTCCTAGGATAAAACATTTCTCCTATTTTGGACAACCAACTAGCTAGCATCCATATAACATTAGCTTAATGATGATGATATGCCAACTTCTCTGCCATCTTCACTAGTCATTACACCTCTCACCATACAACATTCCTGTTGTATGAAGGTGGGCTACGACTCAACAACTACTTTGACCAGTTTACAATCAAGTGCTTTTACTTAATGTTTTGGGCATTTATTATGGATAAAGGGGTTATTTGGACGATTAACCGATATTTATTGAAAACTTGTTCTCTCACCTTACTAGGGGGGTTAACTTTTAGCCCTAGTCCAGTGGGACCACCCTTAAGGCCTTAGGGTTATAAAAGGGACACGATTTGGAAGATGGATAGAAATAGCATGTTCACTCTCCCTTTACCATACATAAAAAATTACATATCACATTGTTAGCCCTTGATACTATATCCATTCTTTGAGTTCAACTATCATTTGTTCATTGGGACTTGGAACTCTCTTATCCACACCCTTGAGTAGGGTTAGAAAACATTTCCCTAGAGGTTTATGCAACTAAATAAATGTAAAAGAATAAATGGCAACAATGAAAGAAAAAAGAGATCAAAATAAAAAATATGGTTGGGAAATAAGTTATCGCATGGGAAAATTTGGCATGAGATCTACCCTCCTCATTAGCCATCACCCGATTCCTAAGCACTTTATTTTTCATCTCTCTAGAAGGAACCCTTGCATGTCCCAACCCCAATGAGAAACAAATTTTTTCATATTAAGGGGTAAATTCAATTCTATATCATAAAGAGCAAGCTTTGATCCTTGAGCTATATACCAAAATATAAAGCATTATATAAAAAATTAAAAAGTGCACCAGAGGGGTGGAAAAATCAAGTCAAGTAGGGTAACTCATGCGTCCACGATTGCTCCCTCCATTGCATCTATACACTCAAGATGTGGATTACCATTAACTAGTCCCTTGACCATGGCACTTAGACATGAAGTCTTCCCCCTCCATTGCCACTTACTTACACCCACACCTATGAATTGAAGGGTTAACCTTGGAAATGCCACCTCCCCTTAGGGGGTTGGAACCACCTAATAGGGTTGACCACTTAACCACCCTTACAAGATAGGGGACACCTTTATGCGACTTGGTCTAGTTTGATACCTGAAGGTGATCTCAGTTTACCCTTCTACACATGATTCCCAAGCCATACATTACTTTTCAAAGAGAAAGATGACTTAGAAAATGCAGTGTTTCCCACTTTTGAGTGTTAGGATTTTTGATGAGTTGAGAAGTTGATATACATCCTAGAGCACACCTAAGACCCAGAATGTTGGGCTTCTCTTCCCTAGAATTGAGGATTCATGATGATCTACTAGTCGGCCCAACATGCCCCCAAGTTGGCCTTAAAATGACTTGATGAACATGCCATGATATAGGGTTGAGATGAGGATGGTCATGTTTAGGATGAATGAGGAGGGATTGTTCCATTTGATGAAGCCCTAATGCTAGAGGGGAGAGGCACCACGTTGCTCACCTGACACCCATGGAGATGATGTGTGGAACCCATAGTTGTATTTTGGACCCTTAGATATGTTTTGATGCATGATTTGGGGATTTTCCTCAAATGGAGGATGATCATGATTCTTGGAGACATTTTTATCCTAGACCTATTTCTTGATGTTTAGGCTCTCAAATCACCAAAAGGCCTCCTCTCTAAAATTTCGCTCTAAGCC
This sequence comes from Pinus tabuliformis, assembly GCA_031772625.1. Classification (NCBI taxonomy): domain Eukaryota; kingdom Viridiplantae; phylum Streptophyta; class Pinopsida; order Pinales; family Pinaceae; genus Pinus; species Pinus tabuliformis. Next base: position 892,851,263 of record CM062818.1, read on the forward strand.
CTATTTTTTCTCCCTGGCCTTAAAAGGACCAAATCTGAGAAGATAAATTTATGGAGAAAATTTAAGATTGATCCTCAAGTGATAGGACTAATGCCTTGTCCTATGGAAATATGGAGTCTAGGATGTTTAATACAAGCCAAAATCCTTTTGAGGTTGAAATTTTATGCCCAGCTATCAAAATTTCAAAATTACCAACTTAATGGAATAATGGATTTTGATGGAGAATAAAAAGAAGTACTCCATTGGGAACATTATTTACATGTTACAATGAGTAATGCATACAACATTCATCTAGATATTCTTCAATAAATTGATCTTCAACAAAGTAAGGCACGTAATTTGAACCTAGAATCAGTAGCTCCATGCACTAGACATTTGAGAAAAAGATATTCAACAAAATATTTCACTTACCAGATAACATGTAATAGATCCTTCCATTAGGCCAAGAAATAGCTCCAAATAATGTCAAAATCAGCTTCCTTATACCAAAATCACCCATAAGAAGCAAGTGTGAATTCTCTAAGAGGTTCAAAATCACAAGATTGATGATGAGAAAGATTAATTGAGGCCTCTCTAATATATATGTGTCCAATGATGTCTAATTTTATCATATTATCCCCTTAAACAATAAAATACTAGGCAAAAACTAGGTAAGGACACAAGTCAACCTTATAGCCAATGTAAAATCATAATAGAGCACCCTTAATAGGGCTGAAATGCTAACATCATGCATGCATATGCCTCTTAAGGACATGTGTCAGGTTCCTCCAATTCCAAAATGAGTGTAGAATGCTCCAAAAATTATGGTTTAACGGTTGGCCCTAAGATCTCCACGCAAATCGTCGTGTGGACCCTAGTTTTGTGTTTGGGGCACAAAACGGGTCTCATGGGCCTCTTGGTAATAGAATATCATGATTTTTCTCAAATATTGAGGGCTATGAGGATGGTGCTAGCCCTCCCGTGTCTCAAAAAGTGAGACAACCCTCATCTAGGCCTTAAATCGACTGCCAAATCACGTGTACACTGCTACGATGGATGGGGCATGCTAGTCCAAGTGCATCATCTCATGAATAACGTGGTGAAAAGTGCAAAATGTTGGGGTGATGTAGGTTCCCATGGAATGGAATGATGCTTTGCAAGTGGTAGGAATCCCATGGCTCTCAACACTTCACCTATAGGGTTTCATAATGCTCCTCTCGTGGACTTGGGCCCCAGTTAATTTGCTCAAATCATGATGAAAACCATTTGCCAATCAAACACAATGTCCAGTGTTGCATCTTCACCACTAGGTACAATAATAAGTAATGCATCTAAGTGAACCAAGCTTGCTAGTCAAGGGAAAATTGACACTTCAAACGGGGTTTTATGCTTTGATCACATAACAATGTTACCTCCCTAGGTAGGAGTGGATAATAGACGATCCTATTAGGTGTTCCTAGCCCCTAAAGGGAAATACAAGTCCTTGGTACATTCCTCAATCAATAAGTGTCATGTGAATAATGATGGAACAAAGGGGACAGGTGGTCTAAGGGACATATTCCATAGTCAAAGGGGTAGCAATGATCAGGAAATACACATTCTGGGCATACATGTATGAGAAGGGAGAAATCGTAGATGCACGAGTTACCCCAACCTTTATTTTTTCACCCATCTTATTGGCTTTGTCCTTTTCTTGATTTTTTTTTGTATTGCCACTTGAAGCTCTAGGAAATGAGAGCATGTTGTGAATGATGTGTAGAAGTGGATCACCCCCTTAAAGTTGGGGCAGTTCATTGCCCACCAGGGGTTGGGACATGCAAGGGTTCTTTTTATAATGTGGCAAGGCATCATCGACCCTAGGAACCGAGCGATGATTGTAATGATAAGGGGTAGAGCTCATGCTTGAATTTTTCCCACATGTTATAGTTAATGTCTCGACCATCTTTTGCATTTTATAATCTTCTCTCTAATTTTTTTCTTGCTTGTGGCCATGATATGCTTTTTTTTTTAGCTACATCAACCTTCCGAGAAAAATTTTCTAGGTCAAACCTAGATATGTGGACAAAGGGAGGAGGTGTGTTAGAACCGAGTGGACCCATGGTCAAGTGGACCCAATTATGGGAGGTGGAGTATAATTGTCATAATGTACGAAGGGAAGTGATAAGTATGGAATAGGGAAAACATGATCATGTTATCTCAAATGGGGTTACCCAAGTAGTGCCCTTCCTAAAGGCATGGGCCATTAGGGGAGGTCCCACTAGACTAGGATTGAGGATTAACCCCCCATTTAAGGTGAGGAAACAAAACCACGGTCAAAACCCTTCCTTCCTTCAAGTCACCCAATAATCCATGCCAAATTCCCAAATGGAAAACAAGCATAAGCACTTGATACATAATAAATAAAATACCTTTGGATCATATTTCCCACCTTCTAACATGTGCTCTTGAAAACTAGGTGAGAAAACATATGGTTGATGCAGGTGGAAAAGATAAAATGGCACATCACATTGGCTACAAGGTAGTTGTCAGGGGTTGTTGGCTATCGGTTGGAAGAAGATGACTAAGAGAAAAATTATCCTAGGAGTACCCACTTTTGATGGGTTACATCTGGCGGAAAATGGGACATGAGCTCACCATAAAGCGCATGATACATGTACTCAAGCAGGGAGTTCATGTGAACTCCAACAATCTCCTGGTATGCATACATGTATCCTACACATCACAATAAAACTATTGAGAGCATGTGCATTGGGCGTACTTTTATCACCCATGTTTTTCACCAAGTAATAAATACATACAAAAAATTAAATCTATCTAAGATGCAATTGTAATCTAAATGCAATTACTTTAACATGAAAACATAATATGATGATGTTAGCTATCCAAACTTAATATGTAATGCACCTACCCTACACCATGCACAAGTTATGTTGAAAAGTATAGCTTGGGAGGTAAACCCACAACCCTTGGGGTACTAGGTTGTGTGGATTTGACTCGCGAAAAATAAGCTTTCATTGGGAAAACTACACAAGTAGTGGACTTAGACCCAAAGGTGTGGGCTAAAGATCCAAAAGAAATATTTTTTTCCTTCTAATTATCGAAAGAGGACACCTCGAGTGAATTTAAGAGCCCCTATGCCAATCAATTAGAGATTATAAATATAAGGTACCATGAGAGGTCTTGTCACACAATATAGCACATCATTCTTATGTGAATTCATCCAAATAAGGAATTTGTAGATACTCAGGAGGTTGTAGCCAGTAGAAGAGAGTTTTATGGTCTATTTTCTATGTTCTAGATTGTGCCCTAGGGAGGATAGATTTATCTACCAGACATGAAGTTACCAAGAAAGGGATCTATTCATTATTTAGATAGGTTGAGCCTCTATTTTGTTTTTTTTAGGGGAGGTAAAGTCCTAAGATTTGCATCAAATAGAATGAAAGGACCTCAGAAGTGCTAAACATAACCCTAGTATAGTCCGCAGGTCGGTAATACTACGATGCAAGAAGAAGAATATAGGCCAAGAGGCCTTATGACCTTGAGAGGTAAGTGATGAAAAGTCACAACCTAAAGAAGAGGCCAATGTAGGTTGAATTCTATGGAGAATGATTGCTAAGGTGGACTGCTGAAGTGGATTATGAAGTTTGTTAAGCAAATAAGTGTTTGAATAACACGTTTTAGGGATGATTGTAACATTGACTCACTAGGAGAAGATTCATTGCTTGGAGTTGATTGTACAAGATATTTGGAGCAACAAACCCTTTGTGAGAAATTGATATGCAAAGGTATTAATGGTGAAATTTCTTTTTGAGATAGGAGGAAAAGGACCTACTAGGTGTCAACTCAAAGTGGATTGAAAGGGATGATATATAAAGGCATCTTTAGTAAGTAAGTCAATTTTTTTTCGTGTCATGGGAATATTGAGGATCATAAGCAGTTGACCTCTAGCCATAATTTTCCTTGTATCATTGATTTTTAAGGGCCATAATCCTTGCTACATGAGCCCTACGTTTGTTTTATTAAAGTTGTAATAAAAATAAGTTTTAGGCCAGCTAAATTCTTATGTACTTTGTTGATTCATTGTTGTTACATTTCCGTTATGAAAAATGCTTCGAGTTGTGTGTATTTCAGTGTGTTTATGATCATGATTAGACATAGAATTTATTTTGAAATACTAGGAAAAATCAACATACATGTATCCTACACATCACAATAAAACTATTGAGAGCATGTGCATTGGGCGTACTTTTATCACCCATGTTTTTCACCAAGTAATAAATACATACAAAAAAATAAATCTATCTAAGATGCAATTATAATCTAAATGCAATTACTTTAACATGAAAACATAATATGATGATGTTAGCTATCCAAACTTAATATGTAATGCACCTACCCTACACCATGCACAAGTTATGTTGAAAAGTATAGCTTGGGAGGTAATCCCACAACCCTTGGGGTACTAGGTTGTGTGGATTTGAATCACGAAAAATAAGCTTTCATTGGGAAAACTACACAAGTAGTGGACTTAGACCCAAAGGTGTGGGCTAAAGATCCAAAAGAAATATTTTTTTTCTTCTAATTATCGAAAGAGGACACCTCGAGTGAATTTAAGAGCCCCTATGCCAATCAATTAGAGATTATAAATATAAGGTACCATGAGAGGTCTTGTCACACAATATAGCACATCATTCTTATGTGAATTCATCCAAATAAGGAATTTGTAGATACTCAGGAGGTTGTAGCCAGTAGAAGAGAGTTTTATGGTCTATTTTCTATGTTCTAGATTGTGCCCTAGGGAGGATAGATTTATCTACCAGACATGAAGTTACCAAGAAAGGGATCTATTCATTATTTAGATAGGTTGAGCCTCTATTTTGTTTGTTTTAGGGGAGGTAAAGTCCTAAGATTTGCATCAAATAGGATGAAAGGACCTCAGAAGTGCTAAACATAACCCTAGTATAGTCCGCAGGTCGGTAATACTACAATGCAAGAAGAAGAATATAGGCCAAGAGGCCTTATGACCTTGAGAGGTAAGTGATGAAAAGTCACAACCTAAAGAAGAGGCCAATGTGGGTTGAGTTCTATGGAGAATGATTGCTAAGGTGGACTGCTGAAGTGGATTATGAAGTTTGTTAAGCAAATAAGTGTTTGAATAACACGTTTTAGGGATGATTGTAACATTGACTCACTAGGAGAAGATTCATTGCTTGGAGTTGATTGTACAAGATATTTGGAGCAACAAGCCCTTTGTGAGAAATTGATATGCAAAGGTATTAATGGTGAAATTTCTTTTTGAGATAGGAGGAAAAGGACCTACTAGGTGTCAACTCAAAGTGGATTGAAAGGGATGATATATAAAGGCATCTTTAGTAAGTAAGTCAAAAAAATTTCGTGTCATGGGAATATTGAGGATCATAAGCAGTTGACCTCTAGCCATAATTTTCCTTGTATCATTGATTTTTAAGGGCCGTAATCCCTGCTACAGGAGCCTTACGTTTGTTTTATTAAAGTTGTAATAAAAATAAGTTTTAGGCCAGCTAAATTCTTATGTACTTTGTTGATTCATTGTTGTTACATTTCTGTTATGAAAAATGATTCGAGTTGTGTGTATTTCAGTATGTTTATGATCATGATTAGACATAGAATTTATTCTGAAGTACTAGGAAAAATCAACATGTTAGCGCTTGAAATTTCACCTCAGGCTGAGAAAGGTAAACCTCAAGGTAACATCAAACCATTTAGCCTCGTAGCTAGCCCTACGGGGCAGGAGAAGGCTCTCTCCGGTCTATCTCGGTAAAATCTTCAATGGATGAGATGACCAATATGGTAACACTGATTTTAGGCTAGTAAAATGATCAGAAAGGTTGATTTAGGGTTTTTAATTAAATGACGGGGTTTTTCTGGGCTGCATGGGCAAAATCACAGCTTGAACAGAGAAATATAATGAACAACACAGATTATCGACTGAGGCAAGGTAGGCAAGAAATTTAACACCAAATCTAGATTTAAATGGGATGGCAAGACTGGTGAGGAGCTGACAAGGGCATAGGAGATGAATCCTTGTCAAACAGAGGAAAACATTAAACATGAACAAACTTATAGGCAGAGCATGGCAGGCATGAATTCTTACCTAAACACTTCATTTGTTCAGTTAGAAATGATCATGTAGTGAAATGAAACATAACAGATTACATATGAAACAAGAGAAAAACTTATGCTAAATTATCATACCACAGGAATCTCAGAAGTCAGAGCTGTGAAATTTCATTAAAAATCCCTGCCAAAAACTGTACATTGAAAGCTTTGTTCTCCACCAGCTCTCAGCACTCAGAACTCTCCCCTCTCTCACTCTTCCACTACAAATGAATTTTTTTTAATACAATAAATAAAACTCTGTAGGAGAAAACAGATCAACCCAAAAAACCTGGGCGCTGCTTGAACTGCAATTACAAAAAATTAGAAAGGAACGTTACATCTATTCTAAAATAATACAGCGTTCCTCTAAATCTGCTGATGATTTGGCTAATTAAGAGGAAAAACTAGAGCTTAGATCCCATAAAATCAGGGCTGAGGATCAAAATAGGCAAAATTCGTTCCTAAATCACTGCTTATGACATATGTCTCTATGTATGCTTCGAGTCTTTACTTTTCACCTTCGTTTTCTGTTTGAAATCTTTAACAATTTCACAATTGTGCATATTATGCCAGTTGAATTCGTTGAATGCTCTTATCTGCCTGCGCTGTCTCAAAAGGCCCATCCTCTAACCCTGGAGAGGAACCAATACAATCTAAAATGCTTCCATTTGCATTTGCCACGATGATTCGATGATGATTAGTGTCAGAAACAAATATGCGTTGCCTATCTTCATCTGTAGAAACAGAACCTGGAAATGATAGCAGCAACTCTTTCCATATATCACAAACAAGAGGCTCTTTCACAGGTTTAGAAGGGTTCTATGTGATGCGCCCTTTCAAAATGTTTTTCTGTTGGAAGGTTTCCTCAAGAGAATCGGGATGGTGAGCAAAACCAAAGCCTTTACCAAGATAAACACAGGCTCATGATCCCTTTATTTGGCTTTCCATCTGACGTAACAAATCTACAGGGCATAGAGTGTGTCTCTAGCCAGAGTTTCAACTAAGCGGCCACCTCCAAAACAGAATCCTACAATGCCCAGTTCAATAATTCCCATTGATCATAACACTTTCCACACAAAACGACTTGGGACTTGATTGCCAGCCAGAGTACTGATTTGCTGAAAAACCCCAGAACAATGCATAAATGTACTTGGTGATAACATTATTTGTTATTGTCAGCGGAACTGCTGTTGCGTATATGCCATATGTAAACACCGTTGAAAGAGCACCTTGTAAACAATCTGTGCCATTTGAATGAAAATTTAATTTTTAAATGCAAATGCTTTTATAGTCCGCATCCGAGGAGCAACTGAAGTTCTGGTTCCCCAGCACGGAATTGATCACGGAAGTTGCAGAGGAAGAGTAGGTAGTCATGAGTCGTTGTGTCGTAAATGAGGCCCGGCTTTAGTGTTCTGGCAGGGTTTACTTCGCCCGATCTCATATCTAAAGGAGAAGCCTTTTTGTTGTAAATGTATGTTATTGGAGCGCCCGCCTTGTTCGTGAAAGTGGCAGTGGTGATGAGGGCTGACCTAATGGCAGCTACGCTCCAACTGCGAAGGCTTTTTCCCAGGCGGCATATCCGCAGACTCATTAAGAGGTATCCAAGCTGCGAGTATGTTTACGCCCTCTGATCAAGAAGAATAGAATTCCGTTTGATGCAATCTCTAAACTCATTTGCTCTCTGAGTCCATCTATAATGTGCAGGAGGCATTCCCCATCGTGAAATAGAGCCGTGGCTATTGCCACCATGTCAGAATAGTAAAAATGTGCCAATTCGAATTTTCTATATATCGCCTCAGCATAGGAAACAAGAATAGAATTGCAGCAAGTGTATTAGGCAACAAATATACCACCACAGCTAGGATATGCAAGGAAGGGAAATTCCACCCGCTAACCCAGCTCTTGAAAGTTTTTATAAGACCAGTAGGATGCTTCCAGGTATGCGCATAACAAACAGGAAGTATGATGACCCATACAGTAGCAACCACAACCTTCAATATATATCTGAGAATCTGTTTGAATTTCATAGAGTGTCTTGCTTTCCAGCTAAAAATTATATCCAGAATAGCATGATTGAGTTCAAAATAAGATCCCAAACTGCTCAAGGACGAGTTTCAACTTGAAACCCGTATCAATAGAATTAACAACGATTAAAGCTTTCTTTTGAACCAATTCTAGTTTGAGAAGGGCAAGAATGTAAAGTAGTTTGTCATACACATCACATGAAATCCAAAATTGTTGCACACTGTTGGGTACAACTCCATCATACTCCACCTCAATTAGTGTCGGAATTACAGGACTATGCAGCACAAGCTTTTTATTTTCTCAACATCTTGAAGTTGTAGACATTAGGATGTACTGACAACGATGTGGAATATAATGAACCAGAGATTTAAAGAAGATCTCATCTAAAACCAATGTAGCAAGTGACTCCTCAAGAGATGAAGATTGAAGAATATTTGTAGAAATACATGTCACAATACAAGCTGGTGTCACAACTACAATGTCTGGAGGCCCAACCATAGCAGCCCTAAAATCTCGGATCACATTCCTCTGATAAATGAACAGCAGGGCATTCCCAGCGCTAACACAATCATTTAATTCAATAGCTGTGACAATGAAGTTTGTTCGGGATTTCCAGTGAGACTTTCTCCAAATAGCTTTTTGCCTCTGATTGCTGATGATGTTTTGAATTGTGCTTGTGCAGGGATAGGAGCTTGAAGTCGCTGCTGCCTTTTGAAGAGCTGGAGAATAAATTACATAATCTAAAACAACACATTTAATGATTTCTTCTTCAAAACAGGGTTTTGAAGAAGAATCAATCTCTGACATGAGACGGAGTCTAACATCGGCTCCACTTGGGATGGCAGCTGCCGCTCCGTGGAGGTGCCAAGAACCACAGAACTTTGGGAGAGCAGACAGTGCCTTCATCCATTGGGCAATGGAGTCATCATCGACACAACTCTTGACTTAATTTTCAAACTGAAACTGAACTCAAACAATCTTCAAGCAAACTAAAACAAGATGCTGCCCTTATGGCTGCTTATTTATTTACAAAGCTACCCTACTTTGCTGTACAAACACTAGATCAGGTAATACTAAAATGCCAAATTAACCATTCAAGTAAACCTGAGAATGATGTAGCTCGAGAATGCTTCCGCCAGAACACAGATGCAATTGCTGGGAGCCCTTCATGTAAGTAATGACCCTGGTCACGGAAAAGACAGCCTGATCTGTCAATCAAACTGAAAAACATGTCCATATATGCCGCAATAGGATCACGGAAGCTAGACTCTGTTGGCTGCCCCAACTCTGCGATGCATACTTCCAACTGCACACTGTCAATGTAAACGACTGTAGGCAATTCTATGATATCTTGTTGTGAAGGAGGAAGGATTTCCAAGAACTTTTTAGGGTCTTGGAAATCATATGACTGAATCTACTTATCTAATTCTTGAATCTCCTTCTCGATTCTTTCAACAACTAACTCATAGCCACTAGTTTTAAACCAAGGGAACTTTGGAGATTTCAACAAACGAATGAAGATACTGAAAAATTCTTCATTAATTTCAATATCCACTAACCATTCTCTAAATTTGTTTAGAGCTTCACAAAGTGCAGGGTTTGCTACATACCCTACCATTGCATGAATGGATCAGCAAGCGTTGGAATGTCTGGATCGAATTGGAGTCGGCAGGTGAATGGTTCAGCCTGCATATGTATCTGACTGCTGTCCACCATCAGCATCAGATCTGCAATTTGATTTCATGTACTGGGACAAGACAATCAACAAATTGAATGTTCTCCTCAGTATGGTCGCCAGTATGTTAGCGCTTGAAATTTCACCTCAGGCTGAGAAAGGTAAACCTCAAGGTAACATCAAACCATTTAGCCTCGTAGCTAGCCCTACGGGGCAGGAGAAGGCTCTCTCCGGTCTATCTCGGTAAAATCTTCAATGGATGAGATGACCAATATGGTAACACTGATTTTAGGCTAGTAAACTGATCAGAAAGGTTGATTTGGGGTTTTTAATTAAATGAAGGGGTTTTTCTGGGCTGCATGGGCAAAATCACAGCTTGAACAGAGAAATATAATGAACAACACAGATTATCGACTGAGGTAAGGTAGGCAAGAAATTTAACACCAAATCTAGATTTAAATGGGATGGCAAGACTGGTGAGGAGCTGACAAGGGCATAGGAGATGAATCCTTGTCAAACAGAGGAAAACATTAAACATGAACAAACTTATAGGCAGAGCATGGCAGGCATGAATTCTTACCTAAACACTTCATTTGTTCAGTTAGAAATGATCATGTAGTGAAATGAAACATAACAGATTACATATGAAACAAGAGAAAAACTTATGCTAAATGATCATACCACAGGAATCTCAGAAGTCAGAGCTGTGAAATTTCATTAAAAATCCCTGCCAAAAACTGTACATTGAAAGCTTTGTTCTCCACCAGCTCTCAGCACTCAGAACTCTCCCCTCTCTCACTCTTCCACTACAAATGAATTTTTTTTTAATACAATAAATAAAACTATGTAGGAGAAAACAGATCAACCCAAAAAACCTGGGCGCTGCTTGAACTGCAATTACAAAAAATTAGAAAGGAGCGTTACATCTATTCTAAAATAATACAACGTTCCTCTAAATCTGCTGATGATTTGGCTAATTAAGAGGCAAAACTGGAGCTCAGATCCCATAAAATCAGGGCTGAGGATCAAAATAGGCAAAATTCGTTCCTAAATCGCTGCTTATGACAGATGTCTCTGTGTATGCTTTGGGTCTTTACTTTTCACCTTCGTTTTCTGTTTGAAATCTTTAACAATTTCACAATTGTGCATATTATGCCAGTTGTATTCGTTGAATGCTCTTATCTGCCTGCGCTGTCTCAAAAGGCCCATCCTCTAACCCTGGAGAGGAACCAATACAATCTAAAACGCTTCCATTTGCATTTGCCACGATGATTCGATGATGATTAGTGTCAGAAACAAATATGCGTTGCCTATCTTCATCTGTAGAAACAGAACCTGGAAATGATAGCAGCAACTCTTTCCATATATCACAAACAAGAGGCTCTTTCACAGGTTTAGAAGGGTTCTCCGCCAAAGCACGTGATGCGCCCCTTCAAAATGTTTTTCTGTTGGAAGGTTTCCTCAAGAGAATCGGGATGGTGAGCAAAACCAAAGCCTTTACCAGCATAAACACAGGCTTATGATCCCTTTATTTGGCTTTCCATCTGACGTAACAAATCTACAGGGCATAGAGTGTGTCTCTAGCCAGAGTTTCAACTAAGCAGCCACCTCCAAAACAGAATCCTACAATGCTCAGTTCAATAATTCCCATTGATCATAACACTTTCCACACAAAACGACTTGGGACTTGATTGCCAGCCAGAGTACTGATTTGCTGAAAAACCCCAGAACAATGCATAAATGTACTTGGTGATAACATTATTTGTTATTGTCAGCGGAACTGTTGTTGCGTATATGCCATATGTAAACACCGTTGAAAGAGCACCTTGTAAACAATCTGTGCCATCTGAATGAAAATTTAATTTTTAAATGCAAATGCTTTTATAGTCCGCATCCGAGGAGCAACTGAAGTTCTGGTTCCCCAGCACGGAATTGATCACGGAAGTTGCAGAGGAAGAGTAGGTAGTCATGAGTCGTTGTGTCGTAAATGAGGCCCGGATTTAGTGTTCTGGCAGGGTTTACTTCGCCCGATCTCATATCTAAAGGAGAAGCCTTTTTGTTGTAAATGTATGTTATTGGAGCGCCCGCCTTGTTCGTGAAAGTGGCAGTGGTGATGAGGGCTGACCTAATGGCAGCTATGCTCCAACTGCGAAGGCTTTTTCCCAGGCGGCATATCCGCAGACTCATTAAGAGGTATCCAAGCTGCGAGTATGTTTACGCCCTCTGATCAAGAAGAACAGAATTCCGTTTGATGCAATCTCTAAACTCATTTGCTCTCTGAGTCCATCTATAATGTGCAGGAGGCATTCCCCGTCGTGAAATAGAGCCGTGGCTGTTGCCACCATGTCAGAATAGTAAAAATGTGCCAATTCGAATTTTCTATATATCGCCTCAGCATAGGAAACAAGAATAGAATTGCAGCAAGTGTATTAGGCAACAAATATACCACCACAGCTAGGATATACAAGGAAGGGAAATTCCACCCGCTAACCCAGCTCTTGAAAGTTTTTATAAGACCAGTAGGATGCTCCCAGGTATGCGCATAACAGACAGGAAGTATGATGACCCATACAGCAGCAACCACAACCTTCAATATATATCTGAGAATCTGTTTGAATTTCATAGAGTGTCTTGCTTTCCAGCTAAAAATTATATCCAGAATAGCATGATTGTGTTCAAAATAAGATCCCAAACTGTTCAAGGACGAGTTTCAACCTGAAACCCGTATCAATAGAATTAACAACGATTAAAGCTTTCTTTTGAACCAATTCCAGTTTGAGAAGGGCAAGAATGTAAAGTAGTTTGTCATACACATCACATGAAATCCAAAATTGTTGCACACTGTTGGGTACAACTCCATCATACTCCACCTCAATTAGTGTCGAAATTACAGGACTATGCAGCACAAGCTTTTTATTTTCTCGACATCTTGAAGTTGTAGACATTAGGATGCACTGACAACGATGTGGAATATAATGAACCAGAGATTTAAAGAAGATCTCATCTAAAACCAATGTAGCAAGTGACTCCTCAAGAGATGAAGATTGAAGAATATTTGTAGAAATACATGTCACAATACAAGCTGGTGTCGCAACTACAATGTCTGGAGGCCCAACCATAGCAGCCCTAAAATCTCGGATCACATTCCTCTGATAAATGAACAGCAGGGCATTCCCAGCGCTAACACAATCATTTAATTCAATAGCTGTGACAATGAAGTTTGTTCGGGATTTCCAGTGAGACTTTCTCCAAATAGCTTTTTGCCTCTGATTGCTGATGATGTTTTGAATTGTGCTTGTGCAGGGATAGGAGCTTGAAGTCGCTGCTGCCTTTTGAAGAGCTGGAGAATAAATTACATAATCTAAAACAACACATTTAATGATTTCTTCTTCAAAACAGGGTTTTGAAGAAGAATCAATCTCTGACATGAGACGGAGTCTAACACAACATACATGTATCCTACACATCACAATAAAACTATTGAGAGCATGTGCATTGGGTGTACTTTTATCACCCATGTTTTTCACCAAGTAATAAATACATACAAAAAATTAAATCTATCTAAGATGCAATTATAATCTAAATGCAATTACTTTAACATGAAAACATAATATGATGATGTTAGCTATCCAAACTTAATATGTAATGCACCTACCCTACACCATGCACAAGTTATGTTGAAAAGTATAGCTTGGGAGGTAATCCCACAACCCTTGGGGTACTTGGTTGTGTGGATTTGACTCACGAAAAATAAGCTTTCATTGGGAAAACTACACAAGTAGTGGACTTAGACCCAAAGGTGTGGGCTAAAGATCAAAAAGAAATATTTTTTTTCTTCTAATTATCGAAAGAGGACACCTCGAGTGAATTTAAGAGCCCCTATGCCAATCAATTAGAGATTATAAATATAAGGTACCATGAGAGGTCTTGTCACACAATATAGCACATCATTCTTATGTGAATTCATCCAAATAAGGAATTTGCAGATACTCAGGAGGTTGTAGCTAGTAGAAGAGAGTTTTATGGTCTATTTTCTATGTTCTAGATTGTGCACTAGGCAGGATAGATTTATCTACCAGACATGAAGTTACCAAGAAAGGGATCTATTCATTATTTAGATAGGTTGAGCCTCTATTTTGTTTGTTTTAGGGGAGGTAAAGTCCTAAGATTTGCATCAAATAGGATGAAAGGACCTCAGAAGTGCTAAACATAACCCTAGTATAGTCTGCAGGTCGGTAATACTATGATGCAAGAAGAAGAATATAGTCCAAGAGGCCTTATGACCTTGAGAGGTAAGTGATGAAAAGTCACAACCTAAAGAAGAGGCCAATGTGGGTTGAATTCTATGGAGAATGATTGCTAAGGTGGACTGCTGAAGTGGATTATGAAGTTTGTTAAGCAAATAAGTGTTTGAATAACACGTTTTAGGGATGATTGTAACACTGACTCACTAGGAGAAGATTCATTGCTTGGAGTTGATTGTACAAGATATTTGGAGCAACAAACCCTTTGTGAGAAATTGATATGCAAAGGTATTAACGGTGAAATTTCTTTTTGAGATAGGAGGAAAAGGACCTACTAGGTGTCAACTCAAAGTGGATTGAAAGGGATGATATATAAAGGCATCTTTAGTAAGTAAGTCAAATTTTTTTCGTGTCATGCGAATATTGAGGATCATAAGCAGTTGACCTCTAGCCATAATTTTCCTTGTATCATTGATTTTTAAGGGCCGTAATCCCTGCTACAGGAGCCCTACGTTTGTTTTATTAAAGTTGTAATAAAAATAAGTTTTAGGCCAGCTAAATTCTTATGTACTTTGTTGATTCATTGTTGTTACATTTCCGTTATGAAAAATGCTTTGAGTTGTGTGTATTTTAGTGTGTTTATGATCATGATTAGACATAGAATTTATTCTGAAGTACTAGGAAAAATCAACATGGTATCAGAGCTACTTTGAAGGGACAATTGAATCAGAGTGTGCACAACAAACAAATGAAGAGGGAGTTGGTTCCCTTGTTGTTGAAGGACTAGCAACATGGCCAAGTTAGTTACTAGTTTGAGATATGAGGATAGGTTGGATGGGTTGTCCAACTATAGTCCTTGGAAGGAAAGGAGCAGGTTGGTCTTGTTGGTTAACAAGATTTGGAAATTTGTTGACAAGGAGATTTGAAAACCAATAAACCCTAAGGACTTGGAAGAATATGAAGAGTTGGATGTGAAATCTAAGCTCATCATCCTAGATGGTGTTAAGGAACACTTTATACCTCATATAACTAGGAGGAACACTACACAAGTTATGTGGAAGGCTCTTCAAGATTTATTCTAGAATAAGAATGAAAATTGATTACTGGTGTTGAGAGAGAAGCTCAAGAACACCAAGATGTTGAATGGTAAAGGTGTGGCTCTACATCTAATGAGGATTTCTCAAGTTCATGATGAGATTGTTGCCATTGGAGATAAAATCAAATATTGTCGTCTAGTGAGGATTTCTTTGAAGGGATTTACCAAGGAATGGAAGCCATTTATCAAAGGGATGGTTTCTTGAGATAGGATTCCATATTGGAACAAGTTATGGGACGACTTCATCCAAGAAGAATTGTGGGACGAGGATCTTCATAAGAAGAAGTCTAATGGAGAGAACATGGCACTTGTAGGAAAGATTAAGGGAAAAGAGAAGAAGGACTTGAGTAAGTTAAATCGTTACATGTGTGGCAAGCATGGTCATTATGCCAGTAAGTGTCTGCGTCGAAAGAAGGGTGACAATGAGAATAAGAAAGAGATACTAATGGTTGCTACATCTTCAAATGAGTTGGATGACTTCTCAAGAAGGTTCAAGGAATACTTTTCTTTGGTTTATCATTTATCCAAGGGTACCATTAACGAGGGTGTGTGGTTCATTGATAGCAGAGCATCGAAGCATATGACAGGTTCGCGGGAAATTTTTGAGACTCTAACTAAATGGGACTCAAAATTGCACGTGAAGATTTGCAATAAGAGTCAAAATATTGTCAAAGGATTAGTTGTTGTGCCATTCAAAATGGAGTGACCTGTATTGTTACAAAATCAATATATACTAGGGGTACCAGAGCTCAAATGTAGTATGTTGTCTGCCTCAGTGATTGAGGCGAAGGGGTTTGAGGTAATATTTCGAGTGTTGAATTTTTGTATCTATGGTCAGTCTTCATAATTATTATTTTAGTCAATGATGTATTTTGTAGCATGTTCTTCATGTTTGGATAAAAAAATAATAATATAAATCATGTTCTTCATGCTCTTTTCAAAAGAAGAAAATTTGAATTCTTAAAATTGGAATTTTGGCCCCAAAAGAAGCCAAGTCGGCCTCCTCCTAGTCAAGTTAGCCCCTTCAAGTGTTCAAGTCGGGCCCAACCTATGAGGAAACCATTCGGCCTAGAAAATGACTATAAATGTGTGTCATTCGAACTCCCTCCAAGCAAGTAATTCAGTTCTATTCGAGGAAGGCAAAAGCCTGAGGCAAGCAAAGAGCCTAATCTGAGGTTGAATAAAGAGTTGAGTCTAAGTTAAAAAGGAGGCAGATATGAGGTAGTAGTGAAGTTTATATGAGGCATAATTTTCTGTTGGAAAGGAAGGATGTATCTCTGTTAATAAAGATAAGTTGGAGGATCGAACCCTTGAATACATATGGACGAGTTATAGGATCAGGCTTGACTTGACTAGGAGGAAGTTTGGAGCAGTTTTGACCTAGTTATATGGTTGGTCTGATTTACCATTTATTTGATTGATGTACCTCTGTTGAACTGGATGATTTCTCTCAGGAAAAGGTTGTTGGGTTTTCCCCATGTGGGTTTTACTAGGGTAAATGCTTGTGTTTTTTATTTGGTTGTTTCTTTATGATCGTGATGTCTATGGTTAAAGACCTTATGTGTAATTGATTTATGATGAAATTGAATGAATAAAAGATTAAATTAATAAATCATATGAAGTAATTATCATATAAGAAGATCTCTAAAAACTGAACATGGTATCAGAGTTTGGGTGAGTGAGCAAAATATTTCAAAGCTACTAGGGTTTTTTCTCTTCTAACCTTTAATCCATGAAAATAGAATTTGTTTTATGTATGAGCTAAAGATCGAAGTACTAAGGGAAAATTCTATCAATCTATGAATTGAATAACCTCAGATAGACCAAACTTTTCATACCTCTCTTAAGAAGGTCGAAAAATCTCAAGCTTTCCTCAGATGGATTGATCAATGACTACTATTCAATCTTAAAGTCAAAGTATGCTTCAAAAGGATCAATGTCTTAGTTCATTACAGTAGACCAAGAAAAGCCTTAGTAAATACCTCAGAAATCCAAAAATTGCTTAGAGATTTGATGTGGTTGGAGGAGGTCGAATTTGGAAGGCCTTAGAATCTATCTCAGAACAAAAAATCCTCTAAAGGCTTAAAACATGTAATAGTAAGGCCGAAACTTAAAAACCAGTATGAAGGTCTTAGGGCTAATGTTAGAAATGATATACTTCACTCGAAATATCACGCCTACAAATTTGTTTTGGCATGTAATTATTTTGATTATTACATCATAACACATATTCATTAAATATTACATTGCTTATAAGGTGAAGTCGTAATCATAAATTGGTGTTGTCTTTGCATGTATACTAAATATCTACGAAAATGATTGAGAGCCTCAAAGAATGGATGAAGCAACCTCAGAAATTTATTTGCAAAAGGACCAAAATCCTCAGGATGTTACAAAACATCGAAAGTGTCCTCAAGATCATCAACGGAATGCTTAGAAGTCTTAAACTTTGAAGTATAAGTCTAAAATGCCTCAATAGACCAGTCAAAAAATGCTTGGATATCAGATTCAGGATTGTGCAAATGAAAATCCAAGACCTGGTTTGATAACATTCCTTTAAGATGTTATAAAAGGTCTATAAGGCTATTTAACCATAATGTTATCTTGAAGATCCATTATGGCTATGAAAAATATATTGGTTCTAAGAAAATTTCATCGCTTCCATGTAAAGCATGTTACAATGACGACAAGTATGAGATCTTGAAAAATGACTAGCAAAAGTCTATCAAAAGTCTGAAGCTTAATGTTATGGATATAAAATTATGTAAAAGGTATAATATGTTAGAAATTAATAAACGGAGCAACGAAATACACAACATATTGTGAAAACATAAACACATAAAACAAGAGACACAAATATACATGGTTCACCCAATTTGGGCTACATCCATGAAGAAACAGTGTGTCCTTCCTTTTATATTATCCAGAAAAATGAAGAGATACAACCTAAAACAAATCTGTTGTAATTTCATCTTCGCTCTCACACAGTCCCCTCTTTCTTTCTCGCTTAGAATAATCGTATACAACCGCAATATAATTCTCATATAAATCGAGGGTTGCCTCATAGGGAAAAAAAACCCTAAATTAACATAACTTCTACCGTCATATCATCCACCTAATGATCAACCCAGATTGACTATGAAATTACAATATTTTACAAGGCAATTTTTCATCTATTTTTAGCTTCAGGGGCATTGCCCCCGAACCCCTGCTAGGGGGGTGGCTCATAAAATTCGTTGTCGCCCCCCCTGTGGACCCCCTTGACGGTGATTAAACGGGTGGCTTTTCCGCCTTGTTAGGAACAGGGATCCAATGCGGCTGGAATAAAAAACCTTTGAACAATCAAGAAGATAGTTAAGCTCCACATACAACATAATCTATTCCCCAAAGGGAAATTATGATTAAATAATTTAGAAGCATGAAAATATTTTATAAGGGTAATGCTAGTATCACAATTTGAATTCTGGAAAGACAAAGTTACAAGAGTAATATGTGACCGATAGGCATTTGAAGTATGACATATTAGATCTGTGTTCTTTCCTTGAAAGATGTTGACATTGTATTTATGAAGCATAATCCACATTGTTTTTGACATTTTGCACTAATATAAATTCAAAAGGACAACATGTTCAAAAACATTACATGTCTATTATACTAGCTCTTGAAGAAGATCGAATAGGTTGAGTCATTTCCAGATTGAAGAAGCTGAGTTTCTTAATCTCCTAGTGTCCTTTGTCTGAAGATTTTCTCCATACACTCACATGAAGTGTGTCATGGGAAGCACAAAGTCCAACAAAGCCATTTATTGATTGGAACAAAGAGTTATAGAATCTAATTTTCCACATCAAGAAGAGGATCATTGTCAACATAACAATCTTATAGTGAAACAGAGGTCGGGTTCCTCTTCAAATTTTTGAATACCAAAGCAAGTCATTAGCCGATCTAAAAGTGTTCTTATGAGAAGGTCAAAGTCATTATTAAGTTGTTAAAGCAATAACCTAATATAAGTATGTCTCCTAATATGGATTGGTTGCTAGAGCATTGGAAATGTTCCTCGATAAGGCTTGAAGAGAACTTGCGTAATTACTCAATCATATAAGAAACAAACCTTTGCAAGAATGCTTGAAATGATATATATATATATATATATATATATATATATATATATATATATATATACTTTCATAATTCTTGTGATAAGAATTTCTTGCTCGAATTTTCATCTTTACCCTGCAATAAATTGGTCATTATAATAATAATTATAACTTGTAAAAAAATCACTAGTATATTAAAATAAAGATTAAAATCTTAATTTTAAATTACTAATTACCATTGTTGAATTGACGTTTCTGCTCTATCTATTTAACATGCTTAGCCGGATCTGTTCATTCAACTTGCCTTGACGATGAATCACACTTGTTGGTTCAAAACGCGTCGACAAATGAAATATCTTGTGATTTATGCCGAAAAATCTTGCTTAATACTAATTACCATTATTATTATAATAAATTAACATAAAACTAATTAATAATTAAAATTAAATAATAAATTACAAAATTTCAATATAATGATAAAAAATAATAAATAAATCAATACATGAAAATCAAATAAAATAAATATAAATTAATTAAAGTACAAAATACAAATTAAATGAGATATAATTTATTAAAACTAATAAATAAAAAATTAAACGTGAATTAAATATATCATAACAAAATTTTGTATATAATTAAAATTAAATTAAACATTAAATAAATACAAATTAAATACGAGGCAATATGGATTAATTAAAATCTAGTTAAAATTAATAGAATAAAAAGTTATTTAAATAAATTTAATATTAAAAAAACAAATAACAATTTAATATATATATATATATATAAAACAAAATATAAAATCCACCCTCTTACCTCACTCATTCATATTAAATGAAACATACAAACTGGCCCAACGCTTGCATAAAGTGTTATTATTTGCTTGCCAATCCAATTTCTTAACTGAAGTATAACACCCGTGCGTGGAGACCTAACAAACAATAAAAGCTTAATCGGATCCAACGAAACCTCATAAATGCCATCGGGCTTTTGACAACAGCTAAACCCATACCCAATAATCATACGATCTTGTTTCTTCAAACGACTAGGATAGTGTCGGGCTTAACTTAGTCAAGTCTTATCTCTCCACCTGATTTTAATTTGAACCAAGTTCCTCCATTTTCGCTTTCGATTTCGGTGGTGTATTATATAAATTTGTGTTTATTGAATTATATATATATATACACACCAGTTTTTATATATAATATATATAGATTTATATTACTAGTAAAGTTTATATATATATATATATATTATTTGAAATTGAAATATATATATATATATATATATATATATATATATATATATATATATTCATTGTATTTTATTTAAATAAGTTATTTTTATTTTTAATAGGTGAATGGAGAATGTGTAGGTATAAATGCACTAAGTGAGGAGCATTGAAATTTCATTATAGATTTATAGAGAGGCAAAGACAAGAATTCAATGTTTCTAAAGGGAAAACAAAATTAAATTTAAGATGCATTTAATATTTTAGATTTTATCTTGTGTTGAACATTTTGGAAAATGCATTCACATTAAATGTGTATTTTATAACCTAATTATATAGTGGAAATCTTTTTACTATATGTCACCTAAAGTGAAATTAAATTTAGTTTATAAAACTATGTGAAATGATTTTATGAGGAAAAGGGCGAGTTATATTTTAACTTCATTTATTATAATGTTTTATATTAGAGAATTAATTTATATCTTTTCTAACACATGAATATTATTCAAAGGATTTTTAATATGGAGGATTTGAGCTTGAGTTCATTTAAATGATGGAATATGTATTACATTTAGTCAAAATAATTATTATTAATGTAATTTCATTCGGGAAGTTACGAGAACTAAATGGGAAACGAATTCCCAAAAATATAATAGAGATTGTAAGGGTTTCTTTCGGGTTTTTTTTGGGCAGATTGAAGGTGGTGTGCAAGAGATGAAGACTTATTCTTTTTAAGACCATCATGTACTTTCTACAATGGTATTATTCATTGTGACTATGACTATTTTTATTTAATAATATCTATTTCTTTCTTTTCTTTTTATGTGAGGTTTTATTTACTAGTTCATTGTGAAGGTTATTAATATAACATGATTATTCAGTAATAGTGCATGCAATAATGATTTAAATACTTGAATACTTGATATTTAAATATTTCTTAAATCATATTTGAGTTTATTTTTTGCAGAACGAAATTTAACAATACATGTTATTTCGGATTTTATTTGCACATAAACTTAAATACCATAAAACTAGTCGTCCTATTTTATTTCTATTTTTAATTTTGCATTTCTTTATTGCACTGTTAATATGTGGTGTTTAGAAATGCCTTGACATGATCAGATTGTTTAACCTTCCACACACTAAAATTTGTTTAGTTTTTCCTCCAATATTTACTATTTAGAAAAAATAAATCAAATAGTTTAACTGTTTTGTTGCAAGAAGAATGATAATATCACTTGATGCCATACTATGTCAGCTACAATAATTCTATTAAATGCATTTAAGCCAGTTTTTCCTAAATTACCTTTTCATTTTATTTTTATTTTAATTTTTACTAACCCTAATATTTTGTGAGAAATATGATATATTGATTTAAACCTCACATAGTCATAATGACCTTTTATTTTTAATAAGTTTTCACATGTTATATGCCTACCACCTCTATTTCTTAAAATGATTTATTTTATTTAAAACATTATTTATTCAATAATCTAACCTATTTATTTGTCTAATTAGAAATCTATTTAATTCACATTATTTTAAAACGACTATTCAATTTCGGTTATCACTAGGGAATACCCCCTGTGGCGAAAGGGAGGCCAACCCTTATCACCTAGAGTGGGAGGGTTTCTAACCCTCAGTGGTGTGGTCTCAATTTGTCCTCAGTGTTAGAGATTAATTTACAGAGCAATGAAATACACAAAATATTGCGGAAACACAAATACATAAATGCATAAAACAAGAGATGCAAATATACGTGGTTCACCCCGATTAGGCTATGTCCACGAAGAAACAACTTGTTCTTCCTTTTACATTATCCAACAAAATGTAGAGATACAACCTGTAGCAAATCCATTGTAATTTCCTCTTCTCTCTCACACAACCTCCTCTCTCTCTCCTAGAATAATAATACACAGTTGCAATACAATTCCCTCACATAAACCGAGGGTTTCCTTCTAGGGAAAAAGCCCTAAATTAACATAACTTCTAACAACATATCATTGTTGGCATTATGATTCAGGTTTGGCGCTATGGCACAGGTGTTGTACTTGATGGCAACTCACTCACATGGCAGATATCTGTTCAGGCTCTCAAAATCATAGAAAATGAGATACCCGCAGGTGATCCTAAGAGAAGCTACGGACCCGCAGGTACGTCGACCAAGAAGTGCGGACATACCCGCAGGTTCTCCGTTCAGAAGGTGCAGACTCCAGTTCACTCACTCCAATGCAGAGAAGCGTGCACACGTGGGGTTTCTTATGTTTGGCCCTTGGTATTTAGCCCGTCGATCATGATCATATGGTTTTGGTCCGTGGTATAGGATCTAAAGTATTGAACCTCGGTTTGGATCCCTTGTATTTATTTTTCGATGGTTTTGTCCCATGGTGTGAATAAGGGCTTGCCTATAAAAAGGAAAGGAGATCACTTGGCTAGACACTTGTGAAAATTGAATATCTTAAGATCTGAAATTTTGGGTGATCGGCTTTAAAAGCTAGATCTAAATCAAGGTGAATTTTAAGGCGAATCTATTGATAGGTCATGATCTCTCGGGCGCATGATCAGATCTGTGGATCTGACTGTCTGTGGCACATTGGAGGACTGTTAATTTGGCTCTATTCAGAGGTCCGCAGGCGATCCACAGCGCAAGTGCGGGGTTCGCAGTGCAGCAGAAGGCGCAGGTGTGGGGATCCGCAGCGCAGCAGAAGGCGCAGGTGTGAGGTACGCAGCGCAGAAGAAGGCACAGTGTGGAGGTACGCAGGGGAACAGAAGGACCAGGTGTGGAGGTACGTTGTCAGGCAGACAGTGCAGGTGCGGATCTGAGCAGAGGTACGCAGGGCAGCAGAAGGAGTAGGTGCGGAGGTACGTAGAGCAGAAGAAGGACTAGGTGTGGATCTGTGTAGTTTAGATACAGAAGAGCTGCGGATATTCGCAGGCCTCTATTGGTGAAGTTGCGGACCTTTCTTGAAACATTTGTTGGTTTTCTTTTATCTATTTCTGAAGAGTTCTGGGTTTAGATTACTGGTATTGCTGATCTGGTTACTGCATTCTGAGAAGTTATTGGTTGATTGGTTGATTGAAAAAGTTGATTGGGTAATTCACATGTACTTGATGATTATTTGATGTTCATGGATCCAGTTTGAAAATTTATGAAAAGTGGTCCTTGGAAGAAAAGAAGTAGGGGGTTGTAGCTCCCTTCCAGGAGAGACTGGAAAACGAGAGAGGGTTGTAGCTCTCTGCAGGTTGCAGCCTGCGTACTGGTAAAGGACTGCACCAGTACAAAATCATTGTAAAAGAAGTTTCTAATTAAAAGAAGATAGAGACATATTGGGTGGTTTTCACCCACATTGGGTTTCCACCTTATATCTGGTGTTCTTTGGTGTGATTATCTGTTTTTCCTGTTCTTGCTCATTATTATATGGTACTGACATACAAACTAATGATCAATATCTAAAGAATAACTTAAAGTAAAAATCTGGAAGATATATTGAAAAGAATTCGATAATACTGATTCACCCCCCCTCTCAGTATTATTTTCAACAATTGGTATTAGAGCAGGTCCTTCTGAAGAAGCTTGATCGCTTGGAGGAAGATCCATCATCATGAGCAACTACGAGAGAGAAGCATCTATTAGGCCACCGATTTTTGATGGGACAAACTTTGTATATTGGAAGGTAAGAGTTACTGCCTATCTTCAATCACTTGGTACAGAAGTCTGCGATATCATAGATACAGGGTACACTTTTCCTTCAGCAACTCCTACAGATCCGGCTGAGAAGAAGAAATATGAAACAAATGCAAAAGCAGTCAATACTCTATTAGGATGCCTATCTCAGTCAGAATTTGTCAAGGTAATGCAGTGTAAATCCGCAAAAGAAATATGGGACAAGATTGTTTTGAGCTATGAAGGAGATGAACAGGTAAAACGAGCAAAACTTCAAACCCTCAGGATTCAGTATGAAAATCTCAGAATGCACAATGATGAAAGTGTGGCTAACTATTTCCTTCGTGTAGATGAGATTGTTAATTGTATGAAAAATTTGGGTGAAGAAATAAAGGAGGCTGTTGTGGTTGAAAAGGTTCTAAGATATTTGTCCCCTAGGTTTGAATCTAAAGTTTCTGCAATAGAAGAAAAGGAGAATCTACGAAACCTTAGCATGTCACAGCTACACGGGATTCTAACTGCTTATAAAATGAGGAAGGGAGGACCATCAGACAAGAGAGAAGCAGCTTTCAAGGCTTCAGGCAAAGGAGACTACTATGAGTTAGGACATGCATCAGAAGAGGAAGAAGAATCAAATTTTGTCAAAAACCTTCAACGGGGTACTGGAAGATTCAAAGGTAAGTTACCTTTCAAATGTTTTGCTTGTGGGAGAGTCGGTCACTATGCTGCCAAATGTCCTCATAAGGATAAAACTGACAAAGGGAAGGAACCTGTTAGATGGAACAAGAAACAGAATGTAACTAAGAAAAGTTACTATACTCATGAAGATAGTGATGGTCTTTCAAATAGTGATGAAGATGAACGAGGTAATAACTATAAACTTTTAATGGCTTTTGAAGATGATGATTACATGGATGCTATAGATGTGGATGGCTTTTATGAAGAGATTTCTAGACTCAAAACATGTTTAGAAGAAAAGAATGTGATCATTGATACTCTGCAATTCCAACTTGATGAAAAAGAAAAATTTCTTGAGAAGTTAGAATGTGAAATTGTTGGCCTTAGAAAAGAAATTGAGAAAACAAAGGCTCTTAATCTTAAATTTGTTAAAGGATTTGAAACTCTGGATGAGATTATCAATGTACAGTGTTCTCCACTAATCAAGACAGGTCTGGGGTATAATGGAGAAGCATCTCAAGCATCCACCTCAAAGAGTTATCTCAATGCAGCAAGGAGGGATGAGCAAAAGCCCAATGGAGATCACCAGGTAAAACAGGGACGAATTACATCAAGAATAAACAAGGACTACCAGGTAAATCAGGGGCAATCCACCTTAAGGATGAACAAAAGCTACAACCAGCCACAGGTTAAATCTTCTCAATTTGCCTCAAGAATGGATGACAATAGAAACTACAATCATTTGGCAGGTAGATTTGATAATCGCAGAAGTTTCTTCAATGGCCAATGTTTCTCTTGCCATAACTTTGGCCACAAAGCAGCTCAATGTGTTGCCTATAAAACAATCATGACTAGAGAAGCTCAAAAACAAAGAAGTATGACTGGGATCACGAAAATGACCTATAACAACTTTTTGGCCCTTGAAAATGAAATTGAATGTTCTATTTGTAATAACTTTGGTCATGAATATTCTGAATGCAGGAGTAGGTTTTGGCAGACAAAGGAACAAGCCTCAAGTACCAGAACATGGAGAATAAAGGAACCACAACCAGAAAGATGTGGGATAGCCTTTTATGCAGAAGGACAGGAAAATCAATGGTACATCGATAGCAGATGTTTGAAACATATGACAGGTGATAAAGAAAAACTTGAATCATATAGTGTTTAGAAAAGGGAAAGAAAGTTTCTTTTGGAAATGATACCCCTGCAATCATAAAAGGAAGAGGCACTGCTCAGTTGAAAGAAAAGGTCAAAGCTGGAAATGTTTTGTATGTTGATGGCTTGAAGCATAATCTTCTGAGTGTCAGTCAGATGTGCGATCAAGGAACCGAGGTAATATTTCGATCAAATGGATGTAGTGTTCGTGATCTTGATACAAGAAAAACAGTGATCAAAGGCAGAAGAACTCCAAATAACTTATACATATTTGAAGAAGGACAACAACAATGCTATTTGAGCAAGGATGATGAACACTAGTTATGGCACCAGAGGTTGGGGCATCTAAGCTTTTCACAAATAAGGAAAGCATGCAAGTACCAAGCAGTTCGTGTTCTTCCAGATATCAAAATTCCAGACAACACCATATGCAAATCATGTCAGTTTGGTAAGCAAACCAGAACTAACTTCCCTGAGAAGGAAGGATTAGCCAGCAGGCCTCTTGAACTAGTCCATACAGATGTATGTGGTCCATTTAGGACAAGGTCACCTCGAGGAGAAGAATACTTTATATTATTCATTGACGACTTCTCCAGGATGGTTTGGTTAGGACTTATGAAACACAAGGATGAAGCATTCGAAAAATTCAAATCTTTCAAAGCCTTGGCTGAAAACGAATCAGATCACAAAATTAAGTGCCTCAGGTCTGACAGAGGTGGGGAGTTTACCTCAAATGAATTTTTCGATTTCTGTGAAGAACATGGAATAAGAAGGGAATTCTCTACAGCTAGGACTCCTCAGCAAAATGGAGTGGTGGAAAGGATGAACAGAACGGTTCAACAAATGGCTCGTGCTATGCTTGATGAGTCTAGAACTCCCGCAACCTTCTGGGGTGAAGCTGCATTTGCTGCGGTTGTTATTCTCAACAAAACAAATGTCCGAGTGAACAACACTCAAACTCCTCATGAGCTCTGGTATGGTGAGACTCCTTCGGTAAAGCATTTCAAAATTTTTGGAAGCAAATGCTATATTAAGAATAATGATGAACAACTTGGCAAACTTGAACCTAGAGCAGATGAAGGCATTCTCCTTGGTTATTCTCCTCACAGCAAAGCATATAAGTGTTACAATAAAAGACTTGGAAGAATTGTTGACAACATTGATGTGGTGGTTGATGAAAAAGGAAACATTCCTAGGCAAGTAAATTATGAAAATATCGAAGAGGATGAAGACTACCCTCCAAATCAGACTGAAGATGAAGAAGAACCTCAAGAGGCACTAGAGGAACAGACAAGGATAGAAGAGAAGACTCCATCCAGGTATGTTCAAAAGAATCATCCAGAATCTCAAATCTTGGGGCAAAACGAAGCAGGCATACAAACAAGAAGAACAATTGCAGAAGCTTCAAGCTATTTGGCATTACTCTCCTCCACTGAACCACAAAATGTAAGAGAGGCATGCAAAGATGAATGCTGGGTCAAGGCAATGGATGAAGAACTTGAGCAGATCGAAAAGAACAATACTTGGGAGTTGGTTCCTAGACCAAAAGATAAGAATGTCATAGGGACAAAATGGGTCTTCAAAAATAAGTTGAATGAAAATGGGGAAGTAATTAGAAACAAGGCCAAACTTGTTTGTAATGGGTATGCTCAACAAGAAGGAATAGACTTTGAAGAAACTTTTTCTCCTGTTGCAAGACTTGAGGTCATCCGAATGTTCCTTGCTCTCTCAAGCTTTCAGAAGTTCAAAGTATTTCAAATGGATGTAAAATTAGCCTTTCTGAATGGAGACTTAGAAGAAGAAGTATACATTGAGCAGCCAGATGGTTTCATTCTTGGGAATGATCAAAATCTTGTATGCAGACTGAAAAAGGCTCTCTATGGTCTTAAACAGGCTCCAAGGGCTTGGTACTGCCGTTTGGAAAAATACCTTCATCAACAAGTTTTTCAAAAGGATCAGCAGATAGCAATCTTTATATAAAAATTGAAAATGACAAATTGCTAATACTTGTGTATGTAGATGATATTATCTTTGGCAACAATGAAGAAGCTATGAGTCAAAGCTTTGCCTTAGTGATGCAGAAAGAATTCGAAATGTCTTTGCTTGGAGAACTGACATACTTTCTTGGTTTGCAAATCCAACAAAATGAAGACGGTATCTTTTTGTCTCAAACCAAGTATCTCAAGCAGATCTTGAAGAAATATGGCATGGAAGATGCAAAACCAGTATGTACCCCCATGGTTACAGGATGCAGCCTTAGTGCAAATGATGAATCAGCAGCAGTGCATCAGCCAACCTATAGATCTATGATTGGAAGTCTACTTTATTTGACAGGTACCCGACCAGACATTATGCATGCAGTGGGAATAGTTGGAAGATTTCAGGCAAACCCAAAGGAAACTCATCTTCAGGCAGTGAAGAGAATTTTCAAGTACCTTCAAGGAACTCAAAACTATGGCTTATGGTATCCTAGAAATACAGATCTCACTCTTCATGCTTATACAGATGCAGATTGGGCTGGAAGCGTGGATGATAGAAAGAGCACAAGTGGTGGTGCATTCTTTATGGGTTCCAGATTAGTATCTTGGTTCAACAAGAAACAGAGTTCGATTGCTTTATCTACAGCTGAAGCGGAATATGTGGCTGCTGCATCTTGCTGCACTCAACTCCTTTGGATGATGCAGACCTTGCAGGATTTTCAAATCACTTGTACACCACCTATCTCCATCCTATGTGATAATACAAGTGCTATCAACATTTCGAAGAACCCAGTCATGCATTCAAAAACCAAGCACATACCGATCAAGTGTCACTTTCTCCAGGAACAAGTGTTGGAACAAAAGGTCAAATTGGAGTATGTTACTTCTAAGGAACAAGTTGCTGATATTCTCACCAAACCACTTCCCAGGGAAACGTTTGAATACCTTAGGCAAAAGCTGGGGGTAGTTGATGCATCATCTTGTTGTTGAATCTCATCTGTTTCAGAGATTGTTGGTTGTACGCGAGTTTCATATGGGGTATACGCGTACATTTGCTGGGTTATGGATTGGTCGAAGATCGAATGGCACAGGCTCAGGGGGAGCATATATTCTTCTAATAATGCATTGTTGGCATTATGGTAGAAGATATTGGAGGAGAAAGTACAGAAGGAGAACATGGATGCTGATCTGAATATTGCTGCTAATATGTCTCTATCTCTTTTGTCAAGATCATGTATGGTGTATGGTAGATTATGGTTCTTCTTGAAGAATTTCTCTTTTGCAGATCTGGTCTATAGTCAGGGGGAGCTCATTCAAAAATTTCAGCAGGCACTCAGGGGGAGTATGGACAACAAAGGAAGAGAATATCTTGGTCCATCCTTTGCCCTTGATGTCAAAGGGGGAGAATGACTTTGAGGATCTTGGGGTTGCCATCAAGTCCAAAGGGGGAGATTGTTGGCATTATGATTTAGGTTTGGTGCTATGGCACAGGTGTTGTACTTGATGGCAACTCACTCACATGGCAGATATCTATTCAGGCTCTCAAAATCATAGAAAATGAGATACCCGCAGGTGATCCTAAGAGAAGCTGCGGACCCGCAGGTACACCGACCAAGAAGTGCGGACATACCCGCAGGTTCTCCGTTCAGAAGGTGCGGACCCCAGTTCACTCACTCCAATGCAGAGAAGCGTGCACACGTGGGGTTTCTTATGTTTGGCCCTTGGTATTTAGCCCGTCGATCATGATCCTATGGTTTTGGTCCATGGTATAGGATCTAAAGTATTGAACCCCGGTTTGGATCCCTTGTATTTATTTTTCGATGGTTTTGTCCCATGGTGTGAATAAGGGCTTGCCTATAAAAAGGAAAGGAGATCACTTGGCTAGACACTTGTGAAAATTGAATATCTTAAGATCTGAAATTTTGGGTGATCGGTTTTAAAAGCTAGATCTAAATCAAGGTGAATTTTAAGGCGAATCTATTGATAGGTCGTGATCTCTCGGGCGCATGATCAGATCTGTGGATCTGACTATCTGTGGCACATTGGAGGACTGTTAATTTGGCTCTATTCAGAGGTCCGCAGGTGATCCACAACGTAGGTGCGGGGGTCCGCAGCGCAGTAGAAGGCGCAGGTGCGGGGATCCGCAGCGCAGCAGAAGGCGCAGGTGCGAGGTACGCAGCGTAGAAGAAGGCACAGTGCGGAGGTATGCAGGGGAACAGAAGGACCAGGTGCGGAGGTATGCTGTCAGGCAGACAGTGTAGGTGCGGATCTGAGCAGAGGTACGCAAGGCAGCAAAAGGAGTAGGTGCGGAGGTACGCAGAGCAAAAGAAGGACCAGGTGCGGATCTGTGCAGTTTAGACACAGAAGAGCTGCGGATATTTGCAGGCCTCTATTGGTGAAGTTGCGGACCTTTCTTGAAACATTTGTTGGCTGTCTTTTATCTATTGCTGAAGAGTTCTGGGTTTAGATTACTGGTATTGCTGATCTGGTTACTGCATTCTGAGAAGTTATTGGTTGATTGGTTGATTGAAAAAGTTGATTGGGTAATTCACATGTACTTGATGATTATTTGATGTTCATGGATCCAGTTTGAAAATTTATGAAAAGTGGTCCTTGGAAGAAAAGAAGTAGGGGGTTGTAGCTCCCTTCCAGGAGTGACTAGAAAACGAGAGAGGGTTGTAGCTCTCTGCAAGTTGTAGCCTGCGTACTGGTAAAGGACTGCACCAGTACAAAATCATTGTAAAAGAAGTTTCTAATTAAAAGAAGATAGAGACATATTGCAGCAGGTGGTTTTCACCCACATTGGGTTTCCACCTTATATCTGGTGTTCTTTGGTGTGATTATCTGTTTTTCCTGTTCTTGCTCATTATTATATGGTACTGACATACAAACTAATGATCAATATCTGAAGAATAACTTAAAGTATAAATCTGGAAGATATATTGAAAATAATTCGATAATACTGATTCACCCCCCCTCTTAGTATTATTTCCAACAATCATCTACCTAATGAACAGCTCAGGTTGACTATGAAATTACAACATTTTACAAGGCAAATTTTCATCTATTTTTAGCTTCGGGGGCACTGCCCACGAATCCCTGCCAGGGGGGACTCATAAAAGTCGTCGTCACCCCCTAGACCCCCCTGATGGCAATTAAATGGGCAGCGTTGCTACCCCGTTACGAACAGGGATCTGACACGGCTGAAACAAAAAACCTTTGAACAATCAAGAAGATAATCAGGCTCCACACCCAACAATCTCCCACTTGGAGACTGATTATATAAACTCCATCGTTGCTTCACTTGTTGGACAATGAATCCACTTGGACCTAGTTGTTTCTCATCTTCACCATCATACTTGAAGACCAATTGAAACTAAGCAGAATCTCAGTTTCTCCCTGGTTACAACTTTTTTTAACATATCTGCAAGATTTTGGCTAGTGTGTATCTTTTCCAACTTCAATTGTCCATCTTCCAACACTAACCGTATGAAATGGTACTTGAGTTGTATATGTTTAGTCTTGGAATGAAATGATGAGTTCTTTGCAAGATGAATGACACTCTGGTTGTCACTATATAACCTGCCCATCTCCTTCTTCTTGTCCAATTCATCCATAAACCTTTATAACCAAATCATTTCTTTACTAGCCTCTATAGAAACAACATACTCACCTTTCATTGTTGAAAGTGCAACATTTTTTTTCAATTTTGAAACCCAACTGACAATTGTTCCACCTACAGTAAACACATACCCTGTGGTGCTCCTCCAGTTATCTCTAGCACCTGCCATATCTACATCAACATATCTCTGTAGAGTAATGTTTGAACCACCAAATCATAATGCTTGATTTTTGGTACCTCCCAAATACTTGAGAATCCACTTTAGTACCATCCAATGCTCTTTTCCTAGATTGTTCATATACATGCTTACAACTCCCACTGCATGTGCAATATCAGGCCTTATGCAAACCATTAGATACATTAAGCTTCCAACTACTGATGCATATGGAACTTTACACATATAATCCATCTCTTCCTGAGTTTTGGGACACATCTCCTTACTTATTTTGAAATGGCTAGCCAAAGGTGTACTAACTCATTTTTCATTCTGCATATTTAATATTTCCAACGCCTTTTCTATGTACTCAATCTGAAACAATGTTAATTTGCAATTTTTTCTATCTCTAGTTATTCTCATACCAAGGATTTGTTTTGCAGCACCCAAATCCTTCATTGTAAATGAATTTTCCAATTTTCCTTTGAGCACATTTATTTCATGCATGTTAGACTCTGAAACTAGCATGTCATTTACATATAATAACAATATGATATAGTTTCCATCATTTTTCTTTTTAAGATAAAAAAAATGGTCAGAGTGACATCTAGTATAAGCTTGTTCAAACATAAACTTGTCAAATTTTAGATACCATTGCCTTGGAGCTTGTTTTAAGCCATATAATATCTTCTTCAATTTGCACACTAATTTCTCCTTCCCTTTGACCTCATTCCCTTGTGGCTGTTGCATATATATTTCTTCCTCCAAATCACCATGGAGAAAGGTTGTCTTTACATCTAACTTCTCAAGATGCAAATATTTTGCTACCACTAAACTTAAAATAGTTCTAATTGAAGTCATTTTAACAACAGGATAAAAAATTTCATCAAAGTCTATGCCTTTATTTTGTGTAAACCCATTTACCACAAGTCTAGCCTTATACCTCTGTTTACCTCCATCTTCTTCCTTCAACCGATAAACCCATTTATTCTGCAATGTTATTTTACCTGCAGGTAAGTTGACTAAGTCCTAAGTTTGGTTATGCATCAAGGAGTCCATCTCTTCTTCCATGGATTGCTCCCACTTCTTCCTGGTTTCTACCTGCATTTCCTCTTCATATCTTTCTGGTTCACCAGAATCATTAAAAAATACATAATATAATGAAGGAGAGAATCGTTCAGTGGCTCTACTTGTCGTGGTAGATCTTCTAACACCACTTTTAGGTGTTTGAGGTGAATGTTGTTGTTGTGGTTGTTGATCATTATGATTTTCAGGCACCTTTACTTTTTCTATGATCTCATCAAGCATTGTGTATTCTTTGTTTTCCTTTTCCTATTTCTTTTCATACATCTAATACTTATACAAGAACTTTTCATTGAGTATGACATTTCTGATCATAATGATTTTGTGATTTTCATAATCATATAAGCGATAACCAAATTCATTAACACCATATCCAATAAAGGTACATTTCTTTGATTTTGCCTCAAGCTCTGTTCTATTTTCTTTATTATTGTGGAAAAAGGCTTCACAACCAAAGGTCTTTAAAAATGAGTAGTTTACCTTTTTACCTGTCAATTCCTCCTCTCGAATACCACCATCCAAGGAACTTGAAGGCCTTCTGTTTATTAGATAAACAAAAGTATCTACAACATCTGCCCAAAATTGTAAGGGAAATCTCATGCACCTTGCACGCTCCATGATTGTCATGTTCATCCTTTCTGACACACCATTTTCCTGTGGTGTTCCTAGAACTGTCTTCTCTATACAAATTCCATGCTCTAAACAGTAGTTATCAAAAATTTTGTTGCAGTATTCACCTCCATTTCTTATCTGAGACACTTCAACTTATTTCTTGTCTCATTCTCAACCAAAGCTTTCCATTCCTTGAAAGAATCAAATACATCATATTTATTTTGAATACAATAAATCCTGGTTTTTCCTAGTTGCGTCATCAATAAAATTAACATAATAGTGAGATCCAATGAGAGATGATACCTGAGAAGGTCCCCATATATCTATGTCAACAAGCTCTAACTTTTCACGCTTCTTTTCTTTCCAAAATATGGTAAATCTTACTCTCTTTTGTTTTTCCATAAACACAATTCTCACATAAATCCAAATCAACATGCTTCAAACCTGGCAACAAATTTCTTGAATGCAGAATCTGCATCCCCTTCTCACTCATGTGCCCAAAGCCTATAATGTCACAATGTTGTATCTTCTCCTGTGGAGGTTAAATCATTAACATAATTAGAAAGACTATTACATAAATACAATGTACTAACATTTTCTCCTTTTTCTATTACCAGGGATCCTTCAGTGACCTTCCAGGTTTTGTCTGTAAAAGCAGTTACACAGCCTTCACCACCTAACTGCCCTGTTGAAATTAGATTTCTATTCAAATCTATAACATGCCTTACCTCTTTCAATAGCCATTGGCTTCCATTCTGTTTCTTTATAAAATCCTTACCTATTCCAACAATTTTACATGGTTTATCATCACCTAAACGAACCTATCCAAAATCTCCTTGAACATAGTCATGAATTTTTCTTCTATCAAGGGTGGCATGGAATGAGGCCCCTGAATCTACCACCCATGCATCAATAATATTCTCTAATTAAAGAATCAAATAATCTTGCAACACGTCACATGTCACATTTGCTTCATGATTGTTCTCTTCGTGTGCATATCCCTCTTTTCCCTTCCAAGATTTACAGTCTTTCTTCAAGTGTCCTTTCTTCCCACATTTCCAACACACTATCCTTGATCTGGATATGGATCTGCTTTTTCTCGACTTACTGTGATTTCCTAGGCTCCTTCCTCTTTCCATTTTTATTCTTCTAGTCTATGTAATCAAAGCATTACCTAATGTCTCACCGGAGCTTTTTCATCGCATTTCCTCACTAAGGATGGCACCAACAACATCATCAAACTTTAAAGTACTAGATCCAGAGACATATTTACTAATAGCCATAACCAGGTCATTCCAACTTTCTGGCAATGAGCATAGAAATAACAGAGCCCTAATGTCATCATCAAGATTTACCCCTACAAAACTTAACTGACTGGTAACCATGTTAAATTCATTTAAATGATCAGCAACAAATCCACCTTCTGACATCCTCATATTAAATATACGTGTCATAAGAAATACTTTATTTGAGGCTAGGGGTTTTTCATATAGTTTGGCCAATGTTGTCATTAAACCTTCTATTGTCATTTCCTTTGAAATGTTGAATGCCACCAATATTGCTAAACACAACCATATTGTTCCTAGTGCCTTTCTATCGAGAATCTCCCATTTTGCATTCGTCATACTCGTCGATTCCTTTGATTTTCCACTCAATGGTAGGTATATATCTTTCTTATACATATAATATTCCATTTTCATCTTCCATAGTTGGTATTTTTGGCCGTTAAATTTCTCGACCCTAAACCTACCATCTTCCACCATTGCTCCCACTCGAACCAAGAACCCTTCTCTCATGTGCATTTATCAACCAAATAAACCTTCTGCTCTGATACTAGTTGTTAGAAATTAATTTACAGAGCAATGAAATACACAAAATATTGCGGAAACACAAATACAGAAATGCATAAAACATGTAATGTTCCAAACTAGGAAAAACAGTGATATGCAAAGCAAAAACAAACACAACACCAGAAATTTCAACATTCAACAAATACTCATAAAAACTCTAGAAGTAAGAACCAATTGATCCATTTTATTAATCAATTGGAGCAATTACAATAGTGTGGAAGGAGTGCACCTGGGCTTGCCTCAATGGCAAGTGTGGCAAAGCCTAGGCAATAAAATAGTAAGCACAAATGCTAATAATAGTTGCTCCAATGATGTCCTACACTGCCCAGAAATATGCAATGTTTGCTGGAAAGTAACTTCTGGAAACCCCACCTCCGGTGCTCAGAAAATTATACAAAATTAACCTCAAGCTCCTCAACCAAAACCCAAAAATGGTTTGGCCTGGTTTGGACCTCCCAAAATCGACCCTCAAAAGGCCCTACACCCTCCAAAACTACTGAAGCACCCATCCTACCAATACACCAACAAAATTCCCCTCAAACACTCTGAAAAATAGCAATCACCTCCACTAATGTTTTTCTTATCTCTCCCGACAAGGATTAGCCTAAATGGTTGAGTCTCTACCTCCCACATGTTCCCAATATCCTCCTTCTGCGTTGGCCTAGGAAGTGTGAAATCCCCATTGAATAATAGCTCTCTCCTCCAGCCCAAAAACTCACCCAAATGGAAGTAAAACACTAGAGCTTCCCTTCCGCAATTTCTCCCAAAAAAAGCGCCCTTGAAGAACATAAAAATCACACCTCGATTTCTCCCACTGCGTCCTCCAGAAATACGCACCACCTGGAGACACTGAATCAAAATGTTGGAAACCGCACTGAAAATATCAACCGAAAGAATATGGATGAACCTCTCTAGATTGGCATTCGAAGTCCCCGAAGAAAGGGTGAGTTCTCTGCTTGGAAAACTCTTTCTAAACATCAAGTGACCCAGCTAAGCAGCTTGAGAAACTAAGAAGAAAATTGATATGCCAAAGATTCTCAAATGAGGAGTGTTCCCTTCCTTTTATAGATTTCGTGGAGACTTTTCCCTCTATTTTCCCTCCTGTGTGGGTCCCTCACTAAGCCATCAAATTTCCCCTCTCATGCAATTTGAACTAGGGAGTGTGTATTTTCCTTGTGTGGGTGTCCCCCACATTCTACTAACAAAACCAAAATAACTCACTTCTAATTTCTAAGCCTCCTAATAAAATTGAATGGACCCCATCTCCTCCAAAATTGGCCCCAAAATGTAAAGATTAATCTTGTTCCAAAATATTTTTGGAAGGGATATTACAGTCCTCCCCTCCCAAATGTTGTTTGTCCCCAAGCAACTTCAATGCTTGATGCTCAAGTATATGCTCACCCTCCCAACTATCATCCTCATCCGCTAAGCTCTTCCAACTCACCAAATATTCTCTATTATCATGCTTATGAGTTTCCTTTCCCTAGTCTCCAAGATAGCTTCCAGTTCCAAAACCAGATGCCCCTCATCATCAAGTGGAGGAAACTCCATAGCTACTGTAACTTGTTGCCCCAACACCCTCTTGAGGCATGAAACATGGAAAATATTGTGGATATTTCTCCCCACAGTAGCTCCAACTCATAAGCTACCTCTCTAACCCTCTTGATCACCCTGTAGGGCACAAAAAATCGTGGTTGCAGCTTTTCGGCCACCTTCTGCTTCAGAGTGGACTGTCGGTATGGTTGCAATCAAAGGTACACCAAGTCCCCTTCCTCAAAATGCCTCTCAACTCTATGCTTGTCAGCATATATCTTCTATTGATTCCGAGTTGTCTGCAAATTATCCTTAAGAGCCTTGAAGATATCTTGGCTTTCTAGGATCCAATCTTTGGCCTTTGGGGCCCGACTGTCTCCAAAAACAATGTTAGTAGAAGATAAAGCATCATAACCATATAGAGCACGAAAAGG
The DNA here is from genome assembly GCA_031772625.1 of Pinus tabuliformis. Lineage (NCBI taxonomy): Eukaryota > Viridiplantae > Streptophyta > Pinopsida > Pinales > Pinaceae > Pinus > Pinus tabuliformis. The sequence continues at coordinate 892,888,509 of CM062818.1, forward strand.
GGTCATACCAATGGGCATATGATGTGTAGTGTTGTAACAGTACTCTCCCAAGTGCAGCCATCAAATCCAAGCCCTTTACTGCCCTGGCACATATTTCCTGAGATAACTCTCTAGCCATTTGTTCACCCTCTATGTCTGGTCATCAACCTATGGATGGTAACTGGTGCTCGGGGTGAGCTTGGTGCCTACTAGCGTGAAAATATCCTGCCAGAATCCCCCCATAAATCAATTGTCTTGGTCACTGACTATAGTCTTAGGGAGTTCGTGCAGGCGGAATACCTCCCTAAAGAACAACTCTGCCACATGTGAAGTTGAATACTACGTCATAATGGAAAAGAAATGTGTGAACTTGGTCAATCGGTCGACAACTACAAAAATGCAATCCTTCCCCTGCATTGAGGGAAGCCCCATGATGAAGTCCATAGAGATACTCTCCCATTTCCCCTCGGGAATGGGGAGAAGCTGAAACAATCTTTTTGGATGGGTCAACTCCCCCTTGTTCCTCTAAAAAGCCTCACACTCCTCCAAATATCTCAACACATCCCCCTTGAGGCCCTTCCAGTTGAAGCACTCTCTCACTGCCATGTAGGTCTTCCTCAATCCCTAGTGCCCAGACAATGGGGAATCATGAGTTGCACGAAGGATACACTCCCTCAATTGTGACCCCAAAACCAAAAATATGTGGCCCTTGTAGTATATAACCTCGTCCATCACCCTGTAACGTTCATCTGCATAACTGTTGGAAAATACTTGGGGGGGGGGGAAATCAGTATTCCTTAGCAATTAGCACTTTTAAATCTTTTCAGGGCATTAGTTAATATTCAATTATCATTAATGTTTATGCAGTAACAACAGTGAATAAAAGAACACAGGAGGCACAAAAATTTTAGGTGGAAAACCTCCTTCAGGTCAAAAACCACAAAATGCTTTTCTAATAATTCTTTAATCTTCAACTCCAATTGAAAAGAAAGCTCCAACTTCCTAGAATCTAGAAAAGCATTCTTCTCCAGCTCCCATTGGATGGACGCTCCAACGCCCGAGATTCTTCAGTGGTCAACTGAACAGACGCCCCAACACCCAATGAGCTACAATTCACCCTAGCGCCACCCTACCACCCTATAGAAGAATAAAAGAAGAATGGACTCTCATACCAAGGAAAATGGTCCACTTTACAATGATATAGAATGATGTAGAAGAAGACGACACACTAGACCATAACCCCAACTATGAAACAACCACCTAATGATGATCCTAGACCTCCCGACATTGCCTCTTCAACTCTTGGTAGATAGACACTTGTACAACTTTTACAAAGATGATTTTACAATGACTTTGTACAATGATACTTTTACAACGTCTGTATGTAGTGCTGCTCACTTGAAGACTTCATGTGGTGAACTTCTTACTATTGTTCTACACCTTGATTGCTTCTCTTGTCATGCTACCCTTTCTCATTCTTCAGAACATTAGATTATGCATTGATTCTTCTCTTGATGAATATATAATACCTGCAAAAAGTCTTCAAGGAAATACCCATGACATGATAATATCATCCTGCAACGCATATGGCACTGCTAAACAAAAATAACGATTAGAATACAAAGAAACTAATGCAATTAAGATATGAACATGCATATACAGAAGATACTTACCTGTAGGTTACCTTTGTTGCATCATTTTGTTGCACCTTGCTCTTTGTTTCCCTAGAAAGTCTGGTCCTTTGCACCCCTTGACAACACTTGATCTAGTTTTTCTTGCCTTCTAGGAGCACGATATTTTTTCTGATGTATCTCTACGATTTCAAATCCCTAACATGTGATATTCAGTCTTGTAGAAGCCCTCTAAGTCTTCCTTCCAATTCCATAGGTCAGACCCGATTCAGACTCTTTAAGACAAAGTTATGCCCAATTTCTCACAATGACCTAATTATGGACTAGTTCAGTAAAGAAAACTTGTACGACTTGCCACGTGTCACTGTTTCCTCCTTCGGCTCTAAAATTGATACACAGAAAACTACAATCCATGCACCATTCACCGCTTTTTACAGAATTCCAATCCTCTTCTCAAAGAGAGAGTTATGACGATTTTCCCAAGGTCACTCCTTGAGATGAATTTCGGCAGCCTGCAAAAACCCTAACTTCCACAGATCATATCTCCGAAAATATAGCTAACCAAGATGTGAAATTAGGTCACGACGTTCATCATGATTTCAAATCAAATGGGTTTTAATTTCAGAATCTAAGACTTCGCAGAAATGAAGCTATAGCGAAAATTCCACAATCTCTGCATTTGGAGGATATATGAGATTTATTTTTATAGAGTTTATAGGGGCTTCTATAGAGAATTTTGGAGGGATTTTAGGAGCTTAAAAAATTATTAATTAATGACTATTCAATGACCAAAACCAATTATGAGTGCCATGCCACAACCCCATAGGGTTTTAACCCACTAACTAGGGTTACTAACTTCAAACATGAATATCTCTCAAACCGTGAAGAATTACTTGGCGTGCCATATATCAACGGAAACATCTCGATGAGTAGAATCTATCTAGAAGATCCTTGACTCAAAATAAAGTTTTCAAGTCAAAATTCCCTTACAATATCAGGGTAGCCCCTCGTGCTGCGTGGGTTGACATCAATGACAACCTCAGATCATCTTTAGATCAACAATCTCCCGTTTTGGCATTGATGGCAACACAAGTACTCCCCCTGCGATCAGTGCACCTCTTCCTACTGCCTTCTCTCCCCCTTTGACATCAATGAAAAAGGGTAACTCCCCCTGACACACAACCATCCTGCGGACCTATACACACTTCCACTCCCCCTTTATTTTCTAAATAAGGAAAACCTAATGAGAACTTGGGAGAATCCCAAGCTTCTAGCGAAGATATTCAAATGCTTCATGAGGTAAAGGTTTAGTGAAGATATTAGTGATTTGTTCTTTTGTACCAACATATTCAAGTTTGATATTCTTTTCAACGAATTTTTCTCTAACAAAATGATATTTTATCGGAGTGTGTGTAATATCCCTCCCCTTAATAATAAATAATAAATAATAATAAATAATAAAAATAATACAAAAATAATAATTAACAATAAAAATAATGAATAATAATAAATAAATCACTTAATAATAAATAATAAAAATAATAAATCATAAGTGTTAAATAATAAATAATATTAAAAATTATATAAAAAGAAATAAATAATAAAAATAATAAAAATAAAAATAGTAATAACCATATTAAAGCTCTAAATAGGAATAAATAGAAATAAAACAAGAAAACTATCAAAAAGAAGGAAATAAAACAAGAAATCTAAAAATCAAAAGAAAAGTAAAGAAAAAAAACAAGAAAAAAAAGTTGCATGCAGACACATGGAGTGTGTGCATGTGGTTCCCCTTCCAATGTTTTGTTCTATTTAATAGATGGTGAGGAAGATGAGAGGATTCCGGCATTCCATCTTTCCGAGATTCTGTCTTTCATTCTCTTGGGAGAATGGTATACTAAGACCTAGGAGTCACTGGCAGTAGAACGTTGATTGAGGGCTCGGGGGTGGCCAGTTGTAGCAAGACGTTGCACAATTGAACTTACGGCTGGGTGGAGAGTCGTCCCCAAAACCTTGTTGCGGTAAGCTTGCTTCTACCACAGGTAAGATAGTTGAATTTAGTTTATTAATTAATGTTTATTTGGCTAAGTGCGTGCCACTCTGATTTAAATTTAATGTTAATTAGAAAAGTTAATTAGATATTTATTTTTGGATTGTTATAGTGTGTTTTGTTTTTGAATGCATGACAGGATTCTTGGAGATGTTGATGGCACTAGTGTTATCACAGAAGATGGGAATAGGCTCACTAAATTGTTCTTGCAAAGTTTGTTTCATCCAAAGGACTTGAGTACAACAAGTTGTCGTTGCAATGTATTCTACTTCCACTGTAGATAATGAGATTGAGGTTTTCTTTTTGCTCAACCATGATACGAGATAACCACCTAGATAGAATGTTGCTCCACTAGTACTCTTACGATCATCAATGCTTCCTGCCCAATCTGCATCTCTAAAGGCTTGGGATACCACAAGCCATATTCTATTGTGCCCTTTAGATATCGAAGAATTCTTTTGACAGCAATAATATGTGATTCTTTTGGTGCTGCTTGGAATCTTTCTATTTGTCCAACTGCTTACATAACATCTGGTCAGGAGGTTGTTACATATAGAAAACTACCAATCATAGATCTGTACAACCTCTGATCCACAACCTTAGATGAGTTGTATATGCTCAATTTGCGGCCTGTTACCATCGAAGTAAGGATGGGTTTGCAATCTTCCATTTTGAATTTCTTCAGCATTTCCTTGATGCACTTGGCTTGACATATAAATATTCGTTTCTCTTGTTGAGATATTTGAAGCCCTAATAAGTATGTCAACTCACCAAGTAAAGACATCTCAAACTCACTTTGCATCTTTGTAGCAAAGTTCTTACTTAGTTGATCATCATTGCTACCAAATATTATATCATCCACATATACCTCAACGATTGTTAAATTATCCTTATCTATTTGTACGTAAATATTGATATCAGTATTACCTTTCTTGAACCCTTGTTGATGTAGATATTCGTCAAGATGAGCATACCATGCTCTGGGAGCCTGTTTGAGACCATACAGAGCCTTATTTAACCTGCAAACATAGTCTTCTTTTTCTGATAGTAGAAAATCTTCAGGTTGTTCGATGTAAACTTCTTCTTCTAATTCTCCATTCAGAAATGTTGACTTAACATCCATTTGGTAGACTTTTATTTTTCTTGAACATGCATAGGTGAGAAACATCGATATGGCTTCCATTCTGGAAACTGGTGCAAATGTTTTGTCGAAATCAATTCCTTCCACTTGTGCATAGCCTTTGCAAACCAATCTTGTTTTGTTTCTAGTAACCTGTCCATCTTCATTCAATTTGTTCCTTAACACCCATTTAATCCTAATGACATTTTTATATTTTGGTCATGGAACTAATTCCTAGGTGTTATTCTTCTTTATTTGATCCAATTCCTCATTCATAGATGCTACCCAATGTTCATGTTGGCTGCCTTCCTCAAAACTACTAGGCTCAAAGGTTGCTAGAAAAGTAATGTGAGCTTGTTGTGATGAACAAAGCTGTCGACCTTTTCTTGTTCCAATTCCTTCATTTATGTCACCAATGATTTGATTTGATGGATGGTTCTTTTGAATCCATTCTTTTGTTCTCTTGGGAGGAGCTTCTTTTTGTTGTTCATGTATATCTTGTTGATCATTATTTACTTCTTCCTGGTTGACAGTTGCTTCTTGTTCTAGAATTTTCTTTGTACCTTTTTCAGCCTCTATCTCAAGTTTCAAATATTCTAGATCCTCATCATTATTCGTTATAAAACTATCTTCGTCAAATGTAACATTTATGCTCTCCACTATCTGTTTTCATCTTATATTATAGCATTTATAGGCCTTTCTTTTACGTGAGTAACCAACAAAGATACCTTCATCAACACGTGATTCAAACTTACCCAACTTTTGATCTTCTCTTTTGATATAACATTTGCTTCCAAAGATTCTGAAGTATTTTACATTAGCCGGTTTTCCTTTCCACAATTCATATGGGGTCTCATTGCAATTATTTTTGAGAAGACTTTTGTTGATAATGAAGATTGTCATATCAATTGCTTGAACCCAGAATTTTTCATCCAATTTTTAGTCCTTCAACATTATTCTACCCATTTCCTGTATGGTTCTGTTCTTTCTTTCAGCAACTCCATTTTGCTGAGGTGTTCATGTTGTTGAAAATTGCCTTTTTATTCCATTTTCGTCACGGTATGCTGAAATTATTTGAAAGTGAATTCTCCGCCATTATCTGATCTTAGACACTTTATTTTTAAATCAGTTTCATTTTCGACCAACTCTTTGTAGATCTTAAAGCACTCAAATGCTTCAGATTTTTCTTTAGGAAAATGACGGCTGTCATCCTGGTATAGTCATCTATCATTAACATGAAATATGATTCTCCATCTAAGCCTTTTGTTCCCATAGGACCACATAGATCAGTATGTATCAATTCCAATGGATGTGATGCAAAGTGTTCTTTTGTTTTAAATCTGCATTTTTTCTGCTTGCCATGCCGATAGGCCTCACATAGTGTGTTGGAAGGTTTTGAGATTTTCGGCATTTCTCATATTGCTTCCTTTTTGCTTATCATGACAAGATTGTCAAAGTTTATGTGACCCATTCGTTTGTGCCATAATTAGCTTTCATCTTCTTTAGCTAGTAGACATGCTTTAGTTGCTTCATCCAGAACATATATGTCGTTTGGAGCTCGACTCGTTGTAGCCACAATTTTACCATACTTGCCTTTCCTGATTTCACATTTTGTGGAGTTGAATAGCATTGTGTGTCCTTGATCACACATTTGTCCAACACTTAGTAGATTCTGATTCATGTTTTCAACCAATAGAACATTTTTGGCCAAAGCATCATTGCTTCCGAGACTGATGGTACCTTATCCTATAACATTTGAAGATCCATCATTTCCAAAGGACATGGTTCCATCCTTCTTCTCTTTTAGAGATACAAATTTCTTTCTATCTCTAGTCATATGCGTTGAGAAACTGCTATCAACATACCACACATCTTTTTTGTTTTGAGCCTTGAGAGCGAGAGCACAATTATCAGTGTTCTTCTTCTTCCATGTTTGTTCGTTCTGTGGCTTCGAAGATTCCTCTGGAGGATTTTCAAGTTTGCAGTCTCTAGCTATGTGTCCAAATTAAGACATTTGTAACATTCAATATTACTTCTTAAAAGTTCAAATCTATTGATGTTTCGTTGAGCCCTAGGAGGTTCATATTTGACAGATCTCCTGGAATTGTATTGGTTCCTAGGGTACGTGTGACATTCTACAGCTTTATGACCAAATTTTCCACATGAATAACAATAGCCATGAAAAATATGTTGGTACCTAGATGGAAATCTTCATCGGGGAATTGTCTTCCAAGGTTGTTCTTGTGAATCTTGTTCAATGAAGTCTACATGCCTGTCAGATCTCATAGGTTCATTGTATTTTGTTGTAGAAGGTCCTACTTCTTCTTCTTTGTAACCAAGGCCAATTCTGTCGTTGTAAGATCGTTGATTGTTGATGAGTTCTTCCAACGCCCTTGAGTTGTTGGCATAGTTTTGGACAATTTTTCCCTTCTTCACTTCCTTATGCAGCGAGACTACTTCGGCTTCTAATGCTTCCCTTTCTCGGTTGCTTTCTTCCAACTTCTTTTGAAGTGACTCTTCAATACATTTGTGTTCTTCAACTTCAATTTTGAGACCTTGAACTTGTTCTTCAAGAGTATTGGAATGGATCTTCTCAGCCTTGAGCTCTTTTATAAGCTTGATTACCTCCTTAGAAAATTCTTCTATGGTCAAACCTTCTTCTTCATTGTTTGATACCTCTTGTTTATTGTGCTTGGCCATAAATAGTACCCTCTCATTGGCTTCTTCTTCACTATCACTGTCTTCATCGGATGATGAGCTATCTTCTTTAGAGAGAAATTTCCTTTTGAATCCTTTCTTCTTGCCTTGCTTGTTGAATTTCTTAAAGCCTTTCTTTCCTTTTGAGTTTCCATCACTTATGTTCGGACATTTTGCTGCGAAATGCCCAACCTCACCACAACCGAAACATATCAATGGAAGTTTACCTTTGAATTTTCCCTTACCAATTTTTAGTTTTCTCATAAAGTAAGCATATTCTCCATCTGAAAAACCTTCTTCATCATCTTCCTTTTCTTCACACTTGCAGGTGCAGGTGCAGGTCTTTGCCTTTGAAGGTTGTTTGTCCTTATTGGTTTTCTTAGATGCAGCGAACATAGTTTCTAGATGCGAAGTACCCTCTTCTTCATCAAGTCTCATTTCATATGCTATGAGAACTCCATGTAATTCCTCTTTGCTGAGTTTGTCCAGATTTGCACTGTATTCTAAGACCGATACCTTTGGGTTGAATCTTCTTGGTAACGTTCTAAGAATCTTTCATATAATAGTCTTTTCATCAACAGGCTCTCCCAATCCTTCCAGAGTGTTGCTTATTTCATCAATGTGCTAGAAGTATGCAGCAATGTTGTCATCTTCTTTCATTCTGAGTTGATCAAATTTTGCTCTGTAGATTTGAAGCTTTGCTTCTTTGACATTTTCATCATCTACATATATATTCTCAAGCTTGTCCCATACATTTTTGGCAGGTTTACAACCCAAAACCTTATGATAAACAGATTCAATAAGTCCACTAATAATAATATTCTTTGCTTTTTCGTCATTTACCAAATTCTTCTTACCTTGTTCATCCACGGTTGGTGTAAAGCCATTTTGAACAGTGTCCCATACTTCGTAACCTTGTGCCAAGAGATAGACCTCCATTCTTTCTTTCCAGAGTGCATAATTATTTTCATTGAATAGAGGTACGCTATTCTTGGTATGCTCCATGATCTCCTTCCAATTGTTAAACTGCCATTGAAGGAACCAAACTCCAATACCAATTGTTGGAAAACACTAGGGGGGGGGGTGAATCAGTATTGCTTAGCAATTAGCACTTTTAAATCTTTTCAGAGAATTAGTTAATCTTAAATTATCATTAATGTTTATGCAGTAACAACAGTGAATAAAAGAACACAAGAGGCACAAAAATTTTAGGTGGAAAACCCCCTCTGGGTCAAAAACCACCGAACGCTTTTCTAATAATTCTTTAATCTTCAAATCCAATTGAAACTAAAGCTCAAACTTCCTAGAATCTAGAAAAGCATTCTTCTCCAACTCCCACTGGATGGACACTCCAACGCCTGAGATTCTTCAGTAATCAACTGAACGAATGCCCCAACACCCAATGAGCTACAACTCACCCTAGCACCACCCTACCACCCTGCAGTTTTCACAAGATTGAACCTGTCGGTGACTTCATGCACCAGCTTAGCACCACCCTACCACCCTATAGAAGAATAAAGGAAGAATGGACTCCCGTACCAGGGAAAATGGTCCACTTTACAATGATATAGAATGATGTAGAAAAATATGACACACTAGACCATAACCCCAACTATGACACAAACGCCTAATGATGATCCTAGACCTCTCGACACTACCTTTTCAACTCTTGGCATATAGACACTTGTACAACTTTTACAAACATGTTTTTACAATGACTCTATACAACGATACTTTTACAATGTCGGTATGTAGTGCTGCTCACTTGAAGATTTCATGTGGTGAAATTCTTACTGTTGTTCTGCACCTTGATTGCTGCTCTTGTCATGCTACCCTTTCTCATTCTTTAGAACACTAGATTATGCATTGAATCTTCTCTTGATGAATATATAATACTTGCAAAAAGTCTTCAAGGAAATTCCCATGACATGATAATAACAAAACTTACCTCATTCTCAATGCATATGTCAGTGCTAAACAAAAACAACAAATTAGAATACAAAGAACCTAATGCAATTAGGAGATGAACATGAATATACAGAATACACTTACCTATAGCTTACCTCTGCTGCATCATTTTGTTGCACCTTACTCTTTGCTGCCCTAGAAAGTCTGGGCCTTTGCACCCCTTGACAACACTTGATCTAGTTTTTCTTGCCTTCTAGGAGCACGATATTTAATCTAATGTATCTCTATGATTTCAGATCCCCAACATGTGATCTTTAGTTCTATAGAATCCCTCTGAGTCTTCTTTCCAATGCCATAGGTCTGACCTGATTTTGACTCTTCAAGACAAAGTTATGCCCAATTTCTCACAATGACCTAATTATGGACTAGTTCAGTAGAGCGAACTTATACGACGTGCCATGTGTCATCGTTTCCTCTAGCCGCTCTGAAATTGATACACAGAAAACTACAGTCTGTGCACTATCCACCACTTTTTACAGAATTCCAATCCTCTTCTTAGCAAGAGAGTTATGATGATTTTCCCAAGGTCACTCCTTGAGATGAAATTCGGCAGCCTGCAAAAACCCTAACTTCTACAGATCATATCTATGACAATATAGCGAAACAAGATTTGAAATTAGGTCATGACGTTCATCAGGATTGTGAATCAAATGGGTTTTAATTTCAGAATCTAAGACTTCACATAAATGAAGTTATAGCAAAAATTCCACAATCACTACATTTGGAGGATATATGAGATTTCTTTTTATAGAGTTGAGAGGGGCTTCTATAGAGAATGTTGGAGGGATTTTAGGAGCTTAAAAAATTATTAATTAATGACTATTCAATGACCAAAACCAATTATGAGTGCCATGCCACAACCCCATATGGTTTTAGCCCACTAACTGGGGTTACTAACTTCAAACATGAATATCTCTCAAACCGTGAAGAATTACTTGGCGTGCCATATATCAACGGAAACATATCGACGAGTAGAATCTATCTAGAAGATCCTTGAATCAAAATAGAGTAAGTTTTCAAGTCAAAATTTCCTTGCAAGATCAGGGTATCCCCTGGTGTTGCTTGGGTTGACATCAATGACAACCTCAAATCATCTTTAGATCAACACATAACTTCCCTCCAAGATCTCGCATGCTCGAAGATCCTTGGAGTACTCCAATAATAATTGTACCTTCCAGTCATGGCATATGGTGTTGTGCACCTTGACCCCATCTAAGCCTACGATGTTTCCCAAGTAGAGAATCTCTGTTAGCCCAAACTCGCACTTTGACATCTTAGTGTAGAACTGTTGCTCCTCAAAGATACGTAGCACCGCCTCTAGATGTTGCAAGTTCGCCTCCCATGTCCTATTGTAGATCAAGATATCATCAAATAATACCAGTATATATCTCCTCAACTGGTGTCTAAACACATGGTTCATGCATGACTGAAAGGTAGCAGGTGTTTTGGTCAACCCAAAAACTCGAAATGCCCATAATGAAATCTGAAAGCTGTCTTCAAAATATCCTACTCCATCACCCGAATCTAATGATACCCACATCAAAAATCTATCTTAGAGAAGTATTTTGCTCCTCTAATATCATCCATTAACTCATCAATACGCGGAATGGGATATTGGTTCTTCAATGTCTTCTTGTTGAGTGTCATGTATTCAATGCACATGCGTAGAGCCCCATCCTTCTTCTTTACCAGCACGACTATAGAAGTGAATGGACTAGAACTCGGTCTAATGTGGCCCAATGACAATATATCTCTGGTGGCCCTCCCAATGTCATCCTTATAGGCTTTGGGATGCCTATAGGGTGTAGTAATGACTACCTGCACACCAGGCTCCAACTCTATAGTGTGCTTAAACCCCCTGTTGGGTGGTTGTCCTTGTCGTATATCTCCAAAAACTACTAGATATCTGTCCAGTATCATTTGTATGTCTGGATGTGATGGCTTGGTCCTTCCCCTAACCTCAGAAATCCTCAGCTCTATTTCCCATGTTATGTTCCTATGCATCAAATCGACCTCCATCCTGTGGGCCAAAACTGTCTATGGAGGATTGCTATAGACATATTTGGGCACTGCAACCCCAATCACATATGTCCATAAACCAAGGGCTTCTAAGTCCCTAAAAGTGTTGTTTCATACCCTAAAGGAGCAAGGTCAGCTGATTACATCATTTCCCAGAAGTTTTCCATGAAAAACCACTCAGAACTACTCAAAGCAGGACCATACAGATTGCCCAGTGCAAAGGGTGCAATGCATCTCACCTGCCACATGAAAAAAGTGTGATGCATACTGGAAAGCCCTTCTGTAGGGTGCGATGAGTGAGAGAAGACAAATGGCACAAGAACTTTGCTAGGTGGAGACCCTGAGAATCTTCTAGAAGCTACTCATTTGACACTTGCCTCCCTGAATTCGCCCAAGGATGAGTAGGAGATCATGAAATCTCCAAGTGGAACCAAGAAATATCAAAGAGATGACACTAATAAAAATCCCAAAAGCTGACTCACCCCCCTTCAAATATCTATAAATGGATCCCTCATCCCAGAGATCCAAGGGTTGGAATTTGGTAATTTGCAAAGAGGTGCTGTTGGTTTCTCTTTGAAGACATTGTTGGGTGATCTTGCTTTGTGTGAGGTGAAGAGGGCTTTCAAGCTGGGAGGATGGTGTTGGGTCAGACCAAGTGGTTGTAATCCTCTCTTCTACTACTTTTACTAATAAACCTATTTGAGTTTTCCTCCATATTCTTGTGTATCTCTAAATATTAGGTTGATATATGCATTTGTATGGTCAATATATATTTGATCCTATATTGTTTACAGTGAAATATCTCTATGCTTTGATGGTATTATGCTGCTGTGAATCTATAGGTACTCTTTGAAGTGGGACAAGTAAAGAAGCAGTGGCGAGATTCTATCAAAGGGGAAAGGAAACAAGCAAGGAGCCAAGTGGAAGACTGAGGTTGGTACTCTCTGCTTCTTTCTCATCTCTCTCTCGTAAAGGAAAAACAACTGACTTTAATCTGTTTGTTTCTAAGATAGCTACCCATCTTAGTGGGACTAGCAGCTCTAAATAGACACTATATTTCACGATAACAAAATGGCGACTCCGTTGGGGAGCGATTATTTTGATTGCTTGTCTCTATTTGTTTGATTCATAAACCACAGACGGAGCCTGAAGTTAAGCCAGCTAGCCTTCGAACTGCATTTGCTATGCAAGTGAAAAGTAGATCAATGCTGCTTCAATCAATCTCTGGGTTTGTTTATGAACTGAAAAATTGACTTGCAAACATCCTAAGTGCCCTAGAGGTAGCTTGAGTAACCTCATTAGATCAGCCCCTGTACTTTGTAGTTACTGACTATCATTTGCTCGGCCTAAATCCCTGAACTAGGCTGCAAACTGTGACCAAAAACCAAGTTAAAGTCTCGTCCCTGGACCATCGCACCTTCTCTTCTTGGAAATCTAAATGCATTGCACCTCCCATGTGTAGTAGGTGGGATGCATCCTTGTTTCCCTATGTTACAGGTGCGATGATCAGACAAGACTAGATCTGCCTCCAGATTTTGGTTTTTTCTTCACTCTCTTCAACTTTATTCAGGAGTTTCGTTGTCTGTGATCAGTAGACCACTGTTGAAACCCCCTTTATTTGCATCATCCAACCTCCATTGTGCAAAGAGTTGTGAATGTTTTTATGTATTTTTCGCCATTCACAGTTCTCATTTACAAAATGGTAGCTTAATCGAACTGTCATCTTTAGATTTGAAAGTGTCGCAAGTGTCGTTTTCAATCAAGGAAAAGAATCCTTCTCTTTTTGATAGTCGATTACAATGTTACTCTTGTATTTGATCTGAATTAATAGTACTTCAAGTGTCGAAAGCAGTTTTCAATTCAAAATCGCAAAGAATCGTCTTGTCTCCCTTTTGTTTTTTTTTTAAAAGAAAATCGTTAGTACTGTCGCTTTGAAAGAAGATATAGTTCAGATTTGTGCTTAGAATTATTTTTGTCATTCACACATTAAGAAAGCGAAAAACAAATACATGCATGTGCATTTGCATTTAGACTGCTTGTTGATTTTGATTTAGGACAGTGCATCTAGTGTGTGCTCTCTGCCCTATGTTGAAAGAATTTCATTTCTCTTTCCTTAGTAGCTAAGATTTTCATTGCAAAAAGAAGATTAAACTACTGTTTATCATCTTAGATTGCATTTTAGGAATTGTATATCTACATCACGTGGTGAACCTGAAAGGAAAATTTCTTAAGAAAGATCAACTGTAAAATAAATTCAATGAACATAAAAATGCTTTGGAACCTAACGCACAACATCTAGAAGTCTAGGCTAGAGACGTATTCCGGCGTCGTAAATCCTGGTAACTGTTGCTTTCATCGTAGGTTGGGTGATTCCTCCTCTTTCAGACGACAAGTGCCAATACAGACTTGTGCTCCCATGTACCGTCGAGTATATATTGGGAGACCACAATAGGCTATATCCTTTATCATTAGGAAGCCATGTCTACCGCCCTATCGATCGCAATGCACTGAACACAACATTCGAGAAGATTGACTGCCGTACCGTAAAAAGTATTCTGCAGTTTTGCGATTGGTTTGGTAATCCCTCTGTTTAGATTTCTAGAGTAGTCTCTTTCGTTCCTTTTCAGACTCCTTAAAGGAAAAGGTCCATCTGAGCACTTGTCACTTCAAGCTCATTAAAAATTGAAGGCGACTAGAGTCATCTTTAGCTTTTTCTCGACTCTTAAAAATTGAAAAAGCAAGTTGTGTCAAAGCGTCTAAAATTTATTTTAATCGGAATAACATCACTGTTCCCTCGTTGGTCTTAGGTTGAGAAAATGGAGTCCACCAACCAAGGATTTCCCCTTGGGGGAAATCCTAGTCCTTTCTCCTCTTGGGGAGATGTTGGTGCACCTCATATGGCCACATTGTCCCTTCCAGGATTGACAATTGGCTTGCCAGTATGGCTTTTCTCGACCTCTGTCGTTCAAAGCACCGTGATTCCTGAACAATCGAATCAGCAACTAGATGATACCAAAGTTCTCCCCCAACCTTCTACTTCATTTGTCTCTCCCTCTCCTTCTTCCTCTTCTCTTGGTAAAGATAATAAAACTAAAAACCAAGTAACTGAGAAGAAGAAGAAAGGGAAGGAGAAGAAGAAGAAGGAGCCAATGGCAAAAAGGGGCAACCGTGCATTGTCTAGAGAAAATCCACCCACTGCACCGTCCAAACCTAAATCTCCATGTGTCATCTACAAAGGAGACCACTATCACCGAGATTGTCCTTTCATCCCACGGATCCTAAGGGACTGGTCTCCCCGCTTGCACAATCTGGTGTCATCAACCTCTGACGATCATGTTGAAAGTACACCATCAACTAGTGAAAGTGAAGTCACCGGACAGAAAGGAAAATCTAAATTTCCCTGCAGACTGTGCAAAGGCGATCATGCCCTCCACCGTTGTCCCTTCCTGGATGAAGCTAAAAGAGTCTTGGATAATCGTCCTACATCACCGCAGTAACTCCCTCCTGGATACAAGAAACTCTTGCCGAATCCATTGCTAGTTGAAAATCTGACTAACCCACCATTGGTGTCAGTCGAAGCACCTATCATTGAAGATAAACCCTCTAAGTCCACATTGGACCAAAGTCAATAGGTCGAGATGGCAGTCGACCCCATCTTGACTTCATAAGATTTACCTTCAGATGATACAGTCACCAAAGAGAATGAGAACGACACCGTTCAAATTCTTTTCGTAAACACAGACTCCGATGAACATGGGGGCAATCTGCCCATCCCTTTACCGCAAGAAGGAAGTTTGTCAGAGTTGTATCCGGCCGTTTATTTGGTCCCACCTCCAAGCAACCTAGTCATTTCCTTTGATTGGAATCTACTGGGCAAACCCCGTTTACCATCTAATGTACCATTCCGAATCATAGTGCAAACTTACAAAATGGTCATGGTTAGTACCATCATAGATGAAGGGGCTTTTGTGAGTATCCTTTCCTCAACTACTTGGAAAGCGCTTGGTTCGCCATCGCTTTTGCCTGAGATGCGAAATCTGACAGGCTTCGATAAAGGAACCATTCGACTGTTAGGGATCCTTCCAAGTTTGCCTATAACTTTGAGAAGGAAAATTGTTTATCTAAATGTAATGGTCGTCCAAGGACCTTTAGATTACAATCTACTCCTTGGGCGTGACTACATTTATAGCATGGGAGCCATTATCTCCTCACTCTTTCGAGTAATGTGTTTTCCGCATGAAGGCAGAGTGGTCCAGCTCGTAGACCAGCTTTCATTCCTCGGTTCACACATCGCTAATAGTCAAATGCCATCCCTAACAGGTCTTTTTGCGCAAGGAATGTCTCATCAATCACCAGTTCGTCCACCTGATGAGCGCGAGTGATTCGGTGTTCGTGACTGAAACCCAGGGGGCATGCACCCTGGTCTGCTTCAGCAGGAAAACTTCAGGTATAGGGTAGGTTTCCACAGAGGATATATGACTGGTTTGACACACCCATCCATTTAGGAAAATGGGATTAGACCGGAATAAGATACCTCTGTTAGAAGGTAGGCCTTTCCCGATAGAACAAATGTTTTGTCTGCAAATTGAAGGGTAACTTAGAAAAGGTAGGCCTTTCCCGATAGAACAAATGTTTTGTCTACAAATTGAGGGGTAACTTGGGAAACTCTACTTTGCTATACCTGGGGGCATGCAAACATTTTTGCGTGAAAGTGAAAAATGACCATTTATTTTGTTAGTTTTTAGGTTCTTAACCCTTTAAACTCGTAGGATTGGTTGTTCCTAGCTTACATAATAAAAGGAGTCGGAGCATAATTTCGAATGGTGCAAGCTCCCTAAAAAATGAACCTATCGATGAGACATCCTTATTATACGACTGGCACGAGCAGTTTTACGTGAAGTTCAAGCTCGTTAAAAATTAAACCTAGCAATGAGCATATGTTCCACCAGAGTTTAAGCTCATTAAAAAATGAACCCACCTCCGGTAAATAACCATTGTAAATGATTATCATCAGCTTTTGAGCCTTGGTCGTGTTCTCACCATCACCTTCACTTTGTTTTAGCCAATCATTCGCCTCCATTTGATTGTTTACCCCTTTTGAGGAACAACTGCGACGAGTGATCCTATTAGCCATCTTCTTTACACTGTTGTGATTGGAAAGTTCCAAACCTTACCTGGAACCAGCTGCTATCTGAAAACATCACTCGTTCCTCAAAAAACGAGTCTCCTTTAAGCTCTTTTAATCTGACTCGTAAAATATGAAAAGATTGTTGAGTAATTGGCCTCTCCGGCTCGTTAAAGTGATTGGAAGTGCTATCCCTCCTCTAGATTTTAATCTTTTTGGACCTGAGGGATTATTACACAAAAAGATCGAGCATTTGTCTTGTTCAGCTCGTTAAAACTATCAAAAGTTCATCCCTTTCGCATTGTTTTATACTTTTTCGGACTTAAGGGATTATATTACGAAAAAGGAATATTGGAGTTTTCTTCCCTTCTCTTGTTAGACTCTCTAAAATTGAAAAGGACCGAGTTATCCTTGTCGTTAAACTCATTAAAACAATAGCAACAAACTTGTCCATTCAGAAAAGAGCGAGTTTCATTGTCGCTAGGCTCGTTAAAATATAGAGACGGGTTTTCCCGAAGGGAAAATTATAGAACAAGCATATGTTATCCTCCTTAAGCTTGACAAAAATAAAGAGGTATTGGTCAGAAATGATTGGGGAAAATTGGGAAGAAAACTTGAAGAAACTTTATTGGTAGCAGGTCGCTCTTGAACATGACACTTTCACTCCATCACCATGATTGAGTCGGGTTGGGTTATTCCGTTCACTGGTCATACCACCATTGGTCCACCGTACCATCCACTTTTGGGGTTAACGCTACCAATCCATTTCAGTGTCACCAATATGTTCAAGAGAAATCGCTCAGAGAATTCACCTACCCAGCTTGTGTCTCATCCACTACAATACCTTCACGCTTCATTCTTTCATGACCGCCACCCTGAACCTTGTATCATCAAATTGTTTTCACCTCTACAAAATCATTTGCTTCGTTCCATGTCATAGATGTGGGATCCATTAATGCCCTCCTACAACGGGTCACTTCTTGTCGACATCAACTCATTATGCAAGAAGCTGACCTAGGGACAATCCTTCCAGTACTTTGAAGCTTGCATGCCTCAATGGCAAGTTTCTCACTTCCGGCGACAGGTTTACACTAATGGCCTTTGACCGAAAGATTTTGCGTGGCGTTCGACATCAACTCATGTATTCACACCACGTGAATTGTACTGCAGTACCTTGAGGGTCATCATCGTCATCATTAGTGATTCCTCTCGCGTCTGTTAACAGCTTACATCATTGGCTGGTAATCAGGCGATGTCCTTCCATGTTTGACATCAGAACATCTTTTCACATGGATCGACTTGTACTTTCAGGCGAAGATTGAACGAGTTTTGAAGACCCCGGATCTAGTTTCATCCATCCAGGCTGCAATATATTCAGGAAAATAAAGAAATCAAATGTACATCATTGTTGCACAGATAATCATCCAAACTAAGGGATGATGGCTCTACCAGAATCATGAGTCTGCACACAGACGGTTGTTTGTCCTATGTACATGAAAATGAATTTATCAAACTGAGCATGGGAATGCCTGCCTCAGCTAGATCATGAAAATATTATGAAGATAATGTATTGTATTGTATCTTATTACAGGTCACCTTCCAGTGCGAAAAACCTTGGATCCTCATTATAAAGCATTTCACCCGACATCAAAAGATTTACGACCTCATGCTTTAGGGGGCAACTGTTATAGACATATTTGGGCACTGCAACCCCAATCACATATGTCCATAAACCAAGGGCTTCTAAGTCCCTAAAAGTTTTGTTTCATACCCTAAAGGAGCAAGGTCAACTGATTACATCATCTCCCAGAAGTTTTCCATGAAAAACCACTCAGAACTAGTCAAAGCAGGACCATACAGACTGCCCAGTGCAAAGGGTGCGATGCATCTCACCTGCCACATGCAAAAAGTGCGATGCATACTAGAAATCCCTTCTGTAGGGAGCAATGAGCGAGAGTAGACAAATGGCACAAGTAGTTTGCTAGGTGGAGACTCTGAGAATCTTCTAGAAGCTGCTCATTTGACACTTGCCTCCCTGAATTTGCCCAAGGATGAGTAGGAGATCATGAAATCTCCAAGTGGAACCAAGAACTATCAAAGATATGACACTAATCAAAATCCCAGAAGCTGACTCACCCCCTGCAAATATCTATAAATGGATCCCTCATCCTAGAGATCCAAGGGTTGGAATTTGGTAATTTGCAAAGAGGTGCTGTTGGTTTCTCTTTGAAGACATTGTTGGGTGATCTTGCTTTGTGTGAGGTGAAGAGGGCTTTCAAGCTGGGAGGATGGCGTTGGGTCAGACCAAGTGGTTGTAATCCTCTCTTCTACTACTTTTACTAATAAAGCTATTTGAGTTTTCCTCCATATTCTTGTGTATCTCTGAATATTGTGTTGATATATGCATTTGTATGGTCAATATATATCTGATCCTATATTGTTTACAGTGAAAGATCTCTATGCTTTGATGGTATTATGTTGTTGTGAATCTACAGGTACTCTTTGAAGTGGGACAAGTAAGGAAGTAGTGGCAAGATTCTGTCAAAGGGGAAAGGAAACAAGCAAGGAGCCAAGCGGAAGACTGAGGTTGGTACTCTCTACTTCTTTCTCATCTCTCTCGTAAATGAAAAACAAGTGACTTTAATCTGTTTGTTTCTAAGATAGCTACCCGTCTTAGTGGGACTAGTAGATCTGAATAGACACTAGATTTCCCAATAACAAGGATATGAATGCATGCCCCGAAGAACCACTAGCTTACCATCCAGCCTAGTAAACTCCATCTCTAGTTTCCTCCAATCGGTGGTAACTCGGCCAAGGGAATACAACCATTGGACACCCATCACCACATTGGTGTCTGGTACATCCACCACGAAGAAATGGTTTGTCATCGAATAATTCCCCATGGTCACTGTCAAAGCGGGAACATGTCAATTGCACTACATAATTTTGTCTCCTAGTACCAAAACTAAAAATCCCTCAAACTTTGCGGTAGTGATGCCTCTCCTCTAGACCATCTGAGCATCAATAAAATTGTGGGTGGCTCCACTGTATACTATGACTGAGACATGCTACCGCTGTAGTTTTCCTCTGATCCTCATGGTAAAAAATTTGGGAACCCCACAGAAAGAAGATAGGACTCCCCCAGATGGTGCAAAAGATGCTCCCCCATGTGGCGGCGGTGGTGGTGGTCCCCTCTCTGTTGGATCATCATTGTCTCCCCCACCAAGCTCCAACTCCACCTCATCCTCCTGATCATTGTCCAAGAAGACCTCAATGTAATGGGCCTTGCCTGTTGTGCACTGATGGTCGGGCGCCCATGGCTCCCGACATGTAAAACACAACTTCCTCCTCCTAAGGTCTCTCCTGGTCTCATCATCTAGTTGTCCTCGCCCTTGGGCTTCTCTTTGTGTTGGGGGTGCTCTAGTGTCATTTCCCTTCTGAGGGTAGGGAGTGCATGGTGGAAAGGGTGTCTGGGTCTTGGGGATGGCCCCCTGCAAGTCTCTCATACAAGTCACTGCCTCTAGTAGAGTAGAGGCCCTACGTGACTTCACCAGTCCCCGCAGTGGCTCCGTCAACCCCTCTACAAATGTGTATACTCACCAAGTCCTCATAGGAGGTAACGTTGGCACACCCCAGAGTGGACACATGAAACCACCACTCATGTTCCTCCCCCTCCAAATGAAATGTGGCAATTTTAATGGCCTCGACCTACGTCATCCTATTGAGCTGGAAATATGTGTCTAGCTTCTCCACCCAAGCACGTGTTGTGCACTTGGTAGTGCCATTGTATGTTGGAAAGTACATCTTCCCAATGGTGTGATGAAGCTCATAGTTTTGCGTACCATGGTCTCAATATCTCTTCCCCTTCTCATCTTGTTTGAGCTAGCAAAAGTCTCTGAAAGATAGTGCCTCTATGAAGTTTGCTCCCATGGATTGCCACTCCCTAAAATGCTCTCCCATAGGTGATTGATCCTCAACTCCTCCTGGTTCACCTTATGTTAGAGGTAATAAAGAAGGTAGTGTGGCTTGAGTTAGTCCACTAGAGGATGGAGGTTGTGCAATAGGTGAAGGATGATCAAATTGTTGAGAGGCCCCCGAAGTCTCTCCAAATAGAAACTCCCAATGAGTACTTCGCTCCCAATTCTGCATTTTGATCTAATCTAACATCTCCTTCTTCCCCTTTACAAAATTTCTCATAGCCTTCAAGAGGCTATCAAAGGAAATCTCCTCTCTACTCTTGGGCTCCCCCATGTCTTATGTTACCACTGCCTTCCCATGGTCCTCTGTGTCTAGAGTGATCTCCAACTCCCTCTCCCTGCTTCGGTACCTTTGCCTCCTGTAAGTAATATTTTTTCAGTCATCCTCATTCATAGGAAAATCCCCCACGGCTGAGCCAATATCTAAGCTCTGATACCATTGTAATGTTCCAAACTAGGAAAAATAGTTATATGAAAAGAAAAAACAAATACAACACCAGAAATTTCAAACATTCAACAAATACTCATAAAAACTCCAAAAGTAAGAACTAGTTGAGCCATTTTATTAATCAATTGGAGAAAGTACAATAGTGTGGAAGGCGTGCACCTGGGCTTGCCTCAATGGCAAGCATGACAAATCCCATGTGATAAAACAATAAGCCCAAATACTAACAAGAACTTCTCCAATGATGCCCTACGCTACCTAGAAATCTGCATTGTATGCTGGAAAGGAACTGTTGGAAATCCCACCTTCGACACTCAGAAAATTCTACAAAATCAACCTCAATCTGCTTGGCCAAAAGCCATGAAAAACCAGAAATGGTTTGGCCTAGTTTGGACCTCCCAAAATCGACCCTCAAAAGGCCCTATGCCCTCCAGAACTGCTAAATCACCCAGCCTGCCAATACACCAACAAAATTCCCCTTAAACACTCCAGAAAAATAGAAATCAACTCCACTAATGTTTTCCTTATCTCTACTAGCAAGGATCAACCTCAATGGATAAGTCTCCACCTCCCACGTGTGCCCAATATCCTCCTTCTGCGCTAGCCCAAGAAGTGAGAAATCCCCACTAAATAATAACTCTCTCCTCCAGCCCAAAAAATCACCCAAATGGTAGAAAAACGCCAGATATTCCCTTCCAAAATTTCTACCAGAAAAACCTCCCTTGAAGAACGTCATAATCACAACTCGATTTCTCCCACTGCGTCCTCTAGAAATGCGCACCACCTGGAGACATTAGATCCAAATTCTGGAAACAACACTAAAAATCTCCTCTAAAAGAATATGGATGAACCTCTCTAGGGTGGCACTCAAAGTCCCCTGAATAAAACATGATTTCTTCGCTTGGAAAACTCTTGCTAAACAGCAAGTGACTCGGCTAAGTAGCTCAAGCCACTAAGAAGAAATTTGATATGCCAAAGATGCTCAAATGAGGAGTGTTGCCTTCCTTTTATAGATTTCATGGCGACTTTTTCCCTGCGTTTTCCCTCCTTCGTGGGTCCCTCACTAAGTCACTGAATTTCCCTTCTCATGAAATTCTAATTAGGGAGTGTGTATTTTCCTTGTGTGGGTGTCCCCCACATGCTACTAACGAAACCAAAATAACTTACTTCTAATGTATAAGCCTCCTAATAAAATCAAATGGGCCCCATCTCCTCCAAAATTGGCCCCAAAATGTAGATATCAATCATATTCCAAAATAATTTAGGAAGGGACATTGCAAAACAAGAGTACACAGATATACATGGTTCACCCAATTTGGGCAACATCCACGGAGAAACAGTGAGTCCTTCCTTTTATATTATCGAGTAAAATGAAGAGACACAACATACAACAAATCTTTTATAATTTCCTCTTCGCTCTCACACAACCTCCTCTCTCTCTCTCAAAATAATAATACACAGTCATAATACAGTTCTCTCATATAAACAGAGGGTTGCCTTCTAAGGAAAAAAACCCTAAATTAATATAACTTCTACTGTCAGATCATCTGCATAATGAACGACTCAGATTGACTATGAAATTACAATATTTTACAAGGCAAATTTTCATCTATTTTTAGCTTTGAGGGCACTACCCCCAAACCCTCACCAGGGGGGCGCTAATAAAAGTCGTTGTCGCCCCCCTTGACCCCCCTAATGGCAATTAAATGGGCGGGGTTTCCGCCCCGTTAGGAACAGGGATCCAATGCGACTTAAACAAAAAACCTCTGAACAATCAGGAAGATAATCAGGATCCACACCCAACACTCAATTACCAGGACAATTTGAGCTCCAACAATCAATATATATATATATATATATATATATATATAATTTTCAGGTTCTATATCATTTTGATTTAGGATCATGACACTAGTCAAATTTTTGTGTTAGAAAATGATAAAGGCGGAAAGATTTCTTATCTTGATAGTTACTTGTGATTATCTTTAAATTCTTATTGTCTTCTTTTATCTTCTTATCATCAAGCAGATATCAAAAACATAAGTACATCAATATCAACACAATAAAGACATAGGATATAGGCTCTCATCCAGGACTAAAACCCCTCTTTCTTTAGAACCAAATCAAATCAGATAACGAAAAACTTTGACCAAACCAAAAGACATCCTCTAGTTCACCAAGTCAACCTACCAAGATGATTAGTCCAACTTGAATAGTCAACTTTAGTCAAACTTCTTCATCCTGCAACAAACCCAGATTTCAGCTCTCCTGCTTCAAATTTTCATCCCTATTGCATATCTACAACTTCATCTCTCCTGCAACAATCCATAAACTTGCACATGTAGGAGAACAGAGAGAATTTTAGCTTCCTTTTTCTTGACAAATGTCTCCTTCTTCTTCACTAGAGTTATCTCCTTCTTTTATGGCTATTTCATACTTCTTTCTTCCTCATGTAATTGCATATCAAAATTGCTTGATAGGACTCCAAATGAGGTTGTGTGGCATTGTTTTTATATTCATTCTCCTAATGAAGCCGACTTGACTGGAGGGAAATCCAACTTGGTGTAGGAGGCATAAAATACAATTTTGAATCAAAAATAAATTTCTTTCTTGACATGAAAATTCCAAGAAGGGCCTAGATAATAATGACAAGGAATATGACTCTTGACATAAACCTGAGAAGAACTCAATGGGTGATTTGACCTAGAAACAAAATAAGTAAAGCATGAAACCCATGCTTATAAATAAATAAAAATTATAATAAATTTTATTTTCTTTCTTTTGACAAATATATTACATCATGGCTCAAATACAATTATGAAGACTAATACTAGTTACATTTTTCAACATTCCCTCTTAACTAGGTAGGTATTCATAATTTTTCAACTAGTACAAGGTTGACCTCAATTTGAAATGTTTCTTAAGAAGAGAACAACAACATAAGCAATGCTTGGGACACCCTTATTATTAAGGTATCCTCCCAATAGGGACTAAGGTGTCATCTAGCCAATTGTTTCTATAGGTACTATCAGGATATAACCCTGGTATACATTCAATATACCATCTAGGCCTTCATGCCTTGACACCAACCCTTATAGGGATCTAAGTATCAACACTAAACTAGAGCTCCAATCGATACCCTCCCTATGGGATCTAGACATCAATTGAGATCTCAATACGAACCATGCCAAGATGTCCTCCCAAGTACCATCTTAGAGGAAGTTTTATGGTACTTCATCTCTCCCACTCAACCAAATCAGAGACACCAACATTTCAGGAAGAGATCAACATATCCACCATTCTGAGCATGCTCCTAAATCTAAGATTTGGTCAACACATTAGCTACTTATTCATTTGTTAGCATGTATTGTAGCTTCATGTCCCCAACCAGTATTCTAACTTCCAATGTATATGCTTTTGTATGTTAGCACAATCTTCATGGTTTTCAATTATTCTAATGTTTCTTAGGTTATCACAATATCAAACACATCTTGGTGGAAGCTTCCTTCTTCAACTTTTTCTAGTAGCATCAAACTCATCTTGAGTACCTTCCAAAATATCCAATTCTTGTTTATAACTTCATCAATTACAAATAACCATCTGTAGATTTTTACTTGTAGATTCAAACTGCTTATGTAATATGCTAAAACAAAAGACTTGAATATACTCTACTCATTATCAGAAACAAAAATTGATCGATGAAAACACTAAGTAGAAAAGGAAGAATTTCAATCGCACATAACACAATATCTTCTAGGGAAAGAAACTGCTCAAAACCCCGACTATCTATATTGCATTAACCAGAAGATTTGAGAAGAAAATATAATGCTTGTTCAACCCGAACAATTCCTGCACAAGTACAATCTATCTCTCTACTTCACAAACCAGCTCAAGCCAACACTTAGCCAAATTTTTTGCATGCCAAGCCCCTACTTCCTTGTGCAATTCTTAAGATAATTAGCCCATATTTAATTGGGAAAACCCCTCACCACAACTATGCAATCCATCATATGCCTTCTACTGATTGCATGCACCATCTATACAACTCGAAAAATTATACAATTGATAGTACATTGTCCCTGAAATCTAATCTCCACTGGGTCTTCCTATTAACTGACATGCATGAGTTATATTTTAGCAAATTATCAGTTATCTGATTGATCACTATATGTGAATTAAATCCAATTTCATTCACTTAACCACTCACTAGTTCCTCCATCAGTTAGAACTAGTTTAACTGAATTTAACTTAGTTAAACAAAATTAAATAGTTACAACTCAATAAGAACTCAACCTAGGCCCCTAAAATTTAGGGATCACCCTACATGACTCTAGATAGACTTCCAACTCGAATTTACTAAGCCAACTAAGTCAATTTAACTTAGTAAATTGTTACAAGTTGCTATGAGAATAGAATTACAATTTAATTCCTAATTTAATTCAATGACAAATTAAATTAGGACTTCTTGTTGCTATTTTTAACACTCCCTCTTAACAATAAAGGGATTATCTAGTACCCTGATCCTACCACTATGAAACTCGAATTTGTATCTTGAAGATGGTGATACCAGATATCAATATGCTTGGACTGATCATGAAAAACTGGATTCTTAGATAGTTTGATACAACTCTAATTGTCACAGTGAATCAATGTTGGATCCATCTGCTGACCAAACAAACCAACAAGAATCTTCCTCATCTAGATAGCCTCACAAGTTGCTAAACTAGTAGCCATGTACTCTACTTCTGTTGAACTGAGTGCAATTGATCTCTATTTCCTGTTGTACCAAGAAACAACTGCTGACCCAATACTAAAGATCCCACCTGATGTGCTCTTCCTATCGAATGGACTCCCTGGCCAATCTGCATCAGTGAAGCCTTGAAGCTTCACCCCTTTGTCCCTCTGTACCAAAGGCCAAATTGAGTGGTGCCTCTGAGGTATGTCAACACATGTTTGGTTGTGTGTTCACCAAATACATGAGTAAACCCACAAGTTGTCTATGGTAGCCTCCATTACTTCACCAGAAGTAGCATCTGCCTTCCTCTAGCTACCAGCTAGAGGAGTCTCCATGGGTTTGCTTATCTCCATGTGGAACTTCTTCATTATCTCATTGGCATAATTTCCCTGAGAGACAAACAGTTCCTCATCTCCTTACCATACTTCCATCCCCAGAAAGTAGTGCATGAGCCCCAAGTCCTTCATTTTGAACTCTCTTGCAAAATCCTCTTTACAAGACTTGATCAACCTATCATCACCTGTCATAATCAAATCATCGACATATAAAATAAAAATAATAAAATTTACCTTCAACCACAATATGGTAAAGGTTCACATCTGCTTCACTTTTGGTGAAGCCAAACCCGATGAAATAGCTATCAATCCTGGTGTACCAAGCACGGGGTGCTTGTTTCAGTCCATACAGTGCTCACTTGAGTCTGCACACATGCGACTCTCTGTTGAAGGTCTCAAATCCTTCAGTTTGCTCAACATACACATCTTCCTCAATCATGTCGTTGAGGAATGTTGTATTTACATCCATCTGATGTATCTTCCATCCCATTTGCACTGATAGTGCTAGAATGGATCTGATTGATGAGTACCTTACCACAAGATAAAATGTCTCATCATAATCAATCCCCTCCACTTGAGAGAACCCTTTGGCCACAAACCTAGCCTTGTGTTTCTCCACACTTCCATCAGCTTCGTTTTTTACCTTGTAAAGCCATCTCGAACTCACCATTGACTGGTCCGTCAGTCTTGGGAACACTTCCCAAACATTGTTCCTGATAATGGAGTCATACTCCTCAACCATGGTATCAACCCAAACTGGTTGTTGCACTGTTTCCTCAAAAGAGGATGGCTCAATCTCTACACTTTCGTGCATCAAATCCATGTAGCTAGTGTACCTCTCTGGTGACCTCCTCTACATGCACTGTGATGTTGGTGCTCCCACATTCTCTCTAGTATCATGCAATAACCTGTTAGCCTCTCTGGTGCACTTTATTCCATCTCTGGAAGACTGCATCAGTGGGTGTTTCCACTCCTTGCTCCTCTGCATGTGGTCACTCCACATCATCCTGAGGTTCCTCCTTTGGAGCTAAAATCTCCTCAACCGCAGGTAGTTGAAGCTCCCTCTCAAGGGAACATCTTATGGCCTTCTCTTCATCGAACTTCACATCTCTACAAACCAATATCATCCTATTGGTTGGCAATTACAACCGATAGTTGTGAGGTGTATCAGTATACCGCACAAATACGCCCAACTGAGTTGTTGGCTCTAGATTTTTCCGTGCATCTTTGGTAACATGAAAATACACTGATGGACCAAAGATATTCAAGTGTGCCACTTCTGGTTCCTTCCCTGAAAAAGCCTATTCCAGTGTACTCATCCTGAGAATTCAACGAGGGCTTTTGTTCTGCAAATAAATAGTTGTGTTACATGCTTCAGCCCACAAGTGTAATAGTAGGCCCTGATCATGCAACATCGCTTGTGTCGCTCCCACAATACTTTTGTTCTTCCTTTCAGCCACCCCATTATGTTATGGGTTATGAGGTGCTATCAACTCTTGTCGAATGCATTATGATGCACATAAGTTTTTGAACTCATTCAACACATACTCTCCACCATATCATTTCTAAGAGCTTTGCTTTCCTGCCAGTATCCTTCTTGACAAGTGCTTTAAATTCACAAAACTTTGCAAATGTCTTATCTTTCTTCTGCATGAAGAAAATCCAACACTTACAATAAAATTCATCAACAAATATTACATAATACTTGTGCTTGGCCATGGATGTTGTCGATAATTGTCCACACACATTTGAGTGAACTCGATCAAGGATCGCTTGTGATCGACTGTCTTTGTCATGAAAGGAAGCTTTGGTGTACTTCCCCAATGTACACCCTTTTCATGTGTCTCTCTTCTCTATTATACCCTTGGGAAGCCCTATAGAAATTTGTTGCAAGATATTCAAAGCGCCATGATGCAAGTGACCCAATCTCTTGTGCAACAACCCACCAATGTCTCGGCTCTGCACCTTGTCTTCTTTAGTGCTCAAAGAAGTGCAGTGTTCTACCTCCAATTTGTACAGGTTCTTTACTCGAACCCCTATCTGCTTCACCTATCTTATGGATATGTGATGAAGGATCGCCTTTCCCTTACTAAATATCACATCATAGCCTCTATCCTCCAACATGGCATCAAAAACCAAGTTCTTCTTCAAACCTAGAACATACATAACATCTCTAAAGTGAGGGGAGAACCAGACTCCATATAAAAGGTGACTGTACCGATTTTGTTTGCACTATACTTCCCATAATCACCCATCTCGATATGCATCTGGAGATCCTTTTCCTCCAAGTTATTGAAGAGCTCTTTGTTATTAGTCATACAGAATGAAGCTCCACTATCTAGGTACCACACACTACCCATCATTGATGACACCATACAAGTGATGAGGGTAAAATCCAGTTCGAACTATGAAGCAAGAGCTTCACCTGTCGCTCCTCCTAAGGGATTCTTACCAGTGTTCTTGTGCGGACACTTTGTGGCAAAGTATCCTAGCTCGTGAGAGTGAAAATACTTGATTTTCAACATGTCCTTCTTATTTTCGCCCTGAAAAGAATCTGATCTGGAATGGGATGACTTCCCCTTCCCTTTATTTGCCTTACCAAATAAGGAAAAATTATCCTCATCATCATTCTTTTATGAGGATCTGCCTCTGGTGTTCTGTCGAATCTCTTCATGTACCGAGTTGGACCACAATTTCTCCCACTCTAGTAGCTTCTCCCTCCCATTAAATGAGTCCTGGTAACTATTCCAGCTCTTGGGAAGTCCTATAAGAGATAGGCTCACCAGATCGTCTTCGGCAATCATAATCCCAATACTTCCAAGCTCATCCCGACATTGGGTGAGCTTGGTCAAGTAATTCAAAATTGAGTCACCCTTCTCCATGTTGATCTTTCTAAGTTTTTCCTTTAGTGCCAACTTCCTATGGTCATTTCTATTTTGAAATAGGTCCATCAATGCCTTCCACGTTGTAGATGGAGTTTCCTTACCATGGAGATTCGAGACAATATGACCTCGAACTCCTTCTAGGATAATCCTTCTCGCCTTTTCCACACTTTCTCTATTCAGCCAGATCTTTAACATCAGATGCTGGAGGTTTCAAAATATCATGATCTATGAATTCCTTCAGCCCGTTGTCTTCCAGCACTGCCTCCATCCTGTCCTTCCAAGCTATGTAATTCGAGCTGCCCTCCATGGCATACTCAAGTCTCAAACCATAGAATGACATTGCGTTGACTCTGAAGTATGAAATTGCAAATTTGATTTCACCTGCACAACAAACTCGTATTCTCCTCTTCTATAATGTCTTCAGCTCTAATACCATGTAGATTTTTACTTGTAGATTCAAATTTCCTATGTAACATGCTAAAATAAGAGACTTGAATCTACTCTACTCATCAACGGAAACAAAAATTGATCAATGAAAACACTAAGCAAAAAAGGAAGAATTTCAATTGCACATAACACAATATTTTCTATGGAAAGAAACTGTTGAAAACCCCGACTATCTATATTGCATTAACCATAAGATCTGATGATAAAATACAATGATTGGTCAACCCAAATAATTCCTGCACAAGTACAATCTATCTATTTGCTTCACAAACCATCTCAAACCAACACTTAGCCAAATATTTTGCATGTCAAACCCCTACTTCCTTGCGCAATTCCTAAGAGAATTAGCCCATATATAATTGGGAAAATCCCTCACCACAACTGCACAATCCATCATAGGCCTTCTACTGATTGCATGCACCATCTGTACAACTCGGAAAATTATACAAATTATAGTACATTGTCCCTGAACTCTAATCTCAACTGGGTCTTCCTTTGAACTGACATGCATGAGTTATTTTGGAGTGAATTATTAGTTATCTAATTGATCACTACATGTGAATTAAATCCAATTTAATTCACTTGACCACTCACTAGTTCCTCCATTAGTTAGAACTAGTTTAACTAAATTTAACTTAGTTGAACCAAATTAAATAATTATAACTCAATAAGAACTCAACTTGGGCCCCTAAAATTTTTGGGATCACTCTACATGACTCTAGATAGATTTCCAACTTGAATTTACTAAGCTAACTAAGTCAACTTAACTTAGTTAACTGTTACAAGTTGCTATGAGAATAGAATTACAATTTAATTCCTAATTTAATTCAAGGACAAATTAAATCAGGATTTATTATTGCTGTTTTTAACACCATCTATAGTTATTTTATTCATTCATTCTTTTCTTCATGGTATTTATAACTGTCACAATATTCACTCTCTTTGAACTAGGGAGTTGTACACTTTCTTTATTCGACCTTCTTCTACTAAATTCATCAACAAATCAATCACGCAAGCTTTATCATCGTATCATTTGAGAAATTCAACCTTCTGAAATATCATTCCTTTTATCTTCAAAGGTCATCTATCAATGTAAACTTTAAGGTTCTTACAACTTCTTCTTTTTTCATGTTCATCCTCATCAAGTCATCATCAAGTGTGAGGTAGGTAAGCATATTCAACATCTAAATGACTACGTACCTGCAAATATTCAACAATAAGTATAATTAGGCACAAATATATAGTACATGAGCATGAAATTAATTTTGTCAACGTAGGGTTACCATATTATCATAAAGAATCTAGGGTTATCAAAACTTTGAGCAAGGCCTTGAACTCTAAATATCAAATTCTAAACTTAGGAATGATACCAATCAAAGGAGAGGCAATAGACTAGAGTAACATTTTCATGCCTTAGACCTTTGCAACAAATAGTGCAATGATATATGTTACAAACCCTATATATCATCAAAAATATACTTTAGATATACACAACTAAATCAAGCTAGGATTTTAATCACAATGAAAGCATTATCATACCCTAAAATCTTAATCAATATTTGCTATGGTTTTGTTGTAAAACCTAGATACAAACATCAAAACTAAATTGATTACAATTTAAGCATCAAAAATTTAATGCACACAACAACCAAGTTAGGGTTTCAATCATACGAAAGCATATAAACCTAGGGATTCATTCCTAGGTTATTAACTATTACAAAGTTTTTTTCATAAACCCTAATTCACCAAACCCTAAATAGATAAAGTTTCCTCATATGATTTAGATATCATCAACAAACCCTAAGTGACTAGGGTTTCATTATAACATCAACAAACCCTAAACATCAAAAGGCTAGGGTTTTTATAGTGAACCCTAAAGGTTAGGGTTTTACTAGTATGAACAAAAGATAGAAAATATGGCAAGGGTTGATTCAACCTAAAGATTAATCATCCTTACAAACAAGAATCTTTATGATTCAAAATCCTAAACATGAGAGAGTTAGTAATACAAAGAAAATTTCAAAATGATCGTACCTTTTAATATGAAGAAGACTAGTAACAAATCATGTGGTCTTAAACATACCTTGAGTTGCTCCTTTTACAAACCTTGTAGGGTTTCCTATTGAATGGATCCCTTGCAACAAAGTTTCTTTCTTTTTATTGAAGACTCCCTCTTGATTTTAAAGTATTCCTTCCAAGTAAAAAACAAGAGAGAGGATTATAAACAAGCATAAATAAAATTTAGACAAATACAATGAATCAATAATGAAAAGGAATAAACAATAGGATGCTTATATTTTGTGAAAAATGTGGGAAAGCTTCCTCTTGATCAACCTAGACTTGTGAGGCATTCCTTTAATTCATCAAAAAAACTCAAAAACAAAACATATTAAATCTATGAAACCTAAAAAGAAAGAATAAAAACAAAACCTATACTAAATTTGAAGGATATATGAGACTTAATAAAATAATTCTGTTACTTCATACTCCTCTTCCTTATACTTCTTTGGAGGGTTATCATTAGCAGCAACATTTTCTTGGTCCATTTCTCTCTTCTTGTTCTTAGGATTATTGAGACATTAATTCTTATAGTGTCCCATCTTGTGACAATGATAACATTATATTTTAGAGAGGTCAATCTTCCCTTGATTTTTCTTTGGCCCCTCAAACTTCTTATGTCCTCCTTTCTTCTTGACATGAGCAGAGTAGGCATTTGAATTATTTTCTTCATTTTCTTTCTTTCCTTCTATCAAGGAAAGACGAGCTTATTCTTGTATACAAGCAGACCAAATTTCTTCAACGGATGGAGAATTCTTTCAACTACTAATTCTAGCTGCAAATGCATTCCAAGACTTTGGTAGTCCTAGAAGGGAAACAAGCACGAGTTATTTTTCAAGGACTACTTCATCAATTGCTTGTAGTTCATCTCTAATACAGGAAATTATTATAAAATATGAGGAAAATGCATCTTCCTTAGCCATTTTAATTGTTCGAAGTTCATTCTTGAGACTTGCTACTTTCCTAGTATTCTTGACTATAAATAACTTTGAAAGAGCATCATACATTATTATTGAATATTCTAGAGTGGATATGTAGGGAATCAAGTTGCCTTTAACTACATTCACAATTAAGTTCATGGAAAGAATATCAATTTCTTTGTACTTCTCCTTTCCTGCATCATCTAAGGGCTCCTTGAACTTTCCTAGTACAAAATCCAATACATTATTCTTTGCAAGGATGAGGTCCATCCTTGTCTTCCATGCTCTATAGTTAGAGGCTCCTTGAAGCTTGTTCTCAGATTTCATTGATGAGGCCATAGGTGTACTTGATGAAAACTTGATATCTTAAATTACCTTTCAAGACTTCCTTCCTTCTACTAAATGGGCTTCTTATATCCTTATGATATTCCTTGATACTTTCTCTTGAATCCTTCCCTATGATGATGAGATCTTGATGATCTACCAACTTCCTTTTTACCTTCTTCTTCACCTTAGCTTTGATACCATGTTAGAAAATCATAAAGGAAGAAATATTTTCTTATCTTGATAGTTACTTATTATTATCTTTACATTCTTATTATCTTCTTTTATCTTCTTATTAACAAGCATCGATTAAAAACATAAGTACATGAATATTAACATAATATAGACATAGGATACAGGATATCAGTCAGGGCTAAAACCCCTCTTTTAGGGGAAAACCCAAAACTTATATTCTCTTCCTTTAGAACCAAATCAAATGAGAAAACCAAGACCTTTGACCACACCAAAAGGCCTCCTCCAATCCACCAATTCAACCTCCCAAGATGATTAGTCCAACTTGAATTGTCAACTCTAGTCAAACTGCTTATATCTTGCAACAAACTTAGATTTCAGCCCTCGTACTTGAAATTTTGGCCCTACTGCATATCTGCAATTTTTTCCCTACTGCAACAACCCAAAAACTCACACATGTCATAGAACAAAGAGATTTTTGGCTTCCTTTTGCTTGACAAATGTCTCCTTCTTCTTCAGTAGGTTTATCTCCTCCTTTTCTAGATATTTCGTACTTCTTTCTTCCTCCCACAATTGCAAATAAAACTTGATCAATAGGACACCAAATGAGCTCGAGAAGCACTACTTTTATAGTCATTTGTAATGCTGAATTATCCTAATGAGGTCAAATTGACTGGAGGGCAGGACGACTTGGTGGAGGAGGCATAAAATACAATTTTGACTCAAAAATAAATTAATTTATTAACATACAAAGCCCAAGAAGGGTCTAGATAATAATGACAAGGACTATGAATTTTGACATATAAATCCTAGAAGCACTCAATGAGTTATTTGACTTAGAAATAAAATAAAATAAAAGTATGAAACCATGCTTATAAATAATTTTTCTTTTATAATAATTTTTATTTTCTTTCTTTTGACAAATATTCAAATACAATTATGAAGACTGATACTAGTTTCATTTTTCAACATTTGGAAGATGCATTAGATATGTTGATATGATAAGCTCACAATGAAGAAGAGGACGAGTCCTCTTTCTAGGTTGCTCAAGAAAAATGAGTGATCTACATAACTCAATGTGTGTTGGCTACTTGGGTTGAAAGGCTCAAAAATCAACATTAGTTGAATTAATAGTAATGCTCAATTATGCTTGGACAATGGAATACAAAAGGAGAAATTACACATAACAATGGACTTGTAAAATTCTAGGGTTTGTAAGACTGTAAGCCTTGGATATTAAAAAATAATTAGGATATATAGGGTTTGAAAACCCTAGGCAGTTAAAAGAAACTTTAAATAAGAAATATTCAGGCTCTTGGATCAAAAAAAGGGTTTATAAACCCTCGATTAATATTTGAGGGGAATTACACACTAGGGTTTGCAACTAAAACATTGACTAGATACCCTAGAAAGAATGACATGATGATGATGATGTGGGAAAGGGTAATAAAGTCACAAGATGGATACAAGAAAGTTAAGATTAATAGGGAGCTAAATTCTCCTATAATCCTCAAAAGATAAGCACCTTATGTCTCTCTTCTTGGATTATTACTATTGTTATTACTATTAGTTAATCTCTTGTTTGTGTATTATTTTATTAGTAATAATTGTTCTTCTATGGTCTCCTAGTGAGGATTTCAGGTACGTGTTGAAATCTACCAAGGATTTTGGTAGCAGATGGAAGAAGTGGAAGAATGAAGCAAACCATGTGATAAGAGGGATTTCCCTGAATTGTGAGTTGAGTTGAGATATTGTGCTAGATGAAATCCAAGCTCATAGGGAGCTAATGGATCAACAAGTTTTTGATATATGCATGCAACAAATGGTAGCATAGACAATTATAAAATGAAAATTAAGAATAGAGTGTTCTCCTAGAAAGGGGGAGATGATCATGAAAATAAGATTTGCTCCAATTGTTAGGGCTTTTGAGGTACATGAGAAGAAGTCTCATTATTGAAGAAGGCTTTGTACAATCAAAATAAAACTTGTTGGGCTTGGTTTTTTAAGGTTAATA
Organism: Pinus tabuliformis; assembly: GCA_031772625.1. Lineage (NCBI taxonomy): Eukaryota > Viridiplantae > Streptophyta > Pinopsida > Pinales > Pinaceae > Pinus > Pinus tabuliformis. The sequence goes on from CM062818.1 coordinate 892,923,430, forward strand.
GATCAAGGATAATATTGTATGTTTTATCTCTAATGAAAGAAGAAAGACTCATATAATAGTTCTCACTGAAAAATTGCTTCCATAATAGAGGGAATAGTCAGAAAGCCATGTTTTAGCTTCAAAGGGAGTTGACCTCTGAGTCTGAGATAATTAATTATCAATAATATCATAGTTAATATTTGATATGATGGAAGAAGAAAGTAGCATAGGGAGCAACCAAAATTACCACTACATGATATGTCTTAGTGTGAGAGGAAGCATCTAGTCAAGATGACAAGGAAGCCATTGTGGTGATAGACCCAATAAAAGGAAGCTGGTCATTTTTATGAGCTAAGGCATGTTTCACAACAAGGGTTGGACTACAAGCATGATACATTTGATCATGGAAAAGTAAATTATGATTTGAGGTGTGTCTCAAATGGTAAAGTATAGTTGAAGTTTCAAATTGGGCAGATACTACTAAGGATAAATTTTTTTGTAAAGATATCACTTTAGTTTGGGCTCCATTATAATTTCTTGAGTGAGAATTAAGCAAACATTTTTTACACTTGATATTGCATAGGTTGAATATATTGCAGCTAATTGAGAAGCAGTATGGCTTCAAAGGCTACTTGCAGGCTTGTCTTGATCAGATGCATGTGATGACCATGATGATAGGTTGAAGCATAGTGAGATCTAGTATCAACACTTGATATAGAAGGAAGAAATATGGATTATGTATTATAGTTAAGCAGACTGTCCTGAGAAAAGTTTCAATACTTTAGGGACAAGCTTGGACTTGTTAAGAATGCATCTCTCACTGAGAGGGAGTGTTTATGAGATAGCATCATGGATATACATTCTCCTTGTTTCAAGTACTATGAACCACATTAGGGAGATTATCCTTGTGTCAAGTACATTGATCCAAATTGGGGAGAATGGTATGGCAGAGGACTGACATTATTCTTGTGTCATTTATGACTCGAATTAGGAAGAATGGTACTTGGAGCATCATATTGATTTGGCATAAGGTCGTGGACTATGCTGCTACAGTTTGGCCTTTGGTGATTCACCATGTGTCATTGACCTGAATGATGGGATTAGTTGATGCAGTTGATTTACCATGTATCTAAGGAACTAACCCGAATTATGGTGAGGATACTCTAAAGGTATTAAGTGTTGACCCAAATTACGATAAATGATTGATGTTGTTAATGTATCATGTGTCACGATTGTTGACCCAATTATGGTACTTGGATTTGCTATAACCTTGTCCTAGAGAAATATGTCAACATGAGAACACCTGGATAGTCATTATGAATACCTCCCTAGCTAAGAGGAAGTGTTGATTTTTTGTATCTATGGTCAGTCTTCATAATTATTATTTTAGTCATTGATGTATTTATAAATCATGTTCATGATTGGATCAAAAGAAAAATGTTGTAAATCATGTTATTTATTCTCTTTTCAATAGAAGAAAAATGGAATTCTTAAAATTAAAATTTTTGGCTCCAAAAGAATCTAAGTCAGTTTACTCCTAGTCAAGTCGGTCCCAAACTAAGAGGCATCAATTCTTCGCAACAAAAGACTATAAATATGTTCCATTTGAACTCCCTCTAAGCAATTAATTCGATTTTTCCTAAGGAAAGTAAAAATTGATGCAAACAAAGATCTGAGGCAAGAAAGGAGCCTAATCTGAGGTAAGTGAAGATCCTAATCTAAGGTTGAATAAAGAGTTGAATATAAGGTTAAAACGGAGTCAGATACAAGGTAGTAAAGAAGTTTATTTGAGGCATAATTTTTTATTGAATGTTAATTTTTGGCAGCTCTGGGACAAATTCCCTCCTTTGTACAATCTTCATAATCAAGGAATACCCCTACTAGCCCTTAGAAGAATTTAATTTGGTTAAGGAAAAATATGTTTTAACATGGGAACCCCATGTGCATAAAAAGGATAGGTTGGCCCAAAAGGAAATTGGACACCATTGAATGACTATAAATACAAGTCAATTGACCCCCATTTAGAGATGATTAGTCATTCTTATTTTTTTGGTTTGGACCACATAGGTCTGAAGTGCTAGGAAATTATATATTATAGAGCAATGGAACACAAAAAATATTGCAGAAATATAAACACATAAAACGCATAAAACAAGAGAGACATAGATATACATGGTTCACCTAATTTGGGCTACGCCCATGGAGAAACATCCAGTCCTTCCTTTTATATTATCCAGCAAACTGAAGAGATACAACCTACAGCAGATCCACTGTAATTCCTTCTTTTCTCTCACTCAATCTCCTCTATCTTCTCGCTCAGAATACAGATCTACATAGAGGCAATACAATTCCCTCATATATAGCGAGGGGTTACCTTCTAGGACAAAAAACCCTAAATTAAATATAACTTCTACCGTCAGTGCTCTGCCTAATGAACGACCCAAATTGACTACGAAATTACAACATTTTACAAGACAATTTTACATCTATTTTTAGCTTCGGAGGCATTGCCCCTGATCCCCCTGCTAGGGGGGGGCTCCCAAAGGTCGCAGTCACCCCCCCTGGACCCCCCCTGTAGCATATATTTTATAAGCGGCGTTGCCGCCACATTATGAACTGGGGTCCAATGTGGCAATACCTCTAAATAAAGAAGATAATCAGGCTCCACACCCAAGATGAAGTGGTTCATGGAGATTGGTTCGTACAAGTGTGAAATTGCAGGTTCTTAAGCTTGCATGTGTGATATAAGGTTTTGATTTGTAGCCGCAGGGTCACCACATGGAATTCTTAGTTGCAACCACAGCACGTAGGCTTATCTGTGCGGTTGGAGGGTTTCAACTATAAGAATTTACACTCTCTCTGTGTGCCTCGAAACTAGGGTTCAATTTCATCAGTTGACTGCAGATTTCAACAGTTGACCACAGATATTGATTGTTGACCACAGGAATCTAAATTAGGTTTTTTATTATTACCATTGTTGGTTTCATCTCTTGGATGTTGTTTGGTTGATTTTTCTCGATAGTTTTATGGTTGTTGAAGATATGGATCATTGTACTCTCTCTTTGTTGAACATTTTATGAAAATCTAATAAGAAGAATAATTTGAAAGGGTTTTCTCCCTTGTGGGGTTTTTCCCTGGTCTCCGACCAATCCTGGTGTCTCTATGTGTGAATGCTTTTCTTCTATTGTTCCTTTATGTTCCGTTACATTAATGATGATATTTTTCTTTTCATATAATTTCATATGTTGTTGAATAATGTTATGATATTGTGGGGTGAATTCAATGTGTAAATAATGAAATGAAACTATCTAAATCAAAGAACAATGTAGCCCTAAGAAAAATTAACCTGGTATCAGAGTTGGGCTAAAGAAAAATCACTATAGATCACCCTTGCGAATACACCATTGGTGGAAGGACGAGAATATGGAGGAGACCTAAAAGAATAATAGGGTTTGAAGGAAACCCTAGTCAATCTGGTTATTAGGGTTTGATGGATATCATGAGGTTAGGGTTTGGAAGAAACCCTGGAATATGGTAAAGGTTTAAGTTGTGCAATGTTGAACCCCTAGTAGGGCTAGTCTCACTTAGGACTAATTGTTGATGAAGACAATTCTATATATTAAAGACAACATTATGGATAATGGAAAGTAATGACTCTTGAAGGCTGGTTTAAGAGGGATATGATCACCTCTTGTTCAAGATAAGTACCTTTTGGATTTATGTTACTTCTTTGTGACTCTATTCTTGTTTTGACTTATTGTTTTGATTATTTCTTATAGTTATTGCATGAATATTTGAGTATATGTATGCCTCTAACCTCTAGATTAGATGTGATAAGTAGATCCTTCTTGAGGATCATCTAAGGTGAAAGAAGAAAAGAGAGCTAGTGCATGTAGAAAAGAGTTGGTGTTGGAAAAGGAAAGAAGTACCCAAGTAAATATTTGGGAAGTTTTCAAAGTAGCATCTAGAAATAACAATATACAAATGCTACATCTGCCAATGACAAATAGGAACTATAAGTTGCATAGGTATCATTAATACTACAAGGTACGCATAAAACATTATTAGCTGCAATAGCGATGGAAAGGTAAACCCTAAGGTATAACAAATGACTCATGCATGCATATGAAAGTAAGTTTGATTTTTGGTACATGTGATATATTGGTGTCCTTGATATTTGGAAAGACATGGTGGATTTCCTGATTTTATAAAGTTAATTAGAAACATTGATTTTGACATATTATAACTTGATACTATTGTTAATTCTTGTGATAAGCATGATGAAAGTGTGACAATAAGATTGATACTCTTGTTGATCTTGGTAAGGTTTTGTTAATCTTAGTAAATCTGACAAGTGGTAAAATTGGATGCCCTGACTTGATGTTGTGATTATGATCCTTGAAGTATGAAGATACACTTAAATGACACTAACCCTTGATGACATGTTCATATGTGAAGAAGAAGTAATTGATGATGACTTGCTATGATATATTTTTGCGAACCTAATATAGTTTGTGATCTAACAATTTTTGATGTAGTATGACAATATTATGATAGACAAGTTGATGTCGTGAATAATGATGACTGAATAGGATTCCCATTTATAGGGAGAGACTCTTGATGAGATCCTGTCACCTATAATTATTTGAAAAGAAGATACTTAAATATTGAAGGAATAATTATCTTCATGAATAACCATTTGATGTTTTTGAAGAAGTTTTGGTAAGTTTTGATCTTAAAAGGAAAAAGGCTTAAGGGTGCGGTTATAAACCTCCCAACCACATAGAAGAAGGCATATGGGTGTGTTTGATTCTGTAGGGTACAAAAACTAAAATCTTATGCATGAGACCAAGAGTGCACTAGCACTATAACAAGCCTCAAAATATGAAGCAAATAATGGAGAGTTTTATGAGTGGGGAAGTTTTTAAGATCTACATAATTTTTGACTTATTATAGAGAATGTGAATGTCTTGGCTAATCTTGTGATTGGAGGGGACTGAAATATGCATATCAGCATGTTATTTGTTCTGATTTGGTCGTTGGTTATAGTATGACAGAAAAGGTTTGCTCCTTAATATGCAGTGACTTTTATTTTGGCTATTGCTTGGGATCTACAATGATATCGCGGATGAGCAGGAAATAGAAGTTTATAGCTTTAAGAATGTCCAAGGTTTAGTGCATGGTTACTAGCATGACTATTTGTGGGGTAGTTTGGTTAACGAATATCTTGAGAGAGTTGTTTGAGCGGGTTCTAGATATAAAAATGATATATTGCAATAACAAGAGTGGAATTTGATTGGCATAGAATCTCGTATATAGTTGGGATAGAGATATCTTCATAGATTGAGATGACGTTGTTGTATGAGACAAGCTTATGCTTGTGGTTGTTGGCTCCATGAGAGGGAGGATGAATAAGGCATCCTTTTGTGATATATATTTGATTTGATTTCCTGCATGAATAGGAAAACAAAGGATTGTTTCTCTTGGTAATGTATGACTCTATGTGATTAAAATCTTCAGTGAGTTGGTTAAGTTGGTATCAGATATGATCACATTGATATCCGTGAGCCCTAGTATTGCATCGAGGATGTTGCAAATCCCAAGTCCCTCAACTTAAATTATTAACCCGAGGTTCGTACAAACTTCGAGGTGACAATGTTATATGCACAGTAGGTCAAGTTCTACTCATGTCACCCTCAGTCATTGGATCAGATCAAGGCAAGCAGAGACTACTCCTTCAGCTACTATGCAAAGAGAATCTATGTGGAAAGAAAATAAAAAAATGCCCCAATTGCAAGAAAAGGTATATTAGCTTAAAGCATAAATGAAAGCTTCATTCATTAAATGTAAAGACTACATGTAACTGTAGGAAAGGAAAAGGCTACACAAACATGCTACTCTATTTTTAAACTAATCAAATCAATGTTCTACTTGCATGAATCATTAATCTAAGTGTACATTTCTTGAGAAGAATAAATTCATTCTACAAAAAATAACTAGGGAATTAAAAAAACTAAGTATAATCTACTTGTTGTTTTGTGTTTGCAGTGGAGGAAGGATGGGTTTGGTGTGGTCCTGAAGTCTCCTTAATCATGGAATTAAATCCTAGGGGTCATTATTCAACTTCAAAATCCAAAATTCAAGGTCCTATGGAAAACTCGGTTGAATCTAGATAATGCTACATGATTGCTATAGAGTGCTACAACAAACTTTATTTTGTTACAGGAGTGCCCTGTTTTGCTACAGGAGTGGGTCCGAGAGATTTTTTCTTGAAATTTTGACTGTAGATTAACATGATAATGAAATATAACTAAAGCAAAATACTTTAATATACTTCTACAATCAATTTGCAGAAGCTTAAAAGATTTGAGCAAGATCAAGCTGAACACATATAACCAGAAGAAGAATCAATGCACATGAAACACAGAAAATACTCACGAGAAAGCTTCAGCTAAAAACTCCACTATCTGTATTATCATACAAGGTGGAAATATCTCAGAATTACACAAAGCTTCAGCTCTCACAACTAGCCATCTCTCAGTATAATCCACCTTGATGCTCACAGGAAAACAAGGCTTCTCACAAACCTTCTCCTCTACCCTCCAAGCCTCCTATTTCTTTGCGTTGTTTCTCCTGGGTGATCCTACTGTTACCAAGTGTAACACTGATCTCACACCCTGTAAAACTATGTAATCCTCAAGGAACCTTATTCCTTCTACATGGATGAGTTTCCTTTATAGGAAAACTCATGCAACTGATAGTACAATGTCCCTGTGTTTAATCTCAAATGGGTCCTTCTCTGAATAGACATGCATGAGTTATTTATGAGAGAATATTCAGTTATCTGGAGTACACTAGTTGGATGCATGCATGCATTAACTGACTAAACTCAAAATTAGTTCCTCAATCTGTTTGGAACTAATTTAACTGGACATAACTCAGTTAACTGAGCTAACTAATTACAACTCGATTATAACTCATCCTTATCTCCTTAATTAAGGGATAATCTCCTTAATTTAAGGGATAACTGTTGCATGACTTCACAAAGACTTCTAATTTGAATTTCTCCAACTAATTAATCCATAATGAATTAATTAATTAATTTCCAAGTAGCTGGTGAGACTAAATTCGAATTTAATTCACAATTTTAATTCAAGGACAAATTAAAATTGGAATATTTTGGATTCTATTTTTAACATTTCTTATTTCTATTTTCAATGCTCCCTCTCAACAATAAAGGAATTCAAATCAATCTAGATCCTGAACCTTTGGAATGTTCTGCATGCAACACTTCTCTCTAGTGTTTTTACTCCAACAATCCAGAAACAAAAAAAATCCAACCTGAATCAGAATGATGCCTCTGTCATCAAAGTCTCTAACTGCTATTGCCTCTGTCAACTGAAAACTCTGCGCTTTTGCTGACTTAGCCTTTCTGCACTATTTTCAATCCTTCTCTGCACTCTTCAGTATCTGATTGCTCTAGCCTCTGTCACTTTGATCTTTGACTACATCAATCCCACTAATTCCTCCCACTACTATGTACTTTGGACTCCCATAGCAAGGTACGATCCATGAGATAAACCTCTCAATGGACCCTGCCCAATTTCAACCTTCTTGAGACAATCACTTCACATCACCCCACCTCACACCTGGAGGTATGGTTGTATGTGATCCCTATGCTAACTTGGCTCGAAATTTCCGCTACTGGAGTTCTCTACATGAGTGGATGCCTCCACTCAGTCTCATCTCAGCATCTCAAATTATGGCTCCTCCACAATTGTTTGAGACTTCTTCTGGGACTGTATGTTGAGAGGTAATTTACTCTCCCTCTCAACCACCAAGTCTCTAACATTTGCCTTGCTCCTCAAGGCTTTGCATGCATCTTGAACCTCAAGAGCATACAGGTTCTTGACTCGTGAACCAATTTGTTTCACCTGTCTCATGGTGATGTGTCTAAGGAAAACCTTTCCCTTACTGAAGACAACATCGTAGCCTTTGTCCTCCAACATCATAATCGATACCAATTTCTTCTTTAGTCCAGGCACATACTTCACATCTATCAAGGTGATAAGAGCTCCATGCTCCCTCTGAAAAGCAACCGCGCCCACTTCTGAAACACTATACCTTTCATTGTCACCCATCTCTATGCGCATCTTGAGGTCTTTCTCCTCCAAGGTACTGAATAAAATTTTATCGCCGATCATGTGGAATGAGGCTCCACTGTCAAGATACCAACCACAACCCATCATCGATGACACCATGCATGCAATGAGGGTGAAGTCCATCTCAAACTGAGAAGATAATGCCTCACCTTCAGATCCTTCCAAGGATCCCTTCTTAGACTTCTTCGATGGGAAATTAGTTGCATAATGACCCATTTCATGAAAAATAAAGCATCTCACTTTAGACTTCTCAACCTTCGTCCCTCCATGAGAAGAATTTGATTTGGAATGAGAATCCTTCTCCTTACCTTTCCTTGCCTTACTTGCTAAGGCCAGATTTTCTTCATCATCCTTGGATGAAGAACCATCTCATGTGCTCCTCCTGATCTCCTCCTGCATGAGATCCGACCACAGTCATTCCCAATCTGGCAGTTTCTCCCTTCCATTCACAGAGTCCTGGTAGCTATTCCAGCTCTTTGGAAGGCCAAGGAGAGCAAGGCTCACCATATCATCATCAGCAGTAGTTATTCCCACACTGCTAAGCTCATCTCTGCAATTGGTGAGCTTGTTCAGATATGTGGAAATAGTATCGCAGTTCTCCATCTTGATTCTTCAAAGCTTCTCCTGGAGCGCCAATTTCCTCTGGTCGCTACTGTTATGGTAGAGGTCCTTCAATGTATTCCACATTGAATATGGAGTATCCTTCCCATGGAGACTCGAGACAATATGGTCTCGAACTCCCTCAAGGATGATCTGTCTCGCCCTCACCACACACTTCTTCCACTCAGCGAACTCTTGTGCATTATTTGAAGCTAGCTTTTGGATTTCTTGATCAATGAAATCCTTCAATTCGTTGTCTTCTAATACAACCTCCATGTGATATTTCCATGCTATGTAATTCGAGCTGCTTTCCAAGGCATACTCGAGTCTCAATCCATAGAACACCATTGACCAACCTTGAAGTATGAGATGAATTCGATTTGCACCTGCAAACCCGAACTTCAAACTTTGAATTCTCTTCTCCGTATACTATTCACTACTCCGATAAACTCAGCTCTGATACCATGTTGAAATTCTAACTGTAGATTAACCTAATAATGCAATATAACTAAAGCAAAATACTTTAATCTACTTCTACAATCAATTTGCGGAAGCTTAAAAGATTTGAGTAAGATCAAGCTAAACACATATAACCAGAAGAAGAATCAATTCACATGAAACACATAAAATACTCAGGGGAAAGCCTCAACTAAAAACCCCACTATCTGTATTATCATACAAGGTGGAAATATCTCAGAATTACACAAAGCTTTAGCTCTCATAGCTAGCCAGCTCTCAGTACAATTCTCCTGGATGCTCACAGGAAAACAAGGCTCCTCACAAACCTTCTCCTCTACCCTCCAAGCCTCCTATTTCCTTGCATTGTTTCTCTTGGGTGATCCTACTATTACCAAGTGTAACACTGATCACTCACTATAATCTCACACCCTGTAAAACTGTGCAATCCTCAAGGAACCTTGTTCCTTCTGCATGGACGAGTTTCCTTTATAGGAAAACCAATGCAACTGATAGTACAATGTCCCTGTCTTTAATCTCAATTGGGTCTTTCTCTGAATAGACATGCATGAGTTATTTATGAGAGAATATTCAGTTATCTAGAATACACTAATTGGATGCATGCATGCATTAACTAACTGAACTCACAATTAGTTCCTCAAACTGTTTGGAACTAATTTAACTAGACATAACTCAGTTAACTGAGCTAACTAATTACAACTCAATTATAACTCATCCTTATCTCCTTAATTAAGGGATAATCTCCTTAATTTAAGGGATAACTGCTGCATGACTTCACAAAGACTTCTAATTTGAATTTCTCCAACTAATTAATCCATAATGAATTAATTAATTAATTTCCAAGGAGCTGGTGAGACTAAATTCGAATTTAATTCACAATTTTAATTCAAGGACAAATTAAAATTGGAATATTTTGGATTCTATTTTTAACAGTTCTTATTTCTATTTTCAATGCTCCCTCTCAACAATAAAGGAATTCAAATCAATCTAGATCCTGAACCTTTGGAATGTTCTGCATGCAACACTTCTCTCTAGTGTTTTTACTCCAACAATCCAGAAACAAAAAAAATCCAACCTGAATCAGAATGATGCCTCTGTCATCAAAGTCTCTGACTGCTATTGCCTCTGGCAATTGAAAACTCTGCGATTTTGCTGACTCAGCCTTTCTGCACTATTGTCAATCCTTCTCTGCGCTCTTCAGTATCTGATTGTTCTAGCCTCTGTCACTTTGATCTTTGACTACATCAATCCCACTGATTCCTCCCACTACTATGTACTTTGGGCTCCCATAGCAAGGTACGATCCATGAGATAAACCTCTCAATAGACCCTACCCAATTTTAGCCTTCCTGAGACTATCAATTCACACTACCCCACCTCACACCTAAAGGTATGGTTGCATGTGATCCCTCTACTAACTTGACTCGAAATACCCCCCTACTAGAGGTCTCTGCATGAGTGGATGCCTCCACTCAGTCTCCTATCGGCATCTCCAATTGTGGCTCCTCCACAATTGTCTGAGACTTCTTCTACGGTTGTATGTTGAGAGGTAATTTACTCTCCCTCTCAACCACCAAGTCTCTAACATTTTCCTTGCTCCTCAAGGCTTTGCATGCATCTTGAACCTCAAGAGAATACAGGTTCTTGACTCGTGAACCGATCTGTTTCACCTATCTCGTGGTGATGTGTATAAGGAAAACCTTTCCCTTACTGAAGATAACATCATAGCCTTTGTCCTCCAACATCACGATCGATACCAAATTCTTCTTTAGTCTAGGCACATACTTCACATCTATCAAGGTGACAAGAGTTCCATGCTCCCTCTAAAAAGAAACCATGCCCACACCTGAAACACTATACCTTTCATCATCACCCATCTCTATGCGCATCTTGAGGTCTTTCTCCTCCAAGGTACTGAATAAACTTTTATCGTCAGTCATGTGGAATGAGGCTCCACTGTCAAGATACTAACCACAACCCATCATCGATGACACCATGCATACGATGAGGGTGAAGTCCATCTCGAACTGAGAGGCTAATGCCTCACCTTCAGATCCTTCTGAGGATCCCTTATTGGATTTCTTCGATGGGCAATTAGTCACATAATGACCCATTTCATGACAATTAAAGCATCTCACTTTAGACTTGTCAACCTTCCTCCCTCCATGAGAAGAATTCGATTTGGAATGAGAATCCTTCTCCTTACCTTTCCTTTCCTTACTTGCTAAGGCCAGATTTTATTCATCATCCTTAGATGAAGAACCATCTCATGTGCTCCTCCTGATCTCCTCCTGCATGAGATCCGACCACAGTCGTTCCCAATCCGGTAGTTTCTCCCTTCCATTCACAGAGTCCTGGTAGCTATTCCAGCTCTTTGGAAGGCCAAGGAGAGCGAGGCTCACCATATCATCATCGGTAGTAGTTATTCCCACACTGCTAAGCTCATCTCTGCAAGTGGTGAGCTTGTTCAGATATGTGGAAATAGTATCGCAGTTCTCCATCTTGATTCTTCAAAGCTTATCCTTGAGCGCCAATTTCCTCTGGTCGCTATTGTTCTGGTAGAGGTCCTTCAATGTCTTCCACATTGAATATGGAGTATCCTTCCCATGGAGACTCAAGACAATATGGTCTCGAACTCCCTCAAGGATGATCTGTCTCGCCCTCGCCACACACTTCTTCCACTCAGCCAACTCTTTTGCATTAGTTGAAGATGGATTTTGGATTTCTTGATCAATGAAATCCTTCAAGTCGTTGTCTTCTAATACATCCTCCATGCGATCTTTCCATGCTATGTAATTTGAGCTGCCTTCCAAGGCATACTCGAGTCTCAAGCCATAGAACGCCATTTACCAACCTTGAAGTATGAGATGAATTCGATTTTCACCTACAACCCCGAACTTCAAACTTCGAATCCTCTTCTCCGTATATTGTTCACTACTCTGATAAATTTAGCTCTCATACCATGTTGAAATTCTGACTGTAGATTAACCTGATAATGCAATATAACTAAAGCAAAATACTTTAATCTACTTCTACAATCAAATTGCGGTAGCTTAAAAGATTTGAGCAAGATCAAGCTGAACAACATAACCTGAAGAAGAATCAATGCACATGAAACACAGAAAATACTCAGGGGAAAGCCTCAGCTAAAAACCCCACTATCTGTACTATCATACAATGTGGAAATATCTCAAAATTACACAAAGATTTAGCTCTCACAGCTAGCCAGCTCTCAATACAATCCTCCTGGATGCTCACAGGAAAACAAGGCTTCTCACAAACCTTCTCCTCTACCCTCCAAGCCTCCTATTTCCTTGCGCTATTTCTCCTGGGTGATCCTACTGTTACCAACTGTAACACTGATCACTCACACTGATCTCACACCCTATAAAACTGTGCAATCCTCGAGGAACCTTGTTCCTTCTGCATGGATGAGTTTCCTTTATAGGAAAACTCATGCAACTGATAGTACAATGTCCCTGTCTTTAATCTCAACTGGGTCATTCTCTGAATAAACATGCATGAGTTATTTATGAGAGAATCTTCAATTATCTGGAGCACACTACTTGGATGCATGCATGCATTAACTGACTGAACTCACAATTACTTCCTCAAACTGTTTGGAAATAATTTAACTGGACATAACTCAGTTAACTGAGCTAACTAATTACAACTCAATTATAACTCATCCTTTTCTCCTTAATTAAGGGATAATCTCCTTAATTTAAGGGATAACTGTTGCATGACTTCAGAAATATTTCTAACTTGAATTTCTCCAACTGATTAATCCATAATGAATTAATTAATTAATTTCCAAACAGCTGGTGAGACTAAATTCAAATTTAATTCACAATTTTAATTCAAGGACAAATTAAAATTGAAATATTCTAGATTCTATTTTTAACATTTCTTGTTGCTATTTTCAACATTTTTGAGGGAAAGGATGGTGTTCTAAAAGCTTAGGAAGGTTGATGAGGGTGGTTGAAGGATGTGTGAGGCCTTTTTCCAAGCTTAGCACCCCTCAGAGGCTTATCTTGCACAAAATTTCATGTCCATGGTGTCCTTCATTAATCCTGAAAAGATGATTTCGGTGGCAGAGCTTGAGAGCAATATGAGGTGTCCAAGAGGAGTATGGAAATGTCTAAGTGGGTGTGGATGAGTGTTTCAACCCTTGCAAGTCACTAGAAACTCCTATAGATTATAAATCAAGGACATACATCAATTTTTGTAGTGAAATTAATCAAAGTGGAAAGGATGAGTTGAATTTTATTTCTTCAAGCTCTATTATATCCTACAACATGCATCTAATCTATTTGAAAAATCATTTTGTTAACTTATAAGGTGAAGAAACCAAGCATGAAAAATAATTTCAATCCAAAACCTAGAAATTAACAAGAAATCATAAACACATAATTTTTGGCTTGTTGTTGTTTAACCAAACTTCCGAGAAGAGAGGTGGTGATCAAACCTACAACTACAATTTTTGCAATATAATTTCTACTTAAACAAGGAAAGTAATACAATGAATTGAACCAGAACAAGGAAATAATACATGAGAGGGACTAAAGCCTCTTAGTTGGGCCCTAACCCAAGGGTTTCATCCCTCCTAAGCTAACTTAGATGTAAACCAACAAGGGACCTTTCATTAACAGAAAATAGAGTTCCAATACATAATATTAGAATGAAGATAACAGTCTCAAGTACTCGACCTATAATAACTCTTCCTAGCTCCAAGAATTTGAATCCTAATGAGTACTTAGGCCTATTTATTTATACAAAAAGTGACTGAGGGGAAACTCCCTTGAGAAGAGGATTGCTTCACTCAAAAATCTCGAAATTAGTGGATCTAGTTCCCTTAGATCTCCACATGCACTTGAGTTCCTTGGCTTCCAGTGGATTTCGAGTTGTCGGTGAGGAATCTTTGGACTCAAGTCGAGTTGGGGAGTTAATATAGTGGGAAAGCCTCCTGTATTCTTTTTAGATTCCTCCAACAAGCCCCTTCATAGTAAATGTATCCAAAAGTGCTTCTCTCACATGCATATTAACCACATTATGCCATAAAATATGACATGCACCCTTTAGTCTCCCTACTAAGCACATTATTTCTAAAAATGTAAATTGTAAGAAAAAAAGAGAGTTTAAGGAATGGATGATAGCACATTGGGCCTCAAAATTACCTATTGATGGGTCCCATCATCACCCCCGTGCTGAAGGTGTTTCTCACCCTCTGAGCAACTTAATCAATGATGTAAAATTCATTCATGGCCCTCGTGTCCTCTCTAATATCCCAAGGTATCTCAGATGGTGTTCTTTCCTCTCGATAGAACCCTACATTTTCTTCTATGTTTTCCCCCTCCCTTTGTTCTTATGCATGTTCCCTTCTCTCCTGTTGGCCCAACAAAAAGTGAGGACTGAGTTTGACCCCTATCTAATTGATATTTATCCTTTGCATGATCCTTTTGTAGAGTGGGGTCCTCTCCAAGGCAGTCCTTAGTCTTTCAGGAGAGTGATACTCCCTTATTTGCTAACTATGAGTCAAAGCATGCCATCTCCTTTGGCAAGCCTACAAGCTTTTAGTCCCTAACAACCTAAATGTGTCCTCAAAGTGGAGGATAGCTTGTTCTTGTGTTTCCATGTACTAAGGGGCCAATTTTGGATCAGTGGAGATGATGTTTTGGTTACTGATGATAGCCTTGGGGCTCACTAACTCTGCTCTAATGTACAAAGGCTCATTTTCTTCTTTGGTCATCACCCTCTTCACTTCCTCAGCCCTTGTTTCTTCATGGGTCAACCAAGAGGCTAGTGCCATTAGTTTCATGTCCCCCAATCTTGAGTTGGGGTCCCAAAATTTCATGTCTGTGAGGATCATATTATGCATATAGAATTCAGCCATTTTGGCTTTGTCCTCAATATTTACCTTCTAACAAAATTCAATGAACTTCTTGTAGTCTTGGAATGGTAGAGAGCCATACTATGCTAATCTTTTTATATGGAATTTTAGCCACTACTCCTTGAGGAAGAGAGCATAGGACTTGGATGGCTTCCTACATTTTATGGCCTCCATGGGCAAACTTGCCATGGTGGCAAGTTGTACCTCATTTTCTTGTAGTTGCTCCCTTAGCCTCTTCTTTTCTGAATGTGTTTTCTCCGTCATGACTAACTCCCTTAGCCTTAAGTCATTCAATTCCTTGTTCATTTGATGCACTTTTTCCTCCATGAGGCCCACATCTTCTACCTTCTTGGATTTTGCAATTTGCATCCATCTATGAGTTTTGCCTCTTTCCTTTTCCAACTCAAAGAAAAGTGGTATTTCAAATTTGGTGGATATAATTCTCCCATCCTCAATGAATTTGTAGTAGGATCCAAGTTCAGGTTCTGGATAAGGATCCTATATTTCTTGGAGGCCTTCTTCTTCCCCTTTTGATGTGTATGCCCCATATTATAGCATTCCCTGTTGCTCCTGTAGTAGTTTTGTTCCTTCTTGTAGCAGCCTTGTTTTTGTCTGTAGGTCCTCTATTTTCTCTTGTAGCTCCTTTGCCTTCTCTTGTAGTAGGGTATCTTGTGCTTTTAGCCTCTTAGATGTGACTTTTCTAGTGGTGGACCTCCCTATGGGTGGAAAATATTGTTTATCCTTGGCTTTAGTGAAGGTTTTCTCCTCAATATTCCCTTCACCAGGTCCCAATTCTTCTTTTTGGCTAGTTGACTCATCAATGGTGATGGGGACCATTGAAGGAGGTCGATGCTTCCCTTTATTTATACTAGTGATCTTTCTCTTCTTAAAGTACAAGGTGCCTTTCCTGGATTTTCTTCTCTTGGGCTTGGCAGGTGTGCTAAGTATGGCCAAAGTGGCAGCCACCTCTTATTCTGTGTTCCCTGGTGAGAGGCTTATTTGTTTCCCTTTTTTTCTTGTCCTTTGAGATCTAGAAAGCTCCTCAAGGGTATGCTCCTATGCTTTCTATTATCCTCCCTCTTATTCCTTTGTTTCTTCTTCTTTATTTTTCTCTTCCTCCTTTGTCTTTTCTTCTTCCTTTGTCTTTTCCTCTTCCTTTTTCTCTTCTTCTCTACCCCCAGCACTAGATGTCGATGTCTCTTCTTGTTGTGTGGAGGTAAGGGCTTGTGTCTCAATGAAAGCATTCCTATTTATGTCCACAAAGTCATCCCACAACACAAGACTTCTAAGATGGCTTAAGGCATTCATTATAATGATATTTATGAGGACATTATGGGAAATGTGTTGGTTCTCCCTTACCTCGCTCTCTAACGCATTTCAATGATGGAATGAAAGAGGAAATGTGGAACATTGAGCCTTCTTGGAATCGGTAACTCTGTCTGGAACCTTAGATCATAGAGCATCCTAAATTCATAGTTATACACAATACTCAACCTCCCCTCACATGATATGTACTTGAGGATGTTATAGGCTACTTCATCCCAAGGGTAAGGGAGACTCTTTCTTCTCACTCCATCTTTTATCTTCAACGGGCTCCCTTCAAGGAAGAAGAAGTTTTTCTTGGTTGTGACATTTATTGTCCTATCCTATTTGCCCCATAAAACTCTTAAGGGTATGGTGTTCACTCTATTGATGAGCTCTACATTTAGATGGATGGAAAGTCCCCAAACAATAGTGGTAGCATTGTATTCTCCCTGAGAATTGAGGGCCATGGAAAACTCATGGGTTACCTCATCATCATACCCATTTAATTGCTCAAAGAACCCCATCCAATGATGTCTAAAAAAATATCTCTAACAAGAGGAAGTTGATGGATTATTTTGGTGTTTGTGGGTTCTCTTTGATTGAAACCTCCCCCTATGGCTCCTACTTCTCCTTCCTTAAGTTATCTGAAGGGACTTTTTCAAGGTTTTCCTCTGAGAAAAATCGAGTGTAGAGGTAGAGATAGGGTGGTTGGTGTTTTTTCTTTTTGTGTCAGAGAAGGATAAGATTGTTACCCTTTACCATAGTGATAAAACCTTCCTCCACTCCTTCCTTGCCTTTCTTATGTGACAAAATAATTTTTTAAAGGAATTTACTTGCACAAGGGTTTGTTATAGGATGCCTGTAGCAAGCATAATTCCCTATGAAATTGTATGGAAAGTGAGGAGGGAAGAGGCCACTTACCCTTATTAGGATGACTTATTTATGTTCATGTGGGTTTGAGTAAAATTCCTGGTGGTCTGGGCTCCTTTTCTCCTCTTATGTCAGCCTTGTAGTACCTCTTATGTGTTCCTATAGCAATTCAGGTACTCCCATAGTGATGGTATCCAATCGTGTACCACCTGTAAACTTAGCCTGTGATCATCCTATAGCACCATAAGTAGCCTTTGGTAGCATCTAGCTCGTCCTTCAGTACCTTGATGAGCCTCTCCAACTATTTCTTGGGAACGAGCATCAGTGCAAGTGAAATCGAGCCTTATCCTTTTATTCCTTTTGTGGTAATGGGCTCGAATAACTTGGTGACCTAGCATTTGCACAAATTTCCTCTTTTAACCATTGTCCCCACTCCTCGTAATTATCACTCCTCCTACTTTGACTTTTCCATGTTGCATGGGTGGCTAAGTGGATTGAATTTTACTAATCGAAGGTGGCCAAGTTTACTAGCCACCTCCAAACCATAAAAACTATTTTCTCATTCATTAAACACATTTCTTTACCATTATGTACATAGGTAAGAGGTGAGGAGTGTCATACTTAAGCCTACCTATGATGTTGAGTTGTTGGAGATGCATCCATGTTGTTGTTGAATTGAATGATCGATCAACTACTCTCTAAAGGTGATAACTTTCTTTGTCTTGCTTATGCATAGGTATTCTTTACAAAACAACATGATGATGTAGTCAACATATGAAATCTCTCTTCCATGCAGGCCTTTTTCCAGTGTTTGATCTATTGTTGCTGGAGTGGATTGGTGACCTTGCAACTATTCCTCAGGGATAATGTGACTTCCCTAAGCCACAGGGATGGCCTGTTGATGCTTCAGGGTGGTCAAATATTCATTTTGGAGCTGCAATAGGTCTTGTTGGATCTATGCAAGATGCTACAAGACTTATCTCCTTTGTATAACAATCACTCGGTTCCTTCTCAAAACCTCATATTGCATTCACGGACTTGGAAAAATCATAGTGAGTCTAGGCATGAGATAAAAAACTTCTAAAGGTGGTGAAAGTTATGAAAAATAGTGAAGGTAGTGTCCTTTGTTCTATGTGTGTGTGTGTGTGTGTGTGTGTTTTTAAATGGT
The DNA here is from genome assembly GCA_031772625.1 of Pinus tabuliformis. Classification (NCBI taxonomy): domain Eukaryota; kingdom Viridiplantae; phylum Streptophyta; class Pinopsida; order Pinales; family Pinaceae; genus Pinus; species Pinus tabuliformis. The sequence goes on from CM062818.1 coordinate 892,941,880, forward strand.
GAGAGGTGGAATCCTGAGGATGGAATTAGTTGAATGGAGTGGATGAGAGGTGATGAAATTTGGGTGGAACTCTACTAACATTTCCCAAGGAAAAAAATGAACTTTTGGCCCCTTTTTCTAAGTGTATCTCCATCTTGTAGCAATTTAGGAAAGTCATGTAGTAGTTGAGGATAGTCCGTTAGCATTGCAGGATTGAGGAAAATTTGGGTGTAGTTTCTCACTAAGTGATGGAGAGAGGTATGGAGGTGGATGAATGATGATGAAAATGTAGTTATTGGCTAGGGGAAATGGTGAAATTGGCTGTGGACCATGTTATTCAACCACTATACTATATGGAAACGCGCAAAATAAAATTGTTAGCATAAATAATGTAAGGACTCCTCCATATGCTTTATTTTTTCTTCTCTTTTTTCTTTTTTTTTCTTTTTTTTAGACATGCAGACTGCCTCTAGAGAGGTTTTCAATTTTCATGCCTACCCCAAGCGCCTCAGAGGAGGTTTCCACCTGGGGATCTTTTCATCTTATTTCTTTTCTCTTCTTTTTTTTTCTCTTGGGTTGCCTCATAGAGGTTTTCAACCCTAGAGTTGGCCTTAGATGTCTCATTGAGGTTTTCATCTAGGCCCTTTATTTTTTTGTTCTTTTTTCTTATTTTTTTGTCAGAATCTTGGTGGACTAAGGGCTATGAACCTCCCAATCACATTTAGATCCTTGATCATTGAACTAATAAACTCTTCTTTAGACATAGGTCTCTTGTACAATTTCAACCTATAACCATTAACAAGTAAGGGGATACCTTCCTCATCAATTGTTCTAATTTGGAGAAACCCATTCTCATGACATTTTTCCACTAGATAGGGGCCAAACCATATTGCCATTAATTTTCCTTTTAAATCCTTGAATCTTGAGTCATATAGAAGGGCCCAATCACCTTCTTGAAGAAATCTCTCCCTAATGTGTTTTCCATGCCTCAGAAGCTTGGTGGACTGAGGGCTATGAACCTCCCAATCACATTTAGATCCTTGATAATTGAACTAATAAACTCTTCTTTGGACATAGGTCTCTTGTACAATTTCAACCTATAACCATTAACAAGGGGATACCTTCCTTATCAATTGTTCTGATTTGGACAAACCCATTCTCATGACATTTTTCCACTAGATAGGGGCCCAACCATCTTGTCATTAATTTTCCTTTGAAATCCTTGAATCTTGAGTCATATAGAAGGGCCCAATCACCTTCTTGAAAAAATCTCTCCCTAATGTGTTTTTCATGCCAAATATTCCTCTGCAATTGGACTACCTTTGTGTCCAAGAGAGCTTGCAACCTGAGTTTATCTAAACCATTGAGTTGGAGAAGCCTCTCTTGTCTTGCTACAATGAGGTCTACTCTAACTGAGATTCCATCCTTAGGGTATTAAAATTCAATGAACAACAGGATCTTCTTCCCATAGACTAATTCAAATGGGGTAAATCTAGTGGTGGTCTTCCAAGTGGTATTGTAGGCCCAAGTGGCTTCTATAAGTCTATCTTCCCAATCCTTTCTGTTGTTGCTAAAAACCTTAGTCAGAATGTTCTCCAAGGCTCTATTTTTGACCTTCACTTGCCCATTTTCTTGAGGGTGATAGGTCATGGATGTCAAGTTCTTGATGTGGTGTTGCTTCATGATGTCTTTGATTAGATTTGAGGTGAATTGTGTCCCTTGATCAGTGACCAACTCTCTTGGAAAACCAAACTTGTAGAAGATGTTCTCCCTCATAAACTTAGCCACCTTCTTCTCAGTTAATGCCTTTACTGCCTTTGTTTAAGCCCATTTAGTGAAGTAATTATTACACACAATGATATACTTATTATACCCTTATGCGGGATCAATGGGCCCAATGAAGTCCATGCCCCGTTTCTCAAATGGCTCTAGAGTCACTTGGGGTTGTAAGGGAATTTCATCCTTAGGTGTGAGCTTACCCATCCTTTGGCACTAATCACACCTAGTGGTGTATCTTCTTGCATCTTGATGTAGAGTGGGCCAATAGAACTCGCTTGTAGAACTTTGAATATTATTCTCTTAGCAACAAAGTGGCCTCCATAAGGTCCATCATGGCATGTTGAGAGGATGTCAAAGACATCCTCTTCCCTCACACATATTCTCAAAATTTTATTTGGTCCCAACTTAAAAATACTTCCCCCAATCTAAGTGAATGGGGCACTTTTCTTGATAATCTTTCTCTTCTCCTTACAGGATATATTAGGAGGGAACCTCCCAGCAACCAAGTAGTTTGTTATATCTGAAAACCAAGTAAAGAGCACCGATATGGAAAAGAGGTTTTCATTTGGGAGATGATCATCTACCATATCCTCATTCTTTGCAAAAAGGTCAAACTTGACAAGAAATATGAAACCACATTCTCTTTCCCTGGCTTGTCAACAATGCTTAAATCAAATTGTTGCAATAATAACAACCATATAATTAGCATAGCATTGACATTGGGTTTATTAACTAAATACTTGATGGTTGCATGATCAGTGTGGATAAGAGTTTGATATCTAGTGATGTAGTTCCTAAGCTTGTTCAAAGAGTGTACCACAACCAAGAGTTCATTTTCAGTGACTGTATAGTTTAGCTCAACCTTAGAAATGTTCTTATTGATGAAATAGATAGCATAGGGCAATTTTTCTTCCACTTGTCCTAAGGCCACCTCTACATCCTTATCTGATTCATCTATGTGTATATGGAAAAGTAATGCCCAATTGGGACCCCTAAGGCTAGATGTGATGGTCAACTTTTCTTTTAGCACTTCAAAGGCCTCTTGACATTTGTCTGTGTAGTAGAATTATAAATCTTTATCCAATAGTCCAAACAAGGGTGAAGCCAATTTACTAAAGTCTTTAATGAACCTTTTATAATACCCAACTAATATAAGGAATCTCTTGACATCTATAGGGACTCTTTTAATGATGGCAATTTTTTTGGGGTCAACCTGTGTCCCTTCCTTGGATATGGAATGGCCTAGGACAGTCGTTGCATTCATAAAAAATTCACATTTCTCAAGACTTAATGAAAGATTCATCTCAATGCATTTCTTGAAGACTTTACACAGGCTAGAAAGAGCTTCTTGGAAGTCACATCCATAGGAGGTGAATTCATCCATGTATATCTCAACAGTGTCATGAACAAGGTCAACAAAGATACTCAAAACTTTCCTCTAGAAGGTAACATGGGCATTGCTCAAACCAAAAGAAAGGACCCTATAAGAAAAGACACCCCAAGGACATGTGAATTTGGTCTTGTCTTTTTCCTCGGGGTTGATATGTATCTGGTTGTACCCACTAAACTCATCTAAGAAGGAAAATAATATTTTTCCTACAAGGTCATCCAGAACTTGGTCAATAAATGGAAAAGGGAAGTGCTCCTTTATTGTAGCCTTGTTAAGTTCTCGATAATCAACATAGATCCTCCACTTCCCTTTCCATTGGGGACTATAATGAAGGGGGACACCTACTCACTATTTGAAATGGGGTATATGAACCCTATATCTAGTAGCTTATGTAATTCTTCCTTTACAATGTCCTTAAGAGTTAGGTCATCCTTCTATGGGGTTGGTGCACAAGCTTGCATCCCTCTTTGATTTAAATATGATGAGTACAAACTGAGGGATGTACACCTTTCATGCCCTTATAGTCCCAATAAAAAGCATCTAGGTGTTTCCTCAACACACTGCATAATTGTTATTCTTTCTCAATTGAGAGAGAGGGGTTGATATTTAGAGTTCTGGATGGGCTAATCAATACAACCTTGCTATGTTCTAAGTTAGGGTCAACAAAGAAAAAATCAATCCAAGGGTTACTCTCGGATTCCTTCATCAGTTCATCATCTGGCATGGCAGTGGGAGGTTGATTTTGTAAGATATGGTTAATAAAGTCATCTTCATCACACTGCCTCCCCCCTATAGTAGTGTATAGTGTGCAAACTGGGTAGAGTATGCCTAATAAAATTATTCATCTTCCTCATCCTCTAACCACAAGGTAAATCCATGCTCAATAAGGGGTTGAGCAGGAAGATATAACACAATATTTTTTGATAGATACCCATTCTTGATGGTCATGTTCTCAATCCTACAGCTAATGTAGGCATCAGTAGTGGCTAACCAATGTCTTCCTAGGATGAGAAGGGAGCTATTAAACTCGGTTTTGGCATGGAGGACAAGGAAATCAATGCGATACTCCCAAGATTCAATGGAGACCATTACATCCTCAATTAATCCCTCGGGAGATATTGTGGATCTGTCTACAAGCTGCAATGTTGTAGTGGTCTTCCTCAAGGTCCCTTGGAGGTTGAGATTGAGCATGGTTTCCTCGCTCATCACACTCATTGCAACCCAAACGTTAATCAAGGTATTAGGGACCATAATGTTATCACTGTGCACATCCACTATTGGGCTACCAGGATCCAGGTACTTTGGGGAGACCACCTTCCCAAGCATTAGATTAGACAGTTTCCCAACAACATTGATAGTGGGGGTATCTCTTCTTCTTCTCTCAGGCATTTTAAAACACTCTTCCTTGATAAGCTTGTTTTAAATGGGGACATCTTTGATGGCCTGGAGAAGGTGTATTTTGACACACAAATTCTATAATTATCTTAGAATTTTTGTCTCTTCTAGGGTGTTTTTTTAAGGTTGGATCAATCTCTCAAGGTAAGGAGGTGCATTGGCTTGAGGGGCACTTTCTTCCTTCTCTCCTTCAAGCTCTTCAGGTGGAGAAGATGGGTGAACATCTGGCATTAGGGGACTTTTGAGGTTTAAAATGGGCCTCCTAAGAAAAATGTACAACCAAAATAAAATTTATAAGAACCAATAGGATTCAAGATGATGATGTCAACCATGGGAGATGATTCACCATTTTTGGAGTAAAAAAGTAAAAATATTCAAAAATAATAAAATAATAAAACTATATTTTCAACCTGTATTTTTAATTTATCTCCCTAAGGTTTTACTCAAATTTCGAGTTGGAGTACTCGTTGGATGCAAAGTTTAATTCCCCATCTAAGGAGTACCCATTTGCATACATTTGATGGACTCTACAACACGAAAAATGAGAAATACATGAAAAAATGTAATTGTAATAACGTTTTTCATGTATTTCTCATTTTTCGTGTAGTAGGGTCCATCGAAAGTATGCAACATGGGTACTCCTTGGATGAGGAATCAAATTTTTCATCCAACAAGTGTTTCCACTCGAAATTTGAGTAAACCCATAGGGAGATAAGTTGAAAATACGAGTTGAAAAAATATTTTTTTCTTTTTTTCCCTCTAAAATTTGATGATGTAATCTAATCTTATTTTATTATTTCCACTATTATTTTATAATTTCCTTAGGAGGCTCATTTTAGACCTCAAAATTCCCCTAATGAATTACCTTCCCATACCAAAGGTTGATCTCTTGATTTCCACAAGATAGGCAGGATAGGATGCCTCCAGTAAAGGGACATAAGGTTGACTCCTAACCATAGCATGGATGTGGCAAGAGATTAAGCCAACCTTTGGAAATTTTCATACTTCATTTCAAAGTTGTGCCCTATTAGTGTAAAATGTATGTATGATATTTTTTTGGCTTTTCAACAAAGTCCTAATTCAAAGGAAAGTGTTTTCAGGCTTTGGACTTTGTGATTGTAGAAGCTAGGCATCATGAAATCAGGATAGTTTTGAGCCTATTAAGGAAGGGGATGGTATGTTCAATGGGCTTGTGAAACTCAGCAGAGCAGAGAGAAAATAATTTAATATGTTTCTCATGAAGAGACCCGCACTGAAGAATATTCTTTTGTCACGGTTTGGTGCCCGACAGAGAAGAAAAAAATAGTTTAGTATGTTTCTCATGAAGAGAGTTGGACTGAAGCAAATTCTTCTGTCACGGTTTTTCTATATCGCGTGAGGAAAGGTTGAAGAGAAAATCAGATCAGATCCCAAAAGCACCACAGGTAGGACCTGTCGGCTTTCGCAGTCTCAACTACAGGCAGCATAATTCCTACATCAAGGGCACTGTCTATTATCTTATCCATGACACAAAGCGGGGTGTCGTGCTTTTGAGAGAAATTTTGAGGGACGCATTGCCTTACAGGTACCAAAAAGAGATTTTCATTGTAGTCGAGATTATGTACATGGGGAAGTTGGTTTATTGCGGTAAGAAGGCCAATATTTAATACTATGATATACAATACAAGACTGATGATATCCAAGACAAGACTAGGAGACATGTTTGTTGTTATGTCTTTGTTCCCATTCCTATTTTTAGATTTGGCACATGGCTAGGAGAATTGTTTGCTAATATGTCTATGTTGCGATTTCCATTTTGAGACTTGAAATTACAAGAGAACATTCATTCAAATTGATAGCATAATATAAAAAATTACAACATTTTAACTAAACAAAATTCAGTGATTAATGCAAGAGAGTAGAGTAGAGCAAAAGTTTGCATTGAACGTTTCTCAAAATATTTCAACTAAACAGAATTAATTTTTTGTAAAACTATTTAGTTGGCAATAATCAAACTTCATGTGTAGCAGGACACGGGAAAATTTGTGGATAATGCTTCAAAATATTTAGTTTTTTTTTGTGCTTGAACATAGTAATGTTCATTATTCCTTCAACATTGACATTTAAGATCTATAATAACCTAGCATATTTATTTTTGAACTTTTATCATCCCTACATGAAAAAAAAAATACAAAGTTCTTATTGATGTTTACATAAATAGAAAATTGCAGCATTTTGTTATATGACTAAAAAGTAAACTTGAGAGGAAGGGGATGATACCTAAGGAGAGAAGAGGAAGTTGCTAGTTGGAACTTTGGGTTGTTCTATTTTGTTTGTTGTTGCTCTCAGCATCCAGAATCTCATTGTTGCCATTGAGAGTGAAAATACCATGTATCTGTAAATTTTGCAGAATATAAATTGTTACTATTTTTTTCTACAGATATTCTTGGTAAGACATGGTAGTTAATTTAGGCAACATTTATTTTAGAACTAGCATGTTTCTGAGACATCACAAGATGTTGTTATCGAGATTTTTTATAGTGCAATTGATAAAATGCAGAAAAAGAAAAGGGTTTTTCTGGTTTCACTTAACATAAAATATTGACAGATCTTCTATCATTGCGGGGGAAGACATTGGGCTACTGCGTACTGCACAAATAGGTTCAAATTATGTTGAGTATGCATTTGCAATGACAAGAAATCCTTGCACCTGTTAGAGAATAAAACTAGTCAAAGGAATTGTAGCAAAAAATAAGTAACTGACGTATGAAACATAAGTTGGTTACTGAGTATGTACATACGTGGATCTGTCTATCAATTTTTTTTTGAGGTCTTGTTCTATCTCAGTATTCAAATGTGTAATGAAAGTGGCTTGTGTTGTACGTAATGTTTTTCCTTGGCATATTTTCTTTTGGTTATGTATTTGAAGAACATGGTTGTCATATCTCTAGTTTGCAAGAATTGTTCTATTTCATTGTAGATGATGAAAAGTTTTCGAATAGTTGTAGCTATACTATAAATCACTCCCGCATAGAAAAAAAAAAGATAAATATATAAAATTAAAAATTAAAAAAAATGTAATTGTTCAAATTGCATGTAGACAATAAGATGAAATGCATAAGACTAATGGATGAGTGGTGCAAGGTTGAGCATGTTACCGATGCCTTGTTGTCTTCAGAGATTTCATTTTTAATTTGCAGTGGATATTGCATTCCAACTTTTTGAGTTGTTGTTACAAGCGCTACAATTGTTGCAAATGGGAATGTTTCTATGCTTTCTCCTAGTTGTTTTTTGTTACATTAGGAACAAATTTGTAATCTGCAAAAATTGTCTAAATGTTTTCTACAGTGCTCATGTTGTCTAAAAATTGTGCAGTCACAATCTCCATGGTTATCATTTGTTTTTGGTTCAATTTGGAAATTTGTGGCTACATTCATTTTCCTAGCAAGATATTTTGCTCGTGTTTTTTGATGAGGTCACTTGGAACAACCATTGTCATTGTCATCAATCCTTGTTGATAATTCAAAACAGCACGCAATATTTGATGGCTTTTTGTTGCATTGTCCAGAAATGTGGTGTAGATTACCATGAGATCACCATGAAATAATTTTTGAGATTTGCAGATGTTCAGTTCTTCAATTGATATCAGAATTTGTTTTTGTATAACCTTTAATGATTCCATCTGCTCCATTTACAAGGCCATCTTGTGAATCATAATTTCTAGCATAGATTTCAACTAACATATTTAATTTCATGACTATTTCTGAAGGCAACATTGCTATATGTAAATGTGAAGGAAAATCATCATGGTTTTCTTCTTTTTGGTCGATTTCATTGATGACAATTTATTTTCTGTGAAGAAGTGCCAACATTTTTTTTTGTACAAAGAAACATATTTATTTTTATAAAAGAGAGAGGGAAAAGCAGGGTCAATAGGCGCAAACCTAACATATTTTTTGTTCAAATATATTAGATCATCTTATGTTTGAGTGTTTTGGCCCATTACATCTAATATTGAGATGAATTTCTCATATGTTTGATGTATTGTAGTATGCAATTCATAGCATTTTACATTTTCTTTCCAAAAATCATATGCGATTGATTGTTTGTTGAGAATAGGTTGTTCAAATATCAAGTAATCTTGTGTAGGTTGTGCTTGATAAAGGTCACCACAAAATATAATGTCAACATTTCTAAAGTACTTTGTCTATACATGTTTAATGTTTTTCATTTTGTCATCAACGCAAAACAAGAAGCGACTTCCTAGAAGCAAAACTTTATCAATAAAAACTAGTCTCGTTTCTTGGTAGAGTTTTCCCAATGCATCTAGTGCTTCATTGCTAAGTGGTGTAAGAGCATACTTGTTAAATGACATGAGAAGTGAAAATTGGAAAATTTTTCCACCTGCATTATATGCAGTTTTTCTTGTGTATGCTAGTATCAATCCCTTTGGTTTCAAAGGATCGGTTGAATAGTGTGCATCATAAAGCCATATAAGAATTTGGAATATTGCTTTTGTTGTGAATGTTTCCCCAACTCTTTCTCCTCTAGTTAGAAACAAATACAATGGTTTCTCTATGTTCATATGTTTTTTCATTGTAATGTCTTTGAGAATTGCTTATTGCTCCCTATTGAGCATTCCCCTTATCTTGTGATATTTGGCATTCTCAAGTAGAAATGGATGTTTAGACAAATGGAATCCAATATTCAAGTAGCTCCCATTGCACAATTTTTTGGTAGTGGAATCTTTCAATAGTTTTGTTGGGATGGGGTCCCCTGGGTAAATTTGTTAAAATATTGTAAGTCTCCGCATTTTGAGGACCGGAGCGCAAGTACCACAGATCATATAGGAGTCAAGGGGTTTTAGGAAGGTCAAAACCCCTTATATTTTGTTATTATTATGAGATCTGCCCATGGTTTGTGGACCATGGTATTGTAATAGAAAAGAGTATAAAAAGGTTTTTTAGCGAGTCTAAGGACAGAAATCACTTGATGGATGAAATACTTTTGATTCTATAATTGTAGATCTTTCTGTGTTTTGGCGAAGGGGAAGGCTCCTATAGCTGAGTGTGTAGAGACCTTGGTAAGTCTGTAGCTGATTGTGTGGGCCCCTACAGTTGTGTGTGCAGGGTCTGGAAAGTTGTATACAGAATATCTGAAGTAATAAAATATATTTGAAGCAATTTTGCATATATTTTTATGCACTTTTGTATTTTCTATATTTACGCACAACTGAATGATATTTATCTGTATTTTATCTTAATTACTCTATGAAGATCTGGATCTACTACTAGATGTTATTTCATGCATTATTAGATGTTTGCGCGAAGATTATAACTCTCTTTTACTGAAAATCACTTGAGTTTCAGGAATAAGGGTTCGCGAAGGTCGGATCAAGCCTAAACTGCATAAAATTCCTTGAACCACATCACATCATATTCTGGATGCGGAAGCCTAGTTCTAACATCCTCCAATACTGCCTCAGGTGAGACTGTAGTTTGTGCTACGCGGTTGTTGCCGAAAGGGACAGCAGTGTAGGGTTTTGTTGGTTAGTGCAGCTAACTCTGAACCTGGGTGCAAGCCCCCTCAAGCTAACAAATGGTTCTGTTGTCGGGACCAGGATCTATTTAATGGATGTGTGATGTGAGATAAGTGGATATCAACTAAGAAGGAAATCGAGAAGTGGATAGATTGAAAGTTGCACGAATTTGCAGGCTAGGATAATAGGAACCCATGCTTATCAAAAGAGAAGTGGTTACAGAGGTATCCATACACAGAAGTACATGAAGTTTTCTTTTCATTATTCCCATGCGAATTATATAAGTGGTTGTCCAAATTAGTAGATAGCGAACCTACCTGGAAGCATAACGATCCTATTGTCTGGACTCCAGAATTAGTTAGACATCTTGAAATATCTAATTATAAGGTTGTGAGGGATGTTTATTATTGGATTGATAGTATTCTGGGTAGTTTCATCACTGAATTTGCAATAGATATGTCAGTGTCTTATAGCGAAGTTGAATGACGATTCTTCAAGGGTCCGAGAGGTAAGTACCTAAAATCATTAAAAACTTGGATTAAAATGCTTTTGTGTGAAAAGAGGGTTATGCCTTTACCTTAATGTTTAATAGGGGTCCGACTAGATCTACGCGAAGTGGAAAGTGATTCAGAGTAGATCAAGACAAATTTTTCGAAAGTGAATACAGTCCCTTATTGGGAGAGTTTAAAAGTGAAGAAGAATGAAGTAGCCCTATTATGCCCAAAGGTGCAAGCAGATGGTAGATAAAGGTACTTCTAGCATTTAACATCCAACCCCTCCACCTCCACCTTCACATCTGCCTCATACACCTACACCTTCCCCTCCACCTCCACCTTCACATATGCCTCATACACCTACACCTTCCCCTCCACCTCCACCTCCACTCCGCTATTCAGTATGGAAAATACATTGAAAATTCCTGTATTTAGGAGTCAAGGATCAGAGGATCCCAAACAATTTTGGTTCATCACAGAGGCTGTGTGGAAAGCACAACAGATCAATGATGATGATATGAAGAAAGCACAACTAGTTACGACATTATCAGGTACATCAGATACAGTACGACTCATCTGGATGCTTCATTGGCTAACACAAAGGATGCACTGAATATGGAATTTACGAAGCCGTAGTCGAAAGCTCAGTGTGAAACTAAAATCAAGGAGATCAAGCAGAGGGTTAATGAATCTGCGTGGGATATAGATCAGCGACTAAAGTTTTTACTAAGTCAAGCTAATATTTAGATCTCAAATGAACAACATAGGGACTAGTATATAGCCTCGTTATTACCTCACTTAAGATTGTCGTTATCTCAGCAGAAGATTGAGTCTTAGGCCAAAGCATTGAAAATCACAATGAAGCTAGAAGCTTCACTAATCCAGGATATGAATGTAGGAGTTCATCAGATCTAGGCGCAGCTAGCAAGCCTGCATATGGAGTTGCGGCATCTAAAGAAGTGAAAGGAAGTTAAGCCAGAGAGACATTCTGAAGTTTGGTGCACAAAATGCAAGGCTGAAGGTCATCATAAGGATCAATGCCTTGTATTCTGGGATTATATAGCTGCGGGAGGTCCTAACCCACTAAAACTAGAGTCTTCCGTTGGATCAAGCACCGGTGCAAGTACCTGGTGTAGTATTTGCCAAGTTTCAAGACATCATTTGACAGATAATTTTTCCCTATTACAGAAGTTTATACAATCTCCAAAGAAACTTTTTTGTAACTTTTGTAAATCAGTTGGTCATGATGAGAGGAATTGTCGAAGCTATGAACTAATGATGGAAAGAACTCTGTTGTATAGAATGCAGGTTGAAAACCGTGTACAGAATGACCAAGGTTCACCTACAACTCATGGAGGATTCCAAGGATGAGGAAGAGGATGAGGAGGAGAGGCTAGAAGAGGTCAAGGCAAAATTATTTGTTACACTACGGAGAATCAAGACACTTTGTGTGCAACTGTCAAAATCTGACGCACCCTTTGTGTTAGTATTGTCATCAATTTGATCAATTCATAGAAGATTGCCTAATCTTAATATTGAAGGTGCAGGAGAATAAGCACCAAAAACTAACATAGAAATTCAAATGATGAGATCCGAGCTACGTGAAGAGGATCCCAGTGTCAACATAGTCACACGAAGCGGTGTAGCCACTAGTGAAGACAAGGTTGAAGGAAACCAACCAGAATCAGCTTCATGGTTCCTAAAATTCAGTGAGAAGAATGTTGGGTTTGATTTACATAGAGAAAAAGAGGCATTCATAGAGGCAAGAAATAAATTTATGATTCCAGGTGCTTCTACGTCTCAGAACCAGATGTCGATAGTCTCACGGAAGGAGAAATCTGAAGATGCCACTGTAACACAAGATTCAGATCCCACAATGTTGAAATAGTTTCTGCAGACCTGCATGAAGTTACTACGGGATCATAAGGCAGTACAGGGACTACAAGAACTTACAGATAACTACACCGGTAAGGATGAGTTGTTACCATAACAACATGTAGTCAATAAGGTGGACCAAAGCAAGAAAAGAACCAGTAGGGAGATGGGCTGACTACGCAATTCGGTGATTTCGAAATGGATCAGGTAATCCTAGACTTAGGCTCCAATGCTAACGTACTGCTGAAGTAGACTTGGGAACATATGGGAAAGCCTATGTTACAGTGGTCGGAAATTTATTTGTGCATGGTGAATCATCAAAAGATAATTCCAATGGGTTGCCTACATGGAGTAACTGTAGATATTGAAGGAGCAAGAGCAGTGGGTGATTTCGAAGTTATTGAGATCGTTGATGATACTAATCCCTACCCAACACTGCTCGGGATTGATTGGGCCTTTGACATATATGCAATCATTAGCTTAAAGAAGTGAAGCATGGTATTTTAAAAGAATGAACTTCGAGTAATTGTCTCGTTAGATCCAGCTGAGGGTGCGCAATACACAGAACTAAACTATGACTATTATGAAGATGAATACATTGAGCACATCTATAATTTAACTGCATAAAATGAAGATTGGATCAATCCCACTGTGGATGGAAGGATCAGCTGGGAGAAGGACAGTTCATGCCAATCAAATTCAAACGAAGAATTAGAAAACTACCAGAATCGGTTGCATGAGGTCTCTACGTTGAGATGTAATTGGCTTAAAAAATCGCTACGATGTGTATCTACTGAGGTACGTAAATTACTCTATTATGATGGATTGGGTGATGTCAATATATTTCTTGACCATTTTTAAAGGGATTTACCATAGGAACATCGGTTCCAAGCCTTAGATCTATCATTAAAGGCTATGCCTGCAAGATGGTGGGGTACGCACCAGGATAATTTTGCTTACTGGAAGGAATATCGTAGAATGGTGTGATTAAGATTTGGCTATGCGAACACCTGACTCACTGAGAAATACACAGGCAAGTATTATATGCATGAACATCTAGCGAGATGGACTAAGGCATGGGGTGAGATACCTCAACTTGAGTGGGTGCATATCTTTATTCATACCCTAGATGTTATCTCGAAGAACTGGTATTTAGAAACAAAGATGCAACACAAGGCTGATGATTGGGATGAGATGAAATAAAGTTTCTTGCTGACGTTTAGTTTTGAAGATGGGTTTGAATGCATTGATGAAGCGCTTCAAGTAATTAAAGTAGCAATCTTCCGAACACCCGTTGAACCTGTCACATGGGTACAGCCTGACTAGAGTACATAGCTACAGCATGCTTTAAAATGTTACAATGTTACAATGGAAGAAGTTGATGAGGATCCACGAAACATTAATGTCCCTAAATCAGAGGTACGGCGTGAAGTTGGTGGACCTAATGCAGAGATCCCTGGTATTTTGCAACCGATGCTCACAAAGCAGGTAAAAATTGATTTAGAAGTAGAACCAAAATTTGCGAACATTGGCAATTATTGGGATAACGATACAATGGATAAGGTCGTTGAATTATTACATGAATATCAGGATTTATTTCCAACCAAGTTCTCTGACTTGAAGGGGATTGCAGGATATTTAGGGATGATCAAGATCAATTTAAAACTCGATTTGAAGCCAGTTAAGCAGCACCCATATCGGTTGACACCTAGATACAAGGAAAAGGTACAATAGGAACTCAAGAAAATGCTCGTGGTCGGAATAATTGAGCTTGCAGAAGAATCCGAGTGGGTTAGTCCTACGGTGGTCCAAGAGAAGAAAACAAAAGATGATATCAGGATCTATGTAGATCTACGGAATTTGAACGATGCATGTGTATATGACCCATTCCCTATGTTGTTTACAGACGAAGTCCTTGATAATGTTGGTGGACAAGAAGCCTATTCTTTTGCAGATGGATTCTCTGGATACCACCAAATTAAGATTACATCGGAGGATAGAAAAAAGACTACCTTCGCTACAGAATGGGGGTCATTCCAGTATACAGTCATGCCTTTCAGACTCAAAAATTCTCCTGCAATTTTCTCTAGGGTGGTTGTCACAGTGTTCAAGGAGTTCATTCATAAGTTTTTGGAAGTCTACTTCAATGATTGGACAGTGTTTGGGCTGGTCAAGAAGCATATCTTTAGTCTGTGCCTGATGTTGGATACCTGTAGGAAGTATCAGATCTCTTTGAACTTGAAGAAATTCATTTTCTGTGTACCTTACAGAATATTGTTAGGCCATGTTGTCTGTAAGTAGGGATTGATGGTAGACCCTGCTAAGATAGTCGTAATCATAAATCCGGAGCCCCCTAGGAACGTAAATCAACTATGCATGACATTGGGTCGTACTAGATACTATAGGAAGTTTATTAAGATATACGGGCAGATCACTCTGCCCATGGAGAAGTTGTTAAAGAAGGAGGTTACATTTTGCTAGGATGATGATTGTTAGAAGAGCTTGGATACTCTGAAGGAGAAGATGGTTAGGGCGCCAATCCTAGTATTCCTGGATTGGAAGAATGAATTTCATGTACATTTGGATGCATCTTGCATAGCCTTGGGAGTCATCCTAATATAACCAGGGGCAGGAGATATCAATCACTTGATTGCCTATGCCAGTCAGAAACTATCTAAGGTCGTAAGGAACTACTCAATCACAGAGTGCGAAGGTTCAACCATGGTTTATGCACTACAGAAATTCAGGCATTATCTACTAGGTGCGCACTTTAAGATGTACACAAACCATTCTGCTTTGAAGTACCTGGTCAATAAGCCTGTGTTGGGGGGGGGGATCTGTAGATGGTTGCTCATTTTCTAAGAATATGATTTTGAAGTGATAGTGAAGCTCGAGAGATTGAATGTTGGACCAGACCACCTTTCTCGGATCGAAAATGGTGAAGAACCTACAAATATTGAGGAAGGATTACCCAACACGTAGATCTTTGTTGTCAGGGTTGCGGATGAGAATTTTGCAGACATCATTCAATTTTTATCTACTAGCGTAGCTCCTGAAGGTTCTATGATGTAGCAGAAGAAGGAGCTAGTTGTCAAGGCTGCCAATTTTTTTGTGATTGCAGGACAACTATATAATATGGGGTCAGATGAAGTTCTATGTTGATATGTGCATGAATATGAAACACGCAGTATTCTAGCTTAATCACATGGTGGTTTCGCTAGAGGACACTATGCATGTAAATCTATTACATAGAAGATCCTGTGTGCAGGATTATGGTGGCCAACAGTACATAAAGATTCCAAGGAATGCTGCAGTACGTGTGATGTATTTCAAAGGACCGAGAGACCATCACGAAGGGATGAACTTCTATTAAATCCAAAGGTCACGTTACAAGCATTTGATAAATGGGCAATTGAATTTGTTGGACCTATTCAACCACTGGGAAAGAAGACGGGAGCGCGCTATATTATCACTACGACAGAGTACTTAACTAGGTGGGTCGAGGCACAACTTGTGAAGGATTGCAGCACGAACACTATTGCGAAGTTCATATTCGAGTTTATTATATCTAGGTTTGGAAGCACAACAATTTTGATGAGTGACAGAGGGTCACACTTCCTGAATGAGACAATCACAGCTTTAATAGAAGAGTTCCAGATGTACCATCAGAAGAGTATGCCATATCACCCCCAGGAAAATGGCACTGTTGAAGCTTTCAACAAGATCTTGGAGAATTCCCTCATAAAGGTATGCAATGTTAATAGGAATGATTAGGATGTGTGCATACTAGCAGTTCTATGGGCCTATAGGACTACCTGTAAGAAATTGACTAGGCAGACACCATTTCAACTAGTTTATGGACAAGAAGCAATAATGTCGATGGAATACATAGTTCCCAGCCTAAGGATCGCAGCAGTGACCGAGATGGCAGATCACGACGTCATGGAGGGATGCCTAGTGCAACTGTTGGCATTAGAGGAAGACCTCTTTTTGGCTAGCTTTCATCAGTAGGTACAAAAAGCTAGAGAAAAGGCATGGCATGATTGTCACATCAAACAGCACACCTTAAAAAATGGTGATTTGGTACTAATGTATGACAAGTTTACCAAATTTCTGGGAAAGTTTTAGATGCACTGGCTAGGACTCTATGTAATTAAGGACATTTCGGATGGTGGCACTGTTCATCTCGCGAAGCTAAATGGTGAATTTTTTTTGGGCAGGATTAATGGGAGCAGGTTCAAGATTTATAGGGACGATCTCACCCCTATGCAATGACTACATGGATGCAGGAAAGTCTTAGTGCTTCTGAAAATTGAAAGAAAGTGCAAGACTATAAACTACTCTGCCAAGGAAAAACTTTATCGGACAAGAAAGGTTGCGGGAGGTATCAGAAGAACACGCAGGTGGAAAATGTGACGAAGCAGCTGCGCCACAAAAAGGATTGTCGCTCAGCCTGCCCAAAAAGTGACCATTGGAATTGCTACATTTGATTTGACAACAATTTTGTCTTTAAAAGGAGCAAGGAAAATTCATTTAAGGTGAAAATCTCGGAGAATCTGCCGCCAAAACTGCATTTATGAGAAATATTTGTGGGGGAATGGATAGTTTGAATTTGAATCGGGTTATAAATATTGCACCCCATTCCACACTTTTCCACTTCGCTTCTTGAGAAACTGTGATGTGTTGTTGCGCTTAAAGATCCAAGTGTATTTCCGTATGTTTGGTTACCTGAGTTGGCCAGAAGTTGAGCAAGAATTATTGAAGAGAGGGTTAGGAAACATCATGACTGCAACAGCGCCAGTCCCTGCTATATCACCCCAGTCAACTAGACCAAATCCTACTACCTCCGTGGCAGGAGAGAAAAAACAGAAAAAACCACATTAAACCTCGGTTCGATAATTACCACAGAAGATTCCAATTGATCAGAGAAACAAGGGTTGTATGGATAAAAAAAGTAGCCTATGGAACACCAGGACCTAGACAAAGAAGAGATGAATGTGCGGATTGAGGATATCAGTGCAGAAGGAACGGAGCCAATTTCTCAGCTGCCACCATATATGCCCCACAAAAACCAACCGCCAATGTAACTAGGGACCCTGACTCTATGAAATTCATGGTATTCACGTCGTTGCAGCCAGAGGAAGTACCTATTGAGGGTGACTTGTTGGCCCAGGTACCATTTCTGAAGATGGAGGATTGGGATTTGGGTGACCATGAGAAATTTCCACAGCTGGAACCCAGTAAATACTTGAAGATAGTCTACTATGAGGAGGCGGGCGTTACAATACTTGAACCGATGAAGTGGGCAGTCAAGATTGAGCGCGTAGGGTTTCTCAACATGTTGTATGTCCCACATTTTAGCCGCAACATTATTAATACTATTTTTGTGCGCCATTTATTGGCACTAGTCCATGATGAGTGTCTCTAGCTGGGAGAGCCCATCCCAATTAATGATATGTTGATCCGCAAAATCACAGCTCTGCCATATCAGGGCATGAACCTCACAGATGATTTTGTGGGGATGTCACAGGAGAAAAAAATCATAGACCAAATGAAAAGTGACTTCAGGTTGTTGAACAAGTCCCTGGGCTATGCCATTAGTTTTATCTCGGATGAAGTTGTGCAGTTTGCTGCACAAATCTTGGTAGGAAAAATCATGCGCAAGTGTCATGCTGATGAAGTATCAGAACCAGTAGTATCATTGGCTCTGGAATGCAGCAAGGGGGTCCAATTCAATTGGGCAAAGTACTTATTCCAAGAGTTCTTGGATGATTGTCAGAAGCACAGGAGGAAGGAAAATCATTCCACTATGTGTGGCTACTATTATTGATCGCATTGATAGCTTGGAGGATGCTAAAGGATTCCCAGTTCCCTACGACAGATCCAGAGTTGTGCGAGGCTACCAAATTTGCCTCGTTGTGGGCAACAAAGGACCCTACCCGTGTCATTAAAAATAAGATATTATAGGTAATGTTTGAGATGGAATTGTGTATGGTAATTAACCAAAATCCACCGATGTCACCAAGTTTGTTCAAAGAATATTGGCACATTTCATATTTTAAGGCCGATTTCCATCATATATACATCCATGCAAAGCACAATTTGATGAAGAAATGGACGGCGTTGCCGTTTTTGGTCACCGAAGACGATATCACGCAGTTAGAAATTTAGTGGCCGACTGACTGGCTCCTTCCAATAGATATTGTCGAAGGTATAACAGGGACTAGTACAGAAGGTGCAACAGGCACTAGTAAAGAGGCACAGAAGGAAAAGAAGATGGTGACCATTAACCTAGAGAAGAATATCATGCAGGAACAAGAGGGCAAGCACGACAAAGAGAAGCATACAAAAGAACTTGATCAGGGTACCGAAGACCCCTTTGTAGACTTGGAGAATGTTGATTCTCCCTTTATTCTTAAATAGCGACAAAAGTTAGGTGTGGGAGGTGCACGAAAGAAGAACAAGTCTGATAAGTCCACTGGTGCATAGGCCATGGTCCTCACTGAGGGGGACCTTGATGAAATTGGAGATACTATTAGGTCCATGAAAAAAGATATTTGGGGCCACATTGAAGAACAGTACTAGTATATTTTGATGAAGGTCCAAGCGAGCCTCAAGGAGTTGCAGGTTCAAGCGAGCCAGGTTCAAGCGAGCGTGGTTCAAGAGAGTTGGTATCAAGCGAGTGATAAACTAATGACATCAAGTAGTTTGTAGTCGATCCTCACTTCAGAGCTCCATGTTGTACCCCTGCCTAATGGATCCTTGTATCTGAATGATGTCACAGAATGGGAGAGTGCCCAACTACCTAAAGACGTAATTATTAACCTTGCGGCACTCCCCCTATCTACATTGCATGAGCTACACCAGGGTGTAGCAGATGAGCTTAAGGTGTGAGAGAAACGAGCTCTCATGGTGATCAAGGATGCACATATTGTTATGGACATTTTTGGGCACTGCAACCCCAATCATAAATGTCCATAAACCAAGGGCTCTTAAGTCCCTAAAAGTGTTGTTCCAACCTCTAAAAGAACAAGGTCAACTGATTACATCTTCTCCCAGAAGTTCTCCATGAAAAACTACTCAGAACTGGTCAAAACTGGACCATCTCACCTGCTCCATGGTCAAAGTGCGTTGCATCCCACCTAAATACACACGGGAGGTGCGATGCATACTAAAAAGCCCTTCTATGGGGTGCAATGGGCGAGAGTGGAAAAATGGCAGGGTCAATCTGCAAGGTGGAGGATCATGGAATCTTCCAGAAACTTCTCCTGTGACACTTGCCTCTCTGCATTCGCCCAGGGATGAGTAAGAGATCATCAATCTCCAAGTGTAATCAAGAACTATTAGACAGAGGACACTAATCAAATCTCAAAAGCTGACTCACCCCCCTTGCAAACATCTATATATGGATCCCTCATCCTAGAGATCCAGAGGCTGGAATTTTGTATCTTGTAAGGAAGTGCTGCTGATTTCTTGGTGCAACATCATAGTGTTGGGTGATCTAAGCTTTTCATGAGGTGAAGAAGGGCTTTCTTGCTGAGAGGATGATGCTGGGTCAAAACAATTGGTTGTAATCCTCTTTGTTATTCTTGATTATTAATAAAGTTATTCAAGTTTTCCTCCACATTCTTGTATGATTGATGATATATGCATTTGTGTGGTCAATATATATCTGGTCCTATATTGTTTATGATAATAGATCTATGTTCTTGGATAGTGTTATGCTGCTTTGATTCTACAGGTGCTCTTTGAAGCTGGGTAGACGAGGAAGCGAGTGGCAAAGATCTACCAAAAGGGAGAGGAATCAAGCAATGAACCAAGCGCAAGACAGAGGTTGGTCTCCTTTATTCCCCTCTTATCTATTTCTCATAAAGGAAAACGAAAGTAGTTTTAGTTTGTTTGTTTCTAAGGTAGCTACCAGCCTTAGTGGGACTAGCAGCTCTGCATAGACACTAGATTTACCGATAACAAAATGGCGACTCCACTGGGGAGCGAATAGATTGTTTGTTTGTCTATATTTTTTACTTTATAAACTTACAGACGGAGCCTGAAGTCAAGCCAGCTAGCCTTTGAACTGCATTTTCTATGCAAGTGAAAAGTAGATCAATGTTGCTTCAGTCTATCTCCGGGTTTTGTTTATGAACTGAACAATTGATTTAAAAGCTCTCTAATTACCCTCGTGGTGGCTCTAGTAACCTCCTTAGATCTACCCCTGTGATTGATTTACTGATTACCACTTGCTCGGCCTAAATCCCTGAACTGAGCTGCAAACTGTGACCCGGAACCCAGTTGAAGTCTCGTCCCTGGACCATCGCACTGTCTCTTCTTTGGATTCTGGATGCATCGCACTTCCCGAGTGTAGTAGGTGCGCTGCATCTCACTTTCCCTGTGTTACAGGTGCGCTGATCAGACAAGGCCTCTTCTGCTCTTAGATTTTGGTTTCTGTGTTCACTCTTTTCAGCTCTATTCAGGAGTTTTGCTGTCTGTAGTCAGTATACCTCTGTTGAAACCCCCTTCCTTGCCATTATTCCACCTCCATTGTGCAATGAACTGTAAATGTTTTTAAGTATTATGATCCATTTTTAGTTCTCTTTACAAAGAAGTAGCGTAATTGAACTATCGTTTCTTGATTTGAAAGTGTCGCAAGTGTCGTTTTCAGTCATAGAAGAGAATTTGATTGTTCTTGATAGTCGATTACACTGCTACTCTTGTATTTGATTTGAATTAGTAGTTTTTCAAGTGTCGAAAGCGAGTTTTCAATTCCAAATCGCAAAGTGTCGTCATTGTCTTCATTTTGTCTTGAAAAGAAACTTGTTAGTAATGTCGCTTTGAAAAAATAATTCAGATTTGTGCTTAGCTTTCTTTTTATCATTCACACATTAAGAAGGCTGAAAAAAAATACATGCATGTGCATTTGCATTTAGACTGTTTGTTGGTTTGATTTAGGACAGTGCATATAGTGTGTGCTCTCTGCTCTATGTTGAAAGAATATCATCTCTCTTTCCTTAGTAGCTAGGATTTTCACTGCAAAAAGAAGATTAAACAATTGTTTATCATCTTATATTGCATTTTAGGAATTGTACATCTACATCATGCGGTGAACCTGAAAGGAAAATTTCTTAAGCAAGATCAACTGTAAAATAAATTTAATGAATCTAAAAACGCTTTGGAACCTAACGCACAACATTTAGAAGTCTAGGCTAGAGACATATTCCGACGTCGTAAAGCCTGGTAACTGTTGTTTTCATTGAAGGTTGGGTGATTCCTCCACTTTGAGACGATAAGTGCCAGTATGGACTTGTGCTCCCACGTACTGTTGAGTATATATTGGGAGACCACAATAGGCTTTATCCTTTATCCATAGGAAGCCGTGTCTGCCGCCCTATCGATCGTAATGCACTGAACACAACATTCGAGAAGATTGACTGCCGTACCGTAAAAATTATTTTGCAGTTTTGCGATTGGTTTGGTAATCCCTTTGTCTAGATTTCCAGAGCAGTCTCTTTCGTTCCTTTTCAGACTCCTTGAAGGAAAAGGTCCATCTGAGCACTTGTCACTTCAGGCTCATTAAAAATCGAAGGCAACTAGAGTCATCTTTTGTTTTTTCTCGACTCTTAAAAATTGAAAAAACAAGTTGTGTCAAAGCGTCTAAAATTTATTTTAATCGGAATAAATATCACCTTTCCTACGTTGGTCTTAGGTTGAGAAAAATGGAGTCCACCAACCAAGGAGTTCTCCTTGGGGGAAATCCTAGTCCTTTCTCCTCTTGGGGAGATGTTGGTGCGCCCCATATGGCCACATTGTCACTTCCAGGATTGACAATCGGCTTTCCCGTATGGCTCTTCTCAACCTCTGTCGTTCAGAACACCATGATTCTTGAACAATCAAGTCAGCAACTAAACGATACCAGAGTTACCCCCCAACCTTCTACTTCGTCCAATTCTTCCTCTCCTCCTTCCTCTTCACTTGATGAAGCTGGTAAAGCCAAAAATCAAGTAACCGAGAAGAAGAAGGAGAAGAAGAAGAAGAAGGAGCCAAAGGCGAAAAGGGGCAACCAAGCATCGTCTAGCGAAAATCCACACACTGCACCGTCCAGGCCTAAATCGCCATGTGTCATTTGCAAAGGAGACCACTATCATCGAGATTGTCCTTGCATCCCTCGGATCTTAAGGGACTGGTCTCCTCGTTTGCACAATCCGGTGTCATCAACCTCTGATGATCATGTTGAAAATACACCATCGACTAGTGAAAGTGAAGCCCCTGGACAAAAAGGAAAATGTAAATTTCCTTGTAAACTGTGTGAAGGTGATCACGCCGTCCACTGTTGTCCCTTCTTAGACGAGGCTAAAAGAGTTTTGGACGACCGTCTGGTTTCACCGTTACAGCTTCCTCCTGGATATAAGAAACTCTTGCCGAGTCCGTCATTAGTTGAAAACCCAGCTGACACACCGTTGTGGTCGGTTGAAGCGTCTATCATTGAAAATGAACCCTCTTAATCCACACCAAATGAAAGTCAAAAGGTCGAGGTGGCAGTTGAGCCAGTCTTGCCTTCAAAGGATCCATCTTCAGATGATACAGTCACTGGAGAGAACAAAAACGACACCGTCCAAATTCTCTTCATAAGCACAGACTCCGATGAACATGGGGGCAGTCTACCCGTTCCTTTACCGCAGGAAGGAAATTCGTCAGAGTCGTATCCGGCCGTCTATTCGGTCCCACCTCCAAGCAACCTAGTCGTTTCCTTCAATTGGAATCTACTAGGCAGACCCCGCTTACCGGCTAGTGTGCCATTTCGAATCATTGCTCAAATATATAGAATGGTCATAGCCTGTACCATCATAGATGAAGGGGCTTCTATAAGTATCCTTTCCTCAACTACTTGGAAAGCGCTTGGTTCGCCATCGCTTTTGCTTGAAATGAGAAATCTAACAGGCTTTGACAAAGGAACCAGTCGACCGTTAGGGATCCTTCCTGATGTGCCGATAACATTGAGAAGGAAAACCGTTCACATGAACATAATGGTAGTCCAAGGACCCCTGGATTATAATCTACTCCTTGGACGTGACTATATTTATTGCATGGGAGCCATTGTCTCCTCACTCTTTAGAGTAATGTGTTTTCCGCATGAAGGAAGAGTGGTCAAGCTCGTAGACCAGCTTTCATTCCTCGATTCACACATAGCGAATAGTCATATACCATCCCTGAATGGTCTTTTCACGCAAGGAATGTCTCATCAATCCCCAGTTCGTCCTCTTGATGAGCGCGAGTGATTCGGAGGATATGACTGAAACCCAGGGGCATGCACCCTGGCCTGTTTCGACAGGAAAACCTTAGGTATAGGGTAGGTTTCCGCAAAGGATATATGACTGGTTGACACACCCGTCCATTTAGGAAAATGGGGTTAGACCGAAATAAGATACCTCTGTTAAAGGTAGGCCTTTCCCGATAAAACAAATGTTTTGTCTGCAAATTGAGGGGTAACCTGGAAACTCTACTTCACTATACCTGGGGCATGCAAACCTTTTAGCATGCAAGCGAAGAGCGACCATTTATTTTTTAAATTTGTAGGTCCTCTAACCCTTTAAACTTGTAGGATTGGTCGTTTCCTAACTTGCATAAAGAAAGGATGCGGGGCAAAGCTTTGAAAAAATGCCATTTTATATGAGACATCCTTATTATACGACTGGATTGAGCAGTTTTAATGCGGAATTCAAGCTCGTTAAAAAATAAACATAAGCAATGAGAAAATGTTCCCCCAGAGTTTAAGCTCATTAAAAAAAAAATGAACCATTTTTCGGTAAATAACCTTCGTGAATGTATTATCATCAGCATTTGAAGCCTTGGTCGTGTTCTCATCATCACCTCCACTCTGTATTGGTCGATCATTCACCTCCATTTGCTTGTTTACCCTTTTTGAGGAACAGCTACGAAGAGTGATCCTGTTAGCCATCCTTGTGACACTGCCGTGGTTGGAAAATTCCAAACCTTACCTGGAATCAGCTGCTACCCAAATTTATCACTCGTTCCTCAAAAAATGAGTCTCCTTTAAGCTCTTTTCAACTGACTCGTAAAATATGAAAATATTGTCGAGCAATTGGCCTCTCCAGCTCGTTAAAGGGACCAGAAGCGCCATCCCTCCTTTAGATTTTAATCTTTTTGGACTTGAGGGATCATTACACAAAAAGATCGAGCGCTTGTTTTGTTCAGCTCGTTAAAAGTACCAAAAATTCATCCCTTTTGTATTGTTTTATACTTTTTCGGACTCAAGGGATTATATGACGAAAAAGGATTATTGTATTTTTCTTTACGTCCCTTTTTCAGACTCTCTAAAATTGAAAAGGACCGAGTTATCCTTGTCATTAAACTTGTTAAAACCGAATAGCGACAAACTTGTCCATACAGACAAGAACGAGTTTCACTATCGCTAGGCTCATTAAAACATAGCGATGGGTTTGCCCGAAGGGAAAATTATAGAACAAGCATATGTTATCCTCCTCAAGCTTGACAAAAATAAAGAGGTACTGGTCAGCAATGACTGGGGAAAAATTGGGAAGAAAACTTGAAGAAACTTTATTGGTAGCAAGTCGCTCTTGAACATGACACTTTCGCATCCGAGTCGGGTTGGGTTGTTCTGTTCACTGGTCATATCACCATGGGTCCATCACACCATACATATTTGGGGTTAACGCTACCAATCCATCATGTCAGTGTCACCGATATGTTCAAGAGAAGTCGCTCAGAGAATTCACCTGTGTCTCATCCACTGCAATACATTTACGCTCCATTCTTTCATGACCGCCACCCTGAACCTTATATCACCATATCGTTTTCACCTCCATTAAAATCATTTGCTCCGTTCCGTGTCATTGATGTGGGATTCACTAAGGCCCTCCTATGACGGATTGCTTCTTGTTAACATCAGCTCATTATCCAAGAAGTCGATGTAGGAACAACCCTTTCAGTACTTTGAAACTTGCATGCCTCAATGGAAATTTTCTCACTTCTGGCGATAGGTTTACATCAATGGCCTTCGACCGAAAGAATTTGCGTGGTGTTCGACGCCAAGTCCCTTATTCACACCACGTGAATTGTACTGTAGTACCTTGAGGGTCATCATCATTATCGGTGATTCCTCTCGCGCCTGTTAACAGCTTACATCATCGGCTGGTAATTAGGTGATGTCTTTCCATGTTCGACTCCAGAACATCTCTCACATGGATCGAATTGTACTTTGAGTGAAGATCGAATGAGATTGAAGACCCCGTATCTAGTTTCATCCATCCAGGCTGCAATATATATTCAGGAAAATAAAGACATCAAATGTACATCATTACTGCACAGATAATCATCCAATCCAAGGGATGATGGCTCTACCAGGATCATCAGTCTACACTCAGACGATTGTCTGTCTTATGTACATGAAAATGAATTTATAAAGCTGAGCATGGGAATTCCCGCCTCAGCTAGATCATGAAAATATTATGAAGATAATGTATTGTATTGTATCTTATTACAGGTCACCTTCTAGCTTGAAAAAACTTCAGATCCTCATGATAAAGCATTTCACCCGACATCAACAGATTAACGACCTCATGCTTTAGGGGGAAACTGTTATAGACATTTTTGGGCACTGCAACCCCAATCATAAATGTCCATAAACCAAGGGCTCTTAAGTCCCTAAAAGTGTTGTTCCAACCTCTAAAAGAATAAGGTCAACTGATTACATCTTCTCCCAGAAGTTCTCCATGAAAAACTACTTAGAACTGGTCAAAACTGGACCATCTCACCTGCTCCATGGTCAAAGTGTGCTGCATCCCACCTAAATACACACGGGAGGTGCGATGCATACTGAAAATCCCTTCTATGGGGTGCGATGGGCAAGAGTGGACAAATGGCAGGGTCAATCTGCAAGGTGGAGGATCATGGA
The DNA here is from genome assembly GCA_031772625.1 of Pinus tabuliformis. Classification (NCBI taxonomy): domain Eukaryota; kingdom Viridiplantae; phylum Streptophyta; class Pinopsida; order Pinales; family Pinaceae; genus Pinus; species Pinus tabuliformis. The sequence goes on from CM062818.1 coordinate 892,968,237, forward strand.
ATCTTCCAGAAACTTCTCCTGTGACACTTGCCTCTCTGCATTCGCCCAGGGATGAGTAAGAGATCATCAATCTCCAAGTGGAATCAAGAACTATCAGAGAGAGGACACTAATCAAATCTCAAAACCTGACTCACCCCCCTTGCAAACATCTATATATGGATCCCTCATCCCAGAGATCTAGAGGCTGGAATTTTGTATCTTGTAAGGAAGTGCTGCTAGTTTCTTGGTGCAACATCATAGTGTTGGGGGATCTAAGCTTTTCATGAGGTGAAGAAGGGATTTCTTGCTGAGAGGATGATGTTGGGTCAGAACAATTGGTTGTAATCCTCTTTGCTATTCTTGATTATTAATAAAGCTATTCAAGTTTTCCTCCACATTCTTGTATGATTGATGATATATGCATTTGTGTGGTCAATATATATCTGGTCCTATATTGTTTATGATAATAGATCTATGTTCTTGGATAGTGTTACGCTGCTTTGATTCTACAGGTGCTCTTTGAAGCCGGGTAGACGAGGAAGCGAGTGGCAAAGATCTACCAGAAGGGAGAGGAATCAAGCAAGGAACCAAGCGCAAGACAGAGGTTGGTCTCCTTTATTCCCCTCTTATCTATTTCTCATAAAGGAAAATGAAAGTAGTTTTAGTTTGTTTGTTTCTAAGGTAGCTACCAGCCTTAGTGGGACTAGCAGCTCTGCATAGACACTAGATTTCTCGATAACACATATCACCAGTCAACAGATGTGCGATGAAAAGAACAAACCTCTCCAAAATCATCATGAGGAAGTTGCGAGAAGGGCGTAGCTGGAGCAGGTCATTTCCAAAGTATTTACTGAGCTTCCTGAGCTCCAAATTCAATGTGAGGCTGCTTCTGAGAAAAAGTATAGCAGTTTGTAGAAGTGTTTAGAGAATCAAAGGCGCAGGTGGATAAAGTTCACTTTGATCTACATCTACAAATTACTAAGCTTCAATTGAAGCTGCAGCTCACCACACCACCATAGATCCAAGAGAAACACGAGGTTGTGATCAAAACAGCCAGGTCGAAGCTCGACACTACAGTCAAAGAGTGTAGCCAATTGTTTGAAGAGACTCTAGAACTGTGGGCCTCACTACTGGAGGACCCACTTGAAGTCACCATCCTGGATAAGCAATTGCAATATGATGAAATAAAGGCAATGATGCGCACCTTATCCCTTGTGCAATAGTTCACCTGGTTGAAAGAGGGGACATCCCTACAAGGACAGATCGAGGAGTTGCGGAAGAAGATGTAGATCATCACTACACGGATGCAGCCATGGGAAGAAGAAGTAAGGCATCTCTCATAGAATATGGAAGGCACACTGAAGAGTATGCAGTAGACGAAGAAAACCATTGGCTTAGTAGTAGAAGGGCCAACTACAGAAAAGTTGGTTGAAGAAGTTCAACAGGCAACAGTTCAATGCACGGAGGCACTTCACCCAGTGAAGTCTTCGTTCACTAGCCTGAAAGCAAAGATCCAAAGTGTACCAGCAGAGTGACTCGAGGATGAGTCACATAATTGTGTTGGGGGCCTATTGGGATGGGGTCCCCTGGGTCAATTTTGTTAAAATATTGTAAGTCTTCGCATTTTGAGGAGCGGAGTGCGAGTAGCGTAGGTCAAATAGGAGTCAAGGGGTTTTAGGAAGGTCAAAACCCCTTATATTTTGGTATTGTTATGAGATTCTCCCATGGTTTGCAGACCATGGTATTGTAATAGAAAAGAGTATAAAAAGGTGTCTTAGCGAGTCTAAGGATATAAATCACTTGATGGATGAAATATTTTTGAGTCTGTAATTGTAGATCTTTCTGTGTTTTGGAAAAGGGGAAGGCTCCTGCAGCTAAGTGCACAGAGAATATCTGAAGTAATAAAAGATATTTGAAGCAATTCTATGTCTATTTTTATGCACTTGTGTATTTTTTGTATTTATGTGCAACTGAATGATATTTATCTGTATTTTATCTTAATTACTCCACGAAGATCTGAATCTATTGTTAGATGTTATTTCATGCATGATTAGATGTTTACGTGAAGATTATAACTCTCTTTAACTGAAAATCACTTGAGTTTCATGAATAAGGGTTTGTGAAGGTCAGATCAGGCCTAAACTATAGAAAATGCCTTAAACCACATCACATCCCCTTTTGGATGTAGAAGCTTGGTTCTAGCATCCCCCAATACTACCTCGGGTGAGACTGCAACCTGCACTACGTAGGTTATTTCTGAAAGGGCCAGTAGTGTAGCTTTTTTTGGTTAGTGTAGCTAACTCTAAACCTGGATCCAAGCCCCCTCAAGCCAACAAGTGTCACAATCACATGGGTCTCCAAAGAAAAGGGAGGGAAAGTTCATCTCCTTTGCATACTTATCTCTAGAAATTCCAACGGGTTGTTGTCCTTCAACTAGAGCAACCTTGATCGGCTTGTCTTGCAAATAATGGATGCATTGGGACCCTATGTATCTATTTACCAACGTTTTAGATGGTGTTTCATTTTATAAATCATTGGTTGTTTCATTTTTGTATTCAATGCCAATGTTTCAGTTGAAGCATTTAAAGCAGTTGATTGTAGAATGTCATTCCAATCTCTATTTATCCTTATATTTCCAACTTTGTAAAGGTGTTGAGAACATAGTTTTCTCATTGCATTCATCACATTGTGCATGGGAAATTTTCCTCTTTGAAATGCATTTTTATATTCTAACCGTCTTTTCAATGCAACAACGATTGTTGTTGTGCCCTCCATAGATTGTGGCAATGCATTTTGGAAAATGTTTGTTTGGATAGGAACATTGATAATTAAGCCTATTAAGCCCATTTGTGCTCTTTTATAGCCTCATTGTATTATTTGCACAAATTAAATTCTCAATGTGACAAGATGCTCTTCAAGTTTTGTGAGTGTGCTTACGATTTGCAATGGTTTGTTTCGTCTAATCCTCTCAGGAACAAAAAACTATTAGGTCCCTATAATACTAGCGTATCTGCCTTATTATTATTACTAGTGTAGCCACCCTATTGTTATTGTTGTACCCATGTAGCCCCCATATTGTTATTGTTATGCCCCATAGAAGCCCACTATTTTTATTGTTGTGCCCTTACATTATTATTGTTATGTAGGCTCTAATTATATTGTGACCCCTTAAACTCCTATATATAAAAAGGAGGTCTTGCCATTTGTATCATCAGGGAAATGTTTATTTATGTGATGTAAAGGATTTCCCCCTTGAAGAATTTATTTCTCAAGTCGTTGATCTATCTTTTCTTCGATTTTGTGAGTCAATTTCATAACATTTGGTATCAGAGCTTTGGATTCTAGGGTTTCGTTGTTTCAAACAGGCCATTTTGGTATTTTTACAATAAAAAAATTCCTACGAGGCTTCAAAAGATGAACTTTTGAACCCGTGGAGCTGAAATATTGGTGAAATTCATGTAAAAAATTTAGATCTTGGTTCACTATATTTTTTGATATATGGTCCAATGAAGTTAGGGTGTTTGCAAGTTCCAGAATTCAATCTCAAACAAGTGACCTAGGGAAAATTGTCATAACTTTTAATCTGAAAATAGGATTTGAATTTCATACAAAGTGACTGAAATTGCATGAGATTTAGTTTTTTTTGTATAATTTTCAAGGTCGAAGGTCGAAATAGTGACATGTGGCACTCCATAAAAATTCACTCTACTGAACTAGTTTATAATCAAGTCATTGTGGGATATTGGGCATGAATTTTCCTTGAAGAATCCAATATTGGTTGGAATTGTGGTGTTGGAAGGAAGACTCATAGGGCTACCACAGGATGAAATTTCAGCCCTTAGAGATCTGAAATTACAGAGATACAACAATTTCAATATCGAGCTCCTAAAAAGAAAGAAAATGGTGTGTATTTTATAAGAAGTTGCATAAATTTTGTTTGAAAAATCAGTTTGAAGTGATTCAAAGGGCATAGTAAAGCATAGATATCACTGTTTGATTCCAAAATGTCTCAAAAAAAAAGGACACACCTAATAAGCAACTAGAAATCTCTATTATGACACATGAAGAAGAGGAAGAAATGCAACATGATATATCAAAATTATGCGACCAAGTGCAACAAAATTCGCTCTCATAAAGAGTAACAAAAAATGAAATGGAAGCTAATATGGATGGATTGAAGAATGGTTTAAAATTAGACATGGAAGGTTTTAAGGATGGATTAAAAGAAAACATGGAAGATAAGATGGATGGTTTGAAAGAAGACATGGATGGTTTGAAGGAAGGTTTGACAAAGTTGCTACAAGAAATGCTTCCTAATGGCAAAAAAGTATTCCATAAAACTCATGATGAGAACAAAAGGAATGTTAATCATGATTTTAGAGGCTCTAAATTTGGATTGAAGGCCTACCACATTCCAAAGATCAATATGAGGAAGTTTGATGGAAAGGAACCGGTAACATGGATACTACAGATGGAGCAATATTTTGATATACATGTTGTGAAACACACACAGAAGGTACACATTGCATATATCTATTTAGAACCCAATCAGTTTGTATGGTATCGATGGCTTTGTTCTCTTAATCCACTTGTCACTTGGTCAATTTTTATGTAATAAATGATAACACATTATGAGGATACAAAGAGTGACACCTTCTTTAGCCAATTTATAAATCTCAAACAAAAGGGTTCAATGGCGAAGCACATTGAGGACTTACAAAAGTTGAATATTAGGGTAACTGATATTCCAAAGGAGAAAAGGATTGATGTCTTCATAGGGAGTTTGAAGGACAACATCCAACGTGAGGTTTTCCTTTGGGAACCTAATTCATTGGAGAAGGCATTCAAGGTGGCAAGAAAACTTGAAAGAAAAATTATGGCAACAAAGAAGTATACCACTCACAATTATAAAGATGGAAGTGTTGTTTCTCCTAGGCTTCCACAACCAACAAGGTTGACGCCACAACAATTGGAGGGAAAGAAAGAAAAAGGGCTTAGTTATAGTTGTGATAGAAAATACACTAAATGTCATAAGTGTGCTAAGAAGAAATTATTCTACATAGATTGTGAAGAGGAGGAAGAAAAGGAACAAGAAACATCAAAAGAAGAAGATATACACTAGGAACCAACCTCAAAGAAAGAAAAATGAATCCTACCATATCTTGTAATGCATTAGCAGGAATTATCACTCCTCAAACTCTCAAGACAGAAGTATATATCAAGAAGAAAAAGTTAATAGTGTTGATTGATTCGGGTAGTACCCATATTTTTATTCATTGTAAGATAGCCAAGGAATTGAATTGCTTTCTATATCTAGCACCAGAATGTCAAGTGATGGTTGCAAATGGAGAAATTATAAATTGCTTTGGAAAGTGCCATAATATCAATCTAACCATGGAGGAATATGTATTGAACAGTCCAATGCTTTCCATTCCAATGGGTGGTGTTGATGTTGTACTAGGAGTCCAATGGTTACATTCTTTGGGGATGATAGCTTTTAATTTTCAAGAACTCTTCTTGAATATTTTTGGGAAGGAAAGGAAATTGAATTAAGGGGTATCCTAGTGAAACCATGGAAGATGATCAGCTCTAATGGCATGACAAATATTTTGAAGAACTAACAATGGGGCGCAATTACACAATTATGCTTACTAGAGATTCAAACATCGAAATCATCTATTTCTCCAAATCTCCAAAAGTCTTGGACAATCAATCCAAGGTATTTGAGACTCCCAAAGGCCTCCCACCTATTCATGATTATGATCATTTTATTCACTTGATTTTAGGAAGTGTTCCTCCAAACAGCAGGCCTTACAGATATCCCTATTCCCGAAAGAGTGAAATTGAGCGTATGGTTGCAGAAATGCTAGAGGATAGTATAATTCAACCTAGTCAAATTTATTTCTTTTCTCCAGTAGTATTGGTGCACAAGAAGGATGGATCATGGCTTATGTGTCTAGATTATAGGGAGATTACAAGCTCATTATTAAATATAAATTTCTCATTACTCTCATTGATGAATTGTTGGATGAATTACATGGAGCAATTTACTTCACCAAGTTGGATCTTCATTCAGGATATCATCAAATTAGAAAGACATAAGACATTCCTAAAAAAACATTTAGAACTCATGAAGGTCATTATGAATTTTTGGTCATGCCTTTGGCCTTACTAATACACCTTCCACATTTAAAGGTTTGATGAATTTCATTTTCAAACCCTTCCATAGAAAATTTGTGTTAGTATTTTTTATGATATAATAATCTATAACAAGTCTTGGAAGGATCATGTTCAACATGTTGACAACGTGCTCAAACTATTGGAGGAGAAATAATTATATGCAAAAACCTCCAAATGCTTCTTTGGAGTATAGGAGGTGGAATATTTGGGTCATATTGTATCTCATGAGGGTGTTAAGGTAGACCCTAAAAATATTAAATCCATTAAGGAATGGAAAATCCCCACAACCCTAAAGAATATTTGAGGATTTCTTGGGTTGGCAGGGTATTATCACAAGTTTTTTAAGAATTATGGGAGAATAGCAGTGCCTCTAACAACATTACTGAAGCAAGATGCATTTTCTTGGACTCCAAAAGAAACTAAGGCCTTTCAACATCTTAAAGAGGCAATATTCCAAGAATCGATCTTAGCTACACTAGACTTCACAAAAGATTTTACTGTGGAATGTGATGCCTCAGGAAATGGAATTGGTGTTGTTTTAATGCAAGAAAGAACACTCGTTTCTTTTGAAAGTCATCCAATCAATGGAAGGTATTTACCCAAACCTAATTATGAGAATTAAATGTTGGCAATACTACATGCACTAAAGCAATGGCGACCTTACCTAATGGGAAGACACTTCAAGGTAAAACAGGTCACTTTGAAATCATCTACAAAAAAGAGAAGCAAAATGTTTTTGCAGATGCACTCTCAAGAAAGGATAAGGATGTGGAAGCATTTCTTTGTGCCATTTATATTATCCAACCTGATTGGATAACTGAAGCAAGGGATGAATGGAAGAATGACAAAGAGGTGTGGGCACTCATTCAAAATTTGCAACAAGATCCAAGTACATTTGCTACATTTATCTAGAAAATCGATTCATTATGGTACAAATATCGCTTATATCTCTCTAAGAATTCCCAACTCAAAAAAAAAAAAAGATTCTTTTGGAATTGCACACCTCCCCATTAGGAGAGCACTCTGGATTTTTAAAAACTTACCACAAGGTCAAGGAGGAATTTTTTGGGGATGGCCTTAAATCTGGTATTCAGAAGTTTGTGGTAGAATGTTTGGTTTGCTAACAAAATAAACTTAAGGCAATTACAACCCCGGGTCTGTTACAACCTTTAGCCATTCCAATTCAGTGTTTGGAGGAGGTCTCAATGGATTTTATCATAGGTTTACCTAAGTCTAAAGGAAAGAGTGTCATCATGGTGGTAGTTGATAGATTTTCCAAGTATGCACACTTTTGTGCATTATCTTGTCCTTTTAAAGCCAGTACAATTGCTACTGCATTTATGGAAACAATTGAAAAGCTACATGGAAACCCAAATATTTTTGTAAGTGACGTAGATTCCATTTTCACTGGAAATTTTTGGACATAATTATTTTATTTTTCTTGGTACTCAATTAGGTCATAGCTCATCTTATCATCATCAATCTGATAGGAAAACTGAGATAGTGAACAAATGTTTGGAAGGATATCTTTGTTGCTTTGTATCTGATAAACAAAAAAAATGGGTCAAGTGGCTACCTCTGGTCGAATGGTGGTATAACACTTCCTTCCATGTTACAGTAAAAATGACCCCATTTATGTAAATTTATGGATATCATCCATCGTCCATCACATCATATTTAATATAAAATTATAAGTTTCAAGCAGTGAAACATCACATCGAGCATCAAAAACAAGTTCTCCAACTCTTAAAGGATAACCTCACTCTAACGCAGAATTGAATGAAACAACAGGAAGATCAGCATCGTAGTGAAATATTTTTTTATGTAGGCAACTGAGTATTTTTAAGGCTACAACCATACAAACAAATGTCCCTCAAGCAAGCTAAGAAGGAGAAAAAATTATCACCCAAGTATTATGGTCCTTACAAAGTGTTGCAAAATATTGGTACTATGGCATACAAATTGGAGTTGCATGCATCTTCTATCTTTCCCAGGTAAATTGTCAATGGATCTTTCTTGGAAAAGCAACAATGTTGACTTTGCAATTTTTCTTTGCATGATTTTTTATGGTTCTTTGTTTCTAAACGCAATAATTGTTTTAATCTATGGACATTGATCTTACTATTTTTTTGTGTTTTCATTGGCGGCATGGCACATTGCAATGTGTCTTGATGCCTATGTGCATTTTTTGGCATGGGTCCATGTTCGATGTGCAAGGAGGTTGTTCCTATTGGTAGTATTTGACATTGTACATTGTATCTATTGCTATGTTCATCTAATGACAAAGGTGCATAATGAGTATGCAATGTATCTGTTCGAAGTGACATTAAGCTATATGTTTGGCTTGAACAATTGTTGCATTGGAAATAATTGACAATGCTTCTAGTTAGAAAGGACCACTCTTGTATGTTCACTTTGAATATTATTGTTGCCCATTGCAAGAAAAATGGCCCACCTTCAACCCCACCTTTTTCATATGGCATTTCCATATTAATAAGGTATTCTTGCCAATTTGCAACTCTTTTTTTACTTTTTATGACATCATTTGATAGATATTTTTGTAAACAATGCAATGCATCCTATGTGTTGTGCATTATTGAATTGCAAAATGACTGGACAATGTAAAGTCTCAAGGACCCTGTATCAAAGTCAGGCATTATCAAATGACAAAGTGCAAAGAACATGTTATCTCCACAAATGGATATAGGATTTGTCACCTTATGTGATTCATGGGCTTGCATTTTTTCATTGATAACTTTGCAATAGATTTGTATATCTTTGTCGGAAGGAGAAAAATATTTGTTGCATGTTACAATATTTTGTCCTATTTTCTTGTACAAAAATGGTTCATAGTAACCATTAAGAGGATTCTCATCATGGAACAATATATGAAATGGGTTTGTTGTTTTGCTTAAATTGAAGAGCATATACCTTTTTTTTTTCTTGATCAGATCCCTATTAGAAATTTCAACCATTTGGACAACCGGCATATGCAAAATGTATCTGCCCATAGTCCTTATCCATTTCCAACAGGACTATTTGAAGTAGTGAGACACATCCTCTGCAAATATGTTTCAACGTCGTGAATTCCATGAAGCGGATATAGGAAATCAGGTGCCAGATCATAATTAAATGATTTTATTGCTTCTATCTTCCCTTGTTTAATACATGTCAAGAATCGGTCAATTGTGCCATTTCGCAATTTAGTCGATGTATAGCAGAAATACAAAAGTACTTCAATTGCATTGAAAAGATAATCGCCTGGGGTGTATGAAAATGCTTGAAGTCTGGAAATATTATTTGTGTTCAATACATCGTCAACGGTAGCATGGTTGATGCATAGCTTTTTTTATTTCCAACTTTCAACATCAATTATTCCAAGAATTTTTGTATAGTTTTCCCTTGAGATTTTCTGTTGAAACTAGTTAGCTAAATGAAATTGCCTTGTGTTTGTGATAACTATACTCACAATGAAATAGGGGAAAAAAGAAAGGAACGATACAATGCAACATGTAACTAATTCTACATTGCCACTTTCATGTATTTTCAAAACACATGCAAAAGAGAACAATGCAGTTGGCATATGAGTTTCTATCTATGAAACTATTGACTTATGACATATAACAAAAGCAGTACAAGTCTTCAAGCAAGTAGAATAACAACCATTGAATGGACTAAGCCTATCAGCCTTTCTCTAGTTTATGTTCCCTAGTAGGTTAAAGATATTAGTTATTATGTGTAATTTCTTATAGCATCTAAAGGAAGATGCACTTCCTAGGAAATTCAACTTTTTTTGTGGCATAAATTTCTAATTTTTCCCTAGTTGTGTAGAAATGTTCTCTGTTGTACATGAGACTAACTCTAAAGTTTTTTTTAAATCCAGATAGTGTAAATATTCACATTACTTAATGTTTACAATGTTTTTAAATGCAACTACAACAATCGAATGGAAACAAATGTGGAAAATATTCATATTCGGGAGCTTGACTACAAACAACATATAGTGAAAGTGAAAAATCTTGTTTAAAATGCTAAATTCACATATGTTTTTTAAATGTTATTTTTCAATAGCGGAAAGAAAAACCAAAAGCTTTTACATAGACATATTCTTCACAACACTGAGTGAACCATAAGGAAACATAAGGGATTAAGCAAAGGAGAAAACCAATGAATTTTTTGCATTTTGAAAGAAAAAAATGAGATGATCACATACCTTATTGACAATGTCGGTACATATTCAATTGCACCAAGGTTCCCAAACTTCTTGTTCTTTCAAAGACCTTTCTGTCAGCTCCTCCAAGTGTTGTCAACCCATGAAAACTATTGTTAAATCTGAAATTTTATCTAAAGTATTCACCATAGAATGAATTGTAAAAGTCATAAACATTTAGAGACTTACTATTTGATTTCTTTGGCAATGGCACGAAATATTTTTTTCAAGTGTTAAAGCTCTAAGTAATTTCATTCGATGCATAAGATTGCATAAAATTTAGTGAACATTGCAATATAATCTAGAGCTCAAAAGATTTGATATTTTTTCATCATTGTTACTGTAACTATATTATTATGAAATCTTGTGCATAGTACTGAATAATATTTAAAATAAAAAATAGTCATATAAAATAAATGGAAATATGAAACTCTAAAACTATAATATTTTCTTGATTACACTAAAGTCACAATGTTTCTACTACCCAATCAATCAGGAATGGATAGTGAAACAACTTGGCCAATAGAGAAAAGCATCGATCAGCAACTTCGTTTGGGAAATTATACTTGGGCCTGTTATCACTCCAGGAAATTCTCCGAGGTTGTAAATCAGAGATGCCTGGTAACATATAATCTTCAATATTGTTCTCTGAACTATTGGAATGAAAGACAGTTTGGATCAAGTCGGATAACCATTCCAGCTCTATTCACACTCAAGACATGCATGAACACCCCCAACAACATAAGGCTTTAGACTGCTAATGCTCAATAGTTTGTAGATTAATGGATAGATGGAGAATATTGACTATGCCGACAGATAGCATACATGGACCTATATGAATGGCTAGCTACAGGCAGTAAAAGAACTCACTAACTATACTGGCAGATGCACATATAATCGCACATATGAATGGCTAGCCATAGGCAGAAAAGAAGCTTGCAAATCTAGTATATCAAAGCAAAGATAAGATGACAGTTATCTGACCTTAAACACACAGAAAACCTGAACAAACTGTTCAAGTGCAAGCATAGAATAGAAGAGAAATGGACATTAAACATGTAGCATCAAAAGAAGCTTGTATTACTAAAGATTGCAGATGAGAAGCTTGAGAAAACAGGGGAGGAATAATCTCCAAAAGTTGAACCCTTGTTACATTTAGTTTTATGCCTTTCATAGGCCCTTTACAATGCTCCTGGGCTCTCTAGAAGGCTCTGAGTCTTAAACTTGTCTGATCTGTCCCATAACCGTTTGATTCCCTCAATAGGTAGGCATGGCTCGGAGGTTTTCTTCTTCTGACAGAGGAATAACCATACTCAGATATTTTGGGCGGCCTGCTGTGATGCATGGGAGTTCCCTCATGCCAAAGATGCCCCATTATGTCTGTTAGGATGACCGCTGCACTGGCAGGGCCGTTAATGCTCCATGATTTCGTTCGGTTTGGGTTGAGGCGTGTAGTGGCCCTTCTCCTTCCCTTTCCGGGCTCTGTTTGCCGGCCTCCGCTTCTCCACCGAATCCTTCTTCTGGTGTGTATCATGACTGCAAGACTCAGCTACGGATGGCTTGGCGCCTGAACCTGCAATGGAGTGGTTGTCGTTCTTATGAAATCCCTACACTAGTCCCTTTTAGAAAATAGTTGTGAATGTTTCTTTTCTTTTATTGTGTCTGTTTGGATCATAAATGGCGAAAACGCTGCAACACTGCTAAATCCCGCCCTTTTCTGCTTCATTTGGACTTTAATAGTCCTCAAGCCTGGTTCAATCATCTATCGGGTCTGGGATTCATCGCATTTGTGCTTATAATGTAAAAGGTCATGCATCCTTGGTCTCCCCGATTGCGATCTGCCGATCGCGATATGGGCCGATACCGCCGATTCCATGCCTTTCTCTATATTTGAAAATACATTGAAAAACACCGAAAATCATGAAAGAATGCCTCCGGCAGACCTGAAAAATATATATATTTTAGTTCCGAACCCTTTCGGATCCGAGACTCATCGCAATCGGCACTTGCCTAGGCTTCCTTCGTATTTTCTTTATACAAAGAGAATACATAAAAACAAATGAAAATGCGACGGGCACGGATTTGAAATATTATAGAATGGAGCATTGTATGGCTGTCGGGTCCGGCCCATCGGCGATCGCTCGTCGGTGAATAATAAAGCCCCTTTGGTAAGTCCTCCATTGCGATACGCCGATAGCGATATCAGCGATCGCTCATCGGTGATGTATCATGTCGCTGCCACTGCCTCCCCGACTTGCGATATGCCGACGCGATCTGGACCGTTGATCGGCCAGATCCAGCGGCTGAGATTAATTCGGTCCTTTATGCCTGCAACTTTGATTTTTACATGGTTTTTGGGGTATTTCCGCCTCCCGATAGTGTATTTCCGCCTTCCCAAGGGCTTTCCTCTTGTGATGGTTTTGATCGGTGGAAGGCCTTTAACCCAAACTTGGAGATTTCAACAGCATGCATGGATCCTTTTTTATCCCCTTGTATAGCAGCGCTAACACTGGCTCCTTCTGGGGATGAGATCCTCCCTGTGAGGTCTCAAGAACTTTCAGAGCAATGCCTTTCCTGTAGAAAACAAATTAGCCAAAATTTCCTAGTGTTCCATTGGGCATGGAGTCTACTTTGCTTATACTAAAACTGATAAAATAAAATATTTACAGTTTTAAGGCCTAAAGACCTTAAATCACATAGATTTTCAGAAAACGCCCATTGACTGGGCCATCAAAAACTGCTTCCCCTTCCATGCTCTTCAGCATGAAGGTATTGTTCCCTTGGACCTGAGAAATGATAAAAGGCCCTGTCCAGAAAGCATCAAACTTCCCATGGTTGCCTTTCTTCTCTTTTAGTGCATCCCATTTAAGGACCATGTCTCCAACTTGAAAATTATCTGTTTTTGTCCCTTTATCAAAGGCTTCCTTGATCTTTTTCTGATGTGCTGCAGCTTTTTCAACCAACTGTTCTCTAATCTGATACAACTCTGTTAAATCAGTGATTCTACTTGCCATATCATCTTCTTCATCCTGCTCTGTTTGGAGAAACTTTGCCACAGGGAGGGTGAGTTGGATAGGAAAAACAGCCTCAGTACCATACACCAGCTTGAATGGAGAACTTCCTGTAGATCTCTTGATGGTCACTCTGTCTGCCCAAAGTGCATACTTGAGCTTGGCATCCCAATTCTTTTTGTTATCCTCTAACAGCTTCTTAATTATCCTGACCAGACTTTTATTAGAGGATTCCGCTAGACCATTCCCTTGAGGGTAATAAGAGGTGGAATGAACAAGTTTAATGCCCATTGAATCACACATTTCCACCAATTCTTTAGCCCTGAATGCTGCTGCATTATCTGTTATAAGCTTATGTGGGCAACCAAATCTGCTGAAAATGTTTTCTGATATAAATTTCATTACCACATTATGATCAGCCTTCCTTGTTGGGATTGCTTCAATCCATTTTGTAAAATAATCAGTGGCAACTAATATCCACCTGTGCTGGCCACTGGAGTGTGGGTTGATTTCACCAATGAAATCCAAGCCCCACTGCTGAAAAGGTCCTTTTGCAATTATTGGCTTTAGTGGCAGGGATTTTAACTGCTGCTTACTTTCAAATCTTTGGCACCTGTCACAAGATTTAACAAAAGCAAATGCATCAGAAAATAAAGAGGGCCAATAGTACCCAGCTCTGAGAATCTTTTGGGCTGTAGTTCTCCAATAATGATGTCCTCCACACATGCTGTTATGGAACTGCTGCATAACTTCTATTGATTGTTCTTTGTCCAGACATCTTAAAAGCACTCCAGATGGGTCCCTCCAATAAAGCAAGCTATCATTGATGCAATATTTCATTGCCTTGAGCTTTAACGTTCTTGCTTGACTTTGAGAAAATTCTGAAGGAACTTCTAGCTTTAAAAGGAAATTAATTATTGCAGCATACCAGCTACATGAAGCTAGGTTCTCGGCCACTGACTGTCCTCTCTGCGATTCAGTTGTTTCATGCTCTTCCATTAGACCATTTTCTTCTACATTGAACAAGAAATCGACGTCCAAAGACTTGCAATTTTCTTCAGCCAACAGTTTAGCAAGCCCCTGACCTCTTACCAGCTTGGTGGGCTTCAGCTCTATGTTGAATTCTATCATTTTTGCAATCCATTTCGCTCTTTTTCCATCAGCATCAAGCTGCGTTAAGACATCCTTTATTGCAGAAGAAGGCACATATGCAACTATTTTGGAATGCAAGATGTATACTCTTAAACCTTTCAAAGATTTGATAAGAGCGTATGCTTGTTTCTCAATAATATCATACCTCGGCCCAGCATCCCTTAAGGTTTTACTGAAAATGCCACCGGATGCTCTGAGCCTTCTTCATCTGCTTGCAATAAGACTGCTGCAAGGGTGTCATCAGAGGCAAAAGAAAATACGCGGAACTCCTTGCTATAATCTGCACTGATTAAAGTGGAAGCCTCCATAATTGCCTTTTTAATGGACTCAAATGACTTTCTCGCTACACAATTCCACATGATCTCTGACCCCTTCTTCAACATAGAGGTAATATGCTTCACAAGTTCTACAAAATTTGGGATAAACCTCCTTACAAAATTAATCTTGCCTAGACAAGACTAGATGTCCTTCTTCGATCTCGGGACAGACAAGGTCTGTATCGCTTTTACTCTTTCTGGGTCAATTCGGACACCTGCAGCAAAAACAATATGTCCCAACAACTTGCCTTCTTCTAACGCAAACTGTGACTTCTTAGGATTTACTGAAATCATAAACCTTCTGCACGTTAAAAACACTTTCTTCAAATGTTGCACATGGTCTTGATGGCTGCTGGAGTATATTGTTATATCATCCAGGTAGATAAGGACAAATTTATCCTTTTCTCCCACAAATGCTATATCCATAGCTCTCTGAAAGGTGTCTCCAGCATTCATCAACCCAAAAGGCATCTTGGAATACATAAAGGTGCCCCAAGGAGTGGTGAATGCAGTCTTCTCCTGATCATCCGGATGCACAGCAACCTGATTATACCCTGAAAATCCATCCAAGAAAGACATCACTTTGGCTTCTGAGACCTTCTGCAGCAAGTGCTCCATCTTGGGTAGAGGATAATTTTCTTTCTTGGAGCATTTATTTAAGTTTCTGAAATCAACGCAAAGTCTGATTTCTCCATTTTTCTTTCTCACCACTACTAGGTTGGCTACCCACTTGGAATATCTGAGAGGGACTATGATTTTGGCAGCCAGCAACTTTTTTATTTCTTTTTCGATCAGAGGGATAAGCATAGGATTTATTGGCCTCAGCTTCTGTTTGAAAGGTATGGTGCCCTTCTCTAAAGGGATTTTATGCTGGATGATATTCTTATCATAGGTTTTCAGGTCACTATATTCCCAGGCGAAGACATCAGCAAATTGCTTCATTAATTTGCAGTATTCAGAACTTTGGTCAGCAGATAGATGAGAAGACAGCTTTATATATCTAGGCTAACCTAGACTCCTTATATCATGTTGACATACTGCAGATGGATCTTCATTTTGGGCAGCCTTGTAGGGTACATCGTTTTGGTCAAACAGTCTTTCTAGAGGAATTAGACCCTTGGGAATATGATTGCTGGGAAGCTGAACAATGCTATCTTTGCCAATTTTGTTTCTAAGCTGGGATTGGGGGGTCTCTTGCAAGGCTTCATTTTCTTGGTCAATTTGCATTTCGGAAAATTCATTAATGACTTGCAGAAACCTATTTATCTCATCATCATCATCAAAAACTTTCCAATGCTGGACATTATCAGGCAAGGATGGCCTAAATTTCATTTGGACTTCGTAGACCAGCCTGGGCGGCATGGGAGGGATAAATAGACTAGCAGACACAGCAAGGGAATCAGCAAGCTGATTCTGGACTCTAGGAATATATGAAATACAGAAATAATCAAAAGAGTCTCTGATCCTCCATACCTCATCTCTGTATGCTTTCAGCCTTGGGTGCTTTGCTTGAAACGTTTTATTTACTTGCTGAATGATCAAATCAGCATCTCCAAATACTTTCAGATTCTGGATTCCTCTGTCTTTTGCTGCATTAAGGCCCAGTATCAGAGCCTCATATTCTGCTATATTATTGGTGACTTGGAAGGCCAGCTTAAAAGACAGTTGTGTGCTTTCTTGTTTTGGAGATATCAGCACCACCCCTGCTCCTGCAGTCTCCTTGGAACATGCTCCATCGAAGAACATCTCCCAAACCTGATTTGCTTGCTTCCCCTCAGCCTGAACAATTGGTTTCTTGAGCTGCAACGAGGCCTTCTAAGATTCTTCAATTTGGAGGATACATGCTCCAAAATCAGTGTCCACCACATAAATAGGATGATTAGAAGGATTCTTTTCATCACTGATGATGTACGCCAACTGTGCTTCTCTATAGAATCTCCTGCTTTCTCCTGCAAAAACTGGGACAGTGGCATAAGATAGGTCATTCTGCAATGTCCCACCTAGTCTCTTAATCCACCCTCTGGACAACAGCATGCCAAACTTAGGAGGGACATCTGCCACCACAATATCCATTATCATGCTCTTCATGGGCAGCTGGGTTAGGGAAATGGCTAAATATTTAATCAATCCCAGACATTTCACCTTCCTTGAATCAAATGAGAATAGGTCATGATATGGTATGGTGATGTCAAGGCCTAACTCTTCCATGACAGTTTTAGGAATCAGATTGTGACTGGCACCTGTATCTAGGAGGCAGTTGTGGAGAATTTTGTCATGAATGGTCAAGGAGACATAAAAATATGGGGAATTATCCTTGGCAGGTTCAGTCATTGGGTTTAGCACAACTGCAGGCCTATCGTCTTGCAAATTGACAAAGTCAGTGGAGGTTCATGTGGTCTTCAACTCGAGAGCCTCAAGGATAGGCTTTCTAAACATCTCACTCTTCACCAGTTCTGTCAGAGGCACGGTTATTTTTAACTTCTGAACTTCTGATTCGAAGCTAAAAGAGAGAGGTAGCTTGTCAGGACTTTTTACCTCTTGAACTGGTGCTTTGAGGGTGACTGGATCAGCTGCTGGTCTTCTTTGTCTGCTATTCTGGGTCTCTGTTTGGACGGCAGCTTTTTGGGCAGGATTCTCCTTGATATTATTTGCATTTGACCTTAGATTATATCTTTGCTGCTCCCCAGTTTGTAGAACAGCCTCTCTATCCCACCTTTGACTGTCTTGCTCCTGCAGCAAAGACTCTTCGTATGCAGCCATTGTCAAAAAGGCATCACTGCCTTTATCTTCCATACAGAGAATTTCATCCTCATCTTCAATCTGTTCCTCCTCCATGACCACATTTTGGAAAGGAGCCTTAACTTTTTGATCTTCGTTAGTTTCTTTACCCCTCTGAATGATTTGCAATTGTTCGCTGGTTCTTCTAAATGGATTCGGATTTCTTGGTGCAAAGGTGCTTGGGAGCCTTGTCTTCCCAGAGTTCTGCTCAACCTCCAGCTTAGAAATTTTAGCAGACAGTGACTCGATCATTCTAGTCATTTTATCAAGTTTGGTATTTGAGGATGGAGCAGAGGAAGAAGAAGCCTCGCCTCTCTGCCTCCTCCTATCAGTGTGGCTTTTGAGCTTTTCTGCAGCCATAATGTTAGATTCGACCTCTAGTGCCGCATCTTGCATTTCAGCTAGGGTAGCACATCTTCTTTCTCTTAACAACAAACAGAAATCAGAGTCAAAGGCATTGGTGTAGGCAAGTTTGGCAGAGGTGGGGGTAGGCTTTACCTCAGCTGGTATCTTACTATACATACGGTTGAATCTCTTATTAAAATCCGACAAGGATTCCCCATTTTCCCTCTTCAGGTTTCCAAACTCCGTATGATAGTATAGCAGGTCCTTTTTATCTCCCCAATGTTTTAGGAATGCATCATCTAGAGCTTCGATATCTGCTATAGATCTTGGGGCTTGTTCTCTAAACCATTTCCTAGCCTCCCCATCTAGACTTTGGACAAAGACTCTCATCCACACATCATCCTCACTAATATCCAGATTATCAGCATAGCTATAAAATGACTCAAGGTGTTCTTCAGCAGTGACACCTTCAGTCCCAGTGAACTTAGGCATATACTTCTGATATTCTCCAGTGGGCATAGCATTCAAAGGAGTGGGCAGTATTAGAGGTCCATACCTAGCGGCTATGATTCTTTCCATTTTGGTGGGTGCTTGCGGTCCTGCCATGTTTGGAATTTGTGGAAGAACACTAGCAGATGGAGCAGTAGGAAATAATGTAATGGATGGCAGAGATATTGGGATGTTTTGGACAGTATGGGAAGCTTTCTTTGGACTGAGATTCAAAGGGGAACTAAATGGACAAGGAGCTTTATGAATCTCTGCAGGTATTTCTTCCTTAGCAATACTAGGCTTTAAATCTTCAAACTGTGTATCCTCAACTAAAAACTTCTCATGCAGAGACAAATAAGATTTCTTGGGCTTACCTGATCCTGATGCTCCTTTCTGTGATGTTTTCTTCGGGTTAACAATCTTCTCAGGGTCAGGCACTGGGACAGCTGGAGACTTCTGCGGATTTCTTCTAGTATGCCTCACAAACTGAGCCAGAACTTCAAAGTGGAGTCACCAAAGGATGGCCTTCCTCCAGTGGAGTCGCCAGACAGATGATTACAACCAAAATCTGTGTTCAAACCTTGTCTGTCATCAAAGCTTGAAGCTGTGTCGTCTTCCAAGGAAGCTGAGCTTCAATCTCCTTTCCCCAACAACAATGCCAATTATGTTATCACTCTAGGAAACTCTCCGAGGTTGTAAATCAGAGATGCCTGGTAACATATAATCTTCAATATTGTTCTCTGAACTATTGGAATGAAAGACGGTTTGGATCAAGTCGGATAACCATTCCAGCTCTATTCACACTCAAAACATGCATGAACACCCCCAACAACACAAGGCTTTAGACTGCTAATGCTCAATAATTTGTATATTAATGGATAGATGGAGAATACTGACTATGCCGGCAGATAGCATACATGGACCTATATGAATGGCTAGCTACAGGCAGTAAAAGAACTCACTAACTATACTGGCAGATGCACATATAATCGCACATATGAATGGCTAGCCATAGGCAGCAAAGAAGCTTGCAAATCTAGTATATCAAAGCAGAGATAAGATGACAGTTATATGACCTTAAACACACAGAAAACCTGAACAAACTGTTCAAGTGCAAGCATAGAACAGAAGAGAAATGGACATTAAACATGTAGCAACAAAAGAAGCTTGTATTACTAAAGATTACAGATGAGAAGCTTGAGAAAACAGGGGAGGAATAATCTCCAAAAGTTGAACCCTTGTTAAATTTAGTTTTCTGCCTTTTATAGGCCCTTTACAATGCTCCTGAGTTCTCTAGAAGGCTCGGAGTCTTAAACTTGTCTGATTTGTCCCATAACCGTTTGATTCCCTCAATAGGCAGGCATGGCTCGAAGGTTTTCTTCTTCTGACAGAGGAATAACCATACTCAGATATTTTGGGCAGCCTGCTGTGATGCATGGGAGTTCCCTCGTGCCAAAGATGCCCCATTATGTTTGTTAGGATGACTGTTGCACTGGCAGGGCCATTAATGCTCCATGATTTCGTTCGGTTTGGGTTGAGGCGTGTAGTGGCCCTTCTCCTTCCCTTTCCGGGCTCTGTTTGTCGGTCGTCGCTTCTCCGCCGAATCCTTCTTCTGGTGTGTATCATGACTGCAAGACTCAGCTACGGATGGCTTGGCGCCTGAACCTGCAATGGAGTGGCTGTCGTTCTTATGAAATCCCTGCACCAGTCCCTTTCAGACAATAGCTGTGAATGTTTCTTTTCTGTTATTCTGTCTGTTTGGGTCATAAACGGTGAAAACGCTGCAACACTGCTAAATCCCGCCCTTTTCTGCTTCATTTGGACTTTAAACGTCCTCAAGCCTAGTTCAATCATCTATCGGGTCCGGGATTCATCGCATTTGTGCTTATAATGTAAAAGGTCATGCATCCTTGGTCTCCCCGATTGCGATCTGCCGATCGCGATATGGGCTGATACCGTCGATTCCATGCCTTTCTCTATATTTGAAAATACATTGAAAAACACCGAAAATCATGAAAGAATGCCTTCGGCGGACCTGAAAAATATATATATATTTTAGTTCCGAACCCTTTCGGATCCGAGACTCATCGCAATCAACACTTTCCCAGGCTTCCTTCGTATTTTCTTTATACAAAGAGAATACATAAAAACAAATGAAAATGCGACGGGCACGGATTTGAAATATTATAGAATGGAGTATTGTATGGCTGTCAGGTCCGGCCCATCGGCAATCGCTCGTCGGCGAATAATAAAGCCCCTTTAGTAAGTCCTCCATTCCGATACACCGATAGTGATATCGCCGATCGCTCATCGGTGATGTATCATGTCACTGCCACTGCCTCCCTGACTTGCGATATGCCGACGCAATCTGGACCGTTGATCGGCTAGATCCAGCGGTTGAGATTAATTCAGTCCTTTATGCCTGCAAATTTGATTTTTACATGGTTTTTGGGGCATTTCCGCCTCCCGATAGTGTATTTCTGCCTTCCCAAGGGCTTTCCTCTTGTGATGGTTTTGATCGGTGGAAGGCCTTTAACCCAAACTTGGAGATTTCAAGAGCATGCATGGATCCTTTCTTATCCCCTTGTATAGCAGTGCTAACAGGGCCATTAATGTTTTCTATTGCTGCAAGTTTGGGAGTATCGTCAAATATTTTTCCTTTGTGCTTGCGCATTGATGTTTGCATTGCAATTGATTTGGCTCAAATATTTATGTTTTCATTACATGGAAACCCTAAACAAAATAAATGGAAATATTAAAGCACGAGTATAAGAGAGGTGTTGTTATATTAAATTTCATTTCAAATTTGTACAAACAATAAATAATGCGTTAAAGGAGAAGGTGGAATATGAAATTAATACAAAGCAAGTGAAATCAATAGAAATCCAAATCATAGTTGTGAATCCTACAATCAAATTTATACTACTTTGATTTACTTTCTAGCTCGCTTGACACCATATTAATTTTAATTACTATCCGGATCATATTCAATTAATATGCCTAAAATTATTCTTGTATGTATTTAGACCCTTAAGCAAGGAAAAAAGGGGCCTCAATATAATATATTAACATATTTTCTTTATTGCAATCAATAGGTTACATCAACAATAAGTTGTCAACCCAGACTGCCAATTCATGAGGGAAACAATGCTATGTTACAGAATGCAATGGCACATTAGAAAAACTCTAACTTTACATGAAGGATTTTGTATCTAGCCAAACAATTGATCTGCATTGCATTGTTTTTGAAATTCATGTGGCCAGCAGCTCCACCCCAATACTGCCTCAGCATTGACTTGACTCACTAGTATATGACCTGAACTAAATGCTCTGCATGAGTCACCAAGTTCTTATGAGCAAGCCGTTGAAATATTACCTACACAGACATGTGTGGAATTCCTTGTCCCCAATATTAAAATGTTCACGCGCAAACAATGCATCCAATAGACACCTATCCATAGTATTTAAGGCCATAATTGAACCTTGAAAAAATATTCCCCATGCCCTTATTGAATTACAATCTTTGTGTAGTCGTCATTGTTCTCTGAGAACTCGGTGGGCTAGGAAACTCTCGCCTTGTCAAAATATATGGAGGGATAGCATCAGTGGAAGTTGTAGTGAGCATGTGTGGCTTTGGAAGCATGTTTTTTGATGCAGGTGCATAGATGGGGAACAAAATTTGATAAATATTGGACCAAAATATTTCTAATGTGATGGGATGGTCTCATGATGATGCTGAGAGAAATTTTAAATGTTTTGTAAGAAACTATAAATATTTACATTAAGAAGTGAGTTTTGCTTTTAGAATAAATTGGATCAATTCTTTTCTAATGTAAATATAGCTTTAGTTTCCCTTATTTTGTGGAGAAGGGGAAATGATTCATCTTGTGACTCTTGGTTGTCCCATGTTAGGTTTCTTTTTAAAATAAAAGAGTGTTTGAGAAGAAGAAGTGCAGTGGTGAAGCAGTGGAGAAGAAGGGAAGAGAAGCTCCAGTGCGAGGAGAAGAGATAGAGATCAAGAGGCATGGGATACGCATGCCAACATTGTATATCTAGCTATTTTAATGCATAGTTGAATTTTATTAATGAGCATTTTGTTTATATCCCTTTGTATTTGTTAACTTCTTTTTCTATCTATTGTTAATGAAGTTGTGTGTTTGCACTTGTTGAGTTGATTTATGGTATTTGTTGAGAAGCGTAGTGGTTGTAGATGTTATGTATTGATGGTATATTGTTATTAAGCCTTATATTGTCATGGATAGTTGTGTACCTTCTATTGATATGTTACTGATGCTAGTATGTTGTATGCAGAGTTCATATTGAAAGAGAATCCAAGAGGTGAAGCCATAAATCGTTGTGTTTTTCCTAGAAAACTTTGTGGTTTGCTCATACATTTGTGTATTCTTGGTGAAATTGTTCCAATACCCGGTGAAGAAGTGTTTGTTGTGTTATGGTAGGTGAATGTGTGAGATTTACAATGGTTTGAATGTTTTCCTTGTGGAACATAGCATTTTGTTTTGGAAACGTTGTTAAAATTCCCTCTGACTGTTTTCGATTACCAAAGTGTATGGTGTGATTTCCCATTTGAATTTTTAGGATTATTGTTTTAAAGTCTGTAGAAGAATGTGTGGTCATTCCCTAGACTAGTGGCCATGTGAATTTATGTTAGTGATTGAGCGTTGTCACAGAAGAAAACAGAGCACCCTATTTTGTTGAATGTTGTCAAAAACCCATTGAGATTCATTCCTAAAAGGTAATATTGAGTTATATTTGTAAATCTTGATGAAGAGAGGTAAAGTAAGTTGTTGATAGTGTCAAGGAGAAATTTAAGGACGTGGGGAATCGATTAAAAACCAAGATGAGTCATTTCAGATTCCCCAAATTTGAAATACAGTTTTTTTATTGCTATGAAATTATTTTGTAGCACCTACAAGTTTTTTTACTATGCTACGAAATTATTTCATAGCGCCTACAGCTATAAATTTTCAAGGCTGGATATTAGGTTTTGAAAGCCTGTTTTGGCCTACCCGTTGTACCATTTTCTAAATGGACACATATTAAATTGGATGAGGTGTTAAAACTTGAAGGTTAGATGAAGAATATCTCATGGAACTTACGAAGGCAAATCCATATTCTCTTTTTGACTACATACGTAAAATGTTTTATGAAATATGGTTGAATTTGACAGGGAAAAAAAAGTTGTGGGTGTTTTAGTCCTGGGTTATTGGCAGTCGGGGTGACCCAGTCTATCATCAAGTGGTATAAAATCTCATATACATGCTTTGGATAATATCAGAGCCTGAAAAGAGAATGTTTGCTCTTTGGTGATGCAGCCAGAATAGTAGAGATTGGATTTTAGAGTTACAATACAACTAAAAATGAAATGAAGTGATAGTGGAGATGATTGCATGTCAAGAACAGTTGATCCATGTAGATATGTAATTTCAAGGTTTGAATATAGCTTGACAATGAAAAGGGACTGAAGAGAAGAAGGACCTTACAACAAGAGGAAGACAAGTTGCATTCTTAGGAAGCAAGTGAGGTGATTGCAAGGAAGTGAAGAGTTGATATGCTCCTGAAGAAAAATAAGTGTATTGGTTTAAAAGGAATTGGTTAAGTAAGCATATCCCAGAAATATTGTGGAATATGAGATCTTGTTATACATCTTATAAAATTGAATGTGATACTTATGCTTACTTGGTCATTAAAATAAATATGTTTGCAGGACTGAGCTGGTAGCAGCTACCATAGCAAGTAAGTTATGTCAAAGGAGGAGCAAGAAAATCTCTTAGATGAAAAAATGGTGACATAACCCAACAACACAATAAATTTGTTGAAAACTAAGAAAAATGAGTAGTTGAAGATGTAGTAGCCAACAAATTTGAAAGTTGAGGACCAAGAGTGCTCAAGAAGAGTTTCTACTGCAGAGAACCTAGAGAAGAGAAGATACTGGGAGGATGACTTGGTATGGGTGACTTATAGAAGACTTGTTACAGAGAAAAGAAGGGCATGTTTCATCTCACTAATAGGCAAGGGGAGTTCACAAGAGGAAGATATGAATATGACATAACAGGGGTTTAGAGGAAATTCAAAAGTAGAAGAAGAAAAGTGTCAAAGCATTTGGAATCAAAAGAATGAGTGATGAAGAATTTGGGAAGGAGATGGTTGAGTTAAGAGAAGAAATCAATCATGTGAAATAGTTGCTACAAGAAATTCAAGATGACCAGAGTTATGGTTGGATAATGAGCAAGAAGAAGGTGATATGGCATTCCTTTCAAAGGAAGATGTGACAAAAGATGTATGTCAAATTGGAAGAAGAAATCAAAGCAGCAGTGGTGTGTTCAAGAGAATATTGAACAGGAGGTAATGGTCTTTTTTTCTCAGTTAATTATGGATTATTTTTTTATTACAAGTAGTGGTGATGAATGTTTTCAGTTGAGGATGATGGCAAGTAACGTTGTAGTAGAAAGAAAGGAAGAACAACAAAGTTATCAGAGGGAGAAGGTGAGTAAGTTACATGCAAGAGACAGAAGAGAAAAGAGTGCTCACATGAATATTTGAAAGGAAGGATTCAGCTAAAATACCAGGAGAAGACTAGGCATGGAAGGGCTTAGTATGGTATTTAAAAATAGGTTGATGGAGCCAGCTTGCTACAGTGGCTTGTGTGCAACTCGCCGTGAGCGGGAAGAAGCTCATAGAAAAAAGAAATTTGTCACTATTGAGAGTAATAGTAAAGGTTCAGAGAGAAGCCATAATAGATCAAGTTAGGAAAAACTTGATATAGAAGTAGATGGAATTAAATTACAACTAGAGTTGATGGGACGACTGCTACAGAAACATGAGGAAGAGTTACAGATAGACCCTTTGGAAAAAAGTAAATGGAATTTGTTGCAGGTGAATTTGAGACAAAGATAAATGCTCAGTTAGAGGAAAAGATCAAAGGAGTTGAGTTGTAGCCATGGAAGAATATACTAAGGGTGATGAACACATGTGTGTGGATGATAGTGAGTATGTTATTATAATGGAAGAATCAGATGGGCATTTGATGAGTAGCTCGAAGAAAACAAATTTCAGCCAAGGACTGAATTAGAAGATGAAATTGACAAAAGGAAATCATAAAATTATAGTTGATTGTATGAAGATACGACCTATGATTCTGAGGAAATGTTTTAGCAATGTATTGGAAAGTTCAAACAGATCGGAAGCAAGTAAAGGTCAAATTTTGCAGTAGAAGTAGTAAAAGAAGGTACAAGTTGATTAAAGATCTGGTAATATTTTTAAGTTTCATTGTGCAAGTGACAATAGAGGAAGGTGAGGATATTTCAAAAGCCTAGAGCAAGGATTGCTTGAAGGGTTCCAAAGAAGAGGACCAAGAAAATACCAAAAACCCAAACATATGATAAAGTTTGGTGAGGTACCATGTAGCAAGGTGGAGAATTGTCACTACAAAGGTGTGTTGCATCTCACGAGTTGAAATTGTTACAAGAAGATGAGATGCATATGACCAAAAGGTCATAAATTATCGTACATTGGGACTTTGTTGCAAGTAAATAAATGGGGCACGAAATTCAATGAATACTGGACCAAAATCTTAACAATGTGATGGGATGGTCACATGATGATGCTCGGAAAAATTTAAATGTTTTGTAACAAATTATAAATATTTACATTAGGAAGTGAGTTTTGTTTTTAGAATAAAATGGAGGAATTATTTCCTAATCATTAATGTAAATATAGTTTCATTTTCCCTTATTTTGTGGAGAAGGGGAAACGATTCATCTTGTGACTCTTGGTTGTCCCATGTTAACTTTCTTTTTTAAATAAAAGAGTGTTTGAGAAGAAGAAGTGTGATGGTGGAGAAGTGGAGGAGAAGGGAGAGAAGCTCCAGTGTGAGGAGAAGAGACGTAGGTTGATAGGCCTCGGCTGCACATGTCCTGGCATTGTATATTTGGCCAGTTTAATGCATAGTTGAATTTGATTAATGAGCAGTTTGTTTATATGCCTCTATGTTTGTTAACTTCTTTGTCTATCTATTGTTAATGAAGTTGTTTGTCTACACTTTTTGAGTCAATTTATGTTATGTGTTGAGAAGCGTAGTGGTTGTAGATGTTATGTATTGATGGTATATTGTTATTGAGCCTTATATTGTCATGGATAGTTGAGTACATGTTATTCATATGATACTGGTGCTAGTATGTTGTATGCGGAGTTCATATTGAAAGAGAATTTGAGCGGCGAAGGCATATATCATTGTGGTTTGCTCATACATTTGTGTATTCTTGTTGAAATGGTTCCAATACCCCGCAAATAAGTGTTTGTTATGTTTTGGTAGGTGAATGTGTGATATTTACAGTTGTTTGATTGTTGTCCTTGTGGAACAGAGAATTATGTTTTGGAAACGTTGTTAAAATGCCCTCTGATTGTTTTTTATTAGTAAAGTGTATAGTGTGATTTCCCATTTGTATTTTTGGGATTCTTGTTGTAAAGTTTGTAGAAAAATATGTGGTCATGCCCTAGAATAGTGGTTGCATGAATTTTTGTTAGTGATTGATTGTTGTCACAGAAGAAAACAGAGCACCCTATTTTGTTGAATGTTGTCAAAAACCCATTGAGATTTGTTCCTGAATGGTAAGTTTGAGTTAGCATTGTAAACCTCGATGAAGAGAGATAAATTAAGTCATTGATAGTGTCAAGGAGCAAGTTAAGGACATGGAGAATTGATTAGGAGCCAAGTTGAGTCGTTTTGATTCCCCGAATTCGAAATACAATTTTTTTCTAAGTGCTACAAAATCATTTCGTAGTGCCTACAAGTTTTTTACTACACTACGAAATTATTTCGCAGTGCCTACAGCCAGAAATTTTCAGGATTGCATATTAGGTTTTGAAAGCTTGTTTTGGCCTGCTCGTTGCACCATTTGCTACATTAACACGTATTAAATTGGATGAGGTGACGAAACTTGAAGGTTAGATGAAGGATCTCTCATGGAACTTATGAAGGCAAATCCATATTCTCTTTTTTACTGCATATGTAAAAATATTTATGAAATACGATTGAAGTTGACAAGGAAAATAGAGTTATGGGTGTTTAGTCCCAGGTTATTGGTATTCAAGGTGACTTGGTCTATCATCAGATGTGAAGGTCGAGCCGATTTCCATAGGAAAATCTATGCTAGAGAAACCATGGTAAAATCTTACGAATCCAAATCTAGCAAATTTCTCATTTAGGTCTTGCATAGAGTCACATCTTGGATAATGCTTAATCATCTAGATTTACCATAGCGCTTATCTGGAAGTAGGAATATTTCCCGAGATGAACAAATGAGCAAAACATCACACGTTGGGACGTAGTCTGAGTCGGGAATGGCCCTCCATCAAGCATGTTAATGTACCAAGGAATGAGACCAACGCCAACTACGATTGACCAACAACGAGAACAGACCCCAAATAGATTGGAGGTCGAGAGTCGAGACAAAAAATAACAAAGTTGGTCGCACCAATGGATAGGGTTGACCCTGACTAGGCTTTGAACTG
Source organism: Pinus tabuliformis (assembly GCA_031772625.1). Taxonomy (NCBI): domain Eukaryota; kingdom Viridiplantae; phylum Streptophyta; class Pinopsida; order Pinales; family Pinaceae; genus Pinus; species Pinus tabuliformis. Next base: position 892,996,229 of record CM062818.1, read on the forward strand.
ACTACTGCCACCAAGGACACCAAGGCACTACCACCTAGATGATGGACGGTCTTGCAACTATGCTACACTGCTATGTGGAGTACTCAGCTAAAACTAGGCCCGATCATCCATAGGCCCCATTCCGCTAGGACTTTCAGATGGCTACTGCCACCTGTGTCAATGTGTTATTTCCTCATAGAGAAAGAAAATATAAATTGCATATATATATATATATATATATATATATATATATGCATAGGCCCCATTCCGCCAGGACTTTTAGATGGCTACTGCCACCTGTGTCAATGTGTTATTTCCTCACCGAGAATGAATATATATATATATATATATATATATATATATATATATATATATTATATATATATATATATATATATATATATATATATATATATATATATATATATATAGTCGAAGTTGGGAATGCACCCCGATCAAGCAGGTCCATGTAGTAAAGGAAGAGCACTAAACCCGACTAGGTCGAAAGTCAGGGTCGGGCCCAAAAAAAAAAAAAAGTGGGCACCGAAAGCACCAAATGAATTACTCGATCTAAATAATAACACTGCCATGTAGGCCATTGAACCACTGCTACCTGGGAAAATTTTTATTATTTGTTGTGCAAATAAGATAATTAATTTATTTATAAAAATGAATACAAATATAAGAAATAATTAATAATAATATAGATTGCGATGTTAAATTGGCAACTAGGGCCAAACTCCATGTGGGTCGACTTATTTATGGCAGCTGATATTTTTATTGGGTCCCTCTCGTCAAGAGGTGTAAGATTGATCTAAAGATCATCCAATTCCGATAAGTATTTATGGAGATATGAATTTATTTTGATTAAGTAATTATTATCAAGCCGACCATCACTTGAGTAGGCTCAGAAGCCCAATAGACGTGTCTATTCATCTCCTACACGTTTTAGTATAAATATAAGAGGATTGGATGTCATTTGGACACAATTCTTGAGTGATCTCCTCCTCTCCACGTCTTGGGTTTTTGGAGAAGGAGTGAGTCACCAAGAGTAATATGTTGGCCTTATGATGATGCCCTAAACGCAGGTCACTCATACGCTAGAACGGAAGACCTTATACGCAATTATGGAGACCCAGCCGCAGTCATGAAGGTATCTATCCGCAGCAAATGAAGACACTTTATCTTCTATTAATGTACACAAGTCATGAAGGTATCTATCCGCAGCAAATGAAGACACTTTATCCGTTGTTAATGTACACAGGTCATGAAGGTCATGAAGGTATCTATCCGCAGCAAATGAAGACACTTTATCCGTTGTTAATGTACACAGGTCATGAAGGTATCCATCCGCAGCAAATGAAGGTCCCTATCCACAGTAAATGGAGGCACCCTAAATTACAGTCATGTATGCAAAACTATACGCGGTTCATGGTGAATCTCTATACGCTGTGCATGGAAACCTGATACGTTATTCATGGAAAACCCTATACACTCATACGCAGTCAATGATGACACTAATACACAGATCAGGGAGACTCATATACGCTGTACATAATAATACTTATACGCAGATCATGAAGATTCTACGCAGGTCATGAAGACTCATACGTAGTCAATAGTGACACTCAAACGCAGTCAAAGCTGACATGTAAAACGCAGTTATAGAGACATGTAAGCAACTGTACAAACATGCCCTAGCTGCAGGTCATAAAGATACTTATGTACAGATCATGGAGACTTCTTTATACGTTGTTCATTAAGGTCTTTATACGTTGTTCATAAAGGACTTTATACGCAGATCATTGATGACATTTATATGCAGATCATGGAGGCTTATGTACGTTGTACATGATGACACATACGCAGATCATAAAGGACTTTATACGCAGATCATGGAAACTATATACGTTGTACATGATATGTAATTTGGGCACATCTAAGATTGGTCTTGATGTGCTATGTCACGTTGAAAAGAAGATCTCGGTATATAGATCATAGTGACATACAACCTGTACAGCTGTGACTTAAAGTATTAAATGATGCACCAATATGTCATTCTCACCAAAGGTAAGAGACAGGATCATAATCTTAGAGTATAGTAAGGTACAGTTATGATCTCAAGGTACTAAGATCATTTCAGCCTCTAGGAACAGTCATGGTGTATAATCCTCTCTTCAAAGCAGAACGGCATTATGATGGATAAGATCATGGACATGGACAGAAGCATGGTGTAGTGTGCAGTGGTGCAACTAGAGGACCAGATGCACCATGATGATAGGTATCAGTTGAAGCAGAATGTCTTCAACTGATCTCATCGTTATAGAAGATGATCTATGCTTAGATCTAGACAAGTCAAAGTGTTGACTTCTGTTGTAATTGTACTCTCTCTCTCTCTCTCTTTCTCTACTGAACTTTGAAGATAAAAGAAGATTTGATCAAAGGGTTTCCCCACACGTTGTGGGGTTTGTCCTTGGCTCATGCCACATTTGTGTCCTCTTGTCTTGGCTTGTCTTTTGCGATTTATATTTAGGTTCTATCAGCAGTTTACTTTATGTTGATGTGATTGCTAATATGGAAAAGAAATTAAATAAATTGCTCTAGCATAGAACATACCAAAAATTAACATATATATATACATATACATATACATACATATATATATATATATATATATAACCAAATTAGAAATTAGCATATATAATACATATATGGAAAATTATATAAATGAATAGAAATATAAATTGCATATATACGTTTTATATTTAGTCTTGGTTGGGAATGTGCCTGAGTTAACTAGGTCGATGCACCAATGAAGAGCACCGACCCCGACTAGATCAGAGGTTAGGGGTCGGGCCCAGAAACAACGAAAGTGGTTGCCTTGATGCATAATGCCAACTTTGACTAGTACTTGACCTAAATATTGCCATTGACACCTAGGCGACTGAACAAATGTGATGTGCGAAAAGTATATTAGTTGTTATGCTAATAAGATAATTAACTTATTTTTAAATGCAAAAGGAGGAGGGGCCCAAGCTCCAACGTCAAACTTTGACCCAACCTCTCGATCGCCCCATTTAGGCCCACTTGACTTTGCATGATGGTAGAAAGGACATTCTTATTTTTTTCCATTTAATATTAATTGTGCTTTGATATATGGAAGTGTATTAATTCAATGCCCTTACAAATGCACTTGGGTCATCGATTAGTCAGCAATCGAAATAATCAGTTGTAAGACCACTGCAAATAGGAAGGAGTAACCTGACCTTGACCTATTTTTGGAAGTGTGTATGCTTTGGAACTATCATGCAACAAGAACATTGAACATTAATGTACAAATATAAGCAAATAGAACCACATAAATATAAGCCTAGCGAAACATAATATGTATTGTTGAACTTTTGGTGCTCCGCTACATTATTGCCCCGACTCTAACTTGATTTAGGGAATTGTGCAGAGATGTTATATTAAATTTCCTTGAAATTTTGTACGAGCAATTAATAATGTCTTTGTGGTCTACATTCAAGTTGTTGTCATGTATTTTGTGCATAAAAGTGTGTAAGATTTCAATTTATTAAATCTATGTGCTCATCATACATTGTATTAATTCAACACCCTTGTAAATGCACTTGAGTTGTTAGTCGGAACAATGACTAATCATACAATGGGACATTATATCACTATAAAAGGCAGCGAAAACATCATTACGAAATAAGACCCAAGGGCCATTAGACAATCAAAATGCAAATAAATATAATTCAATATTTTTTAAAAATAAATTGTTTTTGTTTTCTAATGTTCACTTTAGAAATTGCCTCTTTAATTTTTGGTTAGAAAACGATTAATAAAAGGGTCGACGTAAATCGATTGTGATATATCCTAGTAGGGGTAGGGATTATAATAATTATTAAAAGACATTAATAAGTTCACAATTTTAGAAGCCATATTTATTAAAAACCATCCACGAGTACACTAAAAACATAGTATTTTTTTTCCAAAAAGGAAAAAGATGATTTTTCTATTAATATAGAACAATCAAAATACATTTTTATACCAGAGTTGAATACACCTCATAGTGATGAAGGATTTACGGCACATAGTGGGAAGCATAGACATCAAAATTCCTACAGCGCATCATTATAGTGAAATAATTTGACTATGGGGTCATACGTTCCAAAAAGGATGTAGCAAAAAGTTGATAGGCACATATAACATCAAAATTTTTGCATCTTCAGGCTACAAGAAACTAGCTGGTTGCATCGTATGATGGACACAAATGGACAACAAAATTTTACTGTTAAGCCAAAATTCCAGCTATAATGACCAGATGAGAAGCATGAGAACACTAACAAGTCACTGCATAGTCAAAATTACAATGACATATTTTCCTGAAGACTATGCCCTTTGAGTAGGCCAGGTGAGTTCTACTGAAATTTTTTGTGATGAAGTCCTATCAATAGAGAGACATCCACTATTTTTAATTTAAGAATTTATGATCTCTTCAAAAAATATGAAGATTTATTTAGCCCCCAGGGCCCTTTATGAGAGTAGGTTCACCTTTTGGTTCCACATCCTATGAATGTGCTGGAATTTGAGGACAAGGAATAGAGTCTTTAAAGTTGAAATCTTGTCCATCTAGTGACTTAAATGCATAAACTATAGATGTTATTTTCCCGATATTTAGCCTATGATACATTTTGAATCTCCAATAACCTACAAGGAGGAAATATTGAGGGAATAGGAAAAAAATAGAAGAACCCAGACATCATAGATTTCAACTTTTGTATTGGAGCTAGTCCCAAAGTTGGCCCAAATATGGAAGGAGAAGGACCCAATGATATGTATAAGTTCCCCAACTCCACTCTGATAGTTTTGTGTTGCTGTATCAAAGAATATGAGATGTGTAGATCTAAAGAGGGAGGGGAAGCAAAAGGGTCTAATAGGTTTGGGCAGCAAAGAACTCCAATAGTCCCTGAAAAAACCAGTGATTTGAGGCAGAATGTAGGAGGAAAAGATAAGTAGTTTTCAAAAATAAAGTTTTTTATGACCTTCCATATGCCCCAGACTATGAATATAGGTAGGGATTTAAAGGGGCCCATCGCTTGATCCCACCAATGAAGGCTTCCAGATAGGGAGGAAAAAATACTAGGCTCCAGCAAATGGAAAAAGGACAACACCTCGAACCATAAAAACTTGGAGAAAGAGCACTGGAAAAATAGATGATGATAGTCACAGAGCCATTTGAACAGAGGAAACATATGTTGGGCCCACAGAAACCTTTTCATAATAGATTTTCCTATGTGAGAACTCTATTCTCTAGTAGAAACCAAACAAAACACTTGAGCTCCAGGGGAATCGGCCAATTCCGAAGTTTAGGGGTCCACCAATTTGTGTGGGTGATGGTGGTTTGGCTGAATATGAAATCATATGCCCTTTTATTGAAGGATGATACGAATATATGTTCCCACACCACACGATGGGTTCATCATCAACAAATAAAAAAAATCATTGGAAATGAGGACCTTGATGAAAGCATTCCACTCCAAGGTTAGGGAACCCTATAAGTCTAAATCAATAGTTGATTTCTTGTTTCCTGATAACATATCTTCAAACCTACCCCTCGAAGCATGATCAAGGTTGAATATACATTTGGAGTGAAGAGAGGCTATGAGATCCGAGGAGAGTAAATGGAATGGAGGCCCTCCCAAGGATGAGATTTTTCCAAGAATGATATTTTGACCATTTTCAACATTCCATATTAATCCTTTAGTTAGATATGGAAGAGACATTTGTAGCCCTTTCCATGAGGAGGACCATGAATGATATTTGTAAGTAAAACATGGTTGGATCCACTCCTTAAGGGATCTATTTTGTAGATATTTGGCACATATTAATTTGCTCCAAAGGCCAAAGTCAGTAACAGCCCTCCAGAGACTTTTCATTGCAAGGGCATAGCCAAAAAAATTGAGGTTTTTCAATCCCCATCCTTCAAGATATTTTGGAATGGAAAATAATTCCCATTTTTTCGGATGAATGTCATCCTTTGGTTTCTATCCTATCTAGAGAAAGTTGAAGCTATCCTGACTAATTTTGTTAATAATGGATTTGGGAATTTTAGAATGGGTTAACTAGTAAATAGGACATATTTCAAGAGAACCATTCTTCCACCAAGAGATAGTCAGTGATAGCACCAGAGGCTAATTCTTTTTTCAACACGTTTGACAGGCCAAAGTAGGTCGTGGGCTTGACAACAATTTGGCTTTATTGGATAGACCAATTAAGTGAATCCATATGTAATGGATCCCACCTTAAATGAGTGAAAATTTACCACATCTGAGATGACCTAAAGCTGAGTGTTGCAGTGATAAAAGGAAGAATTTTTTGTGTCAATTTCCATGCATGTGGCAAAGCATAAAAGTCAGTAAATATGTGAGTAAGCTTCCCATTCAGTGACTGAGCCTTCCCCAAAAATGAGAACATCATCAACAAAGAGGAGATGGGAAACAATGATATACTTTTCTATCTTGATCCCTCTGATATTTCCATCTCTCTTTACCTGGTTGATCATCAAGTTGAGACTTTAAATAATAAGAAGGAACAACAAAGGGGATAATGGGCATCCCTTCCTTAGACCCCTGGAGCTAGGGAAGAATCTAGTAGGAGATCCATTGATAAGAACATTGAAGTTTGCAGAAGATACACATCCCATAATCCAGTTGATCATCAGATCATTCAGTCAAATTTTTTATAGTAATAGTCTGAGGAAGTTCCAATTAACATGGTCATAGGCTTTGACGATGTCCAATTTGAGAACTATCGTGTTTAGCTTTTTTGACTTAATTGAACTAATTTCTTCTTGAGCAACACCAATGGCATCATGGATCATCCTGTTGGGAATAAAACCAAATTGAGAAGGGAAACTAGATTAGCAAGCTTTTGCTTGAGCCTATTGGAAATGACCTTGGAAATAATTTTATACATTGTGTTGCACAAGGATATAGGATGGAAGTCCTGAAAGGTGGTTGGCTTGGAGAATTTGGGAACAAGGTCAATGAAAGTGGCATTAATAGCCCGAGAAACAATCCCCCTAGTTCTAGATTCTTCAACAACACAAAGTATATTACCCCACATAAGGTCAAATAAAGAAAGGAAAAGTTCCATTTTCCAACCATCTGGACCTGGACTTTATCCTTTCAAAGGATGTAAGAACAGATTTGATTTCATCCATTGATACCAGACAACAAAGTTTCTCAACATCATCATCTGAAGAAAAAAAAATTGGGGAAGTGTTGAATGAGCTTAAGCTGATCCTGCAAATTTGAGTTAGTTGGTTCCTTGAATAGGTTGTAAAAGTGGCCCATAGCCACATCCTTCACCTAATTCTAAGAGAAGTAAGAGGTACCTGAGTTATCTTGTGTTTACCATATTGAATTCTTAATTCTTCATTGATTTGCAAAAATATGGAAAAACTTAATGTTATCGTCCCCTTATTTTATCCAAAATGCCCTACTTTTAAGCCTCCATCGAACTTAATCAGATTTCAAAATTTGGAACTTTATTTCAAACATGGCCAATAAGTTGTTTTTTAATGGATTTTGGGAAGCATGTATGTAGAAATATTTCATTCGTATAACTAATCACCCTCTCAATGTCTGCCACTTCTCGTCTTTTCTCTGACACATAGTTTCTTGCCCACATTTTGACTTTGTGCTTGAGTATGGACATTTTGTGTATCCATGATTCCATAGCAGACATTGATCCATCTTTCAATATATTATGTTAGACTGAGTGAACCAAGGACATAAATTAATCCTCCTTTAACTAATGGTTATTAAATTTAAAAGGGATCCTTGAGTGGATAGGTAGGATATCAGGTTGAAGAAATATAGGAGAATGGTCGGATATGGAATAGGAAACTACCCAGGACCTATATTTATGAATAGAAGCTGCCAATTTATCTGCAATCAAGAAGAAATCAAGATTCTTGGCTATGTCACGGACAATAGTTTTTCCATTATTCCAAGTGGAAATGATGGGAAAGGGGAAAACATCAATAAGTTTGGAGTCTTGAATTATGTGATTTATGACCTAGGCAAAAGGATCAGGTCGAGCATTGTGGCCCAAAAATTCACAAGTAAAAGTAGTGAAGTTGAGATCACTCTTTAATAGGAGAGAGCAGTCACAAAGAAGGAAATTTTGGAAGAACTACACCCAGAAAGCTTATTTATTATCGTAGGGACCATAGCAATTGATAAGGATGATGGGATAGTCCAAACCCCTAATATGACCTTCGATAATAATCCCAACACTGGAATGATAACATCTGAGGTCTGCTTCCATGGGATTCCATTTAATAGTTAGCCCCCCCAAGTGGCCACATGCATCCATAGTATAAAGAATCCAATCAAGGAATGATTTTTGCAAAATATCCATGGCCTTTTCCCCAGGGAACATAGTTTCTTGAAAATAAATAATGGATGGATGATAGCAGGTTATCATATAACGGAGGGCTCGATGTTTTGGGGATGTTCCCAATCCCATAAAGTTCAAATACATTAGAAACATGGGAAAACCTTTGAGGAGGGCATCTCTGCTCTAAGGGTCTTGGAAGATAATGGGGATGAGGCTTACCGATATAAATCTCCTAAACCAACCCCCTCACTAGCCACATCATTTTAATTGGATTTTTTCTTGTGGGTGGTGACGTTCTGGAATGATGAGGGTGGGTTAGTTTTTGGGGTTTCTAATTATTATGAGGATTGGGAAGAAGGAATGGGAAAAATGAGAAGGGAGTCCCTATAAGTGGGATAGAGAAAGGGAGGAAACAATTTGTAGAAAGTCCAGTTGAATTCTCAAGAACTAGTCAAGTGTTCACTGAAAAAAGAGTCAAAGTGGTCGACGGAGCAGGGCAGTTGCGAATAGAACTCGGGAAAAAAGGAGATTTGAGATGACCCCCCTCCATTAGTGTTGGTTTGATGCAAGAGGAGGAGGAAGGAATAGGTTTTGGGGGTGGTAAATGGATATTACTAAGAGGAGGAAAATGTGTGTGGTATGCATCATTTAGCATAGATGTCTCAGTGCCTACCTCCTTATTTTGCCTAGATTCAGTGGAAAATAGACATATATTCTCAAGGGGGAAAGAGTCTTATATAATGAGAGGTTGTATGTGCTTACTAGAAATAGACTTAAGAGGATGGTTGATATCTCCTGGGGAGGAAATGGTCCTAGGAATGTAGTCCACCACCTTTGAAGACTAAGAATTCGAACCTTGTCTTTGCAGCTTTACCCCATTACAAAGCAAAGCAGAAAAACCTCCTCGCCCTTTTGTGCCATTATGTATCATCAAGGGTATAAGAGAAGAGTGATCCCTTTCTACCAAGGAAACCTGCCTAGTAACCTCATCCCAGAAATATGAATCTATTAGACCTCCTTAATTCAAAATAGAGAATTCACTGGTTGTGGAAATCGAAGAGGATGGAGCTTGACATGGGCGGTCTGATGATTTTATACAGTATCATTTTCCATTAAGAAACAAGACAGGGTTTCATGTTTATTATAAAAGGATCTTGAGATTTTATCCAGTTAGGAGGGTTTTTCTTATCTGGATACATAAGCTTCTACACAATTTTCCTTAAGGTGACCAGGCAGGTGACATTGAGCACATCTAAAAGGGACCTTCCAGTAGTCTAGGAACTGGCAGAAAGAACGATCACCATGGTGGATTGTGAGTTCAGTCGATAACCCTAACTTGGTATCTATTTCCACTAGCACTCACACAATTCTTTTATCGAAAGACACCAACAATTTATCATAAAAAAAAAAATGAATTTCTCAATACAGTTGGCCACCTGTAGAACGATATGGCATGTCCAAAAATCAAGAGGGAAGGTCACCATCTTTACCCATAGATAACGCGATTTTTGTTTTTCATACAACGGATTGAAGCCTACCTTCCATCTTTGGAGCCATAGGTAGCCTCAACCTAAAACCGAAGTTTTTTGCATAATCAAGCTAAGATCCCCTTCATCAATAAAATGGAAATGGTACCATTTATTCATTAGGAGACTAACAAACATGGTATATCCTAATAGAGGCTTCCATTTCTTAGCAACCCATGTCTAAACTTGTGTTTGGGAGAGGGAAGTGTAGAATAATTTTCCCATTAGTGTGTGGGCCAACAAACTTGCAAGCTTGTTGATATCAGAGTCACCTTCCATAAACATTGAGGGGTTTACCACCCATATACACTAGGATTTTTGTGCAACGTTTTCCTTCCTAGATATTTCTTAGGAGGGGATGGAATTAGAAAGGGGCATGTGACTTGCCTTCACCTTACTGGGAGTTTGTTTCGACAAGTCAAGTTCCATTACGAGGATGTCAAAAGAAGAACCAGCAGACTAACTAAAATTGTTGAATGATGGCAAGCCTGAGAAAAACATGATACTCAGGTCCATAAGAGCCAGTCATGAGAAGAGAAAAGGAAAAAAGAACTCTACTAAGAGCCCAACCCCACAACAAAAAGACAAATAAATTAGCTGAAAAAGGGGGACATAGGATGAATAAGGTAGCACAAAAGGCCAAAAAAATTCAGAACAAGAAGATCCTATTAGCTAGGAGGATTAACAAGGAGAAAACTAGGTAAATTCAAAGCCTCCATGGTTAGGGTTATGAGGTAGTTCAAATTTTCCCCACATATATTAACAAGTTTATTAACGGATAGCTCATTAAAAACATACTATTTAAAAAACAATTTTTGAATATGAATAGACTAGGACATAGTAAATGAACGTTAATAGACTAGAACAACTGCAATTTTGGATTTTAACTCATAGTCAAGTGTTCATAAAAATTCAGATTATTTCTAAATATTTAATAGAGAATATGTATTAATAGACAATAAACTAGAACCATTGGTAATGGAGAATATGTTAGGGTAGTTTGAGTAAACTTGTCTTGGTCAGATTCAATTTACCATTGGCGGTTTTTTGGGTTTTCGAGCTCTAGGTTTTGATAACCCATGGTTTTACTTATGGTATTCTTATAAAGTATCCCATTTAAAGGCATAAATACTTCATTGAAAAGTTGCCTTTGGCTAGGAATATAGATATATCATTTTGGGCTAGTTTTCTCGCAAGGGTTTCTAGTGTAAAAATTATGGTTTCCATGTGATGTTGATCTGTTGTGTGTTTTGATGTATTTATTTATTTCTCTCACATTATTATTTTATTTTCTAACAACTGGTATCAAAATGAGGATGGCTTGGTAGAGATAAATCAAGTGCTTGGATTTATATACCTATTGAGTGAGGTTATGAGATTTGTGAAGATGATAGTTGGTTTGTTCCTAAATCTACAAAAGTGATTCGTTGTGTGTTGGGCCTATGTGGAAGCATGAAAAGTTAACTCAAATGTCAGAAGCTTCAGCGGAAAAGGAAGAAACTTGTTTGAAGGAGCTACCATAGCGTTGTATTAATTTATTATGAGTTCTAACAAAGATAAATATCAAAGAAACCATTGAGTAGCATGTAGCCACACTCATGTCTGTGGTTTGTTATGAAGAAATAAAGTTATTGAGGATACAAAATTGAGTTTGACTCATTGGATTGAGTCATCTATGCTGCATTATGAGTGGGGGAGGATTTAGATGAGTTGTGGTTAATATGTGTCTATGGATGATAGTCAAGTAGCATAGCATGGCACAAGGGTATGGAATCAAATCCATAGAGGTGAACTCCCACAATGGTGATTATGTATAGGAAATAATATGGGGGGAATATAGCCTCAATAGATGAAGGGCTAGAATTTTTTTATTTCAAGAGTTAAAAAGACTAGTCTGTTAGAAACACCACCATTGTTGAGAAGCTAGTTGTTGTGAATGAATCAATGCCAAATAAAGATGTTGAGAAGGAATCTAAGTCTCCCTTTTATGAAGATGACAAGGGGGAGGTATGTGAAATTCATGATGTGGCTAAGTTGGTAAGGCTGATCAGAGATGAATGTAATAGATGATTACTGAAAGGCACTCAAAGTATGGAGATACAGCAAGAGATGTTGCATAGCTTAATGGATGAGAGAAAGTAGATGGTGTTAGTGGTGTTGAGGTTTGGTGAAGAAGCCACTGTATTATGGAGAGAAATGGTGTTATTTCTAGGTAGGTTGTATTCCCTAAGGCAAGTTGTAATCCCAAGGTTATTGTAATACCTAATGTTCAAGCATACATCTTATGCAACAACACATGTGTATCGAGTTGTGGAATGGACCACTTGAGTAGGTATGAGGGTGGTAGTTGTACTTGTATGTTAGTTTGAGGTTAGTTTGTTGTAAGACCTATTATTTAGGCATATATGTTGGAGTGTGGTGACACATGGAGTTATGGATGTATCAAGTTGTGGAATGAACCACTTGGATAGGTATGAGGGTGGCAGGTGTATTCACATGCTAGTTGGCGTGGGGAAATGAGAAAAATCAGTATGTGATATGGTTGATGAACCATGTATAAGAAACAATGTCCTAGAAACCGGAAGATACAATAGTTGGAGACCCATGTATTTTGGTGGATGATAAATTTTTTATATGGAATTCAATGGTGAGATTGGGAACATGTTAATCTTCACGAGTCAAGTTTAAATGGGGATTGTTAGGGTGGTTTGGGTAATATTGACTCAGTCAAATTCAATTTATTTTTGGTGGTTTATTTGTTTTCATACTTCAGGTTTTGTGTTTTTATCCATGGAATTCTTGTAAACTATTTGAAAGCATAAAAACTCAATTTTAAATTTTCTTTTGTTCAATAATTTAGATATATTATTATATTGTAGCAGCTACAATAGCGCCAAAATTTATCCCTTTTCAAAATTTTGGAGACCCCCTATAATTGAACCTTCTTTCAACAAGTTCTTGTGGTCTCTTGGGGTTTCACACTCTCTTTACCTTTTTAAGGTTTTCTTGGGACCCTAGAAAAACCTACCCTAGAAGGCTCAACCTTATGTTTTCCTCCTAGTCACTAGTCTCATTGATAAGGTTCAAGTTCAGCCCTAAAATCATGATTCAAAACCTTGATGTATGGCTCTATTGCTTAAGTTGCTAAGCCACATTTTATAGTAGATGTGCAACTATATTTGTTAGTTAACATTGTGACTTGCAACCTCTAGTATGTCAATCACATGAGACCTTGATATCACCACCATCGAACCCTGAAAGTCACAAAGTCACAATTTTCCTACTCATGATTTGTGTGATTACTGGCTACATTGCGACATTACGAACTTTCTTAAACTAGTCGCATGCGACCATTTTCTTTGTGCAAATCTGCCTTGCAACCTTTCTCAAACTAGTCGCATGTGACCATTTTCTTTGTGAAAATCTGCCTTGCAACCTTTCTCAAACTAGTTGTATGCAACCATTTTCTTTGCGCAAATATGCCTTGCAACCTTTCTCTAGCTAGTCACATGTGACCATTTTCTCCATGCAAATCTGCTTTGTGACTGACACTCATGACTAGTTGCATACCATGTACAAAATTTAATAGAAATTGCCACTGCTCAATATTTCAAACTAAAAAACAAGAGACATAATTCTACTCTACTAATTTGTAGAATGGAAACTGCAATTTAGAATATGCAGAGACATGCAATAAGAAAAACCAAAAATGCACAGTGATTTCTAGGGAAACCCAACTGGGGAAAAACCCCTCAAGCCTCTTTGCATTTATCAATTGAATAGAGAAACTATTACTATTTCTAGCTCTAGCTCTGATATCAACCTACAAAAGAATGATTGTTCTCTCTACTCAATGAGAAACTATGGCCAACACTTATCCAATTATTTTCTCACCAAGCCTCCTATTTCCTTGTGCAAATATTGAGGAAATCGGCCTTAAAATATAGGAATTTCCTCCAAATTGATTGTGCAATTCCCAAGGATTGATATTCTAACTCATGCAACACCTATACACTCAAAACTAGTCTACAACTGATGTTATACTACTCTATCATCTCCACTTCAACTAAGGAACTCGAATTCCTTGCATGCACTATCTATTTTGGGATGATTAATCAATTAACTCACGAATATTTGAGTTAGACTATTGTCCCACTGCATAACTAACCTTTAACTGACTTTATCAATAATTAGAGGTTAGTTAATTGAATACAACTGAAAATAACTGAATTGGATTACTAAAATTTAGCAGTCATGCATGCATAAATGAACTACAATCCCTGTAACTCAAATTTAATGAGCTAACTGAGTGACATGATCCATGTCACACTAGTTAAGTGCCTCCAAGTTGTCTTGCTGATGTGGAAATTCGATTTATTCAATTTGACTAAGGCTAAAGTCAAATTGAGCCTTTCTTGATACAATTTTTCAACACTCCCTCTTAGCAAGAACGAGATTTTTCACCACCCTTATTCTGCACCTATGGAATTGGAATTGACCTCTTGACAATGCCTTTGTCAAGATGTCAACATCCTTCTCCTCAATTGGAATGTATTGTAGCAACATAATTATCCTCTGCACATACTCCTGCAAATGATGATATTGAATATCAATTTGCTTGAACCTTTCATGAAATACGAGATTCTCAGAGAGCTTAATGTAGCTCTAATTATCGCAATATATCACTGTTAGATCCATCTCCTGAATGAAAAGACCCACAAGTATTTTCCTCATCCATATGGCCTCACATGTTGCTTGAATTGTGGACATTTATTCAACCTTTGTTGAGTTGAGCACCACAGACCTCTACTTCCTTCAATACTAGGCAATAGTTGTGGACCCAACACTGAATATAGCACCTAAATTACTTTTCATATCTTATGGACTCCCTACCCAATCGACATCGGTGAAGCCTTGGATCTTCACTCCATCTATCCTCATATACCATAATACATACTTGGTAGTGCCTCTAAGGTACTATAACACATGCTTTGTTGCTTTACAATACAGCTTGGTAAGACCCAAAATAGCTTGACTTAGTTGGTTTACTGCATAGCACATGTCGGGTCTTGTGTTCACAATATACATCAAAGACCCCACAAGCTACTTGTAAATGGTAGCATCAACCTCTTCACCTGAAGTGCCATTCTGCTTCCTCTAGTTTGTAGCTAGAGGTATTTCCATGGGGTTACAATTCTCCATGTGAAATCTATGAATTATTTCATATGCATACTTTCCCTGAGACACAAACAATTCACCATCACCTTGCCATACTTCTAGCTAGAGGAAGTAATGCACTAGACCCATGTATTTCATGTCAAATTCCCTTGCAAGATCCTCTTTGAAAGAGTGGATCAGCTGCTCATCACCTGTCAATATTAAATCAACATATAAAACAAGAATAAGCAACTTACCATCTACCACAATGTGATAGAGGTATGGATCTTCTTCACTTTTAGTGAAGCCCAATCCACTAAGATAGTTGTCAATCCAAGTATACCATGCTCAAGGCACATGTTTGAAACTATAAAAGTCTCTCCTGAGTCTGCACACATGTGAATCTCAATCATATGTCTCAAATCCTTCCAGTTTCTCTATGTAAATTTCCTACTCAACAACACCATTGAGAAAGGCGGTCTTCACATCCATCTAGTGTATTTTCCACCCCATCTACACAGCCAATGCTAGAATGGATCTAATTGAGGAATATCTTGCAACTAGTGCAAAATTTTCCTCATAGTCCACTCCCTCTATCTAAGAGAATCCTTTGTCCACAAATCTGGCCTTGTACTTCTCAATGCTCCCATTAGCCATATGGTTCACTTTGTAGATCCCTCTAGAACCAACCACTGACTTCTGGTCTTGGCACCACCTCCCATACGTTGTTCTTCATGATGTATTTGTATTCTTCCACCATGGCATTAACCCAAACAGGTGGAGAAACTACTTCCTCAAATGAGGGAGGCTTTGTCATGAGAGCCATGTACTCATCTTACCTATCAAGTCTTTGTCATGAGAGCCATGTACTCATCTTACCTATCAAGTGACCTCCTCTACCTATGTTGTGATGTAGGGGCTTGCCTCCATAAACTACACAATCATGGAAGGAAATCGAGCCTTGATGATGGAAACTGCACAATCCATAATGGCAGCAAAGTCTTGAGCTCAATAATTGTGCAGTCATGGATGGCATCCCAGCACTAATCTTAGAAAATGTGCAATCCTTTTCTTGAGCTCAGAAGTTGCGAAATGCACTCATCCGAGAAGTTTCCCAATTCTCCAGAATTGCACAATATTACTTCGCAATGTGCATGAAAAGTTTCCCTAAAAATCAAAAAAGAAAAAAAAGAAGAAAAAAAGTGAAAAAATAATCCCCAGAAAATAGGGATTCATCATTAGTTTCCAAAAGGTGGCACAGTCCCTATTTTATAAATCTCCTTTATTTTAGGTATGTGTATCATAGACACTAATCCATCCAAATATATTTAATTGACACCACTAGAGATCATTTTTACATTCGAACTTGGAGCTCTATCATTCCCAATAATATCAAGAAGCCTTCAATGGAGTTTGCATCGCTTTTTTGGGTGAGTTTTGCTTTTGTCACATTTTTCTGCTTTTTCTGTCGTTTCGCTTTTGTGAGTGTTGCTTTTCTTGTTTCTCTTCATGGTTGCTAGCCTTTAAACATATATTAGCTTGTAGAAGTGTTGATTAAGTTTTTCATTTGCCTTTCATAAGTGTCATATCAATTTTCTTATTTTTCACACCACTGATCATCGTTTCAGCGACTCTCCTTGCATATTTGTTTTTTTCTTTATGTTTGTTGAGTTTCTACAATTGATTCACATTGATCTATCCATACTTAGTCATATCCATACTTTAACTTGCATTATCTCTTAGATCTACTTGTTCTCTACACCCTCACCAGGCAGATCTGCACTTCACTTGGCCATGCAATGCCTTACCTAGCTGGCCATTGCTCTAAGGCTCAAGATGAGAGCTTGGCCTTTGAGACTGCACATTGTCTAGTACAAGATGGCCCAACTGCACATTATGCATTTTCAGGGCTCAGTCTTGCCACCTTGGCCACTGAGACTGTGCAATGCGTAGTCTCTCCCTGTCACTGCCCAATTTTAACCCTACATTGTGCAGTCTCAAGCATCAAGTTGCATCATTGGTTGTTGATACTGTGCAATGTGCAGTTCCCTCAACCATTCTCCCTCCCTTACTCCTGAAAATTACGCAATCTCTCTCATTAGTCCATTTGTTTTCTGCCTGATCTTACTTTGAAAGTGGATTTGCAAAAGCTAATTTATTCTTGCCATGAGTGCCTTTTCCCTCCCACGGGTATCAAAGTTGTTGAGCACTTCTCTCTAGCAGTCACTGTTATCATGGGACCCAAGAGATTTGCCTCAAAAAATACCACCAAAAGCATCACTGGGGAAGCAGTTGAGAGCATGCCAATAAACTTTTCAGTATATTCAGACACTCAATTGGATGTGGAAAAGGAATCTGATCTTATATGGTAGAAAGTGAATGAATCTTTTTCAGAAAAGAGCTTCCAAGTAGATCTAGAGGACCGAAAGGTATACATGAATGTACAGAAATCAGGGTGACAGAGGGTTTGATGTAGATATCCATCCTTCCCATGTGCAAATGTTATCAGCTAGATTGTTTCACATATTGATGTGAAGGCTATGACTATGAACAGTGCCAACAGACAAAATATTGCTACTTTTCTGGCATTATATTACCATATTATGTACCATTTGACAGTGCCAGAAGCACTCGTGGATTCCTAATTCTACGCCACCAACAACTATGTGGGAATGAAATACATTGTTAAAAGCAGGATGAAATAGCCATCAAAGTTTCGATAGACAACCACCAACACTTACAAGACAAAGTATCTCGGTAGGGCCTATCAGTTGTTGATCATCTTAGCTTTTAAAATCTATGGTCAGCAAAGCATGGAGACCTTTCCTGAAGGGTGGGCAATCTTATTGAACTAGGTTGTGAACAAGGGGAAGTCGTTCAACTGGTCAGAGTTGTTGGCTCGACAATTAATTATCTATGTAGTGAAAGCCCTGTATCCTCCCAAAGAAAGGAAAGCGATATTTTACATGTCTACATATGTACTGGATGCAATATATGCACAAAATTCATTCCCTATCATGAACTGGACTTGGACACCTCGAGACCATATCATGGACATCCACTGCAGATTTCTCTCATATTGTAGCCACAGAGGAGCTATGGAGAAGCTAACTGACCACTTCCTCATTCTTCTATACAAGATGATCTTTGAGGAAGAACCACCTTGCATGTCACATGGGGAAATGGAAACAGTATCGAAGATTGCATATTGGTTTGCCTCACTGGATGGCACCTTCCTTAGAGTGTTCGATGGTTAGAATTCACCGCATCTTTTATCAAGGTATGCCACCGACAAGATTGTAAAGCAAGAATTTTCATATCATATCTCCACAGGGTTGTCAGCAGCTTTGCACAGGAAGAATAAAGCACCTTAGCCAACTCTTCCTATGCAAATTAGATTGTACGAGATAAAGAACCTGAAATTCATGGATACCGAAGGAAAGGTGATAGAGAAGTTTGTATTCAGTACTCAAGACATTAATCTATATGACCCCCATGGTATTTACAAATACCATTGTGCGAGAATTCACTTCCAGTGACTCAGTAGTACATTTCACTGGTAGGAGTAGGATCCATGGAGGAATTTCTATAATGCCTCTAAGTCCCGCAAGCTGGTTCGTTTTGCAAGAACTTCACAGGTGACTCCATAGAAGGAAGCTACTCCGGAAGCAGTTCTAGCATAACGGATAAACCATGTGCAAGATAAGGGGAAGAGAAAAGTTTCTTATAGTCTAGGGGGAGAATGAAGTCCTAAGATGAAAGTGGATCCAGCTATTATGAAAGAAGCTTTAGGAGTAGAGGCAAAAAGGAAACAGAGGATACAAAGAGAGAAATGGAGGAAGAGGGAAGAGTAGCGGAGATTGGAGGAAGAAAAGCATAAGAAAGAACAAGAAGAGAAGAAGAAGCAGGAAGAAGAAGAAAGGTGAAGTGCAATAGCATAAGAAATAGTGTAGAAACAAGTTGAAGAGTGAGAACATAACCGAAAACCAACAAAGGAGGAGAATGGACAGGTGCAGGACATGGAGCTTTCTCTACAGATTGAATAATTAATAGAGATCATAGACATGGAGGAGGAATCAGTGTTGTAGAATCAAGATGTTTACCTAATGCCAAACACACAATAGGTCATCATTCCATCTCCACCACCTCCAGCAGCAGAGTCAGATCTAGACGAGGAAGGGGAAGTTGTTCCTCTTTATGATGATCTAGTTATGGACACGTACAATTGATCATACGTCTAAATTCAAAAGAAAATCGTACAAGCGCATAAGAAGAATTTTCTGGATAACCTCGTATCTCCTTCTTTTATGAGACAAAAGGTGATTGTGGCTGACACCAAGAAGAATCCTAATGTCATTGTTGCAGCCAACTTGGCCTTTGCAGGTGCAGCAAAGTCGAATAATGAGTTTTTGACGGTCGATAATAAGGAATTGGAAAATAACTTGCAGGATTCTAGGAAAGAGGTTGAATAGCTCCACATAGCAGCTCAAAACGCAGCTTCCGCACAGGTCCATCTGGAGGAAATGAAGGCAGAGATACTTGGTGAAGTTTTGACTCTTGGAGAGACCATGTGGAATCTCTATGAGGATATTATTACCATGCATAAGGTATTTGTCCATGTGCATGACTTGTTGTAGCAATGTAAATAATTTGTAAGAACTCTCAGGAATGTACAATCTCCAATCGTTGTCATGCATGAGTGGTCAATGCGATACAAAAGGACATTGCTTGACTTAGGCAAGAAAATGAAACAATAGGAAAAGTTGGAGAAAGAAAGAGTGTGGATGTTGATCCAGAATAACAAACAACTCACCTCATTCATTAGTAACATTCAGGCCTCGTATGCATGGTTATACAATAGTCTAGATTTCTTGGTGAAATCCCATAGGATCCCATCAGTTGGCTCACTCACTGAAGCCAAGCCTAGGAACCAATTCAAGAAGAAGAATGAAGAATACTTGGAGCAGCATACGCAAATTTCCACTAAGGAATATTTGGAGTTGAACAGACAAAAAATATAGAACTACATCGGTGGCCTTGTCCAAGTGAGAACAATGTTTCTCATGCTCTAGAAGGAAGTTCAAATTGGTTCCAAATCATTGTACCTAGATGCCATGAAGGCTATAGTTTGCTTATATCCAGACACCATGACACAGTTTGGGGATGTCATTGCATAGTACCAAGCTTGGCATCGATACATGAATGACAGACATCAAGTGGAAGTTCCCGAGCTTGAGTTTCCCCAAATTCAAGAATGATAGTATTTTGTCTTGTTAATTTGTTTAGTTGGCTCTACCTTATTTTGTCTTATATGGGTATGAGTGTACTGTAATATTATTTGTAATTAATTTGTCAATGGAATTCCAAGTGTCAATATTGGAATGTGAAGAGTCATGATGTAATGTGATTAGTTACTTTGTAAAGAAGTTGAAGAGTCATGAGGGAATTCCAAAAGTCACAAAGGGGAGTTGAATATTCACCCCCTCTTGTTATAAATAGAACCTCATAACTAATGTAAAGGGATTTTGGGGAGCCAAACTTTTGGCTAGGCTTAGGCTTAAAGTGAGGAGCTTTGGAGTTTGTGAAAGCCTTGGCTTCTCTGTAGTGTAGATGAAGTATATTTCTTTGGAGGAGCAAGTGATGTTGACTTCACGTTCCACTATTGGGGCTAGTGGTTCGTCAATGGTGTATGTATGATTGGAAATTTCACTTAATAAAGGCTCAGAGCCGACACATTTTCATGTATATGTTGTAAATATAGTAGGACTATTCTTGTTATGTTTTCAATGTATCTTATATAACTTACACTTATTCATATGAAATATTGTGTTTACATTGGTATGAATCTTTGTGAATGTGTGTTGTTCTATTAATTCATGCTTTTTAACTTGTGAACTATTTCACATATTATCTTATGATGACATTTATGCTCATGTGTTCCTTTCAAGTTGTGTACTATTACATGCTTTTAAGGGGATCACTTATTTTCCCTTTTATGTGGAAAAACCTTCATGCATTGCACTTGACTCTCTGTAGGGTCACACACTTGTTCTCACTAAAGTAATTATACATCACTCTATGTGGTATTGAAGCCAAGGCACGTCATTAAAACCCACTGCATCGACAATTGTGTCGTATTCCGGATGGGACTACTACACCAAATGGTGTGAGGTCTAATTGGGACTTCATATCGGGGAGATCCCCTTAATGTTGGCAAGTCCAGCACCGTTAACACATTTGTTCCACCTACATTAAACACATACCCTGTGGTGCTCCTCCCGTAATCTCCATCACCTGCCATATCTGTATAAACATATCCTTGTAGAGAAATGTTTGAACCTCCAAAACATAATGCTTGATTTGTGGTACCTCTCAAATACCTGATAATCCACTTCATTATCATCCAATGTTATTTCTCGTATTGTTCATATACCTGCATACAACTCCCACTGCATGTGCAATATCAGGTCTTGTGCATACCATTGCATACATTAAGATTACGATAGTTCATGTGTATGGAACTTTACACATATAATCCATCTCTTCTTTGGTCCTAGGACACATCTCCTTAGTTTGAAATCACTAGCCAAAGGTGTACTAACTAGTTTTTCATTCTGCATATTAAATCTTCCAACACCTTTTCTATGTACTCACTTTGAGATAATGTTAATTTGCAATTTTTCCTATCTCTAGTTATTTCCATACCAAGGATTTGTTTTGCAACACCCTACAGCAAGCATGTCATCTACATATAATAGCAATATAATATAGTTTCCATCATTTTTCCTTTTAAAATAAACACAATGTTCAAAGTGACATCTAGTATAACCTTGTTTAGACATAAACTTGTCAAATTTGAGATACCACTACCTTAGAGCCTGTTTTAAGCCATACAAGATCTTCTTCAATTTCACACTAATTTATCCTTCCCTCTGACCTCATACCCTTATGGCTATTACATATATATTTCTTCCTCTAAATCCCCATGGAGAAAGGTTGTCTTTACATCTAACTGCTTAAGGTGCAAATTTGTTGCCATTAGACTTGAAATAGTTCTGATTGAAGTCATTTTAACAATAGGAGAAAAAATTTCATCAAAGACTATACCTTTATTTTGTGCAAATCCCTTCACCACAAGTCTAACCTTATACCTCTGTTTACCTCCATCTTCTTCCTTCAACCTATATTTATTCTGCAATGATGTTTTACTAGAAGGAAACTTGACTAAGTCCCAAGTCTGGTTCTACATCAAGGAGTCCATCTCTTCTTCCATGGCATGCTCCCACTTCTTCATGGTTTCTACCTGCATTGCTTCTTCATATCTTTCTAGTTCACCATAATCAGTCAAAAATACATAATATAATAAAGGAGAGTATCATTCAAGGGGTCTACTTATCCTAGTAGATTTTCTAACAGCAGTTTGAGGTGTTTGAGGTGCTTGTTGTTGTTGTGGCTACTGATCATTCTAATTTTTAGGCACCTTTACTTTTTCTATGATCTTATCAAGCACTATGTATTCTTTGTTTTCCTTTTCCTATTTCTTTCCCTGATCTGATCCTTATAGAAAAAAATTTCATTGAATATGACATCTCTGCTCCTAATGATTTTTTTATTTTCATAATCATATAAGTGATAACCAAAATCATTTACACCATATCCAATAAAGGTACATTTCTTTGATTGTGTCTCAAGCTTTGTTCTATTTTATTTATTGGTGTGGACAAAGGCTTCACAATCGAAAGTCTTTAAAAATGAGTAGTTTACCTTTTTACCTATCCATGCCTCCTCTTGAATACCACCATCCAAGGAACTTGAAGGCCCTCAATTTATTAGATAAACAACAGTATCTACAACATCCGTCCAAAAGGGAAATCCTGGATACAATATCATGCACCTTGCACACAACATGATTGTCATATTCATCCTTTTTGACACACCATATTCATCTAGTTTTCCTGGAACTGTCTTCTCTCTGCGAATTCCATGCTCACAAAAGTAGTTATGAAACTCTTTGTTGCAGTATTCACCTCCATTTTCTGATACGAGACACTTCAACTTCTTTCTTGTCTTATTCTCAACCAAGGCTTTCCATTTGTTAAAAGTATCAAATACATCAGATTTATTATGAATACAATAAATCTAGGTTTTCCTAGTTGCATCATCAATAAAACTAACATAATAGTGAGAACCACTAAGAGATTATACCTGAGCAGGTCCCCATACATCTGTATGCACAAGCTCTAATTTTTTTATCTTATTTTCCTTCCCAACTCTGATAAATCTAACTCTCTTTTGTTTTCCATAAACACAATTTTCACATAAATCCAAATCAACATGCTTCATACCTAGCAAAAAATTTCTTGAGTGGAGAATATACATCCCCTTCTCACTCATGTGCCTAAACCTATGATGAAAGAGTGTCACATGTGCTCCTATGGAGGTTAAAGAATTAACAATCTTAGAAATAGTATTGCATAAATACAATGTACCAACCTATTGACAGTGTTGGACCTGCCAACAAAGGGGATCTCCCCGATGTGAAGTTCCAACTAGACCTCACACCGTTTGGTGTAGGAGTCTAATCTGGTATGAAGGCTCGGTTTCCATATACTCAGATATCTACCTTGGCTCTAACTGTCAGCACATGAGAGTGTTACGCTAGTTTCTTCAAACAACAAGGTATGTGTCCCTCATGAGTGCATAATGTAATTGTGTCAAGGTTCTCTTACAACAAAGTGGAAGAGTAAAGTGAGCCTCTAAGTGAGAGGTAGTAGTACCACCCAAGAAGATACACACGCAAACCAGAAAGGTTTGTCCAACACCCAGCAGAATAGTCCATAGTAGATGCGGAAGTCGTTAAAACTGAGGTGAAGGGGACAACACGTACACCACCCAGCGAAGTATTCCACATGGATGTGACGATCATTATAACCAGAAATCAAATATGGTTTTTTGAGTATCCCACAGAGTAGTTCACAAGGATGTGATAGTGATGATAGCCAATACACAAAGGTCATTTGTCTAGTATCCCGCAGAGTAGTCCACAATGATGAGACAGTGGTGATAAGAAATATAGCACATCTTCAACAATGTAAGTACTAAAATAACCAAAGTAGTTCAAATATATTAGTATAGGATAAGAAAACATGCATTACAAATGTTTAAAGAGTAGTCTTACAAACATATAAAAAACGTGTGAAAATGTTCTACCCTTAACAGGCTTCTGAATTAAGAAAAAGTCCCAAGACACATTTGAACACCATACATCACTAGTCCGAGTAGTGGGACATTGGAGCCACTCCTCACTCCTCAAAGAACAAACTATAAACTCTCAAGTCTATGTGGGAGGAGCCAAGGTGAAAATTCCTTGCTCATACAATGGGAGGGGTATATATAGCCAAGGGTGATTCTTTACCATTGTGACTCTTGGACTACCCTCGTGAATGTTCAACTTCCCATGACTATCCAACTGACATGACTCTTTGAATTCTGTGTGCATCCATTGGACTTCACTTTACATTATATCCAGTTACAACAGATATGGCCCATAATGGTGATGTGGTCGAGACAACTCGTGACACAACTCGACATGACACTACTGATATCTGCTGGCTAACTATGGTGTCCATGTCAAGTTGTTGCGTTGCTGAGTGATGGATGTAATCTTGGTGTTCTTTGTCTTTTCCTCATCATGGAATAGTGTTGCGGGGTCTTCAATAGTCTTGGTCTTGCTTGATGGTTCAATGCATGTGTTCCTTTCGCTTGTTGCTTGATATGCTTGGTACGTTCATCTAGCTGTAAGCAAGTCCTCTAGCATGTGCACTCCTTCTTCATATCGTTCTTCATCTCGACATGATCCATCAGTGTACCTATTCCTGCAATTCACTCATGATGGGATGACATCAAATCCAAAACCTCCTAGTCTAGTATGATGCATTGTTTTCATGTTTCAGGTGACAGGGAGGGAGGACAACTCCCTGATACAGCGCAGAGTGCAACTCAGGCTAGAATGAGGAATTCCAGGAGGACAACTACAAGGTGGGGACCTAACGGGAGACACCACCACGCAGTTTCCAGAGGGAAGATAGAGCGGGGCTACAGATGTACAACTAGATAGTTCTTAATAGTTTCCAGAGGGAAGATAGAGTGGGGGTGCAGAGGGACCTGTTGAGCATGACTATGCAATTTCTGGGAACAGTGTAGGAGAGGCAGCAAGGGAACTGCTAGACATGTCTACATAATTTCTGAAGGCAGTGCAGAGCAAGGCAGTGAGGATCATCTAGGCAGTTCTGTGCAATTTCTGATAACAGTTTAGGGAAAGGTGGCAGAGGACTAGCTGGGCATGTTTGCGCAGTTTTGGAGAACAGTGTAGACCTAGGTCTTAGAGAAATGTAGGCTCCTGGTAGGAAAGAAGGAGGCATGATAATTGTGCTTGAGAAATGCACAGTTCAGTTTATTCATGGAGGCAGTCTGCACAATTTTGGGAGGAAAACACATTATTCACCTCCGGGATTTCACAGTGTAGCTAACCTCGAGGACAACCTCAAGCACTGAACAGTGTAGCTCAGTCAGGGTCTAGTGGAAAAGGGTTGTTCAATCAGTCAAATATTCAGGAAAATGGTTGTGTCTACAGCAAGTGAACTTGTGCAGACTGACATTGTGATCATACACTTAGCATACTTGACGATGAGACAACATAGACCACCATGAAAACAAGACAAAACATGCCCTTGGTGAGGTTGTCTTAGAACTCAGAGCAACACACACGACACTTGTGATAGACCTTCAGATGACCGTGAAGACACTTACGCGACAGTGTTTACAACTTTGTGTGTGAGTATGGTGGGTGTTTACATAGCGAAGACAACCCAAAAACACAAAGACAAACCTTCAAACTCACCAAAATAAGATCACACGCATGACAAAGCAATCAGCATGCCAAAGACGACCATCGGTCAAACAAGAAAAAAGGTGGAAAGACTTCACAAGAGCTCATAGGGTGAGGTCGAGTGTTTGTAACCATCAAAGGAAAAGCCAAGGAAGGCTCTAAAATTGGATGCAAGCCAAAATTTTGGAGGGTGTTGAAGTCACTACAATACTTGGCAATGCACTAGTTGAATACCAGATTCCCTATTTTGGTTCATTTTCAACGCAAGTCCTTGGCCTTTCGGGGAGTATTAATTTGTTGTGTGGATCACTTCGACTTCCCCACTTACCCCATGAACAAAGATGGTTCATCTTTTACCGACTCAGTTGAAACAACACAAAATTTAGCGAGATCATAGTGTTTCAAATCAGGAAGGGTAATTTGGCTTGCGAGCTTAAGATTTTCAAAGTGTAGTTTTTCATCTCTGGTGTTGCTCCGATGCCAGCAGGCCTGGACAGTACCCCGGTAAACTCACGCAAGAACACAAG
Source organism: Pinus tabuliformis (assembly GCA_031772625.1). Classification (NCBI taxonomy): domain Eukaryota; kingdom Viridiplantae; phylum Streptophyta; class Pinopsida; order Pinales; family Pinaceae; genus Pinus; species Pinus tabuliformis. The sequence goes on from CM062818.1 coordinate 893,022,718, forward strand.
AATTGCTCCACTGCCAGCGACCCTAAACAATAACCTGGTGGAGTTTCCTGCTTCACCTCTCAGCACAGGAAGCCTTTCTCTTCTTTCCCCTTTGTTATTTTTGAAAGAGAATTTTGCATAAGCACTTATTTATTTTTGAGGCAGAAGAGGTATAAAGACATACTGAGAGCAAGAGAGTTCGTTCCTTCAGAGAAGCATATAAATAATTCTGATTCAAGTTTTCTCTTTTAGATTTTCCCCTTATCTGTTTCTACTATTTGGATAGGCTTGAAAACACCAGAGCATAAAAATAAGTATAGGCTTGAGGTTTCCTAGACTGGGCATCAGTTCATTGTTTGACCATAACATTCCTTATAGGCATATTTTATTTTTTTGTCAAGACTTCATCGACCAAAAGTTACAACCAGCCATAAAGAAGACAAACATAGGACTGGCCTAGCATTGTAGTGTCACAAGACTCTTTGAACTTCAACCACATGCACATTAAGAAGCCAGAACACAATGCAGGCACAACACGTATTCGCGTAGTGCAAAAAAATGAAAAATTGAACATGAAAAGAAAAACAAGATGAGAGGAAAGGCGTACACAATAAGGAAACAAAACTAGAAGACAAGAAAACAAAATGACTAAAGCAACAGGATGTAAAATAAGAAAACCATGATAGACTACAAGTGCAACATGAGTGCAAAGAAGGGAAAACTGAGATGCAACTAATCCTACTCATATCCTAACAACTAAACAGTTGGGGTTACGTGAAATGAAATTTCGTGTGAAGCCATTGTAGTCGCTACCGACTTGCATCCACAAAGATACAAGTGATTAAAATAGATAAAAAGTAGTGTGCAACAAAAAATACAAAAAATTGAACAAGTTACACATGGAAAGTAAGCTCTTTCCTGTGGGCAAAAATATGTGTCACAACCACCCAATACACATGCTTACCTCTATGGTGGATACCATTTCTAAACAAACCTCGGAAGCTTCTTGCGAGTGTATCCTTATCTATGCTGAGCTTCTTAGCAAGTGTGAGGAAGGATTGAAGCTTGTTACCTGCAACATTTCTTGCCAAGTAATATTGTTCCAGCCATTCAGTGATCGGATCATCCTCGTGATCTTTGAAAAGATGGATTTTTGATTTGATAGACAGGATCATAATTGGAATCTCATAAGGAAAAATAAATCTGATCATCCTCAAAAGTCATGCCAAGATAGTGAGGACCTACCATAACCATCAACGCAGGTTGAAGTGCCTCATATTCTTAACGAAAATCTGAAGAGAGAGATGTTAAAAAATGAATATCAGAGAGCGCAATGAAATTGTCCTTGGATGTGATGATGGGAAAATGATAAGCCGAGTGATAGTCACCCAAGATAGAGGAATGATCAGATGAGTTGGTTGAGACATCAGATTCCCAGTTTGAAATGAACAAAGAAAAATTCATTTGAACAGCCTTGTGAACGTTTTGAACAATGGAACCAAGTTTGTTGTGAGATAGGCATGATAGACCACCTTCCTGCAACTGGTGAAAAATTGCGTAGGAACCATGGTCATCACAAGAATTTAAAAAAGATGTCAACACTGTGAATGCATGAAACCAGTTGGGGCATGGTGAATGGAGAGGAAATTGATTTGTGTGATAGCTTGTGTACTCATCATCACCTAGGGAGATTTCTGGTGTGATGAGCGGATAGATTTGCAATGCAGGGATCACAAGAAGACCGAGGAGTTGATCATGAGAGGAAAATTCGATAAGTATGATTGCGGGAAAAGACAGTATTTGAGATGATAGACTTCACAATTCCATAATTTCATGAGAGACAGATATTCCCAACCCGAGTTTGATGTAAGATATGTGCATGAAGATAGAGGTGTTGTAACATATTCGTGGATTCGATCATAAGTAAAATTTTGAAAATTTGAAAGATCACACCCAAAATACCAAAAAAAAATTAGACGGGGATCCACACTCAATGAAACCATGCAAATAGACGGATTGTGCATGAGAAACTAGATCTAATTTAGTTCAGGGAGCTTACCAGAGTCACAAGGTCCTGACATAACCATCAATGGACGTTGAAGTGCCTCAACTCCCTGGTACGTCCCAGAACTTTCCAGAATTGCATAATCATATTTTGAAGCTTGACCCAGATCATGCATGGATTGACAATGGATGTTGTTGTTGATTTCAAAACTGATCTTAGTATGGCAACCATTTCTATCACATGTTGAACTAGTTTTTTCAGCTTTAGCAAGCTGACTTGAAGAGTTGTCGTCATGCAAGAGAAGAGATGACGAAGAATGGGAAGTACGCTCTGTGATTAGACTATTTTCAACTTCATCATGGATAGCCTTGTAGGTTTTAACCCTGTAAAGAAATTACCTGCATACAAATTCTAAAACACAGAAAATAAGCAATGCGAGATCATAACACATAAAACACATATACACAGAGATTTTCCCCTGGATCCCAAAACCGGGACTACCAGCTTGATTTTTCATTATGTTCCTTTCAATGTTACAATACATATTTATACATTTCGAAGCATCCAATATCATGGACCGAAAACCATCACGTCCAATACCATGGACCGAAAACCATCGCGTCCAAAAAAACATGTGCGAAAATCATGCACAAAACCATATTTGGGTCCACCCAACCTAACATAGGGTCCAAAACCAAAATTTTTCAGGGCGCTGCCTCGGACCCCATAAACTAGAGTTACTGGTGCCCTTCAAACCCCTTGTTAACTACATGGAAAGAATATAACACAACCCAACAAGCCTCACTTCCTTGTGTCAATTGAGGAGATAACTTATCGGATGAAGAAACAAGAGAACGTGCAGTATCTCCAATGCATGTAAATGCATTGTGAATGGTGGGACACACAGGCAAGTGAGGTGAAGAGGAAGTTTCGATATAGATGTCCTCTTTGACCGGAGCACATTCTAGATATGAATTAGAGTCTTCATGAGAATACAGAAGATCACATGATGTGTTTGGGCATTCGTCATAGCATATGGAAGCATGAGAGTGATGATTTCCCAAGACTAGGGGTTGATCAAAAGAATTAATTATACAAGATGGTCCACCGAGATTAGAAGATTGATAATCATTCAAGAATGGAAGATAATTGTTTTGATGTGCACAATTTTGAAACAGAGGGGTAATATTGATAATGTCCTCACCTTTCTGCTCCTCTTCTTATGTAATGTGACTGCCTGATGCCTGATCGCAATTTGATCCAGCAGCTTGAGAATCATGAGAATGTGAACAGCTAGATGGTGAAATGGATTGATCAAGTGAGTCATGGTACAAGGAGTCATGGCTTGTAGATGATGGAGGATAGTAGAGATCCAAATCAGAATCGAGACTTGAGTTATGCACGGTGGCATCCTATTGAGGAATGGAGGAGTGAGTCTTCTTTGTAGGATTCCTGAACCATTCTGGGATTTCCTCCATTGAAGCGGGAGACGGATGAGAAGATGGACTGGGGACATGTTGCACAAACTTCTCAAATTTGCAATCACCACAAGGGGGCACCCACAGCAAGGCCGGAAAGGGAGGAGGACAAGGAACAATGGGGGTGTTGAGCTCCTCCTCTACAATCTGAGGTGCCTCATGATCCGCAAGAGTTGAGGAGGAAGGGAAATCAGGAGGTTCACCGTATTGCGAACTATGAACCAAGAATTTAAACTCTTCTCTCAAGAAGTCAAAGTTCACAAGTTGTTCAAGAATTTTGTAACGGTAGTGAAGGAAGCAATTAGAAAAGTCCTCAACTGATTCATCAGGCTTCATGCTTAAACGACATATTTTTTCACGGAAATCTCGGTGGCTATACTCATCGAACGTTTTAATCATAATTTTGGCAAGCTAACCAAATGAATTGATAGAGAGAAAGGGTAATGTGTAACACCAATGTTGAGCATGACCTTCGAATGTGATGGTGAGTAATACACTCTAGACATCTTTGTACTCTATCTTGTGGTATAGGAAAACATTTATAACTTGGCACACATGCATACAAAAAGATGGTTCACCCTCACCACTAAACTTTAACTTGCAAAATTCATGGATAACATCCACGGGGATCACACTTTCAAAATTTGTAGAAAGACATCATGGGATTATGATGTCAAGAAGAGCCATTTTTAAATAATATATTCAAACCAGACTCTACAGCCACAACCTGTCGTCTAGCCCTCCTTTTAGCACCATTTTTTTTACAGTGCTGGACCTGCCAACAAAGGGGATCTCCCTGATGTGAAGTCCCTACTAGGTCTCACACTATTTGGTGTAGGAGTCCCATCCAGTATGAAGGCCCAGTTTCCATATTCTTATAGATCCGCCTTGGCTTTAGCTGTCAGCACATGAGGGTGTTACATTGGTATCTTCAAACAGCAAGGTATTTGTGCCTAGTGAGTGTGTAATGTAACTATGTCAAAGTTCTCTTACTACAAAGGGGGAGAGTAAAGTGAGCCTCTAAGTGAGAGGTATTAATACCACCCAGGAAGAGACACACGTGAACCAAAAAGGTATGTCCAACACCCAGCAAAATAGTCCACATCAGATGCAATAGTCGTTAAAACCAAGGTGAAGGGGACAACATGTACACCACCCAGCAGAGTAGTCCACACAGATGTGACGGTCGTTATAACCAGAAAACAAAGATGGTTTGTCGAGTATCCCACGGAGTAGTCCACAAGGATGTGACAATGGTGATAGCCAATACACAAAGGTGGTATGTCTAGTATCTCACAGAGTAGTCCACAGGGATGAGACAACAATGATAAGCAATACAACACATCTTCAACAATGTAAGTACTAAAACAACCAAAGTAGTTCAACTATCTTAGTACAGGTTAAGCAAACATGCATTACAAATGTTTAAAGAGTAGTCTTACAAACATCTACAAAACATGTGTGAAAACATGTTGGCCTTAACAGGCTTCTAAATTAAGCAAAAGTCCCAAGACACATATGTACACCATACATCACTAGTCTTAGTAGTGGGACATTAGAGCCACTCCTCGCTCCTCAAATAATAGACTACATACTCGCAAGGCTATGTGGGAGGAGCCAAGGTGAAAATTCCTTGCTCATATAATGGGAGGGGTATATATAGCCAAGGGTGATGCTTGACCCTTGTGACTCTTGGACTACCCTCATGATTATTCAACTTCCCATGAATTTTCAACTGACATGACTCTTCGACTTATGTATGTGTCCATTGGACTTTACTTTAAATTACATTCAGTTACAACGGATATGGCCCATAATGGTGATGTAGCTGAGACATCTCATGACATAATTGACATGACACTATTGACATGTATTAGATGATTGTGGTGTCCATGTCAAGTTGTTGCAATGCTGAGTGATGGATGTACTCTTGGTGTGCTTTGTCGTTTCCTCCACATGGCATAGTGTTGCGGGGTCTTCGATGGTCTTGGTCTTGCTTGATGTTTCAACAAATGTGTTTCTTTCGCTTGTTTCTTAATATGCTTGGTACGTCCATCCAACTACAAGCAAGTCTTCTAGCATGTGCACTCCTTCTTCATCTCGTTTTTCATATCACCATGATCCATTAGTGTACCTGTTCCTACAATTCACTCATGATGGTATGACATCAAATACAAAACCTCCTAATCTATCATGATGCATTGTTCTCGTGTTTCGGGTGATAGGGAGGGAGGAAAACTCACTGAGACAACGCAGAGCGTAGCACAGGATTGAATGAGGAATTCTGGGAGGACAATCTACACTATTAGGAAAAACTGTGCACTAACCACTAGGAGGCAGAATTGCGCAGTGAAATTCACCAGTGCCAGATGCAAGGTGGGACCCTGTTGGGGGACACCTTTGTGCATTTTCCAGAGGGAAGACAGAGTGGGGCTACAGAGGGACAACTGGACTATTCTACGTAGTTTCCAAAGGGAAGACAGAGCAGGGCTATAGAGGGACCTCCTGATCATGACTGTGCAATTTCTGGGAACAGTGCAGGACAGGCAGCAAGGGAACTACTAAACATGTCTACCCAATTTCTAAAGGCAGTGCAGAGCAAGCCAGCAAGGGTCATTTGGGCAGTTTTGCGTAATTTCTGAGAATAGTGCAGAGCAAGGTAGTAGAGGACTAGTTGGGAATGTCTGCGCAGTTTTGGAGAACAGTGCAGACCCAGGTCTCAGAGCAGTGCAGGCTCCCAGTAGGTAATAATAAGGCATGATGACTGTGCTTGAGAAATGCACAGTTCATTTTGGTAACAGAGACAGTCTTTGTGCAATTCTGGGAGTTATACAGGCTGCTCACCTTTGGGATTGAGCAGTGCAGTTGGCCTGGAGGATAGCCTCAAGCATTGTGCAGTTCTGGACACCATAGCAGGGTCACTACGGGCTGAGACTACATAGTGCAGCTCAGTGGGTGTTGGGTCCCTATAATACTAGTGATTACCCATTACTATTATAGTTATACCCCTTATTTATATTGTTGTGCCCCCATTACCCCCATATTGTTATTAATGTGCCCATAGAATCCCTCCATTGTTATTTTTGTGGCTTTATATTATTATTGTTAGGTCAGCTGGATTATATTGTGACTCCATAGACTCCTATATATAGAAAGGAGGTTTTGTCATTTGTATCATCGAAGAATTGTTCATTTATGTAATGTAAAGGAGGTTTCCCCTCGAAGAGGCTGAATTCTAAGGCGTGGATCTCTCTTTTTTATCTTTTTGTGAGCTGGTTTCATAACATTTGGTATCAGAGCTAACATTTGGTATCAGAGGTATAAGTGATATTTTTACCATAACGAATCATTTTTCCAGCTAAATGTATCAGACGTACTGGAATCTTGTTGTAGCTTTCGAATAAGTGCCCACACTTCTTCGTCATTCTTCCATTCCTCCCTTACTTCATTTGTCCAATCTGGTTGGATGATAGAAATAGCACACAAAAATGCTTCCACATCCTCATCCTTCCTTGAGAGTGCATCTGCCACCACATTTTGCTTCCCTTTTTTGTAGATGATTTCAAAGTCATAACCCAACATCTTTGTGACCCACTTTTGTTGCTCTTCAGAGGATAATCTTTGTTCTAAAAAGTATTTAAGGCTATCATGATCCGTTTTTACCTTGAAGTGTCTTCCCATTAGGTAGGGTCGCCATTTCTTAAGTGCATGGAGTATTGCCAACATTTCCTTCTCATAAATAGCTTTGTTTAGAAACTTTCCCTTGATTGGACGACTTTCAAAAGCAATGGGTCTTTCATCTTGCATTAGAACAGCACCAATTCCATTTCCTGAAGCATCACATTCCACAATAAAGGTTTTTGTGAAGTCCGGTGTAGAAAGGAAAAATTATATTGGAACCAGAAGCAGTTATAGAAACAAGAACTCGACAGCTACGAAATCGATCAATTTCAGAGTACCTTATCAAGTGGAAGAACTTATCCGCTGAAGATTCCACATGGGAGGATGAGAATTTTATGCAGAAGTATCCAGAACTACTCAAGCGTTGAGGACAACACTTTTTTGAAGGAGAGGGCATGTTGGGTCCCTATAATACTAGTGATTACCCCATTACTATTATAGTTATACCCCTTATTTATATTGTTGTGCCCCATTACCCCCATATTGTTATTAATGTGCCCATAGAATCCCTCTATTGTTATTTTTGTGGCTTTATATTATTATTGTTAGGTCGGTTGGATTATATTGTGACTCCATAGACTCCTATATATAGAAAGGAGGTTTTGTCATTTGTATCATCGAAGAATTGTTCATTTATGTAATGTAAAGGAGGTTGCCCCCTCGAAGAGGTTGAATTCTAAGGCGTGGATCTCTCTTTTCTATCTTTTTGTGAGCTGGTTTCATAACAGTGGGGGCCCGATGGAAGAGTTTTGTTTGGTCGGTTAGATATTTAGGAAAATGGCTAAGTGTCAATAACAAGTGAACTTGTGCAGACTGACATTGTGATCATACACTTACCATACTTGACGATGAGACAACCTAGACCACCATGACAACAAGACAAAACATGCCCTCGGTGAGATTGTCTTAGAGATGAGAGCAACAAGCACGACACTTGTGATAGACCTTTGGATGACTGTGACGACACTTGCACGACAGTGCTTACAACTTTGTGAGTGAGTACGATGGGTGTTTACATAGAGAAGACAACCCAAACACACAAAGACAAACCTTCAAACTCACCAAAATAAGATTGCAAGCATGACAAACCAATCAACATGCCAAAGATGACCGTTGTTCAAACAAGCAAAAGGGTGGAAAGACTTCACAAGATCTCATGGGGTGATCTTGAGTGTTTGCAACCATCAAAGGAAAAACCAAGGAAGGCTCAGAAATTTGAATGCAAACCAAAATTTTGTAGGGTGTTACAGCCGTTACAACACAACCTTTTCTCCTTTGCTATTATGAGGGCTCCTTTAATGACCTTCCAAGTTTTTTATGTAAAAGTAATTACATAGCCTTCACCTCCCAACTGCCCTATTGAAATTAGATTTTTCTTCAGATCTGGAACATGCCTTACCTCCTTCAATATCCATTGATTTCCATTCTATTGCTTTATTAAAACATTACCCATTTCAACGATTTTACAGGGTTTATCATCCCCTAGACAAACCTGTCCAAAATCTCCTTAAACATAGTGATGAAAATGTTTCATGTCAGGTGTGGCATGGAATGAGGCCCCTAAATCTACCACCTAGGCATCAATAATATTCTCTAATGAAAGAGTCAAAGCATCTTCAATACATCACCTGTCAAATTCATTTCATGATTTTTATCTTGTTGTCCATCTCCTTCTTTTCCCTTCCGATATTTGCAGTCTTTCTTCAAGTGTCATTTCTTCCCACATTTCCAGTCACTACCCCTGATCTGGATTTGGATCTTCCTTTTCTTAACTTTCTCCGATTTCCTAGGCTCCTTCCTTTTTCCATTTTTCTTCCCCTAGTCTTTGCAATCAAAGCATTACCTGATGTCTCACTCGATATTTTCTGTCACGTTTCCTCGTTAAGGATGGCAACAACAACATCATCAAACTTTAAAGCACTAGATCTAGAGACAGAGTTACTAATAGCCATAACTAGGCCATTCCAACTTTCTATCAATGAGCACAAAAATAACATACCCTAACTTCATCATCAAAATTTACCCCTACATAACTTAATTGACTGGTAATTTTGTTAAATTCATTTAAATGATCAGCTTCAGATCCACCTTCTAACATCTTCATATTAAATAGACGCTTCATAAGAAATACCTTATCTAAGGCCAAAGGTTTTTCATATAGTTTAGTCAATTTCATCATTAAACCTTTTTTTTCATTTCCTTTTTGAAATGTTGAATGTCATTGATGCTTCCAGACACAGTCACATCGTTCCCAGTGCCTTTCTATCAAGAATCTCCCATTTTGGATTTGTCATACTCGTTGGATTCTTGGATTTTTTGCTCAATGGTAGGTACAGATCTTTCTGATAAAGATAATATTCCATTTTCATCTTCCACAACTGGTAATTTTGTTCGTTAAATTTCTCGACCCTAAACCTACCATCTTTCGCCATTTCTCCCACTTGAACCAAGAACCCTTCTCTCCTGTGAATTTATCATCCAAATAGATCTTCGACTCTAATACCATTTGTTATAAACTAATTAATGGAGCAATGAAATATACAAAATATTGTGGAAACCCAAATACAGAAATGCATAAAAAAAGAGAGACACAAATATACATGGTTCACCTAGTTTGGGCTACGTCCACAGAGAAATAACCAGTCGTTCCTTTGATTTTATCTAGCAAAATGAAGAGATACAACCTACAGCAGATCTCTTGTAATTTCCTCTTCGCTCCCACACAGTCTCCTCTGTCTTTCTTGCTCAAAATAATAATACACAGACACAATAAAATTCCCTCATATAAACCCAGGGTTGCCTTCTAGGGAAAAAAAACCTAAATTTGCATAACTTCTACTGCCAGGTCATCCGTCGAATGAATGACTCAGATTGACTATGAAATTACAATATTTTACAAGGAAATTTTTCATATATTTTTAGCTTCAGGGGCACTACCCCCTAACCCCTGTTAGGGGGGCTCCAAACATGCAGTCCCCCCTCGGACCCCCAAGGAAACAATATTGGGGGTGGAAGCCCCCCCACACCCCCCCATCAGGGATTGGGATCCAAGCATGGTTGAAACAAAACCTTTGAATCAAGTAGATAAACAGGCTCCACTTATAACATCAAATATGCATTCAATAATATTATGTAATCCTTTATTGTAACATGTGTATCATTTACTTCTATAATAGAATCTAAGCAATATTCCTTCATCTACTCTTGAGTAAAATTTTCATAGGCCATCTTTATTTCTCTTAATATAACATTTTCTCCCACAAATATTGAATCATTTTATTGAGGCTAGTCTTCCATACCATAGCTCGTAAGGGATCTTATTTCCCTTTACCCTTATGTGAACCTTATTTAGAATGTTTATTGATGTTTGGACATCTTCTCCCCAAAAGGTATGTGTCACTTTTGCTTCATTAAGCATTTCTCTTTCCATTTCTTTCATTATTTTGTTCATTCTCTCCACAACATCGTTTTGTTCTGAAGTTATTACAACCAAGAATTTCCTCCTAATTATGTGTTCTTATAAAAATTATCAAACTCATCTAAGGTAAATCCCCCCCCCCCCCCCCCCACAATCTTATCTTGAACATTTGATCTCCAAACCCATCTCATTTTCTACTTGGGCCTTGAATATTTTAAATTTTTCAAAAGCTTCATATTTTTCCTTAAGAAGATAAACCCAAGCCATTATTGTGAAATCATTAATTAAGAGCATGAAATTATCTCACCTCGTTGAGATTGTTTTTTTATGAGATATGTATGAATAATTTCCAATGGCCTTGATGTATAATGCTCCTTTTCTTTGAACTATACCTTGGTTTGCTTTCCAAATTGACATGACTTACAAATGATATCATGTGCCTTTGATATTTTTGGAATATTTCTCATTTCCTCCTTTTTCTTAGATTTACTAGATGATGAAAGTTGATATGTCTTGCTTATGCCACATCCATATTTCTTCCTCCTTTACCATATGATAACTTTTTGTGCCACCTTCCAGCACATAGACATTGCTTGAATTCCTTACTACCTTTACTATGATTTTCTCTTAAACTGCCTTCTTTAATTCACAATTATCTAACCTAAATATTAGTTCATTTCCTTCGTCACACATCTGACTAAAACTTAAGATATTTTCCTTAAGACCATCCACATATAACATATGATGAGCTTTGGTCTTTCCCTTTTCCAAAATCATTGTTCCTTTTCTCATAGTATTTGTTGGTGCATTCTTACCAAAAGTAATATTTCCTCTCTTTTTATCATTCAAGGAAACAAACTTTCTCTTTTCTATTGATTTGGTTCAAGGAAACAAACTTTCTCTTCTCTCTTGTTTTGATTCAAGGAAACAAACTTTCTCTTCTCTCTTGTTATTTACTTTGAACAACCATTGTTAATTTTCCATTGATATCTTTAATTTTTGGCATATAATGCAAATCCAAACTCTTCTACATCATTTGGCTTATTTGTACACGCCCTAAAGGGTTCTTATTCCCTCTCTTGCTTGCAAGGTATTAACATATTGCTTCTACACTCACTTTTCATATGTCCAAAGTTATTACATACATAGCATTCAATTTCATCAAAGAGAGAAGAAAATGCATTATTTTTTAACATATTATTAGTATGGGAACTTTTGGAGCTATACATTAAGAGTTTATCAGATATAACATTTACATTTCTAATATACCTATAGGCTCTAAAATTTGTAGCCTTATGACAAACTTTATGACATGAAAAATAGTAGCCATAGAAGAGATCTAGGTACCTTGGTGTGAATATTCTTCTTGATGGGATTGCTCTACGAGAATTTTTTTGGTTATTGGCTTGAGAATATTCAAGCTCTTGTTGCTTACCTACTCCATTATTGTTTGTGAAGCTGAATTGATTTTTTTGTTACTAAATTTTGACATCATTCCTTACCTTGCTTGGTTGGTAGCATAGCTCCTCGGTTCCTTTGTTCTTGATGTATCAGAACTCAATTCTCCTTTTTATTTTCCATGATCTTCTTTGTATCCTAGGCCTATATTGATTTATAGTAATCTTTAATTATTGAGAATATTTATAATAGTTTCAAAACCCTTTACAAATCTTAATTTCATATCCATTTGATCTCTAGATTTCTCCAGATCTTTTCGTAGTGAAACTACCTTATCTTCAAGCCTTTCACAATTCTCACTTTCTTTTATCTAGCACATAAGAATTTATTATATCCTCTTCTAGCTTTTTTTTTCAAAAGGATGATTACTTCATTTACGATACAATCATTCTCTTCATATGCTTCTAGTTTTTCTTTCTACTTTTGGTAGTTTACCCTTAGCCTGTAAATTTAATCTAAGGAACTAAGGATTTTTCCTTCCATATCAACTTCTATTTCAATCTCATCATCTTCTAGATCAAGCGTCTCTTGATTAGAATTTTGATATTCAAAGGCCATAAGAAACTCTTCATTTAAAATTGTATCAGATTCACTCACCTCTTCATCTTCTGAGGAGTTGTTATCTTCCTTCGAGTGGAAACTCTTCCTCTTAAAATATTTTCCCTTCTATTTCTTCTTAGATGTTTGTATTCCTTTGTATTCTTTGTTATCATTTATATTTATTTCTTGACATATGTACATTTATTAACAAAGTGACCTAATCTACCACAATTGAAACACTTCTAAGGTAACTTACTGTTGTATTTGCTTGATCCTTTCTTCGGATTTCTTATGAAATTAGCTTCCTCGGATTTTGACTCGTGATTGGAAAAATCATTATCTTTATTTTATTTTGACTTGTTTGAAGCTTTAAATGCTACCTCCTTTAGGTAAAGTTGTTCTCTCATTTTCCTCATCTCATATGCAGTTAAAATTCCAAGAAGTCCATCCATAGTTAATTTGTCCAAGTCCTGTAGTTCTTCTATGGAAGAGACCTTTGCATCAAGTCTAGAGGGTTGAGATATCAATACCTTTTGTACAAGTCTAGATTCCTCAAGTTTGTCACCAAGTCCTTTGATGTTATTTACAATCTCGTCTACTCTAATAAATAAACTTGTTATAGTTTCATCTTCATTCATTTTTAGGATTTCAAATTGTTTTCTTTGAGCTTGAATTTTTGCATGCTTTACCTTAATATCTCCTTCATAGTTTTTGAGAAGCTTTTATTACATGGTTTTAGTTGAATATCACTACATAACCTTGACAAATTATGATTCTATAAGACAACCCAAAATAGCATTCATAACTTTAGCATTATTCAATTTATTCTTCTTACCAACTTCATTAGTTGCAGGAGTCTATCTTATTAGGGTCTAGATGAGCATCTATCTTATGTTTCTTGGTACATGTGATGTTTCTTCCAACCTTTTATCGCATGTTCCCTTCTCACATGCCCAATTTCATGACCACTATCCCATCATACTAGGATCATTCTATATTAGAACCTTTTTCCCTTTGTATTTTATTGGTACAGTAATGATTAGCTCTTAGCAAATATTCCCTAACCCTTCGTGACCAAGGTTCGTGATCGTCTCCTTCACATACCAAATACCAAAGATATTTTTAATCCCTTAGCTTTGAGAGTTAGATGAATGACCCTCCATTACACATTGTTATGGCCTTGTCCCTATATCCATACCAGATATTGTCTAAACTCCTTAGTCTTGAGTGCTACAAGGTTAAGAACTCATGATCGTAGGTTGTGACCATGCCCTAACACACCACTCTAGTATACTACATTTGCAACCATCCAAGTACTATTACTTTAGCTCTAGGTTCTAATTTGTTAGTCCCTCAAGACTGCATGTCATGACCTTAACCCAAACATATCACTCAGGTAGACAAATCCCATAAAGATATAGAGATATTTAGCATGCCTGCATTTGTCGAAAAAATTCCATCATACTAGGACTCCTCATATCGAACAGATCTAATCCATGATATTTAAAACTCCCATTACTTGGTAGCACATTGTGGGACCACTAGGGTTGAGCCCCTATTTTTCTTCAACTAAAACCCAGAACCTAGGTTTTTCACTTTTCGCCCAAAACTAAATACACTAGAAAACATCACCAAACACATTCCTAGTGTAAATCCTAAGACCTCGATGTTTTCCACATCAATCCATCGTGGACCAATCAATGTATTCCACGTGGTCCTACTTCCATGTCATCTGCCACATCATTTCTTCCATGCCATATTTGATATCATCTTGGAATTTATATACAAAATTAGACTCTGGTGCCCAGTGCTCTAGTACAAGAGCCACCATTTCTACATCACCTATAAATTCACCTACCATGTCATATATTGTGACCAATCAGAGTCTACCATGTTTCTGATTGTTAACATTTTCTTTCCACGTGTCACCTACCATTCGTCCAATCAGCTCGTCAAAAATGTCATTTCCTCCTATAAAAACATTGGGCCTACCACCTATTGTCCATGAGGTGCCACATCATAATACTTCCATTTCATATCAGATCTCATGTCAGTTTAATTCCATACTTTAACCATCATGCAAATGTGTGCCCGATATGGATTTGGATTGTTGGATCAAGGTATTCACAACTATTGGATCCATCGTGTGCATAAGCGCACTTAAAACTCTACACATGTTGTGAGATCGATATTAATTTGGGTCAATGGATTGAAACATTTGAAACTGTTGGATCCATCGCTTGCATAATCACACTTTAAACTCCATGCATTTTTTCATACTGTTATTAGTCTGGGTTGTTGATCGTCATTCCCGATATAGATCAATTGTTGAACTTCTCAAGATAAATATTCATAAAAACACCAAATTTTAGTCCCTAAAACACCGATTTTATTTTAACTATTATGTATTCATGCCATGAAGAACACTTCCAACACCTTACTTGGCCTTCTTCTACTATGAATTGGCCTATTGTTGCTCGAATCACCCTATGTAGTCATCTGTTGTGTGAAATTTAGCGTTCCATGCATGTACATTATGGAAGCGCCAAATTTTATAGAACTACATAGAACTATACACTGCTCAACCCGCTATTGCTTAATCATTAGATTTGCCTTTGAAATCAATGGAAACACATACTACCAACCATGATGGTTTTTATCCTTAGTCTAATGCTCCACTGGTCACACCTTTTTTGGGAAAGTATATTTGTCTCAAAGAAACTCATAAAATAGAGGAGACAAACATATTTAGACATTTATTATGTAAGAGTATGTCCATGGAGGTGCTTAGGAAATGGACAACAACATATTTCTTTGGTATGTTAGGCTATTTTCCATGCTACATGTTACTAGAAAAGGGATGGTTGGGATGGGTTACTACTTCAAAAGTAGATGCCTAGAAAATCATACAAACCCATTAGCACTAGGGCTCCTGAGTTATTTTCACCAACAAGTGAACTATCAACTTTGATGCAACATCCAAGAAGTTGGTAGTTATCTTGGTCTTCATTTGTCCTAATGGGCTCCCTTAATTTTATGGTCGGAAAATGTCTTCTAAGAGATTAGAAATATGTTAGCCTTATTTATGAAGTGGAACTCTCATAAATCCATACCAGATACATGGGTATGGTGAATATC
This sequence comes from Pinus tabuliformis, assembly GCA_031772625.1. Classification (NCBI taxonomy): domain Eukaryota; kingdom Viridiplantae; phylum Streptophyta; class Pinopsida; order Pinales; family Pinaceae; genus Pinus; species Pinus tabuliformis. The sequence continues at coordinate 893,038,415 of CM062818.1, forward strand.
ATAGTGGGGTTGAATCTTTCAAAAGGACTAGTGGATGGAATCTCAATAAGATTTGGGAATCTATTAATCCATGGACAATCTCTAGATTATGAAGGTATTCCCTTCAAGTGTGGATGATTCCATACCTATGTCCACCTAGGCATATATTTCTCTCTCATGTAGAAAAGGAAGAAATGTATTGACAAAGAAACTCACGGTTCAACACCTCCACACTCAGAAGCACTCACCTATAGTTCCTCTAGTTTTGAAGGGAAATCCATCCACTAATCTGGAAAAGACTCTGGAGGTATTATCAAATATTAATTTACCTATAATCACATTGTAGGACCCCCCCTCCTCAAGTAGAGACTATTTATTCCCCCTACTATTTCTTCTTCCCTAGGCTTATTGAAAAATATGAGTTTATCAATGGATTCTCACTCCCATTTTGCTCCCACTGAAGAATTTTTGTCCAATCTCACCAACCTTTTTTTCTTTATTCCTCTATATTTTCCTTTATCCCCCTTATTATCTTGGATCATATCTCTACTCTCCTTCCCCTTCTGATATCCAATACCTTGCATGCCTATGCATAGGACTCCCCTCCTATTGCATTGTATCACATTATAATATTCTCTCTAAATCCAAGAATTCCCTCCCTTCATAATTTGATTCTTTGGGGAAACTTCTTCTTGACTCTATCCTTCCTTGTGGATTGAATACTAAAGAGGGATATTATTCAAAACCCTCCCTTAGAGGTCATAAATATTATCTCTCCATATCTTAATGTTAGGAAAATGCTAAAATTTATTTTGGGGAAGAAAAAATATATTATCGGCGCCCTTAGAGAATATTACCCTTTGAGTGTTTCTCAATGAATATTCTATCTTGAAATTGTCAAGGGTTAGCCAATACTGATAAGAAATTGGTCATTAAAAACCTAGTGGAGATTCACTCTCAGATTATTTTTCTTCAGTAAATCATGATGGATGATAATAAAGTTATTAAATTAATGAGGTACTCCCTATGTGTTAACGGTGTTGGACCCGCCAACAAAGGGGATCTCCTAGATATGAAGTCCCAACTAGACCTCACACCATTTGGTGTAGGATTCCCATCTGGTATGATGGTCTAGTTGCCATTTACTTAGAGATCTGTTGGTCTCTAGCTATCAACACATGAGAGTGTTACGCTAGTATCTCCAAACAACAAAGTACGTGTACCTGGTGAGTGTGTAATGTAATTGTGTCAAGATTCTCTTACTACAAAGGGGGAGAGTAAAGTGAAAGGTAGTAGTACCACCCGGGAAGAGACAGACATGAACTAGAAAGTTTTGTCTAGCACCTAGTGGAATATTCCACAGTGGATGCAATAGTCGTTAAAATCGAGGTGAAGGGGCAACATGTACACCACCCAGTGGAGTAGTCCACACAGATGTGATGGTCATTATAATCAGAAGAAAAAAAATGGTCTGTCGAATATCCTGCAAATTAGTCAACAAGTATGTGACAATGGTGATAGCCAATACAGAAATGTGGTCTATCTAGTATCTCGCGGAGTAGTCCATAGGGATGAGACAACAGTGATAAGCACTACTGCACATCTTCAATAATGCAAGTACTAAAACAACCAAAGTAGTTCAACTATCTTAGTACAGGTTAAGCAACACATGCATTACAAATGTTTAAAGAGTAGTCTTACAAACATCTACAAAAAATGCCTGAAAACATGTTGTCCTTAACAGGCTTCCGAATTAAGAAAAAGTCCCAAGACACATTTGTACACCATACATCACTAGTCCTAGTAGTGGGACATTTTAGCCACTCCTCACTCCTCAAAGAACAGAGTACACACTTTCAAGGCTATGTGGGAGGAGCCAAGGTGAAAAGTCCACCACATGGCATAGTATTGTAGGGACTTTGTTGGTCTTGGTCTTGCATGATGGTTCAATGCATATTTTCCTTTTTCTTGTTGCTTGATGTGCTTGGTACGTCTGTCCAGCTGCAAGCAAGTCTTCTAGCATGTGCTCTACTTCTTCATCCCATTCGTCATCTCGTCATGATCTATCAGTGTACCTGTTCCTGCAATTCACTCATGACAGAACGACATCAAATCCAAAACCTCCTAGTCTAGCATGATGCATTGTTATCATGTTCCGGGTGATAAGCAGGGAGGACAACTCACTGAAACATCATAGAGTGCATCTCAAACTAAAATGAGAAACTCCTAGAGGACAACCTGCACTGTCAAGAAGAATTGCATAGTGAACATTGGGAGGTAGAATTGCAAAGTGAAGGACATCAGTGGCATATGTAAGGTGGGACCTTAAGGGGCACTTTTGCACAGTTCCTGGAGGGAAGGCAATATAGGGCTATAGGGGACCTGTTGGGTAATTCTGGATAGTTTTCAAGAGAAAGGTATGACAGGGATGCAAGGGACCTACTAATCATGATTGCGCAGTTTTGGAGAATAGTGCAAGACATGCAATAGACGGCCTCCTAGACACATATGTGTAGTTTTGGAGATCAGTGCAAGACAGGCAGTAGGAGGCTTGCTGGACATGTCTGCACAATTTATGAAGGCAATGCAGAGCAAGGCAGCAGAGGACCTGCAGGACATGTCTGCGTAGATTTGGAGATCAGTGCAAACCCAGGTCTTAGTGCAGTGTAGGGTTCTAGTAGGCCAGAAGGAGGCTTGATGACTGTGCTTGCGAAATGCACAATTCAGCCTAGACATGGAGGCATTTTATGTGCAATTCTGGGAGGCATACAGGTTGCTCATCTCTAGGATTGTGCACTTTGCAGTTCCGGGCAGAAGAGCAAGGTCACTGAGGGCTGAGTCTATGCAGTGCAGCTTATTCGGGATCTGGTGGAAGAGGGTTGTCCAATCGGATAGATTTTCAGGAAAATAGCTAAGTGTTGAAAGCAAGTGAACTTGTGTAGACTTGACATTGTGATCATACACTTAGCATACTTCAAAAACACAGACCGCTAGAACAATAAGACAAAACATGCCCTCGGTGATACTGTCTTAGAGCTGAGAGTGATAAGCGCGACACTTGAGATAGACCTTTAGACAACTGTGACAACACATGTGCAATAATGCTCACAACTTTGTGTGTGAGTACGAAGGATGTTTACATAGCGATGACAACCCAAACACACAAAGACAAACCTTCAAACTCACTAGAATAAGATCGCAAGCATGACAAAGAAATCAATATGTTAAAAGATGATCGTTTGTCAAACAAGTAAAAGGGTGAAAATACTTCACAAGAGCTCATGGGATGAGCTTGAGTGTTTGCAACCATCAAAGGAAAAACCAAGGAAGGCTCCGAAATTTGGATGTAAGCCAAAATTTTGGAGGGTGTTGCAGCCGCTACAACACTTAGGACACACTGGTTGAATACCAACTTCTCTGTTGTGGTTCGTTTATAGTGCAGGGCCTTATCTTTTCGAGGAGTATTGATTCATTGTACGGATCACTTCGGTTTTCCCACTTACCCCGTGGACAAACACGGCTCACATTGTACCGACTCAGTTAAACACAAAACCAAAATTTAGCCAGATCATAGTTTTCCAAATCGGGAAGGGTAATTTTGCTCACAAGCTTAAGATTTTCAAAGTATAAGTTTTCATCTCTGGTGTTGCTCCGCTGCCAGCAAGCCTGGACAGTACCTCAATGGAGTCACGCAAGAACACAAGAATTTCTCCATTGCTAGCGAGCCTGATTAGTACCCCGGTGGAGTTGCTTGCTTCACCTCTCTTCGCAAGAAGCCTCTCTCTTCTTTCGCTTTTGTTATTTTTTGAAAGAGAACTATGCATAGCCACTTATTAATTTTTGGGGCGGAACAGGGATCCTGACTTATTGAGAGTAGGAGAGGTTGTTCCTTCAGAGAAGCATATAAACACCTCTAATTCATGTTTTCTTATTTATATTTTCCCCTTCTTCTTTTCTACTAGTTGGATAAGCTTGACCACACCAAAGCAGAAAACTAAGTGTAGGCATGAGGTTTCCCAAACTGGACATGGGTTCATGGTTCGAACAAAACTTTCCTTACATATAGATCATATTTTTCTTCAAGACTTCATCAGCCAGAAGTTACAACCAAGCACAAAGAAGATGAATATAGGACTGGTCAAGTGCTGCAGTGTCACAAGACTATTTGAACTTCAGCCACATACCCATTTAGAAACCAGAACACAGTGCAGGCACAACACTTATTCGCGTAGTGAAAAAAAATGGAAAACTCAACACGAAAGGAAAAACAAGATGAGAGGAAAGGTATACACAACAAGGAAATAAAATCAGAAGACAAGAAATAAAAATGACTAAGCAACAAGATGTAAAATAAGAAAACCATGACAGACTACGAGTGCAAGATGAGTGCAAGGAAGGGAAAAATGAGATGCAACTAATCCTACTCCTATCCTAATAGCTAAATGGTCAGGGTTACGTGAAATGGAATTTCTAGTGAAGCCACCGTAGTTGCTCCCGACCTGCATTCATAAAGATACAAGAGATTAAAACATATAAAAAGTAGTGTGCAACAAAAAAAAAAAAAAAAAATCAATAAATAAATAAATAAAATAAAATTAAAAAAATAAAAAAAAAAAATAAAAAAAAAAAAATTAATAAAAATATAAATAAATAAATAAATCAAATAAATAAATAAATAAATATAAATAAAAATTAAAAATAAAAATAAAAAAATAATAAATAATAAATAATAAATAAAAAATAAAAAATAAAATAAAAATAAAAAAATTTGAACAAGCTGTACACGGAAAGGATGGTCTTGCCTTTAGGCAGAAAGATGTGTCACAACCACCCAATACACATGCTTACCTCTATGATGGATATCATTTCTAAACAAACCTCGCAATATTCTTGCGAGTGTGTCCTTATCAGCACTGAGCTTCTTAGCAAGCGCAAGCAAGGATTGAATCTTGTTACCTGCAACATGGCTTGCCAAGTAAGATTGTTCCAGACATTCAACAATTGGGTCGTGAAATTCATAATGGTTGTTTGGACATCCTTGTGATCTGTGAAAGGGTGGATTTTCGATTTGACAGACATGATCATGATGGGAATCTTGTAAGGAAAAATAAATCTGATCATCCTCAAAATTCATGCTAAGACAGTGAGGACCTGCCATAAACATAAGCACAAATTGAAGTGCCTCATCTACTTGATAGAAATCTGAAGAGAAAGATGTTAAACAGTGAATATCAGAGAGAGAAAATAATTTGTCATTGAATGTGCTGATGGGAAAATGATAAGCCAAGTGATAGTCACCCAAGATAGAGGAATGATTCGATGATCTGATTGAGAGCTCAGATTCCCAGTTTGAAATGAACAAAGAAAAAATCATTTGAACAATATTTTGAACACTCTAAACAATGGAACCAAGTTCATTGTGAGCTAGACATGACAGACCGCCTTCTTGCAACTGGTGAAAAACTGCACAGGCATCATGGTCATCACAAGAATTTAAAATATATGTCAGCATATTGAATGCGTGAAACCAGTTTGGGAGAGGAACTTGATTCATGTGATAGCTCATGAGTGCATCATCACACAGGGGGATCGCTGGTGTGATGAGTGGGCAAATTTTCAATACAAGATTTGCAAGATACTGAGGAGTTAATCATGAGAGGGAAAATTCGATAAGTATAATTGTGGGCAAATACAGTCTTTGAGATTATCGACTTCACAATTCCATGATTTCGTGAGAGACAGACATTCCCAACCCAAGTTTTATGTAAGAGATGTGAGTGAATACAGACGTGTTGTAATAGGTTCGTGGATTTGGTCATAAGAAAAAATTTGAAAGATCACATTCGGAATACCAAACATTTTTTACATGGGGATCCACATTGAATGAAACCATGCAGATAAATGGATTGTGCATGAGAAACCAATTCTGATTTAGTTCATGGGGCTTACAAAGTCACGAGGTCCTCACATAACCATCAATGGATGTTGAAGTGCCTCAACTCCTTGGTATGTCCTAAAACTTTCCAGAATTCATACTCATATTTTGAAGCGTGAACCAGATCATGCATGGCTTGAGGATGGTTGTTGTTTCTGATTTCAAAAATTCTTTCAGGATGGCAGCCATATTTGTCACAGGTTTCACCATATTTTCAGCTTCAGCAAGTGGATTTGAAGAGTCATCTTCATGCACATGAAGAGATGATGGGGAATGGGAAGAACACTTTGTGGTTAGACTATTTTAAACTTCATCATGGATAGACTCACTGCCTTGTGTCAATCAAGGAGATAAATCATCGAATGGAGAAGCAAGAGAACATGGAGTACCTTTGTCGCATGTAGATGCATCGTGAATGGTAGGACACAAGGCAAGTGAGGTGAAGAGGAAGTTTCTATATGGACATCTTCTTTGAACGAAGCATATTCTAGATCTGAGTTAAAGTCTTCATGAGAGAAAAGAAAATCATGTGATGTTATTGGGCATTCATCATGGCATATGGAAGCATGGGAGTGATAATTTCCCAAGGCTAGGGATTGATCAAAAGAATTGTTTGTACAGGATGTTCCAGTGATATTAGAAGATTGAGTATCATTCAAGAATGGAAGCTCATTATTTTGATATAGACAATTTTGAAACAGAGAGGGAAGATTGATAGAGTCCTCACCTTTCTACTCCTCTGCCTGTGTTATGTGACTACCTTGTACCTTACCACAATTTGAGCCACCATCTTGAGAATCAAGTGAATGTGAACAACTAGTTGGTGAAGCAGATTGATCAAGTGATTCATGGTATAAGGAGTCATGGCTTGTAGATGATAGAGGATGGTAGAGATGCAGATCAGATTCAAGACTCGAGTTATGCACGGTGACGTCCTCTTACAGAATGGAGGAGTGAGTCTTCGTCATAGGCTTCCTGAGCCATTCTATAATTTCCTCCATTGAATCAAGTGACAGATGAGAAGATGGGTTGGGGACATGCTATGCAGATTTCTTAGCTTTGCAATCACCGCAAGGGGGCACCCACTGTGCAAATTTCTCAGCTTTTCAATCACCAGAAGGGGGCACCCACATTAGTACCAAGAAGGGAGGAGGACAAGGAACAAACGGGGTGTTGGGATCCTCCTCTACAATCTGAGGTGCCTCATGATCCGCAAGAGTTGGGGAGGAAGGGAAATCAAGAGGTTCACCATGTTGAGAAATATGAACCAAGCATTTAAACTCCTCTCTCAAGAAATCAAAGTTCACAAGTTTTTCAGGAATTTCGTAACAGAGGTGAAGGAAGTGATCAGCAAAGTCCTCAACTAATTCATCTGGCTCCATATTTAAACGACATATTTTTCATGAAAATCCCAGTGGCTATACTCATCGAACGTTTAATCATCATTTTGACAAGCTGACCAAATGAATTGATAGAGGCAAAGGGTAATGTGTAACACTAGCGTTGAGCATGCCCTTCAAATGTGAGGGTGAGTAATACAGTCTAGAAATCTTCATACTCTATCTTGTGGTGTAGGAAAAAGTTTATAACTTGGCACACATGCGCACGAAAATATGGTTCACCCTCACCACTGAACTTTAACTTGGACAAGCCGTGGATAACTTCCAGAGGGATGGTACATTCGAACTTTGTAGAAAGACATCCCAAGATTATGATGTCAAAAAGAGCCATTTTTAAATAAGATATTCAAACCAAACTCTATGGGCACAGCCTGCTGTCTAGCCCTCCTTCTAATGCCATTTTGTTGACAGTGTTGGACCCGCCAACAAGGGGGCTCTCCCTGATATGAAGTCCCAACTAGACCTCACACTGTTTGGTGTAGGAGTCCCATCCGGTGTTATGGCCCGATTTCTATTTACTTAGAGATATACCTTGGCTCTAGTTGTCACCACATGAGAGTGTTACGCTGGTATCTCCAAACATCAAGGTACGTGTGCCTGGTGAGTGCGTAATGTAACTGTGTCAATGTACTTTTATTATAAAGGGGGGAGTAAAGTGAGCCTCTAAGTGAGAGGTAGTAGTACCACCTAGGAAGAGACACACGCAGACCAAAAAGGTTTGTCCAATTCTCATCGGAATAGTCCACATTAGATGCATCATTCGTTAAAACCGAGGTGAATGGGACAATACATACACACCCAATGGAGTAGTCCACATAGATGTGATGTCATTATAATCAGAAAAAAATGATGGTTTGTCGAGTATCCCATGGAGTAGTCCACAAGGATGTGATAGCGGTGATAGCCAATACATAAAGGTGATTTGTCTAGTATCCCGCAAAGTAGTCCACGGGGATGAGACAATGGTGATAAGCAATACAACACACCTTCAACAATGTAAGTATTAAAACAACCAAAATAGTTCAACTATCTTATTACAGGTTAAGCAAACATACATTACAGATGTTTAAAGAGTAGTTTTACAAACATCTACAAAACATGTGTGAAAACATGTTGGCCTTAATAGGCTTCTGAATTAATCAAAAGTCCCAAGACACATATGTACACCATACATCACTAGTCCCAGTAGTGGGGAATTGGAACCACTCCTTGCTCCTCAAAGAATGGATTACAGACTCACAAGGCTATGTGGGAGGAGCCAAGGTGAAAAGTCTTTGTTCATACAATGAGGGGATATATATAACCAAGGGTTATGCTTGGCCCTTGTGACTCTTTGACTTCCCTCATGACCATTCAACTTCCAATGACTTTTCAACTGACGTGACTCTTCAACTTCTTGTGTGTGTCCATTGGAATTCACTTTACATTACATTCAATTACAACAGATATGGCCCATAGTGGTGATGTGGCCAAGACATCTCATGACACATCTCGACAAGACACTACTCACATGTACTAGTTGATTGTGGTGTCCTTGTCAAGTTGTTGCGTTATTAAGTGATGGATGTAATCTTGGTGTGCTTTGTCTTATCCTCCGCATGGCATAGTGTTGTGGGGTCTTCGATGGTCTTGGTCTTGCATGATGGTTCAATTCATATGTTCCTTTCGCTTGTCACTTGATGTGCTTGGCACATCCATCTAGTTGCAAGAAAGTCTTATAGCATGTGTGTTGCTTCTTCATCATGTTCCTCGTCTAGAAATGATCTATCAGTGTACTTGTTCCTGCAATTCACTCATGATGGAACGACATCAAATCCAAAACATCTTAGTCTAGCATGAAGCATTGTTATTGTGTTCCCGGTGACAGGAAGGGAGGACAACTCACTAAGACAGCGCAAAGCACAGCTCAGGTGTTACACTAAAAAATGTCACCATGACTATTCACAGTTAGGATGGCTCTATCAACAGTCATGCTACCCTCTTAGGCAAGTCTTATGCCTCTGCTCTCCATGTCAAACTCCAAAAAAGAGAGAAATTCTTTCTAAATGTATTTATCTCTGGGGACGCAGGTTCTCTCAACCTTACCTGCGGGGACGCACCCAATGTTCACAAAAGCTGCGTCTTTGGACGCTCTGTATGTAAAGGTGCAGGTGCGTCCCCCTGAAAAGGTTAAAATGCGCAAGTTTCATCTTTAAAAAGTCACTTGTGGTCATTTCTAGAGCATTCTAGAAGGTTGTTCGACGTGTATTGAGCGCCTCCAGATGGTTCATGCACTCCTACCAAAGAGGAACTTATCCCATCAATAAGGGAGCTATCCCATCCAAAGAGGGGATTATCCCATTGATGGTGGACCTGATTAACTTCCTCTTGAGCACTATAAATACAGGCATTGGGCCAGAAGGAGAAGAGGTTGAAAGCTATACATTTCTAAGGGTAAATGCTGCAGGAATTAGGACTCCCATTTAGAAGCTTGTGAGGAGAGATTGCCATCTTTGCTTGTTCTATTTGGAAGTGGGTGAGCTTTTTCAAAGTAAAGGAGAACTCTTGATGGACCCTGGGAGGGACTTGCACAACACCAAGGCTCAGGTTGTATTTGTTCCTTTTGTTACCTATTAATGCAAATGAGTCCATTCTTCTCAATAACTTGTTATTTATGAGTTGTTTCATGTACTCCTTGGTCTATGTGTTAAATATGTTTTATTCTATGAGATTATCAAGTGCTATTTAATCGTTTGATTGTTAGTGTATGCAGGTTTCAAAGTGAAGGAGGAGCTCATCTGGATCAGCGGAGCTGGACTGCTACAACGGCGTTGGATTACAGGTAGGATCTAAACACTTGATTTCTTATATAGTAAATGCATATTTAGAGAAGGATTGCTCTTGTTTGTCTTGTTTGTCACTAGAGAGTCTTAGGCTCCTAGGGAGGTTGGTTGTGTCCGCACAATCGACTCTTTCCGCCTGACAAATTGGCGACTCCACTGGGGACACCATTGATGTGAAAAGTCTTTTCCTTTGTGTGAACTTTGCTCTGAGAAAATTGGTTTATTTTTCTGGTTTTGGCTCTGTGACTTTGTCTTTGGGTGGGTTAGCTTAGGATTAGATTCATTTTGGTTTTTCTTGAGTTTTTCAGTAGGACGCACCCTCTGAGTGTTGCACAGTGCGTCCCTGGACGCACTGTCGCTGTGTGCACAGAGCGGGCCCGCACCTGTTCTAACGGGTCGCCTGCGTCCCCTGCTAAAATTTGAGAAAATTCCATTTTTTGCAATTTTTACTCTTAGATTTTGTTTTTTCTTAGTTTTTACTGCCCAGATTCATTAGTCCCTTGTCAAAGATCTTCACCTGAACTTGTTTCGATAGCATTGAGTGTTTTAGTGGATTTCATCGAAGTGTAAGCCCTAGGGTTTGATTTTTAAGTAGGTCTTGTAGTGACTTTGGCGGTAGAAGTTGTCAAGCCTTAGATCTCTCTGGTTTTGTCAGCATTCTAAGAAGTCAGACCTGTCATAAAGTCTACCTGTGTGAGCAACTTACCATTGAGTTGTATCTTTGGGCAAATTTCGAAGTGCTTGTTGATTGAGTCTTGAATTCCATTTTACAAAAAGAACAAAAAGATTTGAGTTTTGTTTTGACTAGTCTTTTGATTCTGCATTAGCTGGTCCTTGATTTGATTTTGGTCAAGTAAAACAACCTAGAATCATCTTTGTGAGCTTTTGCCTTGTTAGGTTTGCTTAGAGTAATTTCCCTTTTGATTTGCTTGTGAGTCCAGTTTTCATAGATTTTATAGCTTTTGAGATTGTTTTTTGTTAAGATAGGTTTATATGCTTAATTAAAAAGAGAAAATACAAAAACATCTCCTTTGAAAAGTTTTGTTTCAAGTAGCTTTGAAAAGTTTTGAAAGAAAAAGAGTTTTTTCGTGCACGTAAGGAGTGGTCATGTTTGTATGCTTGAAAAGATAAAGAGAATTGTTTCTTTGATTGTCTTTTCTAAGGAAGTGGTTTTCTATAAAATTTGCATCTCTCAACTCTCTTAGTTAAGAATTTCATTGAAAAGGAAAGTAGCGTAAATCATCTTAGGTGCATCTTTGTAGTGGTTTGAGTCGAGTCTACACACCATTGGTTTCACTTCCGCTACCTTTTGTCTTTAAGAAAAACCATAAAATTAACGCTTAAAGTAAAATCGACGTAGTAACTTTTATTTACTAGGGCTCTGAAACACCAATTTAGATCAGGCTAGTGTCTTGGAGTAGGTGAGTAATTAACTCTCCAAGACAACAAAACCAAACAAGTAGCTTATCTTGTGATAGAATAAATCCAATTGTCTCACTTGTACTCTGGGAAAGCTCCTCTTAAAGGAGAAGCACGAGCTCGTGTCCGAACCAGTGAGGGGATCAATCCCCCCTTGTTGGGAACGACGCCAGACACGCACGTATTACAAACGGTAAACCTCAGATTAACCATTGTCGAGGAGCCAGGGGTCACTTGTCGGTAAACCTTGGATTATTGTCAAGGAGCCGGCAAGGGGATTGAGCTTGCTACTCTGCCCTTGCGTGCTGTCGGAGTTTAGACTGTTCCCCCAGGTGCATTTGTTGCGGTTGGTAACCTTAGTGACCATTATCTTTAGGATTCTACCGAGGTGACGGTGGAGGGAAGGTCCCACTGTACCTGGAGCAGACGTCGGCTAGACTCACTTGGATTTTCTGGGGGGTTCACTTCACTCGAGACGGTTAAAGTGGAGGAACTTGGTCCAGTCTATTCATTAAGCAGGTTGCCGGGGTAACTGTTCCACCCGCCACTTCTGTACTGAATCCAGCGATGTTGGGCTTCATCACCAACTAGCGCTTTCGGTCTGGAAGGCTACTGTTTGTGCTTGGTTTGACGCCCTAGATTCTTTAGGCGTGTGATTCAAATTTGTTTGGTTCTTTAGAGACTTTAGGTGGTTTGATTTGAAATTTTATTTTGTTTTCGTGTGTAGTAGTTAAAAGTTTTTAGCTGTGGCGGAATTACCGAGACAGTCCCGTAGACTTCGGGGCCAGTCTCCTGAAGTTGTTTCTGTGGCCGAATTGTTGAGAAGATCCCGTAGGCTTAGGGGATCGCCTCCTCAAGACGACCCGGGTAATCTAGAAGGTTTAAAGGTCCTTGTAACTCCTCCTAGTGGCAGTAGAGTAGGTTCACCTGAAGAAGGAGAATCTTCCTTGGTAGTCCATTCAGATTACCAAGGCTTAGAGACAGGTTATAATCCCGAAGCTGTTACAGTTTCTGAGCTTGTTGGTAGTTTTTCGTCTGCTAGTGATACAGGCGAAGAACCAGAAATATCTGAACCTGTTACTCCGACTTCTAGTGTTCCTGATTCACCGAGAATAGAAAGAATTATCACCGAAAATCTTCCTACTGGTTTGATTGCTATTGAAGAACTTGCTCCAGAGGAAGAAATAGGCGTCTCTAATCTTGAAGATCAACTTACTATTGATCTAAGGGAGCGTGAATCTATCTTTTACAGTCCTCCTAGAAGTACTACTTGGTACCTTTCGTTAACCAATTATTTAGACAACTTTGGGCTAGGTTTTTCTACACCTCGTACTCCTTTTCCACCTGGAGGTATTCATACTCCTGTAAATATGTCTGGTCAGTCATCCGTGTTTACTCAAAGTCCTGAATCTTTCTTACACGGCGGTCCTTCTGTTCCCACTGGGTATCAATCTCTTTCTGGTACCTTTGCGGGGGCATCTCCTCAACCCGTTGATCATGGGTTATTAGTTGGAAACAGTGGTAATATACCATTGGGTGTAGGAGACATTTACATGATGTCAGGTTCAGTTCCCGTTTCCCAACCTCAAGGTGGCCAATTACCGCCTGGGGGGCAGCCTCAGTTAACGCCTGGGGGGCAACCTCAAGGTACATCATTTGTGTCTGGGGGGCAACCTCAAGGTCAGTACGCGCCTATGGTGCAATACATACCTCAAGGTCAACCCCAGCCTCAATATGTACCCCAGGGTCAACCTCAGTATCAATATCAACCTCAAGGATGGCAACCTCAAGGATGGCAACCCCAAGGGTATCAACCCCAAGGGTATCAACCTCAAGGGTACCACCTCAAGGTCAAGGTCAACCCCAGTATCCGTATTTACCTCAAGGTTATCAACCTCAAGGTCAATACTCAGGTCAAGGTTATCAACCACCTCAAGGTCAATCATATGTTCCAAGTATAGGAACTGCACCTTACAATTATCAATCCTATCCTCAATCCGGTTATGGATCTCAGTATCCTCAACCTGTTACGGGTCAATACCCTGGAATGTTAGTGTGGGATCCATCACAGGGTCAACAGGTGTTGCAGCCAAGTATACAGTTGGTACCTCAAGCTGGACAACCCGTAGTTTCTGGTCCACCCCAGCAACCGCAACCTGTCCAGTCAAATGTTCAAACTTCTGTAACTTCGGTAGTTACTCAGCCGCCAATTGCACCTAGTACTCCATCTCAAACGGCTGCTGCAACTACCGCCACATCTACCATACTTACTTCTGGAGTATCGACGGCTCCGGTTTCTACTGTCTCTGTAACCACTCCTCAGACATCTTTACCGTTGTCTGGATCTACGATTCAAACCACGGTCCAGATGCCTGCAGGCCAGCCTGGTATAAGTACGGTTGTCACTACTCAACCTCAATTTGTTCACCAACCGTACCAGGGACAGTACCAACCTGGGCAAGCTGTCCAACAACCGGTTTACCAGTATCAACCGTATCCTGGGTACACTTATCAACAACCTCAACAACCCCAGTACGGTCCGGTTAATCCTGGTTTTCCAGGAGGATATAATATCCCAAATGCGACTCCTGTTCCTAGTTATCCTGGATATCCTCCTCCTGGGGCCGGTATTGTGACCCAGAGTTTTAGAGATCCTAACCGGCAGTTACCGTTTATCGCAACTTTGGATTTACCAGACTTGACGCGCCTAACGAATGATCCAATTCAATATCTTCAGTTCTGGCCGCCAATGCCAAATAAGTTGCCCAGCGATATACCCAAGTTCGAAGGTAAGTCTGGAGAGGATCCGTCCAATCACGTGATGACTTACCACCTCTGGTGTGCTTCAAATTCTATCTCGGATGATTCGATCCGCTTACGTCTTTTCCAGCGTACACTCATTGGTCTCGCGGCCAAGTGGTACATTGAGTTACCACGAGCCTCTTTTTACAATTTTAGCCAGTTAGCTACCTCGTTCTTAACTCACTTTCAGTTGTCGGTCAGATACGATAACGGCACGGAGTTATTAACTTCACTAAAACGATCGACGTCCACGTATATTTCTGATCACATTCATGAGTGGAGACGTCGAAGAAGGCTAGTGAAAGTTTTTATCCCGGACCAAATCTTAGCTGAATGGTTTGTTAAATCATTATTACCGAAGATTACTGAAGATGTAGCTAAGGCCGAAGTAGTTACTGAGGAGCAAGTCATTGCTCAGGCGCAATACCTTGACTTAGTTTATACTCAGTCGGGTACGTTACACGAGAAGATTCCGGATCTTCCAAAGTCGAATCAAATCGCTGCTGCTCCTTCGGGATCTCATGCCGCTGATGGTATGATTGGTATCGTGAATACAAAGAGCAAGAAGAAGTCTTCCAAGGCTTCAACTACTCCTATTATCACTTTGCCTGATTCCCCGACAGGAGAGTCTTCTCCTGAACTTACCGCCGATATTCACGCTGTAGAGTCATCTACGGCCAAATCAAAAAACGGTGGAAAGAAGAAAGGAAAGAAGAAGGCTAAAGCAGACAAGGCTCCGAAGGAGAAAACGGAAAAGTCGGAAACCAATGACGAAAAGCGCAAACCTCGATATCCTTGTCTTATTTGTGAAGAGGATCATTTTACGAGAGATTGCCCTCATCGGGCCGAGGTTGTGAAAATAGTCAAAGGTTCTCCCACTCCTGCTGTGTTAAAAAATCCATTTCCGGAGCAGGAGAATAAGATGATAGGTTCTTCCTCGAATGCCAGTGAAGAACCCATTTTGATGATGTCTCATGTGAGGATTGCGACTCGATCGCAAGATTATGGTAGTAAGGCTCCTGTTGATGGTAAGGAAGCAGAATCTTCTCACTCTAACCCATCAACCTCAGCTCCTGGTTCCGATCCACTACAGATCGAAAAACCTAACCCGGACTTAGTAATTAAACCGCCCGCCAAGGGTGTACTTCGAAGGTCTGCTTTCAATCCACATGCGAGAGCAGCCCAGAATTACAACATTGTTGAGGACTTAGCTGTTTCACCCTCAGCAATGTCGGCGTTAGAAGTGCTGCAATCATGCCCAGCACAACGAAAATTACTTTTGTCGGCTATCGGAGCTGTTGATGTTCAGGACCCGAACCTGATAATCTTCGATCTAGAAAATAGTACACCACGTCTCCCCCATCAAATGGCTTTCCAAATTCCAGTGATAGTCAAAAACAGGCCTATTCATCGGACTGTGATTGATGAGGGAGCTTCTACGTGTATTATGTCGATTCAATGTTGGAGATCTCTTGGTTCTCCTTCGTTGAACCAATCCCCCACCATCCTTAAGGCCTTTGATGGCCGTGGGTTCCGTCCGTTTGGTATTCTACAGGAATTGCCTATAGGGGTAGAAGGTAAAACCGTTAGTCTGGATGTGGAGGTGGTTGATGCCCCTCTAGACTACAACCTTCTTTTGGGTCGAAGTTGGTCATATGCTATGACAGCGGTCGTTTCATCGGTCTTCAGAGTAATTAAGTTTCCATATAACGGTAAGATCGTGACTATTGATCAGCTGACATACTTTTCATCCGACCCAGCCTCTTCAGAGAGTATCCAGCATGTCGGTAAGACGACAATCCCTTATAGGGACGTTGGCGTAGGTTTAGTTAAAGATTCCGGTTTACTGGGAACTTTTCCTCTCCCTCCACTCAGCGTAGATCCTTCATTTGCAACAATTCATATGATTACATCAGAAAACATTATTTATGATGATCCTTGGATTGTCCCATCTGAATCTGAGATAGACTCATTCGGTGATGCTATGCCTTTGAGTCCATATGAAATTGCTTATGAAGCTGTCATGTCTTTTACCGACTCGCGTTCAACCGAAATCGACCAAATGAATGTGGTCAGTGAAGAATCACTTTTCACCTCAACCTTAGAACGGATAGCGTTTCCCGAAGTCGTGTCATCTGACGAACAACTTCGCGAAATCCTAAGTGTAGACGATCTACCATGGGAAGATCTCCATCACAGATCTTCGTTTTTACCTAAGGATGATGCTTTTGAAAATGATTTTTCATCTATCTTTACCGCTGAATATGTCAAAGACGCTCAGGATCCAACGAAACATTCTGATTCAGAGTTGAATTTAGGGAATATTTCTCGTACTATTCCCATTGATATTTCAGTGAAGCCCGGAATTGAGGAAAACATTCATATAGGTGCCGCATGTACAGAAGATGAAATCCAAACTTACAAGGCCCTATTCCAAGAATTCCGCGATGTGTTTGCCTGGTCTTACGAGGAAATGCCAGGAATCGATCCTGCCATTGTTGTTCATGAAATAAAGACCTACCCGGATGCCAAACCCGTCCGGCAACGGTTGCGTCAGATTCACCCTCGAAAAGTGGCTGCGATTAAAGCAGAAGTCGAAAAGCTGTTGAAAGCAGGTTTCATATATCTGATCCCATTAACGGATTGGGTATCGAATATTGTTCCAGTCAATAAGAAACAAGGAACAATAAGAATCTGTATCGACTATAGGGATATAAATCGAGCTTGTCCAAAAGACAACTATCCTACGCCTTATATCGATCAAATTATTGATGATTGTGCCGGAAGTGAAATGTTTTCCTTTATGGATGGTTTTTCGGGCTATAATCAAATCAATATTCTACCTGCCGACCAACCAAAAACGGCATTCATTTGTCCATGGGGGACATTTGCTTATTGCAAATTACCTTTTGGGCTTAAGAATGCCGGGGCCACTTTTCAACGGGCGATGTCTTACGCATTTCATGACATCAAGCACATTGTGCAACCGTACCTCGATGATTTGCCTGCTCATTCTTTACATCGAGCTGATCACCTTGTCCACCTACGAGCAATCTTTATGAGGTGTAGGCATTATCGAATTCGTTTGAATCCCCACAAGTGTGTTTTCTGTATAGAAACAGGTCGATTGCTGGGATTTGTTGTTTCAAGAGCCGGCATTCGCGTCGATCCCTCGAAGGTCGAAGCTATCATCAAATTGCCTCCTCCTTCGAGTTTGCGCCAACTCCAAAGTTTGCAAGGGAAAGCGAACTTTTTACGCCGATTCATCCCAAACTACGCCGAGGTCACTAAAGGTTTTACACGGTTGTTGAAACAGAACGCACAATTCTTTTGGGACGAGATTGCCCAACAATCTTTTGATGCACTAAAACACGCGTTGACCCATGCACCATTGTTGCATCCTCCCAACTACAACCAGGACTACTTCTTATACCTCGCAGCTTTGCATTCCACCATTGGAATGGTGTTAGTTCAAGAAGATGAATTCGGAGCGGAACATGTGATATATTATCTTAGTAGGACCTTAAATCCCAC
This sequence comes from Pinus tabuliformis, assembly GCA_031772625.1. Lineage (NCBI taxonomy): Eukaryota > Viridiplantae > Streptophyta > Pinopsida > Pinales > Pinaceae > Pinus > Pinus tabuliformis. Next base: position 893,056,306 of record CM062818.1, read on the forward strand.
TGAGTTAAAATATTCGCATGTGGAGAAATTGGCCCTGGCAGCCGTTCAAGCTGTCCAGCGTTTTCGTCACTACATTCTTCTCCGTAAAACTACAGTTATTTCGGATTGCAACCCTATGATTTATATTTTGACAAAACAACTGCTAGGGGACAAGTACTCTAAATGGATCGTTATCCTGCAAGAGTTCGACTTGGAGTTCGAGAAGTCCAAGTCTAAGAAATCCTTAGTTTTTGCGGAATTGATGTGTGATTTCCCGCGTACTGACACAGAGACTGTGGCAGAGGAGTCCATTGCGGACGAATCTTTGTTTCTTATCAGTACTTTAGATCCGTGGTACGGGGATATAATCATCTATCTCCAAACCCAAACCTTTCGGCCTGAAGCTTCAAAGGCGGAACGTCGAAAAATTCGGTTTCAATCCCAGCAATACAAAATTATTGGAGATACACTTTATCGCCGGGGGGCAGACTTAGTTTTTCGACGTTGTTTAACTCATGAAGAGGCTGAGAAGGTTTTGAATGATTGTCACTCTGGAGCATGTGGCGGTCATATGTCTGGGTATGCCACAGCTCAGAAGGTGTTGCGCGTTGGCTATTTCTGGCCGTCTATGTTTAAAGATTGTATCATTGCAGTCCGGAAGTGCCACAACTGTCAAGTGTTTGATCGAAAGATGCGCGCACCACCTGCTCCTCTCCACCCTATAATTGTCGTTGGTCCATTCGCCAAATGGGGTATCGACTTTATTACTTGTAACCCTCACTCGGCGGGGGGCATGCGTATATCATCCTCGCGGTTGATTATTTCACTAAATGGGCCGAGGCGATGCCTACATTCGACGCAAGCGGCAAAACAACTGCAGTTTTCGTATTCAATCATATTATAACTAGGTTTGGTGTCCCACAAGCAATCATTACTGACCATGGGAGCCATTTTCGAAACATCATGATGACTGAGCTTACAAGCCAGCTTGGTTTGCGCCACGATAGCTCTACTCCTTATTATCCGCAAGCCAATGGTTTGGTTGAGTCTATCAACAAAGTTCTGGTTATCATGATCCGACGAACCATTGGTATTCATCGGTTGAATTGGCACAACATGTTATTTTCGGCGCTATGGGCATACCGAACCTCAGTGAAAACTTCAACAGGGTTCACTCCTTTCCAGCTAGTTTATGGCTTGGAAGCTGTGTTACCCATTGAATGTGAAATCCCATCACTTCAAATGGCTGTCGAATTACTCCCAGCTACTTCCGAAGAGGAGAAACGTTTATTGTACTTAGCTAAATTAGATGAGACTCGACGTGACGCTACATTGGCAATCGAGACTCACGCGAAGCGAATGAAAGCTCAGTATGATAGAAATGTGACCCCTCGAAGTTTTTCGGAGGGAGACCTAGTGCTATTATATGATCAAGCTAACGATAAGCTAGGTGCTGGAAAATTCGTTCCTATGTGGCATGGACCCTATATTGTAAAGCGAAAGCTAGCAAAAGGGGCTTATGAGCTGGTTGATTTTGATGGGGACTCTTTGGGTAAACCCAGAAATGGACTTTACCTAAAGAGGTATTATGCTTAAATGGTGGGTATGGAGAATTTTAGTTAGGTTAGGTTTTCTTTCTAGCTAGTATGTTTGTTAGTTAGTCAGTGTGCTTAGCTTAGAGAGTGTGTTTTTCGTCGTTATTCTGGCTTATCTTGGTTTTACTCTTGATATTGCAGATGTCGACGCCTCTCCAAACATACATTGGATTTGCTGATGGTGCTTGTCGTAGTACACGGAATATCTCTTCCGCAGCTTGGGTTATCTATTCACCCTCTGACGAGTTAGTTTCTATGAATGGGGTAAGCCTCGGTCAAACAACGAACAACATTGCAGAATACAGTGCAGTGGTTGAATTATTATCCGAATCTATTTCATTTGGAATTCGACGTTTGATAGTGAGGTTAGATTCTGAACTTGTTGTATTACAGCTTAATAGAGTTTATGCCATTAGAAATCTTGTGTTATTAAGGTTATTTTTTAGAGTGCATCTCTTGGAACGTGAATTTGATTACATTGAATATCAGCATATTCCAAGGTCTTTAAATACATTAGCAGATGCAATTGCTTCTCGAATGTTGGACAGACATTTACGATAAATCATGCAAGTAAATTTAAAAACATTTCATCACATATGTTAAACAAGATAAGCCGGTAATAGTGATATATATAAGAGTGTGTCAAAAAATATACATCGTCTTCGATCATAGGTTGAAAAACACCTTATGATCGGCAAAAATGATAAAGTACAAAAAGTCAAAAATGTCACATGTGTCTACAAAGTGACTAGCCAATCACTGGTGGTGCTCCCTATACGACACCACTGCACGGGCTACCTTACGCAAAAATCTCCTAAACGGTCCAGGGACTGTGACTACATAGCGCTGAAGCCTGATAGGAATATCATCCATAGTAGTCTCAGGCATATCCGCCGTCAGACGCTCTAGATCATGCTCCAACTCAGCTAGTACCTCTGCAGCCGCGTCCTGTGGGGCCTGTACCGGTGCAACTGGATGTCTCCTCTCAAAAGGTCGGAGGTTGGCTGGGCGCTGTGGACCAACATCTGCATTTTGAAAATTTTTACTGTCAGTTTTGAGACGATATATATAAAAAACAAAAAAAATACATAATTTGAAAACTTGTGAAAAATAAAGTACCTCTGTCGTCCCATTGTTCTCCCTGTGGAAGAACCGTGTCCGGATCACCTCGAAAATCTACTCTGGCATACGGAAAGTCCTGGATCGAAAAAACCTGGTCCTCTAACCAGTGAAAATAACTATCAGAGAATCGAACAACTGCCGCGCCCTCGTCAGGATGCCGGGCCATCACCGCAACCCATCGTACCAGCTTTGGCTCCCGAGGACCCAAGATATCAACAGTGAGTTGCTGAGGGATCAGCATCGGAACTCTCTCTAAGGCAAAGCTCACGACTAAAGGCCCATATCCAAAAGTTTTCAGTCGTCCATTCTTTGCCTTAGTCAGTTGGCTCTTCACATTAGCCGACACAGCATCACACCAGTTGAAAATGGTGCCTTGGTAACAGTCAATTGCCATCCGCATTTGGGACCCGGAAGCAATGTGTAAAGCGGTTGCGCCGCAAATCCTGGTAACCGTGAAAGCTATAACTCTGAGTTCATGCAGAGAGATGTGTTTGATTTCCACGCCTTTCGAATGGTGTGCATTGGGTGTGCACCAATCTTCCCGGAGACTAACAAGGGATTGGCCACCCGGCCTAGTCCCGGCTAGATTGAGTTGCTCGCCTCTATTTGGCAAGCCAGTGAGAAAGTATACATCAGAGGGCTCTATCTCGAGCTGGTGCCCTCCTATGTAAAAGCATTGCTCTTGAACGTTCCATCTCTCAACCAGCCATTCTAAGAATCTCACCTGAGCCCTCATGCCAGGTATGGCCCAGTATTTATATAGCCCGCATGCTTTTAGGGCATCAATGGAAGGTTGATGTTCAATTGCAGCTAAATCAACGTCCTCGTGCTCTCTTTCTCTCCAATCCAACATGGTGAGTGCCCTACACACCAAGAAACAATGATTAGAATTAATTTGGGGAAATTTGAATGGTTGTTTGTGAGGATTGGGGTTTCAAATTCCGCGTTCCACGGAGGACGCACCCCACGTTTAGAACACAGGGCATCCGGACGCAGCTGGCCTAAGGTGGGCTGCGTCCCCCGACCATTTTCCTGTATAGGAAAAAGTCGGGGGACGCAGGTCACCCGAAGGGCACCTGCGTCCACCGAGGAGCGCATTTTGAAACCTAAACCCCCCCAAAAAACAAAACTAAAACCTAAAATACAATTTTAATCGGATGAAATTGAAGAGTAGGATGTTGTAAAATACCTGGAAGAGACGGCGTTCGATTCTGACGGTCGGATTTTCCGCAGCGACCACGGGAAGTTTCTTGCCAAAAGCCCTTTTTTCAACCTCAACAGTAAAATGGTAAAAATGACATGGTAAAAAGTCTTTTTATAGGTTTTTTGGATGAATTTGTTCATTTTTCACCATGGAAGGATGTTTTTCGATGTATTTTTGCCTATCTTAAACAGGTATGAGTAATGTGTCGTTTTTGTGCAGGACAAAGGGACTTAGAGGGAAAATTGTCATTTTTCACGAACCAAAATATCAGAGTCATCTTTTAAGCCCTTTTCTGACTCCTAAAAAATGAAAAGATTGCTGAGTGTTTCTTTTACACTCGTTAAAACGGAATTAAAAGATGGTCCCCTTATAGCTCTTTTCTGACCGTAGAATCAGGAAAAGATTGCCGGGTTTTTGTCGTTTCAAACTTGATACGGAAATAAAACGACGTGTCCTTGATCGCTTTTTACTTTTCAGGTCAGTGACACTAATTATGAAAGTACTCCTTGGTCGCAAGATCAAGCGGTTCCCCCAGGTATTATTTTATACTTTTTCGGGCTTGAGGGACACAAATCTACGAAAAAGTTCAACTTGGAGTCTTCTTAAGTTTTTCAGACTCTCTAAAATTGAAAAACGCCGAGTTTCTCCTATACTGGGCTCGTTAAGTTTTTCAGACTCTCTAAAATTGAAAAACGCCGAGTTTCTCCTATACTGTGTCTACAAAAGTCTATGATTATGATGTACTACAAGATCATTCCTGTATCAGAGTAGTTAGTCTGTTAGTTAAAGTTTTAATCTGAGTATGGGAATGCCTACCTCAGTGATGATATAATCTTATACATGTATTTTTTGTTGAAAATTGCAGGTTCTGACCAGGCTCTCCACGAGATAATCCTTGAAATGATAAAGCGCTTCACCCTTCCTAGATAATACAAAACCCTAATCTATTTCAGGCTTCGCACTTTAGGGGGCAATCTGTTACACTAAAAAATGTCACCATGACTATTCACAGTTAGGATGGCTCTATCAACAGTCATGCTACCCTCTTAGGCAAGTCTTATGCCTCTGCTCTCCATGTCAAACTCCAAAAAAGAGAGAAAGTCTTTCTAAATGTATTTATCTCTGGGGACGCAGGTTCTCTCAACCTTACCTGCGGGGACGCACCCAATGTTCACAAAAGCTGCGTCTTTGGACGCTCTGTATGTAAAGGTGCAGGTGCGTCCCCCTGAAAAGGTTAAAATGCGCAAGTTTCATCTTTAAAAAGTCACTTGTGGTCATTTCTAGAGCATTCTAGAAGGTTGTTCGACGTGTATTGAGCGCCTCCAGATGGTTCATGCACTCCTACCAAAGAGGAACTTATCCCATCAATAAGGGAGCTATCCCATCCAAAGAGGGGATTATCCCATTGATGGTGGACCTGATTAACTTCCTCTTGAGCACTATAAATACAGGCATTGGGCCAGAAGGAGAAGAGGTTGAAAGCTATACATTTCTAAGGGTAAATGTTGCAGGAATTAGGACTCCCATTTAGAAGCTTGTGAGGAGAGATTGCCATCTTTGCTTGTTCTATTTGGAAGTGGGTGAGCTTTGTCAAAGTAAAGGAGAACTCTTGATGGACCCTGGGAGGGACTTGCACAACACCAAGGCTCAGGTTGTATTTGTTCCTTTTGTTACCTATTAATGCAAATGAGTCCATTCTTCTCAATAACTTGTTATTTATGAGTTGTTTCATGTACTCCTTGGTCTATGTGTTAAATATGTTTTATTCTATGAGATTATCAAGTGCTATTTAATCATTTGATTGTTAGTGTATGCAGGTTTCAAAGTGAAGGAGGAGCTCATCCGGATCAGCGGAGCTGGACTGCTACAACGGCGTTGGATTACAGGTAGGATCTAAACACTTGATTTCTTATATAGTAAATGCATATTTAGAGAAGGATTGCTCTTGTTTGTCTTGTTTGTCACTAGAGAGTCTTAGGCTTTATGGCCCGATTTCTATTTACTTAGAGATATACCTTGGCTCTAGTTGTCACCACATGAGAGTGTTACGCTGGTATCTCCAAACATCAAGGTACGTGTGCCTGGTGAGTGTGTAATGTAACTGTGTCAATGTACTTTTATTATAAAGGGGGGGAGTAAAGTGAGCCTCTAAGTGAGAGGTAGTAGTACCACCTAGGAAGAGACACACGCAGACCAAAAAGGTTTGTCCAATGCTCATCGGAATAGTCCACATTAGATGCATCATTCGTTAAAACCGAGGTGAATGGGACAATACATACACACCCAATGGAGTAGTCCACACAGATGTGATGTCATTATAATCAGAAAAAAATGATGGTTTGTCGAGTATCCCATGGAGTAGTCCACAAGGATGTGATAGCGGTGATAGCCAATACATAAAGGTGATTTGTCTAGTATCCCGCAAAGTAGTCCACAGGGATGAGACAATGGTGATAAGCAATACAACACACCTTCAACAATGTAAGTATTAAAACAACCAAAATAGTTCAACTATCTTATTACAGGTTAAGCAAGCATACATTACAGATGTTTAAAGAGTAGTTTTACAAACATCTACAAAACATGTGTGAAAACATGTTGGCCTTAATAGGCTTCTGAATTAATCAAAAGTCCCAAGACACATATGTACACCATACATCACTAGTCCCAGTAGTGGGGAATTGGAACCACTCCTTGCTCCTCAAAGAATGGATTACAGACTCACAAGGATATGTGGGAGGAGCCAAGGTGAAAAGTCTTTGTTCATACAATGAGGGGATATATATAACCAAGGGTTATGCTTGGCCCTTGTGACTCTTTGACTTCCCTCATGACCATTCAACTTCCAATGACTTTTCAACTGACGTGACTCTTCAACTTCTTGTGTGTGTCCATTGGAATTCACTTTACATTACATTCAATTACAACAGATATGGCCCATAGTGGTGATGTGGCCAAGACATCTCATGACACATCTCGACAAGACACTGCTCACATGTACTAGTTGATTGTGGTGTCCTTGTCAAGTTGTTGCGTTATTAAGTGATGGATGTAATCTTGGTGTGCTTTGTCTTATCCTCCGCATGGCATAGTGTTGTGGGGTCTTCGATGGTCTTGGTCTTGCATGATGGTTCAATTCATATGTTCCTTTCGCTTGTCACTTGATGTGCTTGGCACATCCATCTAGTTGCAAGAAAGTCTTATAGCATGTGTGTTGCTTCTTCATCATGTTCCTCGTCTAGAAATGATCTATCAGTGTACTTGTTCCTGCAATTCACTCATGACGGAACGACATCAAATCCAAAACATCCTAGTCTAGCATGATGCATTGTTATTGTGTTCCCGGTGACAGGAAGGGAGGACAACTCACTAAGACAGCGCAAAGCACAGCTCAGGCTGGAATGAGGAACTCCGGGAGGACAACCTGCACTGTCGAGAAAAATTGCACAGTGACCACTAGGAGGCAGAATTGCACAGTGAAGGACACTAGTGGCAGCTGCAAGGTGGGACCTTGAGGGGAACTTCTGCACAGTTCCTGGAGGGAAGGCAAGACAGGGCTGCAGGGGACCTGTTGGGCAGTTCTGCATAGTTTTCAAGAGAAAGTCATGACAGGGCTACAAGGGACCTACTGAGCATGACTGCACAGTATTGGAGAACAGTGCAAGACTAGCAACAGAGGGCCTACCAGACATGTCTACGCAATTTTGGAGATCAATGCAGAACAGGAAGTAGGAGGCCTTTTGGACATGTTTGCACAGTTTCTGAAGGTAGTGCAGAGTAAGGCAGCAGAGTACCAGTAGGACATGTCTACAGTTTTGGAGATCAGTGCAGACATAGTTCTTGGTGTAGTTCATGGTTCCCATAGATAAGAAGGAGGCTTGATGACTTTGCTTAAGAAATGTGCAGTTTAGCTTGAACATGGAGGCAGTTTCTGCGTAGTTCTAGGAGGCAGATAGGTTTCTCACCTCTAGAATTGCGCATTTCAATAGACTTGGAGGACAACCTCAAGCACTATGAAGTTCCAGGCAGCAGAGCAAGGTCAATGAGGGTTGAGACTATGCAATGCAGCTCAGTCGAGATCCAGTGGAAGAGGGTTTTTCGGTCAAACAGATTTTCTGGAAAATAGATAAGTGTTGAAAGAAAGTGAACTTGTGTATACTTTACATTATGATCATACACTTAGCATATTTCAACGACAAGACAACACAGACCACTAGTACAACAAGAAAAAACATGCCCTCAATGAGATTGTCTTAGAGCTGAAAGTGATAAGTGTGACACTTGAGATAGACCTTCGGACGACCATGATGAAATTTGTGTGATAGTGCTTACAACTTTTTGTGTGAGTATGACATATGTTTACATAGCGAAGACAACCCAAAAACACAAAGGCAAACTTTCAAACTCACCAAAACAAGATCACAAGCATGACAAAGAAATCAATATGCCAAAAGATGACCATTGGTTAAACAAGAAAAAGGGTGAAAAGGTTTCACAAGAGCTCATGGGGTGAGCTCTAGTGTTTGCAACCATCAAAGGAAAAACCAAGGAAGGCTCTAAAATTTGGATGTAAGCCAAAATTTTTGAGGTTGTTGCAGACGCTACAACACTATGAAAATGGGATTTTTTAACTTATGATACATCTATGACATATGCGGGTCTCTTCTTAGGATGGAAGAATGGTGAACTAAAAGTTTCATCAACATGGTCAATCAAGTATATTCTCATGATAGATATCTGCTCAAAAGTCCTAGACATGTCCATACTTTGTCTAAATATTTATTGGCCATATGTAGATAAGAAAAATTTCTAGCAAACCACTTTGAAGAATCCCCACATCTAATCACGAGGAATTATTATTGGTGGAGATATAAACAATACTTTTGGACCTTATGATTTTTGGGGCTCTATTTTCCATATTGATCCCCTTTTGAACTTCTTTTTGGATCAATCAAAAGATGCAGGACTTTTCAATATCCAACATCCAAAACTTATGTCCACTTGGGAAAATAATGGTGTTGGAGAATCCAGAATCACCAAAAGAGTGGACTGTTTCCTCATCTCAAAATCTTTTCTCAACCAAATTTTAGATATCGATTGTAACACTCCCTTCCAACCCCTTAAACTATCTCAGGTTGTAGAAGGTTTTATTTTGTAATTAACCAAACCCTCAATTTTTGTTATGAAAATGGGGCTACAAAAATATTATTTTTCTACTTTGTCAAAAAACCAAAATAAATTCCCCCATCACATTCATCTCATTGAGTGCATTTCGGCGATATAAATTTTATCTCAATCTAACTTTCAAATTGAAATTTTTCCCTTTTAAACTTTAACCAAATAAATATTTCCATGTCAGTAGGAATCTAACATGTGGTACCCTCAAGTGACCCACTTGGATCGGCCACATCACCTTGAATGGGCCATGTCATTCATGGATCCATCATGGCACTTACATGGCCTTAGTTGTGCCTTTAGAGAACTTGCCACGTCATCATAATTTTCGGGTCCCACAGGGTCCGACCCCCTTGTGCAAGTCACGATTTCAATTTATATCTAGTTCTGTGGGAAAATATGAGTGCACTAGAATTCGCACTTTGGCATAGCCCCCAAACCCTCAAATAACTTGCACGCTCCAATGACCATCTGGCTCCACCCATGATGGGCCCCACACTGGATATCCCACACTTCGATATAGTTTCTGGCTTTGCAAAATTATTCCACATGGGCCCATCTCAGTTACTTCATATGAAATTTGGCACCATTTGATTCTACATTATTATTCCACCACCTTGGGCCCACCCCAAATACTTTATATGAATTCCAACACCATCCAATTCAACGCAATTATTACAAAACGTTAGGCCCACCCTAAAAACTTTATGCAAAATCCAACACCATCTGATTCTGCAAAATTATTCCACCATGCAAGGCCTACCCTGGATGATTTATACGAAATCCAACACCATTCAAATTTGGTCATGTAAACATCTGTGTTATGTGCAAACACCTAAATCACCTAGATTTAATTCCAAATGAAAACAAGAATATGACCTGGATTTATCCTTCCAATAACCCATCTGGCCCCGGATACAAAAGCTAACTTCTACAATACTTAGACTCACAAAATAGAAGAGCCTTAAGGGACTTAGACATAGTTCTTCTCGAAGCCTGGAAAAGTTCTTCTCGAAGCCTGGAAATGCTCAGAACACCAACTCCTTCAAGATTGAAACCCTTATCCACATATTGAACATTCCCAATATTAAACATAGCCATAATACAATCAATGGACTTATCAACTTGCCTACTATTAGGCACTTAAAAAAAGCTAAGTGCTAGCTAACATACTCCATAAATCCAAATACAAAAACATCACATTAAACCATAGAATGGATCCTAAACAACATTATCAATCCATTGATATATCATACATTGTACTATTCTCGGTCCTTTACAAGGAAAGACAATCAATAGTCTTAAACAATCACATATCCATGATATTCACAACATATCATACAATGGAATTCAGGCACTGTAGCAGTATAACTAAGCACATCAAGCAGTCATACATGAATATTAATATAGCTTTGTATTTCATGATCATATCAGCAAATAAAGAGGCCTCAAAACCCCTCATAACCCTAAAAATATCCACATAAGCATCTCATCGCAGACAGATAGGAATAACACATTCCTATGTTAATAGTGTTAATACATACATTTTCATAACACATAACAACATCATTTATCATTCATAGTGCAACATATATACAAGTAAATAAACTTATCTAGTTAACTTGAATGGTTGGAAACTAAGGGAGGGACTTCAACTCTCCACCCAATCATAGGCTAGCTACATTGCAATATTTCTTGCAGTTGACCACCCCTGATCCATATTCAAAGTCTAAAGAGTTAAGTGCTCAATGGAATTCACACCAATACAAGTCAACCAAATGAGAGAGAGTACATTATCCAACTGGTTCACAACTGCCTCGAGTAGTAAACACCTCAGTGACTCTACTGCCTCTCAAAATAGGTCACAAGGATTCACCCTCAGGCACAGCGAACGTTTTCTTTGTTCTAGGAGTATGATTTTATTTTAAGGGGTTCTCTACTGGATTTTCAATGCAAGCACTACAAGACTCCAAAGGACACTATCCAAGTGTTTTAAAATGCCTCCAGTAGCAAGCACCATAGTGTCTCCACCTACTAAGCACTACAAGAATCTATAGCACATTATCTAGGCTATTCAAACTACCTCTAGTAGTAAGCACCACAATGTATCCACCTGCTAAGCACTACAGGAATCCATAGCACATTGTTCATGTGGTTCAAAATAACTCCAACAACAAGCACCATAGTGTCACAACCTACTATGTGGTCAGTGTCCTTCCAACAAGAACTCTTATGGTTTATTTTCCCTTCATCCAACTCTAAGTGGTTGCATCCCCAAGGCAAGCACTTGGATATTCCTAGCTGAGACAACTAGCACTAATGAGTCAAATTATCCATTTAGACTCCATTGTCCCATCACATAACCGATATACATCATTGGTAATACACCATAAATCACAGGGAACATCATATTTTCTTCTCTTATCCTCACACCATGCTCCTTTGTGTTCTCCTGCATTCGTTGAGCCTTCCTTCTTTTCTACCAGCTCTCTTGCATTTTTATTCTACATGTATATTCCCCTATCGGTATCTTTTGTTACTAGCCCATTTTCTGCCACTTGCTTGTTAACCACACCAACAAGTATCATGAGGATAGGGGTGGCATGGATTTCATCATTTCCCTCAGGAAACCCATACTTTAATTCCTTGTTTATTGTGTAGAACATTAAATTCAACCAGGGAACTAGTAACATGAGTAAATGAAGTAGCATGGGTTATTCACTTCCCAAACAACTCCTCTTCCTTAGGCTCTAAATGTGTGTCCACTCCTCCAACCCAATCAATATTTACATTTCCACATTATTTACATGAATTAATATACACAATGACATTTCACAAGAGGGGTTGCAAAAAGGACTGTCACGAGCCCCATCTCGTTAAAGAAACATTGTCCATGGTGTTGTATAAACGAAACACAAAAATACAATAGTGATATTTACATTTACAACTCTTACATTAGTAACATATCTTGTGTTCTGAGTTTCCACTTTAGTAATTTCATTCATATTTCATGGTCTAGTTGCCACTAAACCACCTCACATTCTAGCACATTTCTTCCTAGTCGTTTGTTCCTCTTCATGGCTTCCATAGGGAATAAACCCAACTCATTTCTTCCTGGGACACGCTCAATGCATATCTAATTCCAATGAGTATGCACACGATTATTTGAAAACAAATTCACTCAGGTTTCCTCTTATGTGTAGTCACACACCTTCCAAGTTCAGACATCCTCTTCTCTACTTCATCAGTCCATCGAGTGATCCATTCCTTGGCAAGGCTTCCTCACATCAGATGCTCTTCACAACCAAGGAATCCCTCTTCCGTTCTTTAATGACACAACACATCCATTGAAACATAATTCATGGTGATCAATGCATATCACAACATTACATTGTCACCTCAATGGCCTAGTTCTTGAAGTCTTAAACTCCATTATGTTGTTGCAATCCACTCTGATATTATTAATCTGATACTATTTTCTTTGTAGTGAACCTCACATATTTATGTTGGATAGTTCAGTAGTTCACCTACATCATAAGTACATGAGTCTTATGAGAATAATCATAAAAAATTTAAAGTAAATTAAACCACACTTTCATCAACAATTTTTTTATGAGGTGAACCATAAAATTTTAAATCAATTCAAACCATAACTTTAACTAAGAAATTATTCAAACTAGTAATTTTTACTTATCTCTATAGTTACTCTTTGGTTCCTCTAGCTCACAAGCACTGAGTGATTTCACAAACAAATAAAATACTCAATGTTTCTTAGCTCGGCGCAATCTTTAGCTAGCTCTGTCTTTAAATCTAGCTCATTGAGTGGTTTCTCAGTGAAAACCAGTGCATTAGTGTTTGTTACACTGCTCCATGCAGTCTTTAGCCAACTTTGTATTTAAATCCAACTCATTTAGTAGTTTCACCACTAAGGGAAGCACTCAGTGGTGGATATACTACTCCGCATAGTCTTTTCATATATGTTGTGTGTGGAGCATGATTGTTCAGAGGTCTTTGTTTCAGCGGATGTATACCCCAAGAATTTTGTACACCCCTCTACGCGGGGGGGTGCGGGGGGGACTTGTCCCCCCCCCCCCCGCGGGGGTCGAGGGGGCCGATCCCCCCCGGCTGGGGGGTCCAGGGGCCAGTGGTCCCCGGTGGGGGCTCGGGGGCAGCGCCCGCGAATCTAAAAACAAATGTAAAATTGCCTTGTAAAAGTATAGTAATTTCTAGTCAATCTGGGCCGTTCATTAGGCGGATGATCTGACGGTAGAACTTATGTTTAGTTTAGGGTTTTTTGCCCTAGAAGGCAACCCCTCCCTTTGTATGAGGGTATTGTATTTGAGGCTGTGAAATAGATGTGTATTCTGTGTGAGCGAGAAACAGAGAGGTGAGACTGTGAGAGAAAACAAAGGATATTACAGTGGATTTGCTGTAGGTTGTGTCTCTTCATTTTGCTGGATAATAGAAAGGAAGGACTGGCTGTTCGGGGTGGACGTAGCCCAAACTGGGTGAACCACGTATATCTGTGTCTCTCTTGTTTTGTGAATTTTCTGTGTTTATATTTCTGCAATATTTTATGTGTTCCATTGCTCTGTAATATATAATTTTCTAACAATATAGCGCCATCCTTAAGTCCAACTCACTGAGTAGTTTCACCATCAAGGGAAGCACTCAATGGCAAATATATTGCTCCACACAATATTTTTCTATAGCTCCAAATAAGTCCCCTCTAGCTCACATCCCAGTGAGTGCAAGCATATTTCTTCTCCCACTAGTTACTCACCTCTTCAAGCTTAGGAAACCACGATTCTAAGAAGTCTACATGTTCTATGGTTTTCCTATATAGGCCCCCATTGGCTACTCACCTCTAAAGGCCCAGGAAACTTCCATTCCGGGCAGTTTACTTGTCCCAAGGTTTTTTTCTATGGGCCCTTGTTAGCTACTCACCTCTTCGGGCCTAGGCATCCCCCATTCTGGGTAGTCTACCTGTCCCAAGATTTTTCTACATGGGATTATCATTAGAGGCTTATATCCAAGTATCGGTCTTACATACTATAATAACATGTGCCTGAAATCTTATGGAACAAGAAGATGCTCAATGCACATGCACAAGCCCAGCTTATTCTTTTTCAGAAGGTTTTCCATCTAGGACTTCTTCTCAGGATGCTCTACCCACCAAGGAAATGTGAAACAACAATAAATAGATAAACGAAAATTAACTTGTTCTCAACAAAAATAAAAAAATTTAATTATATTTATGTTAATATTTATTAAGTAGAAAGAAATTATTTAATTATATTTATTTTTCTCTTTATGTATTCATTTATTTAAAATAACTTGTAAATTTTCTTATAAACATTATATTTTTAATAAATGAAATTAATATATATAATTGTTCACATTATATTAAATTATATAATCATTATATAATATAAAGTTAAATAATCATTAATATCAATATATACAAACAATATATTTTTATTTTATTTTTATTGTTATTTTTTATTATGTGTCTCAAAGTCCTTGGAACATCCACAGAATATTTGTACCAAGAAGATCCATCCGAAGGGATCACTTCCTATCAACTTAACCATGGAGACTAACCTCGAGATTGTTGAGAGAATTGAACCTGTGACCCCTCAATATTGGTGTATTGGCTTCGAGCCTTATGAACTCTTAATTAAGTATACATATGGGCTCGTCTAGTACCAGCAACCTCACTCTATCCCTCATACTAGGAATAAGGTTGATTTGAAATATATATATATATATAGATATAGATATATATATATATATATATATATATAGATAGATAGATAGATAGATATATATATATATATATATATATATATATATATATATATATATATATATATATATATATATATATATATATACATATATATACATATATAGATAGATAGAATGAAAACATGGGAAACCTCAGAGTACTTCACCACATTTTGTGGATGATAAACTAGGTAAACCTTCCACCCCAATTATGGGGCCTCGCACGAAAGGAAACAAAGAGAATTAAACCTGTGATAAACAACAACTAATAACAATATTAAAAAACTTCATTGTTGAAATTGTAGCAAGAAAAAGGCTCAATTTTGACTTGTGCCTTAGTTGAATTGAGTAATTTAATTTTCCACATCAGTAGGATGACTTGGATTTCAATTAGCTAGAGTGACATGGTCTTGTATCCTAGTTAGATGAGTAAATTCGAGTTTGTATGCTAAGAGTAAAGTTGTGCATGTATTGATTGCTAAGATTTAGAAATCTAGTTGAGTTATTGTTAGTGGAACTCAGTTAACTGAGCTCTAGTCACTAGTTGAGTCATTTTAAGGTGAGTTGAGTAGTTATGATTGTTGTTAACTCGTTGATCTCTCAGTTAACTAGTCAATTAGCCAAAAATAGACATAGTCATGCATGGAATTCAAATTGCCTAGTTGAAGTGGAGGAAAAGGCATGTTTGTATTTATATTTGTATATTTTTGAGTGTACAGTGATTTTGCACTGAGCAAGTGATCAATTCCTCAATCCATTGCACAAGGAAATAGGGAGATTCTCCTATTTTTTAGGGGCTAATTCCTCCAGGATTGCGCAAGGAAATAGGAGTTTGGCTAAGTATTGATTAGAGCAAGTCAAGAAGCGGGGGAATAGGATTGCAATGCAGGGTGCGCTTCAAAGTTGAAGCAAGACATTGTAATTGTTTCTCTTTTCATCTGAATTAATGAAAAGCATTGGAGGGGTTTTCCCAGTTGGTTTCCCCTATAAATCATTGTGTACTTGTTGTTTTGCTTGTTGCATGTATATTCATGTTGTTCTAAAATGTGATTTTCATTCCATATATTGGTAGAGTATAATTTATGTCTCCTGATTTCGGTTCAATTTCTTGAGAAGTTGCAATTTCTATCAAATTTCTACATGGTATCAGCGCTTGAAATCATATTAAAACTAGTATTTCTAATTTGTCCCTCGAGAATTTCGAATTTGCAGATTCAGTGTAGCAACTTTTCTTCAGATTCGGGAGAATGTCTTTCAATGGATTGAGATTGGAGTATGCCCTGGAGGGTAGCTCGAATTTCATAGCATGGAAATACTAAATGGGAGTAGTGCTTGATGATAATGGTGTGTTAGAATATGTTAAAACTGAATTTGTGAAACCTTAGCAATCTGATGCACAACAATTAGCCCAATGGAAGAAGGATACCACAAGATCCATGAGGATCATCTTGTATGGTGTGAGAGACCACATAGTCTCGAAGTTACATGGCAAGGAGACTCCATTTGCTATGTGGAAGATCCTCACTGAGCTATTCGTAAATAGAAGTGATGCCATAAAACTTGGTGTGATGAACAAATTGAGGATTGAAGATAAAGGGTATGATATAGTCTTACGCAATGGGAAGGCCTACCTCAAGCATTTTTCTTTAGGTCAGATCAAGCAAATTGGTGTCGAGATCAAGAGCCTCTACAAATTGGAGGAATATTCATGTGCATCCTTGAGAGGCAACACAAAGATTCTTTAGAGTAGAGATGTGATGGTTGAGCGAGAGCAGGATAGAGCTCTCAACATGGCACCTTCTAGTTCAAAGGGAGCAATTACAGCCATACCTCAAGGAATGAGGTGGGACGATGTATATCCATAGTTCAAGAGTTGCAAATATTTGGGAAAGGTCCATAGGAGAGCAATAGCGGTTGCAGCATACTCTTCTCATGTACCATTACCCTTGCTACAAGGCCCCATAGTATTCAGTAGTAGAAGGATCAGTGTCACTAGATATAGTTAGATCTTGAGCAAAAATTGCAAACTAGTTGCAATCAAGCGTTGAGGAGCACAGAGCAGTATTAATACTAATGCAGGAGGCACAATGCAGAATCAACACCAGTGCAGTTTTCTCAATAGACAGTGCAGATACTAGTAGCAGTCAGATTCTCAGGAGACAATTGCAGCTTAGAGATGCAGTTGATTCAATATTTTGGATGCTTCTTAGCTGCAGTTGTTACAGTAGCAACAACAATAGTGAGAGGGAATCTTGTTACAATACATTCCTACAGGAGTTGGTATGGTGTGTGTAGAGCCCTTTTCTTGCTAAGAGGGAGTGTTGAAATTGTAGCAAGAAAAAGGCTCAATTTTGAATTGTGCCTTAGCCAAATTGGTTAATTTGATTTTCCATATCAACAAGATGAATTGGATTCCAGTTAGCTAGAGTTGCATGGCCTTGTCTCCTAGTTAGATGAGTAAATTCGAGTTTGTATGGCTAAGAGTAGAGTTGTGCATGTATTGATTGCTAAGATTTATCAATCTAGTTGAGTTATTGTTAGTGGAACTCAGTTAAGTGATCTCTAATCACTAGTTGAGTAAGTTGAAGATCAGTTAAGTAGTTGTGACTATTGTTAAGTCACTAATCTCTCAGTTAACTAGTCAATCAACTAAAAATAGACACAACCATGCATGGAATTCGAATTTCCTAGTTGAGGTGGAGGAAAAGGCATGTTTGTATTTATATTTGTATATTGTTGAGTGTACAGTTCTTTTGCACTGAGCATGTGATCAATTCCTCAATCCAATGCGCAAGGAAATAAGAAATTTCTCCTATTTTTTAGGGGATAATTCCTCCAAGATTGTGTAAGGAAATAGGAGGTTAGTTGAGGCTTGAATTGGCTAAGTGTTGGCCAGAGCAAGTTAGGAAGTAGGAGAATAGGATTGCAGTGCAGGGTGTGCTTCAGAGTTGAAGAAAGACATTGTAATCGTTTCTCTTTTCATCTGAATTAATGTAAAGAAGTGAAGGGGTTTTTCCTAGTTGGGTTCCCCTAGAAATCATTGTATACTTGTGGATTTTCTTATTGCACTTATATGCATGTTGTTCTAAATTTGATTGTCATTCCGCAGATTGGTAGATTATAATTTGCGTCTCTTGATTTTAGTTCGATTTCTTGAGCAGTTGCAATTTCTTGCAAATTTCTACATTCATATCTAGCTCTAGATCACTTAAAGTAACCCTTAAAACTAATATATACACAATATTACAAATCAATATATAAGTTATTATTATATTTAAATTTCATATAACTCAATATGTCATTAAATAAATTAAAATATAGCGTATTACTCTGAGAATATGTATCATAATCCTATAGAGATTAAAGTAACATAGTAGCATGAACTGCTAAAGCATATAATTCAACACCTACTCCATCTGATAGCTATATTATTGCTATAAAACTCAATTGTAGCAAATTCTTGGAAATTTGCGCAGTATATTTGTAATGAATCATTAGCTTAAAATTCAAACCCATGTAGGATTAATTCCAGCACTTAGTACCCATAAGAAAATAATTCTATTGTATCAAATCCATTAGTAATTCATAATTAAGAGTGGTTTTTGGAGAGGTAGTTTTTGGTATCAAATTTTATGTAAAACAAAACAGTAATTGCATCTATAAAATTGTTGTCATACACACTAATAGACCAAATTATTATTTGATATGACAAACATATCATAGTTGATTTCTTATTCACACTTAAACTGTAAGAGTGCATAAGGATATTTATGATTATAATAAATAGAGGAAATTATAAGTATTACATTTTTATTTGGGTAAAATAAAAAGTATAAATAATATTATTTAACAAATAAGTGGGATATATATATATATATATATATAAACACGGTACTACAAATGGAAGATATACTAGTGGATTATTCTTTTGATCCAATGGAGTTTTGTCAAATTTGGTTTAAGACTGCTAGTAAGGTCTTAGAGAATATATGTGGTGAAGGATCGAAGCAGGATTGTGATTAGGTGTAAGTTGTGGTGAAGGGTTTACCTCCTCTCTGGAAAAATGTTGCAGGTTCAGTTAAGAAACCAGTGTTGGGTCCCTGTTCACAAGATTCATGGGTGGGGAAATGAAAGGAGCATGTTTTGCGAGTTTGGAAGTTAGGCTTGGACGACCCATGGTTTTCTTTGACTAAGGGTTCATATGACCCTCTCCCGCCCTCGAGAGTAGTACCAAAAGGGTTAGTGGCATTTGCAACCAGGGTAACAAAAGGAGTACAAGGGTCCACTCTACAAGCGGAGTTTAATGGGTCAAGCAAGGACCTGTCAAATTTTTTTTTTAATAGGGACTGTACTGGATGGTCTTGGGGCTCGCAGGCTGGCAATTTTATCACCAAATCAGTGTTCCTCGACTGGAACCCTATGACCTTTTCCACAAGTAATAGAAATTTTCTCCCTTTGTGATAGAAGTTTTGTGGATGCAAACTTGGAATGAAAAGGAACCAAAGAAACATAGGAACTTAGTTCTAAATGGGAGAAGAGGCCCGAGACAAGGGAAATGGCTTGTTTGGAATATTCACCTTCAGGTTGGAAAGGTCTACCAACAAAGAAAAAGTGGAAGATGATGTGCATAAAGGTTAAAAGGAAGAAATTAATATGGTGTTTGGTAGTGACGTTCAGATGCATGAGGTCTTTTAGATGACGAATTTGGTGGTCATGGGTAGAATGAGAGGAAGAAGGTTTAATCTATAAACCCTCATCAGTTGGGCCAAACAAAATTTGGGGGGAATTTGAAGAATAAGCCCATTAATTTTGTCCTAGCCCGCAGATGGTTCCTCTTCCTCTTTAACTCAAAAGTAGAAGCAGATTGGGTGTTGGAGAAGAATTGGAGTATAGATTCCTCTCCAATGGTCATAAAAAAATGGTCAACCCTTTTTGATGCAACCCGGGAGAGAATAGATTTAGTGCCAATTTGGTGCCAATTACTAGGGTTACCTATGCAATACTGGTCTAAATGGGTATTCTGCGATATTGGAAAATGACTAGGTCATGTTTTGGAAGCTAATATATCCTTTCGCACTACAAGGATGATGGCAGCGACTCGAATCATGGTAAGTTTAGATCTCAGGGAGCCTTTGGCAGTGAAAATAATTTTGGGGAGGTAGGGTGTGCCCCATCAACGAGTTTTGGATTATGAAGGTGTCCCATTTCAATGCAGAAGGTGTCATCAAGTTGGACTCATTACAATGGACTACTATCTATCCTTTCATGGCCAAAAAAGGGTCATGCCTTTAACAAAGATGAAAAATAGGCGCCTCTCTGGAGAGGAGTTTTGGAGGATAAGCAAGCACATACGAAAGGAACATAAGGTCATGGAATATCATCAATCATTATCCCTCTTCCCCTTAGTCTTCTTGACTTGGAACAAGGTGAGTGGATGGAAGGTGATTGAGGAATTAGGAGGATTGGCATCGAAATCCCTTTCAGGAATGAAGCAATGTACAAATCATCATTTGGGTTTTTCCTCTTCTCCTACCTCTCCTATGAATTTGGTTGCTTTGTTTTCTGATTAGGGAAATGGATATTTTGGTTCTTCACAACTTGTACCCTTCTCCATGCCCCCCTCTTTACCCTTCTCCATGTCTCCCAAAAACTATCTCTATAAAACCCTCTATTGTCCCCTCCAAAGAAGGTGATATGAATGAGCCTATCGACTCTACTCAGCGCTACAATCTTCGACCTCTTCCCCCTTATGGTTTTTTGGGTATTCCTATGGGGGGTTGGTAAACTTTCTATATCCAAAATTGAAGGGAAGGGAAGAGGCTAGAAGTTGCACTTAGCCAAATCCCAAGACAAGGCTTAGCTAGATTTAGCAACAAGGAAACAAATTTCTATTGATGGGGAACTTAGAGCATTGAAATCCCTAGAAGGGATTTCCCAATGATCATTTTATCCTTCAACTATAGCAATCTGATAAGCCCGTCAAAAAAATTATCCCTTCGTAGATTAGTAGATCCAAATCATTTAGATATTCTCCTCCTCTAAGAAATGTTGGGGGATGGGGAAAAAATTCCAAAGCTTTGGAAGTGTTTTTTTTGTTTGTCAATTTCTCTGTGATCCTCCAAGCTTGACCTGTGGCTTGAGGAGTCGTGACCTAGGGGCATCTAATACGTCAAAGTCACCCAAGGATCGCACCCGACATGGATCACAACAACCCTAAGAAGACTATATTTTTAGCATGTCTCCTCCCCCTAGCACAAGGCACAACCACCCCCCGCGAGGTTTGATCCTAGGTCGCCTTGAAAATGAGGCCCATCCTCAACTGGTTTTGCTAGTGGACTTGAAAAATTTTTGGGAGTGTTGCTAAAAGGTTGGGATTTTATTTACTTTGATCTGTGCAAAAGTTTGGGAAGGTTGGTGATAGGTTGGAATCCTTGAGATATCAATCAAATCCACTCATGGGGTTGTGAATTTGCTCTTTGGTTCAAGTGTTTTCCTACCAAATTCAGAATGGAACTGACGATATTTAATGTATATGGTCCTTATGTGGACATGAAACCTTTTTGTGAAGCTCTTCTAAGGAAATATTTTCTCTCGTTTGCAAATTTGATAATTGGGGGGGGGGGAGGGGGATTTAAATTTTTCGATGGGGGAAGCAGAGGTATGGGGGTCTTGTGTGAGGATGGACTCACTATCAAACGCTTTCTCTCATGTACTCTTAGCTCACAGCTTAATCGATGTGAAATTAGTCAAGATGAAACCAACGTCGAGAAACAATAGGGTGGGAGAAGATATAATTGTGAAGAGATTAGATTAGTTCCTTATTGTTGAACATATAGTTGATGAAATTCCTTTTATCCATCAATGGATAAGATGTGGAGGCAATTCATACCATCAACCTATATTTTTGGAAATTAAAGGGGTAGGGAAGAAACTAGCTAGCCCATTCAAATTTAATGCATCTTGGCTTCAAAATGAAGTTTTTTGGAATTGGCACACTCTACTTGAATTCCTTTCAATCCAAACTCGGGGGATTCGATGGTTGATCACTTTGTTAGTAACCTTTTAAATATCAAAGAAATCACTATTCACTGGGTAACATGTAAATGGGAAAAGGATGATCATGACCTAAGGAAGGTGAAGGCAGAACTTAGAGCTTTCTCATACTATCAAGGTTCCAAAGAAAATATAAAATAGCTTGAAGCTAGAAAGAAGGACATGTTGGAGAAAAAGGAAGCCAAATGGAGGCTAAAGAGTAGAGTTGTATGGTTAGAATGCAGAGACGAGACAAAAAAAATTCAAATTTTTTCCAAGGGCAAGAAGATGAGAAATATTATTTAGAGGTTGGAATAAAGGATTGGATCCCAAGCTACAACCTTTGAAGAGTGAGCACAATTAGGGAAGGAACATTTTGGGAATCTATTAAAAGCTCTATAAGGGTCCTCAATAGTTGAAGTGGTCAAGATAGCTTAACCCTTTCCAAGGTTTTTTTATGAGAATGACAACATTCACCTAATGGAAGAGGTTATTGATAATGAGATGCAGGAGGTTTTACACAACTTTCAGAAGGACAAGAGTCTTAGCTATATGGGTGGTCGATGAGTTCTTCTTGGGGTTCTATGATAATATTGGAGAAGATCTTCTGAGGGTGGTGGAGGAGTCAAAAATTTCAGGGAGACTAAGGGCATCTTTCAACTCAAACTTCATAGCCTCGATCCCTAAGGTGGAAAATCCACACAGTTTTCATGATTGCAATCCAATCTCTCTCTGCAATTGTATCTATAAAATAATTGCCAAAGTAATCGCTAGACGAATCAAACCTATAGTTTTCAAGGCCATTTCAAGTGAATGGTTTGGTTTACTTGAAGGAAGGCAGACCCATGAGGCCCTAGGGGTGGCACAAGAGGCCCTTCATTGTTTAAAGATGAGGAAATTGAAAGGAGCAGTACTTAAGATCGATCTTTCCAAAGCGTATGACCCACATGGGCTTTGAAGTAGCTTTAATCACCTAATTCATGAGTTGTATAACTTTGGTTTCCTTCATGGTTATTATCAATGAATCGGTCTCCCCTTTATTCATGTGTTGTGTGGCCTAAGGTAGGGGTGCCCATTATATCCTCTACTTTTTCTTCTAGTTACAAAGGGGACTAAGTAGAAATTCAAAGGATGCCAAATGTAGGGGTGACTTTAGAGGCATACATGTGACTAAAAATTTATCAATTATACACTTACTCTTTGTTGATGACATCTTCATCTTCTGCAATGCCTCATGTGAGGATGCAGGGTTGCTTTAGGATTCTTTGGATTTATTTGCATAGGCCATCGAAATTCAAGTAAATATTAGCAAATTGACCCTATCTTTATTTCAACTAGAAGAAGATGAATTGCATTTCTTTCAAGGACTTTTTCCTTTCGCAATAATGCACTGCGATGAAGGGCTAAATTACATAGGCTTCCACCTAAATCCAAATTCATGTAAAAAGGAATATTGGTACTAGTTGCTTGCAAAGTTGGAGAAGAGGTTAAAGATATGGAGTCTAAGGTGGATTTCTCGTGTGGGGAGGCTATTGCTTATCAAATCAGTATTGGAGGCTATTCTAATTTACTAGATGTCTTTGTCCTGGATTATAAAGGAACTCTTATGAAACCAACTCAAGAGGGGGCAACCTCCTTTACATTACATAAATGAACAATTCTTGGATGATTCAAATGAAAAGACCTCCTTTCTATATATAGGAGTCTAAGGGGTCATAACATAATCAGAGCCGACATAACAATAATAATGTAAGGGCACAATAATAATAATAGTGGGCTTCTATGGGGCACAATAGTAACAATATGGGCACCACATGGGTACATCAATATAATAAGTGGGTTCTACTAATAACAATAAGGGGTTACACTAGTAGTATAGGGGCTTAACATGCCCCTCTCCTTCAAAAAGCGTTGTACTCAACGCTTGAGTAGTTCTTGATGCTTCTGTATAAAATTCTTGTCCTCCCATGTGGAATCTTCAGCGGGTAAGTTCTTCCACTTGATGAGATACTCTGAAATTGATCGATTTCGTAGCTGTCGGGTTCTTGTTTCTGTGACTACTCCAAGTTCCAATATGATTTTTCCTTCCTCTTCAATTTCTGGTAATGTTGTTTGAATTGGGATCTTTTGCAACTTTTGAATAAGTGGCCATACTTCTTCGTCCTTCTTCCATTAATCCCTTGCTTCGTTTATCCAATCTGGTTGGATAATAGAAATAGCACAAAACAATGCTTCCACATCTTCATCCTTGAAGAGTCTTCCCATTTGGTAAGGTCGCCATTTTTTAAGTGCATGTAGCATTGCCAACATTTCCTTCTCATAAATAGCTTGCTTGAGATGTAGAAGTAAAAATACCCAATCACCTACATCAAAACATTTTTCACTATGATGTTGATCTACCTATTGTTTCGTTTGATTTTCACTGAAGTGGCGTTATCCTTTAAAAGTTGGAGAACTTGTTGTTGATGCTCGATGTGATCTTTCACTGCTTGAACCTTTTCTTCTTGATATGTCCTTCTATCTCTAGAGTTTGGGGAGTGGTAATTTCTTCCAATCCTTTACAAGATATGGTCGGATTCATTTCTTGATGCTCGATGTGATATTTCACTTCTTGAACATTTTTCTTCTTGATATGTCCTTCTGTCTTGATAGTTTGAAGAGTGGTAATTTTGACCAATGAATTACAAGATATGATTGGATTCATTTCTTCTTTCTTGATGTGATCTTTCACTTCTTGCACTTTTCTTCTTCTTGATATGTCCTTCTATCTTGAGAGTTTGAGGAGTGGTAATTCTTGCCAATGCTTTACAAGATATGGTCTGGTTCATTTCTTCTTTCTCTGGGGTGGGGTCCTGGCGTATATCCTTTTCTTTTGATTTTTCTTGATCCTTTTCTTCCTCCTCTTCACATTCTATGTAAAATAATTTCTTCTCAGCACACTTATGACCTTTAGTTCATTTGCTATCACAATTGTAACAAAGCCCTTTTTCTCTTTTTTCTTCCAATTATTGTGGTGTAACCCTTGTAGGTTGTGGAAGGCTAGGAGAAACAACACTTCCATCTTTATAGTTGTGAGGGGTATGCTTCCTGGTTTCCATAATTTTGCTTTCCACTATGTCACAAATCCCTTTTACTCTTTTCAATTGTTGTGGTGTTGCTCTTTGTATCCTCATAATGTGCTATCATTTCCTCCGTGAAAATTGACCACGTAACAAGTTGTTTACGAGAACAAAGCCCTTCATACCATAAAAAATAATCTGGTTCTAAATATGAAGATGCAATACATACCTTTTGTAACAGTGTTACACCATGTAGATCAAAATATTGCTCCATCTGAAGTATCCAATTTACCGGATCCTTGCCATCAAACTTCCTCATCTTGCTTTTTCTTGATTTTATGAGCTCGATCTTGAAATGACTGTAACTCTGTACTTTCAAATATTTAAGTTCTGAAATAGTGATATGTATTAGATCTCTATGTCCTCTTTCCAATGCCACTAGTCTAATCCAAATTGGATTTTCCAAGAAAGAGTTATGCGAAATTTCCCACAGTGACTTGATTATAGACTAGTTCAGTAGAGCGAACTTGTACGACGTGCCACGAGTCACTTGTTTAAACCTTTGGCTCTAAAAAATATATAAAAGAAACTACAATCCGTCATCTTTCTGTACCTTCTTACGAAATTTCAATTCGATGCTCAGAGAGAAAGTTATGACGATTTTCCCCAAGTCACCTGTTTGGAATGTAATTCAAGAGTCTGCAAAAAGACCAACTTCCTCATATCATATCTCCGCAAATATAGCACGAAAATCTCTGAAATTCGAACCCTAGATTTAGCGTGATGTCTTCTCAAATGGGTTTTTTTTTTAGCTTCTGAAACGACAAAGAAAAAAAGTTATAGCAAAAATTCCACGATGACCTATTTGGAGCAGCGAAACCCTAGAATCCAAAGCTCTGATACCAAATGTTATGAAACCAGCTAAAGAAAAGATAGAAAAGATAGATCAATGCCTTAGAATTCAGCCTCTTCGAGGGGAAACCTCCTGTACATTACATAAATGAACAATTCTTGGATGATTCAAATGAAAAGACCTCCTTTTTATATATAGGAGTCTAAGGGGTCATAACATAATCAAAGCCGACATAACAATAATAATGTAAGGGCACAATAATAATAATAGTGGGCTTCTATGGGGCACAATAGTAACAATATGGGCACTACATGGGTACATCAATATAATAAGTGGGTTGTACTAATAACAATAAGGGGTTACACTAGTAGTATAGGGGCCTAACAGGAACCCTGTAAAAATTCACAATATTTGTTTGAGATTCTTATGGGTAGGATCCCGTGACTAGTTTGTCATGCCATTGGTCAAATGAGAGAGGATAACAGTGACAAAGACTTGGGTGGATGGGGGCCTAAGAACATTCCACTATTTTCCAAAACCTTGGCAACCAAAGTTGGTTCGAGACTTTTTACATCTCACAGCTTATGTACATCGGTGGTTCATATGAAATATATTTTCTTGCCTCAATTAAAGAATGGATCAGGTTTCCAACTAAGTTGAGGCCTAATGTTTTTGTTATCTAGAATTCGATGTTAGAATCCTTTTAGGTCATTAAGGATTGATTGGCCTAGAGAATTGGCAATGGAACTCGGGTGAAAATAGGTTTGGATATTTGGAATGTGTGGGGGAATAATTTTTCTCTTTTAAGGGAACTTGTGGGTCTTCGGAATGCTAGAGGAATCACCCACCTTAACCAAATCTCCAGGCCAGCTACCACAACCATTTGGACTCAAGGTTGGCTAACAACAAAGTAGTTCAGTATTTTGAAGCATTCTTAGAGGCAAGGGGAGGTTACATCATAGCTTTTTTCTCCTCCCATACTCATTTAACAAAGAGAGAATATGAGCTCTAATGGGAAGTTTCTCCCTTTGGTGATTATACCCCCAAATTGGGTAATATTCATCGAATGTTGGCTCGACGGGTCTGGTGGTGGAAACGTATTTAGAAATTAAAATGTCCTGCAAATTCAAGGCTCTTCATGTGGTGTTTGCTTAAAAATAAATTACCTACCTAGGACAACATTCAGAAGAGGCTTTGCGGAGGCCCAAGTTGGTGTGCTTTGTGTAAGTCAGAGGAGGAGATTGTTCAACATATTTTCATTGAATAAATTTTCACTAAATGTGTATGGATATTATGCAAAAACCATCTAGGACTTACAGCTGAGTGGCAAGAGAGATCTATGGGAGAAGCTCTATGATCCTAGTTTGAGAACCAAGACATATCAAAGTTCAAAACCCTCCATCTATCTAATACACATTCTTTCTCCTAAAATGGGTTTGGAAATAGACAACAACAATTTTGCAGAATTGTTGACTTTGAAATTGTTGCTATTGTTTGCAAAGGAAAAAGGTTATGACTTAATACATATTTTTGGGGACTCAAATCTAATCATCAACTGAGTGAAAGGGGCATATAGATTCCATAATGAACATCTTTTGTATCAAAGATACTTTGGATGTTTTTAGTTGCTACCATGTCTATAAGGAGCGAAACAAGATAGCATGTGCTCTCTATAAAGAAGGCCTTTATCTTGCTGTGGGGCAGTGGAACTTCCAAAAAGTAAACTAGGTGGATCACTTTGAATTTTATCACCAACCATTCATATAAGTAATAGAACAAGCTCAACTATTGAACTAAGTAAGAAAATGAAGCTCTCATAAGACACAAAATCACCTTGCAATTTTTTGTGAAAAGTTATTTTTGGATAAACTTAACAGTGTTGTTTTATTGATTTTTTGAACTATATGAATCTTTTATGTTTTGGTAGATGGGCAACAGGCCTGGAATTAGGCCCTTAAACGGCCATATGGGCTTATTACAAGATCTTTATTTTGAATGTGTTTTTTCTGAACACAAATGTAGTATGTAGTTCTTACTTTTTGTTTGGGAAGATGAGTAGTAGGCTCAAAATGGATTTTCATAGCTATAAGGTCAACTCACAAGGCATCTCATGAATGTGTACTTCTATACACATATGTAAAATGTAATTTTATACATTTTTAAAAATGAAATTACTGATTTTTTCAGAAGAATAAAAAATAATAATAGATATAAACACATAAATTAATTAATTTACTTGTATGTTAAAAACACATATTATGCCAATCTACATACACATTGCATTCAATGCTACTTAGCATGTGTAAGTTTAAACTAAAGAATTACATGTGGCCTTTTTTTGTAATTTTAACCTAATGGATTGCATGTTGTTTCTTGTATATGAATATATGAAGTCCTATCTCGACAAATACATCTACTCTGACCAATTTGAGAGTGCCATTAACCTATCCATGATAATCAAGGTTCAAGTGCTCTTAAATGTTGCATGAAATGAATTGAATTTGAGCAGAGTCCATTCATTCTATGAGAATTAATGTTTTGTAAAACTAGTGTTCATGTTATATATATTTATTTTGATTTTATTTTTTTGGAATTAGAACCTCATATTTCAGTCGCTCGGTGTGCGCGCTCACTGCCACGACAATGGATCTAAAGTAAATTGCCTTTTTTATTTGTTTGGCTATTTCGAGCTTTTTATGTCGAAGGACTGTTATTGAGAGTTAGCACTATTTTGTTAAAGATTGGTGATTTTAGAACCAGGAAGATGCTGCTTCGGTCCTCAAAGGCTCTACACTCTCACTGTAAATACCTGGTTGTCTCATTATTGAAAGATGTTCCTATGCCATCATTTATAGCTCTTTGATATCATCATTGTATAGTTCGTTGTAGGTTTTACTTAGCATTAGTGATCTAAATGCTTCAAATTTTAGCTCTGAAAATTTTTTAAAGCATGTGATTTATGCTTAGATTTAATTTTCTTCACATTGGCACTAAACTCCTCAAAAATTCCAGAAATCTCTTCTTAAATTTATGTTTAGAAAATGAAATCATGCAATTGTCAATTTTGTACCATGAATTTTGAGCTCTCACGTAGGCTATGGAACACTTTTTGTTGTGCACTTAATTTGTCCCTCAACTCTAGCTCTACTATGTACGTCAATTACATAGCTCTGCAATGCATGTCATTGTCATGGTGGGAGCAAAGATTACTTCCAAGTAATGAATAAAAAATGGCTTTAAAATGACATTAAAGGTATTAATATGTAGAAAACTATATAAAATTCAAGACATCAAAAATATTAATATTAATTAATTTAAAAAATTATAATTTTATTTTATATAATATAATATTTAATATAAATAAATTTAAGTAACTTTCATTATATTTGATATAATATTTAACCTGATATATATAAATTAAGTAAATTTCATAATTAAAAAAAATTATATAATATAAATTAATAATAAATTTATATTTATAATATATATTAGAAATTAAATAAATGAATTTAAAGTATTGAAAAGATTTGCAAGTATTAAAAATATTTTTAATACTTAAATAGCTAAGGAAATCCAACCTTAAATAATGATGTTGGAGAGACTTCTTCCACTAACAAACATGCATTTTATGCATTTTGTTTTGATCCTGATTTAGTAGGTTTTGTCATGATCCTGATTTAGTAGGTGCTACCCTTCAAAGAAATACACATATTTTGTTGACCTCCTTCTCACTTTTACCCTTCACAAAATTATGCTTCATGGGCTACATCATTATGCCTGAAAGTCATTGTGCATATTTCTTTTATGTGCATATAGTTAGCCAACCTAATCATGCGTCAATAAGAAAGCCAATAATAATGGAATAACCATTGCTCTATCACAAAGCCAATAACAATGACAATGGAATTTTTTGAGTTTCCTTTATACTTTAACCAAGGCACGACAGTTGCAGATTCAATGGAACTGTTTTTGAGTTTCCTTTATAATCTAATGTCAAAAGAATCAAAATTGCATATACCTTTTATGTTTTGGCAATTTTATCTATGAAGATGTTTATATTACCTTTTATATCATTGCAAGGTTTCAAATTCTACATCCCAATACTGAATAAATACATGCACCTCTTCGTTGAATAAAGTAGTTTGTCGCATATATCTTGCACTAATATGCAAAACAGTTTTATTAATATTCCCATAAATCAATGACCTCAGTGGTTTTCAAAACTCCTAACGCTACAAACGCAACAGTTTATTAATCTTCCCATAAATCCATAACATGAGTGGTTTGCAAAACCCTTAACATTGCAAATGCAATGCCCAAGAATCTAATAAAACACTCCGAATGCAGCACTTTATTAATGTTTTGATAAATCCATGACTTCAGTGGTTTGCAAAAGTCCTAACATTGCGAATGCAATGCTTAAGAATCTGAAAACAACGAAAAAAATTCGTGTGGCAAGAACAACCCTACCATTTCAAATGCTTTATGTTTAGTATTAAGAATAAGATATGATCATAAATTTAAATTTAAAACATATAAATTTAAATTTAAATTTAAATGCTTTCCAACAACTCATTGTCTCTTATGAAGCTTCTTTGTCACCATATTGCATCTGCATGCAGTCTTGTTTGTTTATTTGAGGCCTTAGAAAGAATACTAGTAACTTAATGTCAATAAAGAATAACCAAAAACACTACTTCCATGTAAAAGACCCACTACATGGACGAAACAGTAAATATTACTTCATTTAATATTTTGTTTGAAGATAGCATAAGCATCTATTTAAGAGTAAATTTGTCATACAAGATTGATATTTGAATGAGGATAAGAAAATGTATTTATGTCTTAAAAATATTTTAAGAGGTACAGATTTTGAATATATATGTAATTAATATAACGATTCTATATCAATATATAGTTAAATTTTTATTAAATTGTAAATTTATCAGTATTGTGATAGTATAATTATTTTATAATATAGTTGTTTAAAAAGTCAATAATTTTGTTTATGGGGTATTTTAATTAGTGATTATTGTGATACGAAATATTGTAAATTAAGAGAGTTGAAGTCCAATCTCCCACATAATCTGGTTTACGAAGAGGAAGATAGGTTGTAAGCCCTAGAGATAGTGAGTACAAGACTGCCTCAATTGTCGATTTGGTTAAAAAAACAAAAACAAAACAAAACAAATAACTTAGGTTTTCTTATTTTTATTTTTATTTTGGTGAGGCAAAATTTACCATATTTATTTATTTTTTGAAATTTAGTATTCATAAAATAATAAAATATATATAAGTTCTTATTAATTAAGTAAAATTATAATTTCCAATTTAAAAAAATCCTACTTAATTTAGGAAAAATATTCAATAAAAAATTGATAAAATTTGTGGTTTTTTTAACCTAGCTTGTTATGTGCTAGTTTTTATGTGATGTCCAACTTGTTAAAATGCTATCATGTCATAGATTGTCTTTATGCAAGAGGTATAGATTAAAAAATGCATCATTAAAGAATGATTTCATTTGTGCAATCAAAGTGTGATGTGATAGTAAAAATTTCATTGATCTACACCTTTTTGTACTCATTAGCACACTACAACGATAAAATTTGCACTTCTCCTTACCTACATTATTATTTCTCTTGTCTTCTTAGGAGTAAGATAATTGTAAGTGAATATTACAATATTTTAATTGTGGAGTAAGTGAACCTTGTAATGAACAAATCAATTTTTTTATTGTCAAACCTAATAAGAATCTAACATAACTTTCAAGTATGGGAAAAGTTTTATTATGATCCAAGATCTCAGTATGGTGAAACAATGTTGTTGGGATTTTGTCCAATCACATATCCACCCAAATTATCAAAAATTCAATTAGAATTTTGAATTAATATGAATTCTAACTTTTTATATCCTTGAATTCCAACCATTAGAGAGACATTTGCTATAAAAACTAAATGAATCCCAAATTATAAATCTCTTATTAATTAATTCTCATAAAGCTTATAGCTATAACTTTATGGTAGTCTCATAAGAACTTGTGACACCCACAAGTGTGCCCTATTTCGGAAAAGGGGTTTTAGATCTAAGATTTATTGATTAATGACATGAATAGGTGGATGGAGAAGAATTAAAATACATTGAATTTTATTTGTTGTTGTCTGGAATGGAATATAGGGTCGAGATTTATTTCAAACCTTAATATTAGACGTTTTCCCCTTTTTTATTTTTCCATTTTCAATTTAATAATGAAAAAATTAACCATATTCTAGCCTCTTCACCAAGTGTCCATGTAGCCTCGATGGTGTTGCATGCTCCCTTTCCTCTACCCACCCAAAGGAGTGCACATGAAGCTATCTAGCCCAATGGTGTATCACCTTACCTTTGCCCTTTTCAAATTTTCTACATTCATTGTATTGTATCAGGTTATTGTACCATCTGCATTTCAATTGTATTGAATCATCATTGGATTGTTGGTTGCCTGCTTGTATCTCTTATCATTGAATTGTCACTAAATTGTTAATTGGTTGCTTGTATCTCATACCCTTAATTGTTGGGTTACTGAAAGTTTTCCCTGAGCCTTAGTCGCTTGATCACTAAAGACAATATATCTAAGCCTCCACTGAATAAAAGATAATAAGTATTTGTTTATTTCTTGTTTTACTACATTCATTATTTTGCATTGTGTTTAATCATCTGCATGTATATCTATTTAATAATAAGATCATAAGCATATCCATGAGATCCACACACGATGAAGTTTCCATGCTATGTTACATTTTACCATTCTAAATTCCATTTTCTCAATAATAAGATTAGGGACATAACTATCTAATCCACAGACATTGTCCATGCCTCATTATTTATGCTTCCCTTTGTCCCAATATTGTATGAATATTTGTACTTGTCCCAATTGATATAAAGGCTTCCTAAAAATCCCCAAATAAATTTGGTTTCCTTTTCTAGTGGTAGCACCACTTATAAGGAATGTGAGTGTGTTAGCATCTAAACTATTTACTCCAAACTATTAATTTATGTAGCCAAACTATCAATCTATCAATTACAGTTTACAATCAGGGTATAATTGTCTAGACATCCTCTATGCTGCCATTTGGAACCAAAAAGAGGTTCACCTAAATATTATAATAGGCATAAAGAGAGTATCACCTGAATATTATTCCTTTATTAATTTCAATCTATATATGCACTCATATATATATATATATATATATATATATATATATATATATATATATAAGTTTCAATTTATATGTGCAATCGTATATTGGTTTCAATTTAGTTCCATTAATTTCAATTTATATGTGTGTATTCCTATATATATATATATATATATATATATATATATATATATATATATATATATATATTTCATTTGCTAGTTACAATTGTCCAAACATTTACTAGAGAGAAACTAATTTATTGAAACCAATGCATGAATTAAAAGGATTGAACGAGCATCAATTGTTAGAGGATGTCTCTAGGGCCGAATTTTGGGCACTTGTCCCTATTGGTGTTGGAGGTTTAAAATCACATTGTAGGTGACCTTCTATATGTGTTCGGCGAGCATCAAGGTTGACCAACTAGGAGCGCTAGTGGCATTTGACTCTTTGACTTTCATTGAAGCATGTGATGACTTCATTATGATCTTCATACTTTTCTTTGAGCATCCTGCCTAGGAGCATCTTCATTTACTAATGGAAGGTGATAGAATTAAGTTATTGGTCGCATCGTCCCTGGTGTCCTCATGGTCTAAAACCAAACTAGCTACTTATGTTTGAATCTCATAATCAGAATAGGCATGGCGATCATTAGTGGTTAAGGCTTCTAACTGTCAAATTTCCTATTGTATTTATGGTGGAGTGGACGAGTAAAAAATAGTCACAATCGATTGAAGTTGTGTGTAAGCTCGAGGTCTACCCGAAGGGCCACAACCTCTAGACCCCTAATGAGAGAACATACGATGGTGGGGAATAATGATCGAAAGAGACAAAGGCACAAGGAGAGATAGCCCCCTGAGGAGGCATAAAGCTATGAAACAAACCAAATGAAACCAAGACAAATTCATAAGGATCTGCACTCCCTACTTCCAAGTTGGCTAGGGGATGGAGTGAGTTAAGAATGATGGAAAGGGTGTGTACAAGGGGTGGCTTCAAGCAGGGGAAGAAAACCAAATAACTTAATACACTCCAATGAGATTCAACACCACCAAGGCACCATGTAAACCATAGACCAAATTCCACCATGAAAATAAAATCACGCTGAATAATTTACTAAGACTAGACATAGGAGGAATTATCCCTGTGTTGGCTGCCCACCAAGCATTGGAGTGTTGCAAACGACTTGCTCCACTTCTTTGTATGTCGTGAATTGCAAAGCTAGCAACTTCTACCCAGCTTCAAGCTCGAAACGCTGTCACAAGAGGTGTACGGTGAGGCTCCAAGCTAGAAGTCTAGAACCTCCATATACCAGCACATCTGAAAAAGCCAACGTCGTGGTGGAAATATCCCACCTGCAACTAGGAAACACCAAAGTAACATAAAGAAAAAAAAAAGGAGTAGTGACAGGAGATATGAGAGCGCCTAGTGGACATAAATTCTACCATATTCATATAGGAAAATGTGAAGTCAGTTGGCATGTGCAAGTGCATGAGATGGGATAGCCATGTCTTCCCCTCTTTAATGCGAGGAGAGGTGGTGCAATTGTAGGCTTCCCCTCTATCCAGTGACTCCATTTTCCACACCCGATCAAGAAGCATTTCAACTTAGTTATATATATATATATATATATATATATATATATATATATATATATACATATACATATTTCACTTTAGTTTCAATTAATTAGTAATGGTTTTAATTTACATGTGTTCACTTTATTATTATAGATTCTTTTTTTCTTTTTTTAAGGAAATATCCAGGTATATCTATCTCATCGGCGTATTAGCAAAGCCTAAATTTGAGGGTGCCAAGGAGAATTGACCCCGTGACCTCCCATTAGCAAGATACTTTAGCTATGAGAACTTGACCAATTAAACTAACCCTCAAAACTTATTATTAAAAATTCTATAAAAATCTATTTGAAAAATATGCACATTCAATTAATTAATAGAGAGCTTACAATAATCTCTTTTAATTTACATACACGCTCAATTATTTAATATGCGTACATTCTATTATTCTCAATTTAGTTTTAATTTATATATGCGTTCAATTAGTTTCCATTTATATATGCTTTCAATTATGCAAACAAAGAATATATGACCGTGTTATAATTAAGTTATTATCATATTATTGCTTTTAATTGTTGGTAGGTTTTTTTCCATAAAGTAAAATTTAGTGCGGTTGTATCATCAAAAAAAACAATGGAGTTGTCTTTAGTGAAACCTATTGATCCAGGTGGATCTTCAGATACAATGGCATGGAAAAACTTAGAAATCCAAGTGGGCAGAATGATGTCAACCCAGGACCAGAGCAAAGATCTCGTCTTTTTTATTCCAACAGCGCAAACGGTACTTCAATCCGAGTTCGGATGATGAAATTATTGCAAAAAGAAGGGCTCTTCAATCCTTAAGAAAATGAGGAATTTCATTTGAAAAAGGAGTCTTAAGCCTTAAGGCCAAATCACAATTGGAGGTCGCATGAGAGCGGACTTAAGGTTTGGGCCGTGGAACCCCCAATCGTTGATCTCCGATTAGATCGGAGGCAATCGCAATCGGCAATCATACATATACATATATATATATATATATATATATATATATATATATATATATATATATATATATATATATATATATATATATATATATATATATATATATATATATATATGGATTTCGGCGAGCAGATAGTGTGATCGGCAATTAGCCGGATCGGCGGAACCTCCAACAGACACCCGGGGTGATATATGTGCGAGATGCCGATGCGATCAGCCGATGTCGATATCGGCGATCGACGATCGTTCATTCCCGAGGACCAAGATAGGGACACAGCGATATGTCAATTTGCAACCTCAGCGCAGACCCGATACAGATTATATGCTCGATTTAATAATATTTGAAATCTGGGTGAACGGTTTTTGGCGGAATTCTCAGTGTTTTCTGGATTTTGGAAGTTTTATCGTTTTAAACGATAAGAGGCCATTTTCAGGAACGGTTGCGCTTGTCGATACTTCCACTCTACCAACCTATCTTATTAACCAAGCAAGCCGCGTTTTAAATGGGATTGTGTCCGAGAAACCATTATAAAAAGGGATCAATGGAAGAGCACGGGTGGAGGAAATCTTGAAAGTTGCAGCACGTTGTTTCGTAGAGGCCGAGAGCATCTATTGAGTTGTTTTGAATAGTTACACGATTCCAGTCCCTTCTACAGTTGTGGGAAGCTTTGGCGCTGCATACCACTCCATCTCAAGCATTCATTTCATAGCCATCAAGCATATTGGAGTTATAAGCCTCTTTATGGACAGATTGATAAATGTAATTATGTTTATTCATGCCATTTAATAAGAAAGGTCTCCCCATTGTTGAGCTGGGCCTGAAGACGTAGTCCACATTGGATGAACTCCATTATCAAGCCTTGGTGTTCTCTTTTGTGTCTTTTATTGTTTTCTTCTTATTTTCATATGTGCACATTTATGTGTTAAGCTGAAATTTTATATGCAATTCTTTTCTATACATCTATAAGCGAAAACATCCTGGATCAAGTGGTATCAGAGCAGGGCTTTTTAGATGTGAATTACATGTTTGTATGCTAACAAGAGGCAGGCTTCAAAGACGCGAAGGGAACATAGAACCTTTCGATCCAGAGGCAGGGCGTGCACCTCGAAGAAGAAACATGGCTAAAGAGGAAGCTTGTATTAAAGAGGCAATTTTAGAAAGACTTTCTATTCAATGGCAGAGAATATCAGTTAGCTGGTTATAAGATTGGAAAAAGTTGAAGAGAGGAATCCAGAAGGACAAGGTTCAGCACATGGGAATGATGGAGAAGAACCACCTCCTTCTCCTTCTGGTGGTGAAGGTTCTTCTTCCCCACACCACCATAATCAGAGAAATCCAAAGGATGCATCGAAGAAACCTTTTTTTAAATTAGATTTTAAATTTGATCTTCCTGTATTTAATGGTGAAAGTAACGCAAAAAATCTTAACAATTGGATCAAACAGATTGAGGTTTACTACAGGATTCAGCAAATCGTAGAGAATGAGGTGAAAATCTAGCTGGCCTCTCTATGGCTGGGCAGTATAGCTCTCGTTTGGTGGGAGAGTAAATTGCGGAGCAGTGAAAATGATGGTAAGTTCTTTTCCTCATGGTCTGATTTTACTTCTGCGTTAAAGGAACAGCTTTATCCCTTAGGATACAAACATAAAGCTTTGATGAATTGGCAATATTTAAGGCAAGGCAAAGGCTAGGATGTTCAGAGTTTTATAGAAGAATTTAGGAAGCAAGCACTGAATTTGGGTATTGCACTAGATACACCTGAAGTTGTAACTAAGTATATTGGCTCACTGCATAGTTATATTTAGCATTCATTATTGTTGTTTGAAGCAGCACCTAGAAAAATGCCCAAAGAAGTATGGAGGAAAAGGGAAGCAGAAAACAGTGGCAGTAGCACAACAATACCTTGGATCAGATTCAGGAGATGAAGCGCTGGTCACAGCAGCGGGAACAAAAGGTACCTTTACACCTCCTGTTGATTCTAAATCACATGGAAGCACTAGTTCTGTAGACGAGTCCCTTTCAAACAATAGAAAAAGAATTGAATTATTTCATATCAGAGTTGTAGTAAATCATACCAAAGTAGAAACTTTGTTTGATAGGGGGTCCCGAGCAAATTTAATTGCAGAATCCCTGGTAAAGAAGCTTAGCTTAGTAACAAAACCATACCCAAAGCCTTATCCGCTGGGATGGATACATGATAAAGCTAAATTGAATGTAACCCAGCAGTGCAAGGTAAAATTTGTTGTTTCTTCTAAGCTGGTAGATGAAGTAGAGATGGATGTTATACCGCTGGACATCTGTGGCATGGTATTGAGGAGCCCCTACCTGTATAACAGAAAAGTTGTCTTTTTTTGCCATGAGAATAAATACCACATCACTAAGGATGGGATAGATTACATAGTGCGGGCTCATCAAAACAAAATTAACGGCATCTTGGCAAGTGTTGGAAGATGAAACAGCTGGTAAATTCCAGCAAAACATGCATGCTTATGGTTGTCAGGGAAAAGGAGGTCGAATTCACAGACGCATTCCAAGGCTGTGATGGGAAGCATAAACAAGAATTGATGGATTTAATTGCTAATTATAATGCATTATTTCAGGAGCCGCGGGGACTACCTCCAAAGAGGGAGATCCAACACGAGATCCACCTATTGCATGATGCCCCTCTACTGAATATCGGCATGTACAGAATGTCAGCAGTTGAAATGGAGGAGATCAAGCGTCAAGTGCAGGAATTGTTGGACCAAGGCGTGATTAGGTCGAGCTCCTCCCCATGCAAGTCGCTAATTGTTCTAGTGCCCAAGAAGGATGGCAGCTGGAGGATGTGCATGGACTACCGCGCGCTCAACAAAATATCAGCAAAAAATTGCTATCCACTCCCACGAATAGATGATTTATTGGATCAGTTAAAAAGTGTTGTATATTTCACAAAATTGGATCTGCGTAGTGGCTATCACCAAGTTCTAATCGCAGAGCAGGACGTGTGGAAAACCGCTTTCAAAACCAAGTAGGGGTTGTTCGAATGGATGGGAATGCCATTCGGGCTTTGCAACACTCCAACCACTTTTATGCAAGTTATGAATCATATATTTCAACCTTTCATTGATGAGTTTGTTCTTGTATATTTAGATGATATACCAATTTTCAGCAAGAGTTGGTTTGAACATATGAGTCATGTAAAGAAAGTGCTTGATGTGCTGAAGAAAGAAAAACTCTTTGTAAAATTGTCAAAGTGTGAGTTCGGGAAAACCTCTTTAGGTTACCTAGGTCATATTGTTGGTCATGGTCAGTTAAAAATTGATCCCGCTAAAGTTGAAGCAATTGTAAATTGGCCTAAGCCTACTAGTGTAACTGAGGTTCGTAGCTTTCTAGGTGTAGTCTAGTATTGGAGGAGATTTATTGCTAATTTCTCTGTTATTGCAGCACCTTTGCACACATTGACAATTGTGAAACAAGTCTTCCAATGGGGAGGAAGACAGCAAAAGTCCTTCGAAACATTGAAGGAAAAAATTAGCACCATGCTAGTCTTAGCCTTACCCGATCTCCAACAGCGATTTGAGATCGAAACCGATGCCAGCGGTTATGCCATGGGAGTTGTATTGATGCAACAAAAGAATCCAATTTGTTACCATTCTAAGAAGTTTTCTCAAGTTGTGATAAACTATCCCAACTATGACAAGGAGCTTTATGCCTTGGAGCAGAGAATGAAAAAGTGGAAACACTACCCGATCGGTAAGGAGACCATCATCCCTTGCAATACCTTCAGTCACAAACCAAGTTGCAGCAAACTCGTCATTTCAAGTCGATGGGCTTTCTTCAATAGTTTCATCTGGTAATAAAGTATAAGAAGGGCACTAGCAATAAAGTGGCTGATATGCTATCTCGCCCTCCTATTTCTGCTTCTGTTATTTTGCATAATGCTTCATTGTATTTTGAAAGTTAAGCTTAACAATATGCTCACAATGATGACTTTAAGGAAGTTTATGCAAAACTAACCCATGGTTCATAGGTGGACAACTATCACTTGCAGGGGAAATTGTTGTATCACCTTGGTAAATTGTGTACTCCCACAGGAGAAAGAGTGCATGTAATTCAAGAGGCCCACACCTCTCTTGTGTCTGGACACTTTGGTGTCGAGAAGACTTTAAGTCATGTACAAAGATTTTGTTTTTGACCTCATATGAAAAACGTTGTGACTCGCTATGTAAAGGGTTGTGTGATGAGTTCTGTTTCAAAGCCCTCTAATAGAAAACTTGGGCTTTACACACCACTCCCTATTCCGAGTCGTCCATGGGAAAGTGTGTCAATGGACTTTGTAGGAGGTCTACCTTTGTCTAGGAAGGGTCGCGACTATTTGTATGTCGTCGTTGACCGTTTTAGCAAAATGTGTATTCTTATGCCTTGTAAAATGCAGATTACTGCAGAGTAGACTACTTCTCTTTTCTTTTAGTATGTTTGGGTCCACTTTGGATTACCCACATCAATTGTTTTGGATCGAGACTCTCACTTCCTTGGGGAGTTTTGGACTAGCTTGTGGAGGATGATGGACACCAAACTAAAAAGAAGCACGGCATTTCACCCGCAAACCGACGAGCAGACAGAGGTTGTTAACTGTACCGTAGTAGACTTATTACGAGGCTACTGTGTGAAACAACCCAAGTTGTGGGATAAACATCTCCCCTATATGCAGCATTCCTAAAACCGAGCAGTGCATTCATCAACGCAGTGTTCACCATTCGAGACATGCTTTGGTTACCTGCCAAAAGACCCTTTTGATATGGTCTTTGGAAGGGAGGATGGCTCCAGTGGACGTAATGATAGAGACAAAGCTCAGCAGTTCATTCAGCGAATCCAAATGATTCACCAAGCAGTGCAAGAGCAATTGGAAAAGAGTCAAGTCCGTTACAAGGCTCGACATGATAAGCATCGATTTGACCATCAATTCCAAGTGGGTGATAAGGTGTGGTTCCACATTAGCAAAGACAGGATTAAGGGAGAAGGAAAGAAGTTGCGACCAATCTGGTATGGACCATTCAGCACATTGGAGAAGATTGGGAACAATGCCTTTCGTCTTGACTTGCCATTATATATGCAGATGTACTCAGTAGTGAATGTGGAGAACCTGAAGCTGTATGAACCACCTTTGATCATGGACACTGATGAGGTGGGCACAGTTCCTACCATTGATGATTTTGCACCTGAATATCTCGATGAGTTGCCCGAAGACATCATCCTCGACAGAAGAACCAGGACTTCATGGCGAGGAGATGTAGAATACCTTCAAGTTGGATTCAAGGGAATGCATCCCAGCAAGGCCAGATGGCTGGAGAAAGAGAAAGTGAGGGCACAGTACCCTCACTTTCCAATTGACTAATGAAAAGCTTTTGGCGGCCCAAAAGCTCCTCAATGGGGAGGATTGATCCAGGTGGATCTTCAGATACAATGGCATGGAAAAACTCAGAAATCCAAGTGGGTAGAATGAAGTCAACCCAGGACCAGAGCAGAGATCTCGTCTTTCTGATTCCAATGGCACAAACGGTACTTCAATCCGAGTTTGGATGATGAAGTTATTGCAAAAAGAAGGGCTCTTCAATCCTTAAGAAAATGAGGAATTTCCTTTGAAAAAGGAGTCTTAAGCCTTAAGGCCAAATCGCAATCGGAGGTCACATGAGGGTGGACTTAAGGTTTGGGTCGTGGAACCCCCGATCGCCGATCTCCGATCAGATCGGATCAACAGATCGGAGGCAATCACAATCGGCAGTCATATATATATATATATATATATATATATATGGATATTGGCGATCGGATAGTGCAATCGGCGATTAGCTGGATCGGTGGAACCTCCAACAGACACTGGGGGCGATATATGTGCGGGATGCCGACGTGATCAGCGATCGGTCATTCCTGAGGACCAGGACAGGGACACAGCAATATGCCAATTTGTGACCTCGGCGCGGACCTAATACAGATTATATGCTCGATTTAATAATATTTGAAATCCAGGTGAACAGTTTTTGGCAGATTTCTTAGTGTTTTCGGGATTTTGGAAGTTTTATCGTTTTAAACGATAAGAGGCCATTTTCAGGAATGGTTGCGCTCGCCGATACTTCCACTCTACCAACCTCTCTTATTAACTAGGCGAGCCAAGTTTTAAATGGGATTTTGTTCGAGAAACCATTATAAAAAGGGATCAATGGAAAAGCATGGTAGGAGGCAATCTTGAGGGTTGCAGCACGCTGTTTCGCAAAGGCCGAGAGCATCTATTGAACTGTTTTGAATAGTTACACAATTCTAGTCCCTTCTACAGCTACGGGAAGCTTTGGCGCTGCATACCACTCCATCTCAAGCATTCATTTCATAGCCATCAGGCATATTGGAGGTATAAGCCTCTTTATGGACAGATTGATAAATGTAATTCTGTTTATTCATGCCATTTAATAAGAAAGGCCTCCCCATTGTTGAGCTGGGCCCGAAGACGTAGTCCAAATTGGATGAACTCCGTTATCAAGTCTTGGTGTTCTCTTTTGTGCATTTTATGTGTTTTCTTCTTCTTTTCATATGTGCACATTTATGTGTTAAGCTGCAATTTTATATGCAATTCTTTTCTATACATATATAAGCAAAAACATCTTGGATCACCTATCGGAAAAGCTTCCAAAAAGACTCACTAAAGACAACTCGAAAATAAATTAAAACTAAATAAAAATAGATTAACATACTATGATGTAGAAGAAGGGAACATCGAAGAGGAAGATGTTAAATGTTGATTATATGTAATGTATTGAATGCAAAATTAACAATCTATTTAAAACAAGAGTTAGAGGGTGGTTTTGTACATGCCACTCAAGTTATAAATTATATTTTAGAAAAAAATGCATAAAACAGTTTAACTTGCATTGGTCAATCCTAAATTAAAAGTGGTTAATTGGAAAATTGAATCTTTTAATCTTGCTTTGGCAAGAATAATAAATTGAGATATCTACATATTTACAATTTTACTTCTACATAAATAATGGTGGGAAGTAAATCCTTGTAAGTATATTTATTTACATCTTATTTCTATCTTTTTTATATACAAACACTTTTTTAAATTATAGTGGGAAGTAATTGATTTACTTAAGTATGAACAATATTTAAACATTTTAATTTTGGATGGTTTTCTTGCAAAGCTTACACAAATTCTATCATTTTTTTTATAAAATGTTATTTACCTAAGTATGAATTAGTTTTAAAAATTTTAATTTTGGATGGTTTTTGGCAAATGTCAAGAATAAAAAAATATTATACAAATATTTAAAAATCATACATGAATATCACAACAATATCTAGAAAGAAATTATGGGATAAAATATGTGAAATAGTAATCTACATAGCATTATATTGTGAAAAGGTTGCAATAAGCCCTTCAATTATGATCCAATTAAATATTTGAAAAATTATTTTTTAATAATATTGAAAAAATATTTAATTTTCAAAATTAAATATTATAAATTGCATGAGTCAATAAGTCAATATAATTGATAATGGTCAATAAAAAATTTGATATTTGTTATTAAAAAAAAAAATTATAACAAGGTACACATCTTGTGTTTAGTAAAATTAAAAATGAAAATTGAAACAATACATGCATGAAGAAAATCGTACTAGGAACAACTCGCCCCATGAAAAGAATAACATTAGTTATTAGTAAATCCCAATGGTTTGATCAATATCTCACAAAATTATAATGGAAATTTCCATATATTCTTTTCTTTTTTATTAATTTTGTTGTGAAAATTAGTCAATAAAAAGATGTTAATTTGAAACACTAAAGGATCTTGCAAAAAAAATATAGGCATTGTCTACAGAGACAGAGGAATTGTCTTGACAGTCAAAAGTGGTCGAATGAGTAAAAAAAATCTATAAATCTTCTATTAGTAGTGTTTGAATTGTGTTTTTGATGGTGGAAATGCATTCAGCACCTTCAAAACCCTGGGCACTCAAAATCTTGAAGTTAGAGAGTTGTAACTTGGATTTACAAAAATCCATACCGGATTTTATGAAAATATTGCCGAAATTTCTATAATTTTCAGAGCAAAAAAGCAGTCTAGTTAGACTACTGCAAAATTATCTGCCAACCTCCATCGTCCCATTCAAATTTTTTGACTTTAACCCCCGTACAAAACATCAAAATTTCTTCTAAAAACATTTAGGCAAATATGTTTGTTACTGAGATTTACCTTTTAGTATGCAGGTTTTCCATTGAGCACAACTGCAATTAAGAAAGGAAACATAGAGTGATAGATTAACAACCACAAAATAAGAACATAAGAAGGGAAACACAGAGTGATAGATTAAGGAGGTATCTTGTTCCTTACAAATTGAATTCTAAATATTTTTTATGGCACTCGCACATCTCATCTATTAAACATGGCAATGAGGGCCAGTGAGTAGTTTTTGCATTCTTATCTTGATTCCAAATTCTGTGAATATTTGACCAGTAGTTTGATGGTTATAGGTGCACTGACACATCGAGTT
This sequence comes from Pinus tabuliformis, assembly GCA_031772625.1. Lineage (NCBI taxonomy): Eukaryota > Viridiplantae > Streptophyta > Pinopsida > Pinales > Pinaceae > Pinus > Pinus tabuliformis. The sequence continues at coordinate 893,100,369 of CM062818.1, forward strand.
CTTCAAAGTAAGTCTTTATTTATACATCTCAAGATATTTGAAGAAAACCTTTTTCTCAGCAGTAGCAAACATAGGTCATCTCATGCGTCAACGATCTAGGCACTATCCCCTTATGATTCCTACAAAAAAAAGCCTAAGAATTTTAATTCCCAATGTAGAGTTCCATGATTGTTTTGTTTTGACACCCTTTTTCATCCATTTTCCTCTTTTCATCATTGTTATCAACTCAATAAAAGAAGTAAAACCATAGATTTTGATAAGGTGAAAACACTTATATGTCTTATTTTTCATATTCGTTAATGTGCCTTATTATTATGTTAAAGATTGCATTAGCTATAGAATTAACATGATTATGCAGCTATTTTACAAATTTGCAGCTATCTACATGGTTTGCGAGGTTCTGGTGCACCAACAAAGGAAGGAAGAACATGGGTGGTTGAGGATTTATCTCCTCATGGATCTCCTCCTATTCGCTCGAGCTAAATCACTAAAGAAATCACATTGTGGCGTGGTCAAAGGCATGGGTCAAACACATAGCAGTGGGAGTCTAAATGCATCACAATTCTCCAATTTTCTTTCCAAATAGCAAATCGTCGAGATAAAGCTTTTCTATTTAAGATTTGAATTTGAATAAGGATCATTTGAGGACATATAGGCATAGAAGTATCAAACTATTGAGCACGTATTATATATATATATATATATATATATATATATGTGTATGTATGTATGTATGTATGTATGTATGTATAAACAATAGGTAATAGGTAATCTTTGAAAAACTATGTGAAACAACCTCTGTTCTCGTATCTAATTGAAGTTGCATTTCTTGTTAATCGATGTGTATTTGAACGTGATTTACACCTGTTGTTTTGCGAAGAGCCCCTGCAGGCAGTCGAGGTCAAGTTTTATTTCGTTTTTCAGCTTTTTGTTATCGCATTGTCATTTTATTTTAGCTTAATTTATTTAATTCATTGTTTTGTTATTTCATTATAACTTAGTTAATCTCGTTATTTCGTTTGCATTTAAATTCCTTTGCAGTCGTTTAATGGTTTAGTTTCCTTAGTGTTTTCACTTAATTGCAATCAGCTTTAAAGGATTGTTTTCATGCTTTTAGAATCAAAATTTGTATATACTCTTTTATAATCGTTTGAATCTCAATACTCTGTTTTCGTTGCAGCACGATTCTTAGATTAAGTTCATGATTTTAGAATGGTTAACATAAGATGTTTTAGAAAAGAATTGATTAATTCATAGATCTCTTTTGTTCCAAACATAATTCATTCAAAACTAGTCATAAGAACAATACTTAGTGTAGATAGGATCTGGTAGATTAGTCTAACAATAGCTCCACTTCCACTCATTAATTTGTAGAAGTATAACTATAATCTAATGCTTACAATAGGAATCTAGATAACAAAGAAAATCCCCAAAACAAATATAACCATCACCCTAACAAATTAAAAATGCTTCTAGCATATATAGTGCACTTGCACTTCATAAGTTTACCAACTCTGGACGATAATTTATGCTTGCAATTTAAGAACATTAAATTGACCAAACACCTAGTGCTCCAAAAAAATGTGCAGCCCATTCAAAATCAATTTCATTTTATTGCACACAAAATCCCTCATTTGTATGCTTGTAAAAATTCCCAGCTGGTAAGAATTGGCCTTGTATTGGTACCGAGCTGGCAAGCATTTACAGTGTTTTTTGTAATTGGCTCATGCTTATATTAATGGTGGTTGAAAGAAAGAAATTATTTTAATGTCCATGAGGCTAAAGATAGCCTATGGGACATATTGCTTCTTCATCTGCTTTATGTATTTGGCCCTTTTTTTGTGAAGCTTCACAATAAATTCTCCCAGCTTCTCAACAAACACCTCGCTAAATAGATTATCCCAAGAGCTAGCTGCCAACATATTTGCATGGCTTTCCCTGTTGTCTTTGAAGGCCTCACATTCTAAAATGAAATGCTTTTCTGTTTCCACTTTTCCGGAGGAACAAAAATGCATACTCTTTCCTCTCACACTTCTTTTGGCCTTTTCCACAACGGAGTTGATGAGAATTAGTCATTAACTAAGAAATAAGAATTTTGGCTCTCCAAGAGATATTGGCCTCAATGTATGCTTTTGGTTGATGACTATGAGTGGGATTAAACACTTCAATATAGTAATTTTTCTTTCTTCATAGCTCCTTATCCCAAGTACGCTTGTGGAACTTATCCATAACAAAAGATTTTATGTCTTTGTTGTTTATGGGACATGTGTTAAAGCAAATACCCCATTACTAAACCATTTGTTATTTTGTTGCATCCAAGTTTTTTCATGTTGCACAATCTATCATTAAAGACAACCTTAGGCCACCTACCCTCTTCCATTTGCTCAATTTTTTTAAATACCTTATGACTCTCACCATAGCAATTGCTTCAATAGGAGCATCCCTTATTTCACTTAACAAGATAGCATAAGGAACTGCACTTTTAATCTTGAATTTGTTTGTAATCAATTGCTTCTCAATTTTCTCAATTCGTCTCCACTACATTTTGGATGTACTGTTGGCCCATAGTTCACAACCATAGAGAATCACTAGAAGACCAAAAAGAGTTTGAGTGGTTTTCTAGTCCCATAACTCTGCCTCTTTACACCTATTTTGAAAAGCATAAAATGCTTTCCAACCCCCCAAAGTTATTTTCTTTCTACAACCATCCCAACTTAGATTTTTTATGAAGTCAATTTTGAGGTATTTGTAATCCACAACTTCTTCAAGAATGTTGCCTTCAAAGTAGAACTTATGATGGTTATGTTTTCTTTTTTTAGAGAAAACCACTACTTTCATTTTGTTGTTATTGACTTGCATCCCCACACTTATACACAAATTCTTAAGGGATAGTAAGTGCTCTTGCAAACCAAGAGTCGACTTAGCAATCAGAATAAGGGCGTCTGCATACAAAAGAAGCCTTATAACAAACTTGCCCAAATAGATACCATCACCCCCTTGAGAATTCAACCACTCCTCAAGCTTGTCGATATATAAACCAAAAAGGGTATGAGACAATGGGAAACCTTGATTGGCCCCGATATCACTTCTAAAACTTTCAGAAATTTCTGTTGAAGTTCTAATTTTGACTTTCACCTCTTCATACAGCCTATGCACAGCTGCTCTAAAATGTTTAGGAACCTCAAGTTCCTCCATTTTGTGCCAAAGATTATCCCTAGGAACCGTGTCAAATGCTTTTCTGAAATCAATAAAGCAACAAAATACTTCTTCCTTTTTTCTAAACTTTTTCAATGATGTGCCTTAAAGTTATACAATGATCAACTATGGAATGTTTAGGTCTAAAAACTACTTTCCCTTTAGCATGCTTATCTATTTATTCTGCCTACTTGCTAATTTTATTTTCTACCATGTTTCCAAATAGTTTTACAAACAAATCATTTATTAGGATAGTCCTATAATTGAAGGGATTATTGACGTCACTGCTCTTGAAAAGAGGTATTGCTAGATTTGTTGTCCAATCTGTGGGGAGCCCCTGTTGTATGATGTTGTTGAAAATTTTTGTAATGTGAGGTGCAAGGATCTTTGAGCCCCACTTTACATATTCTGCTTGGATTTCAGCTAAGTCTTTTGCTTTTCCAACACCCAACTTCTTGATACCCATCTCTTCCTCTTGCACCATGAAGAGTTCAATATCAATGTTGACCAAGGGGGGAGGGTCAACCTTGGGATCCTACTCATATAATTGTCTTGCATAGTCAAACCATTTAGAATTTGTAATATTATTTCCAATTTGTATCTTTCTCGATTGGAGCTCCTTCCAAAACAATTTGGGATTATTTTTCCCAAGGAAGATTAGTTCTTCCCTCCTTGAAACCATGAAATTGGCCTTTTTCTTGCTTAATAATTACTTGTAATCTTTGAGATTTATGTTATCCTTGTTTGACTATTTCCACATTCTCCTTGCCTTTATGTATTCCTCATCAAACCAAGCATTAACCGAAAAGCATTTGGTTTCAGACTTCTTATTTTTTTCTCTTTTTCACTCTGCAAGTGTGCATTGAATTAAATGTGATGATTCATGACTATGAAGGCCGTGAATTATGATTTTCTCCTTCTCAAAGAGCCTCTCTAGCGTCATTTTGAAGGTATTACAATTTTCTGGAGTTAAAATAATTCTTCTTGGTGGGAGATTTTGTTGGACATGCTAAATTTTTTACTCTAATTGTTTCTTTCCAGTCCAAGATAAACTTAAATCAATTGGCTTGTGATCTGATTTTAAGACCCGCAACTGATCTCAAATCAAAACTTCCTCCATTTTCTCACACAAACCATGCGAGAAAATTACATAATCTACTACACTTGCTCCATTGTAAGTATTACAAGTGAAATTACCAGACTTTGCCCATCTAGTCAAGCCATTACAAATGAGTAAATAAAATGCCCCACATAGAGTAAGCAAGTGGTCACCAAAGAGATTGCAGCCTTTGTCCCCTTAAATTATTTCCCATTGATGATTACTCTCTTCTGTAAGCCAAATAAGGTCGCAATCTTCTTTACATCAAAGAATGCTAGCTTGCTCACTTGCAGTCCTAGCATTGAAATCACCCGCTATAAGGACTTCAGCTAGTTGAGAATATGTTGCAATATCTGCTTTTAAGGCTACAAATGGATCTTGGTGGTCAAGCCCTCTACCTTTTTAGATTTTTGAAACTTGCGATGCAAAATAGCATGTTGAAATTCTGATGTGGTTTCCATTTTTTGATATTTTAAACCAAATGAATTGCTTATTTGAGTCTTCTTTTTCTAACTGAATGAAATTACCTTCTTTCTCCCTCCCTAAAACCATGATACCCCCGTGCCCTTTACCATTCCCTAATGCCTTGTCCCACACTTCCATATTCTAGTATCCTTGAAATAGAGGTGTCTTGCACCCTTCATGCTCATGTGTTTCTATAAGGCAAATTATTTCTCTATCTTCTGCAAGAGGCCCTAACCCAGGTCCTCGTCTCCATGGGTAACCTCTGCAGTTCCAACAAACTAATCTTAAGGAGGCCTGGGTATGACTTGATTGCTATTTATTTTGACATGCAAGACTCACATTTGAGTCTTTGTCCTCGCTTTCCCATACTAACCTTGCTTCCTGATTTCTTGTTGAAGAGTTTGTTGCCTCTTCTTTATTTCCATCGTGCTGCTCCATTTTGGAAGGAGGTCCAAATCACGCTATCACAACTTTTCCTCTATAAATCCATGCTCTCTTGCCTTCATCTCTTGCTTCCCTAACCTTTAATATTTCCCCCCTCCTTTCCTCCTAGTGTCTTACAGTTAAATCTTCTTCTAGGAAAAAGTGAGAACCCCTCAAGAGATACTTCTTGCTTAGAATGATATATTTATCACGCAAGCTAGGCATGATGACTTTTATGGGTCTGGTTCTATCACCTTTAAACTTACCCACCCTCCATGCTTGGCATATTTGTCCTTTCCATAGCAACTTGTCTTTCAAGAAGTCTCTAGCAAGGTCAAGAGTACATTCATTTTTCCCATAGTCTTTCACCCCTTTATTAATTATGTTTGCTGCTCTATTTTGTCTTTCCTTGCCTTCTCTATCTTGCATGTTGTCAACTTGAATGTTTTTTTCTCCTTCCTTACTAGCATAATTACTAATAACTTGAGCCCAAGTTTTGAAAACTTTGATGGAATCTCCTTTCCTTTCTTCTCTTGCTTTCTCTTCATGGTTGTCTATTTGGGCAATCATTTTCCCTTTATCCTGGGGTGATTACGCATTCACCACCTCTATACTTTCCACTATAGATTTCCTTATGTTTTGCATATCCGCCTTCATTTGTTGTCATTTTGTCTTACCTATTAAGAGAGCTTCTTGTAGCAATGCCACTTATTATTTCAAAACTTTATTGCTTTCTACTAAAGCCTTGTTTTCAGCTGTTATTATCTGAATTTTATGATATCTTTCCTATTCTTTAGCTTCTAAAACTTCCAACCTTTGTTCATTTAACAATTATTTCACATAAAGATTAGATGACCAAGGGAGAGGTGTGGATATGGGACTATATAAGGCAAAATCCTCAATGATTTTTTCTCTAGACTTCTGGTTGCTACGTGCTTGTAGAGGGGACTTATTTGAGTGCTCATAGCAAAGGGCTTGAGTATTTTCCTTTTGAGACCGTTTTTTCCTTGTTTTCTCCCATTTTAGACGAGATATTCTTCGTTTTAAAATGCCCCGATATTATTTGGAATTGACCCAAACCCACTTCCCAGCTTTAGCAGATGAGGCAATTTTCACTTGTCCTAAATCATTTGTCTCCATATGTTCTGAAATTTATTGTCCCATTGTCATGCTTGAATGCATTTTTCATCTAAACTGTTCTGAGAAACATGTAGGTCTATAAAATGCCAAGATTACTTCGCATTTCTCCTCGTTGTTCAGGTTATAGTTTCTCCCTTCTTAGGCTATAGGATGATCCCTGCTCACTACTCGATACTTCTGTAGCATAAAAGCTCCCTGCTCTCACACTGCTCACTGCTCGCTTCTCTCACTGTTGACCACGTTGCTCACACTGTTGTCCACACTGCTCGTTGCTCGTCAACAGAAAACTGAATCATCTCAGTGAAGAGATATTACAAGAGTGTCATAAGATGGCTACATTCCATTGTATTTCTCCCTCATGAGTGTACTTATTGTATGAATAATTATACACTTCCTAGGGAATATCTAGTATTTTCACCGAACCATTTTCTTTTCCACCAGAAGATTGAGAGGTTTCAAAACCTTTGAACCCCAAATTGTGGAAATATGAAAGTCCAGTCAACTGAAATTTTTGTTCATGGAGTCATGTTTAAATATCTATAGCAGCATTTGAAGACTTATATTCCAATTAAGCAAGTGAATAACAAAATTCCTTAAATTCAAATGAACTTTCAGCTCCCTTGCCCGACCTGCGACTCTATATTTTTCACAATTGTGGTTGTAGATCTTTGTTCCTTTAGAAAACCAGGCCAAACTCCCTGCTCGTTGCTCACACTGCTTGTAGATATCTGCTCACTATGCATTGGAACCCCTGCTCACACTGCCTCACACTGCTCAATCGCTATTGTGATCTGGAAGCTGCAATCAGTATGAACGCCCCTACAATCGGTATGAATCTACAATCTAGAATCTACAATCGATATGAATATGACGGTGTTGGCTTGTTTAAAAGTAATGACATGTGAGTTTCTTGTTCATTTTCTACATATACATAATGTATATGTACCTATTAATCACTCCACAGCTCTGTGTCCTCCTGTGCTCCTGATCTGATCTGAGACTTAATGACTAAATATTTGATTAAATGAATGTCATTGGCCTTGGAGAATCCCCACAACTAAAACTCATCATGAAAATAACTGCGAGGATATGCTTGGTAGAGCTCCTTTGATGTCATGGAATAGCAGATTGAAGATAAAGAGAAACTCGTTACAATTCATTCACACTGCCACCTTTCCGAACTCTCTTTTTTGGAGGGGTTTCGATCCTTGTGTGAAGATCTCTCCGCATAATGGGTTTCAGTCCCTAGAAAATATCTCTATGTAGAATGGAAGTGCCAACAAGAATGCAGCCTTGATGTGACCCACATATGTCTATACGCTTTGGATAGACACACCGATGAAGTTTTCCTAGAAACAAAGTGCAAATATGTGCCCTTTCCCGATAGGCTCTAGATAGAGGGCAAAATTCTTCTAGAGAAACTTCATATTAAAAACACGTTCCATGTAAAAATAGTAAAGTTAATACAAAATAAACTAGTATTTCCACATTTGGGTGCAAAGGGCAGGCCTGTGGCTTTTTAGGGTTCCACTATACACATACACAAGTTCTAAAGCTTGAAATCATAATGTTGGCTAAAAACGAAGGGTTGACTTTAAAATGTAAAATTTTCTCTACAAATCAGCTAGCTCGCTAATATCATGTAGAAATTTCACCTGTAGATCCAACTGATATATGCAATGTACTAAAGCATAATACTAGATCTACATCTACCATAAACTTTGCGGAAGCTTAATTGAACAGGAACAACATCAAGCATGAACACATATAACAAATAAGAAGGAATAAATCACACATAACACAGAATATATCACTGGGGAAAGCACCAGCATAAAACCCCAACATTGTATTATCAATCAAGTGGAAATCCTCAACAACATACAAAAAGAATCAGCACAAAAGCTATCCTACTCTCTCTGTACTCTGATGATGTAGCTCATGGACTACCTAGCCCTGTATATAAAGGTTGCACCTCAAGTCCAAGCTCCTATTTCCTTGCACAGTTTTGATTGGGCTCCAATTACAAAATACATGTAAATTGTCCTAATCATACCTGTTGTCAACCTCAGGTCCAACTATGCAATACTTGAGGACTCTAGTTCCTCCTGCATGCAAGGAATACTTACTAGAAATATCCTAGCAACTGACAATACTTTGTCCCTCCATCTGATCTCAACTGGGTCTCTGTCTGAACTGCCATGCATCAGTTATCCATGAGAGAATACTCAGTTATCTGAAAATAATAGTTGTCACATGCATGCAAGCATCAACAAACTATATCTCATTAATTTAACAACTTGTTAAATTAATCTAACTGAACTTGACTAAGTTAAACTAAGTCAATTGATCCTCTCAATATAGAACTCATCCTTAATTCCTCAATCAGTGGAGCAAATCAAGGACACATTCCCCAATTAGTGGAGAAATAATTGCATGTTCTCACAAAGACTTCAAGTTTGATTTTCCTTAACTAATTAACTCATGGAGAATTAATTAATTAATATTCCAAACTGCTGGTAAGACCAAATTCGAATTTACTTCCTATAGATAGACTAGGGACTGCTATAAATAGGAAGGGACCCATAAATGCTATTTTTAGAAGATGTTATTTTTAGCAGTTTCACTTCTCACCCAAGGTGGCCAAAATTCCACACTAGCCAAACTGCTATTTTTACATTTATTGTTGCACACTTTTCAACACTCCCTCTCAACAAGAAAGGCTTCCTCTCGAACCGGATCCTATAACTCTAGAATGTTCTGCATGCAACACATCTACCAAGTGCGGTTGCTCCAGTAACACTCAGAACAAAAAACAAAAAAAAACTCCCAACTAACCACTATGTTGGGCTAGAAACTTACTTTGATGTTGAAGCTCTACCTGTTGCTAACAAGTGCTCCCTCTCTGACCTCTGCGCTACTGCAACATCTCCATGCATCTCGCACCATTGCACCCATCTATGTGCTACCCTGCACTGTGCAACACACTTGTGCCTCTCGCATTGTTACAGCCTGCATGCTCTACGTTGTCCGGGGATTCCCTGCACTGTATCTCTCTCTGTCACTCCATCCGCATCTGTCTCTACTCAATCAGTCAGTTCCTGCTACTCCACATCAGGGCTCCTGTAGCAAGGTCTCATCCAAGAGATTAGATACCTAAAGGATCATGCCCCTCCTCCTTGGGACGATCACTCTATATCGCCCTACCTCCTACCTGGAGGTATGGCTGCATGTGATCCCTCTACCCACCTGGCTCGAAGTTTCCCCCTACTGGAGGTCTCTGCATGAGTAAATGTCTCTACTCGATCTCCTCTCAGCTTCTCCTGTTGTGGCTACTCCACAACCTCTTGAAGTTGTTGCACCAATCATGGCTCCTCCACAATCATCTGAGACTTCTTCTGGCACTGCATGTTGAGAAGTAATATACCCTCCCTCTCAACCACCAAGTCTCCATCAGTTGCCTTGCTGCTCAAGGCTTTGCATGCATCTTGAACCTCAAGAGCATACAGGTTCTTGACCCATGAACCGATCTTCTTCACCTGTCTAGTGATGATGTGTCTAAGGAAAACGTTTCCCTTACTGAAGACTACATCATAGCCTCTGTCTTCTAGCATCGTGATCGACACCAAGTTTCTCTTCAGTCCTGGTACATACTTGACATTGGTCAAGGTAAGGCGAGCTCCATGCTCCCTCTGAAAAATAACTGTGCCTACACCTGAGACACTATACTTTTCATCATTACCCATCACTATGAGTATCTAAAGATCTTTCGCCTCCAAAGTACTGAACAAATTCTTGTCGTCGGTCATGTGGAAAGAAGCTCCATTATCAAGAAACCAACCACTTCCCACCATGGATGAAACCATGCATGCGAAGAATGTGAAATCCAACTCGAACTGTGAAGCAAGTGCCTCACCTTCAAATCCTTCCCCGGGTCCCTTCTTGGATTTCCTCTGTGGACAATTTGCAGCATAATGATCCACCTCATGACAACAAAAGCATCGCACTTTCGATTTTTCAACCTTCTTCCCACCATTGGAAGAACTGGATTCAGAAAGAGAAACCTTCTCCTTCCCCTTCTTTGCCTTACTTGCTAAGGCATAATTCTCCTCATCTTCCATGGATGAAGAACCATCTCTAGTGCTTCGTCTAATCTCCTCCTGCATCAAATCCGATCATAGTCGTTCCCGATCTTGCAGTTTCTCCCTTCCATTAACCGAGTCCTGGTAGCTATGCTAGCTCTTAGGAAGGCCAAGGAGTACTAGACTCACCATATCATCATCAATTGTCACAACCCCTACACTTGCAAGCTCATCCTTGCATGTGATGAGCTTGGTCAAATACATAGAGATCGTCTCATCCTTTTCACACTTGATCTTTCGAAGTTTGTCCTTCAGTGCCAGCTTCCTCTGATCACTGCTATTCTGATATAAATATTTTAATGTTTTTCACATTGCAAATGGAGTCTCCTTCCCATGGAGGCTCAAGACAATGTGATCTCTCACTCCCTCCAAGAGAATTCTCCTAGCTCTAGCCACACACTTCTTCCATTCCGCCAGTTGAGTAGCATCAGTAGGCTTAGGGACTTCTTGATCAATGAAGTCCTTAAGGTCGTTATCTTCCAATACTGCCTCCATGCGATCCTTCCAAGCTATATAGTTTGAGCTGCCATCAAGGGCATACTCAAGCCTCAAACCATAGAACGCCATCAGAGAAATAGATGTGATAAGAACTTGAGATCTACATCCTGAATAATAAACTTCGAATTCCTTCTTGTATACTATTCTTCCTTGATCACCTGTCCTCTGATACCATGTAGAATTTTCTCTACAAATCAGCTAGCTCACTGATATCATGTAGAAATTTCACCTACAGATCCAATTGATATATGCAATGTACTAAAGCATAATACTAGATCTACATCTACCATAAACTTTGCGGAAGCTTAATTGAACATGAGCAACATCAAGCATGAACACATATAACTGATAAGAAGGAATCAATCACACATAACACAGAATATATCACTGGGGAAAGCACCAACATAAAACCCCAACGTTGCATTATCAATCAAGTGAAAATTCTCAACAACATACAAAAAGAATCAACTCAAAAGCTATCCTGCTTTCTTTGTACTCTGATGATGTAGCTCATGGACTACCTAGCCCTGTATATAAAGGCTGCACCTCAGGTCCAAGCTCCTATTTCCTTTCGCAGTTTTGATTGGGGTCCAATTACAAAACACATGTAAATTGGCCTGATCATACCTGTTGTCAACCTCAAGTCCAACTACGCGATACTTGAGAACTCTAGTTCCTCCTCCATGCAAGGAATACTTACTAGAAATATCCTAGCAACTGACAGTACTTTGTCCCTCCATCTAATCTCAACTAGGTCTCTGTCTGAACTACCATGCATCAGTTATCCATGAGAGAATACTCAGTTATCTGAAAATAATAGTTGTCACATGCATGCAAGCATTAACAAACTATATCTCATTAATTTAACAACTTGTTAAATTAATATAACTGAACTTGACTAAGTTAAATTAAGTCAACTGATCCTCTCAATATAGAATTCATCCTTAATTCCTTAATCAGTGGAGCAAATCAAGAACACATTCCCCAATTAGTGGAGAAATAATTGCATGTTCTCACAAAGACTTCAAGTTTGCTTTTCCTTAACTAATTAACTCATGGAGAATTAATTAATTAATATTCCAAACTGCTGGTAAGACCAAATTCGAATTTACTCCCTATAGATAGACCAGGGACTGCTATAAATAGGAAGGGACCCAGAAATACTATTTTTAGAATATTTTATTTTTAGCAATTTCACCTCTCACCCAAGATGGCCAAAATTCCACATTGGCCAAACTGCTATTTTTAGCAATTTCTATTTTTACATTTCTTGTTGCACACTTTTCAACATAAAATGCCACATTGAGTTTTCATGACCTCATCAAAATCTCTATGGTGTTGGCCTAGAATCTCTATAGTGTTAGTAAGAGGAACCTCACAATAAAGAAGTCTTCAACGTAATTAGAAAATAAAAGATAAATTAGAACTAAGAGTAGAGATTATAGCCATAGTTAATAGAGAATAAGCATTAATAGTTAATAAATTAGAACTATCATTAACATAGAACAAGTCCACTCAATTTAAATTGAATTTTCAATGGCAATAGAATAAAAATTCATTGTAACTAACCATAGTTGCAGGTTTTAGTCATTTGAAATAATACATGAAATTACATATACATTGAAATCATGTTATTCTATTGCAATATAATTTTGCAAATATATATTATTAGTAATTTGGAATAGGTAGGAACAGAGAATATCTCAAAAAAACACACATTTTATCTTGAATCTCTGCTTATGTTATCGCCATATGTCATTTTTTTAAAGTTTGATGATAAAGTTGGTAGAAATATTGAAAACTAGAAAAAATAAACATTATTAAGTTATCAAATTTCTTTCAACATTAATTATTTCAATAATACAAAAAAAAATTATACAATAAATATTGTAGAGTATAGAGGATAACTTTAAAAATCTCTAGTAAAATTGAATTGTAAGGGGTTCTAACTCGATTTGCAACAAGATTTTCAAATTATGAAACTTGGTAAAACACATTTACACAAAACTATGTATAGAAAATTTTATTTAATTTTCTTATAGTAAAACACATTGACATAGATCCCCTATTTGTCCTTTTTTTGGCATGGGGCCACAAATGCGGCCCATGTAGAAGTACCAGGAGCTAAAGAATTGTGAAACAGCAAAGATTTTGTAAAATTATTTACAATTTTCGACATACCATTGAGTAAATGATCAAAGCTATATCATTATATACATAGAATTCATTTTTTTAAAACCTCATCACTATTGCCATAAAGTTTATAATGTTTTTCCAATGTCACTTTGACTACATAGATAAAATAATGCTTCCCAAGCTGCAGACCTACAATTTTAAAATTCCTATGAAATGAAATAGAAACTCGATGTAATCTAGTCAAAGGTTAGAGCTTGTTTGTTTGACAATGTGTGAAGGGAGATAAGACTGACTCCTGACTGTGGTGTGGACATGGCAAGAAATTAAGCCAACCCTTGGAAATATTCATATTGCATTTCAAAGTTGTGCCCCGCAGTGTAAAATGCATCTATGATTTTTTTTGGCTTTTCAACAAAACCCTAATTCAAAGGAAAGTGTTTGGAGGCATTGGACTTTGTGACTGTAGAAGCTAGGCATCATGAAATCAGGATAATTTTTAGCTTGTTAAGGAATGGGTGTTGAAAATGCAACTAGAAAATCTAGTTTTAACTTTGCCTTGGTCAAGCTAGATTATAATTCGAATTTATATTTCATCAAAATACTTATAGGTAGATAACTAAGGTGACATGGCTCTTGTCACTCAGTTAACTCAGTAAATTCGAGTTGGAGACACTTGAGTTCAATTGTAAATGATTGATTGCTAATTTGTAACAATCTATTTCAGTTAATTTGAGTTATTGTCAATTTAACTAGTTCTAATTTTCAAAAGAACTAGTGGAGGTCAAGTTGTGGAAGTGGAACTTCAACCATAATCAATGATCAATCATCCCAAAATAATTGTTGCATGCAAAGAATTCGAGTTACCCAGCTGAGATGGAAATTCCAAGGCAATGTAATATCAGTTGTAGCATATTCCCATGTGTGCGGGTGGTGCATGTAGTCAAAGATTTACCTATGGCTATTGTGCAATTCCTTGGTGTGAAATTCCTAAAAAAAATAGGGGCAATTTCCCAATGGAAAATGTATCAAGGAAATAGGAGCTTGGGAAGGATTGAAATTGGCTAAGTATATGGGCAAGTTCAGTCAGTCAGGTAGAGGGATAGACTATACACTTGCAGGGTGTGATCAGGCTTAAGCAAGCATTGTATTTCTTCTATATTCTCTTATTAATGCAATATAGATAGTAAGGGGTTTTGAGCAGTTGTTTTCTCCTAGATAAATATTTGTGCATGTGCGATGTTTCCTTTTCCATATCTATGATTCTTGATTTTGATGGTGAATTAAGTTCCGCAGACTAGTAGAGTAGCTTCAAGTCTTATGATTTAAAAAATTTCATGAACAGTATTGAATCTACACATTAATTTCTATATGGTATCAGAGTTAGAATCATGTAGAGAAGAGATTTTGAAGTTGTCATTGTAGGAGATTCGAATTTGAAGATCAGTGTTACGAGTTTTCTTCAGGAATGAGAAGATGGCTTTCAATGGACTCAGGCTCGAGTATGCCTTGGAAGGAACCTCAAACATTTTTGCATGGAAGGACTGCATGGTGGCAATATTGGATGGTAATGGGCTGCTAGAATACATCAAGACAGATGTAGCAAAACCTCAAGCATTAGGTGCTTAGAATCTTGCTCAGTGAAAGAAGGATGTGGCCAAAACGAGGAGAATCATATTGGAGGTGGTTCAGGATCATATTGTCTCGAATCTCCATGAAAAAGAGACTTTGTTCCCGATGTGGAAAGCAATGAAAAAATTGTTCAAGAACAATAGTGACCATAGGAAGTTAGCACTAAAGGACAAGCTTCAAAGTATCAAAATGCAAAATAATGACACAATTCCGTAGTACCTGAGCACGTTTACGTAGTGTCGTGATGAGCTTGGCAGGGTCTGTGTTAATGTCCCTGAAGAAGACTTGGTATCTATAGCTCTTTTGGGCCTTCCCAAGATCTGACATAGCTATCAAGATTTGGTAACTGGTAGAGAGAAAATACTGAGTTGGGAGCGATTATGGTCTAATCTAGTGCAGGAATAAATAAGGGGAACACTTAAGACAGGACCTCATCCAAGGGTGAGGATGAAAAGAATTGTTCCTTAAATGGAAAGGAAAATAAAGGGAAGGGGAAGCAGTCCCAATCCAAAGAAGATTCGAGTCAAGGGGGGAAGAAGAAAGACTTTTCCATAATCAATTTCTTTCACTATCATGAATTTCAGCATTATGCAATGAAGTGTCCACGCATGAAAGCAAGCAAGAAGAAGCGGGTGAAGCCTTGGCTTCACAGTTCAAACTTGATTTTACCCTCATTGCATGCATGGCAAGCACAATTATGGGTAGTGTTTGGTATCTCAACAGCGGTGCCTCATTCTGCATGACGGGGAACAAAGAATTTTTCAGTGACTTGGAGGAGAAGGATCTCTAGATGCACATAAAAATGGGAGATGATGGAAGGTATAATGTGATCGGTATTAGTACTGTTGCTTTTCAAAGGGAATCTGACTCCCCTCTCAGGTTCAAGGATGTGATGTTTTCACAAGGTCTTAAAAATAATATATTCTTTGTAGCAATGTTGGAAGACCGTGGCTACAATGTGATATTCAGAAAAGCATAGGATTTCTTGAGACACATCGCCACGGTACAAGTGAAGCATAACAACGTTCAAATGAATAACCTCTACAAATTAGATGTGGAATATTGTGTAGCATTGAGCAAAGAAGTTGTGAAGGTGCAAAGTCGAGATGTTGCCGAATTATGGCGTAGAATACTTGGCCATTTGCATCATGGTTTTTGAAGATCATACAGAATATTTCTACAAGCCTCCCTAAAGGAGCACTAGAGTAACAGGACATGCAAAGGGTGTACGTTGGGGAAGTACACTAAATCCACCTTCAATGATCGGGACAACAAGGCACATGCAGCCCTTGAAAGGATCTATTTTAATGTCTGTGGACCTTTCTTGACAGCCTCCACTGCCAAGCATATGTATTATGTTATATGTATAGATGATTTCTCAATGAAGTGTTGGATTTACTTCATGCAGAAGAAAGACCATACATTCTCCAAATTTGTTGAATTAAAATCACTTGTTGAGAAAGAAACTGGAAAGAAGGTGAAGGGCCTTAGGAGTGATAAAGAAAGTGAGTATGTGTCGAATGAGTTTAAAAATTTATTTGAAAAGGAAGGCATTCGATGGGAGTTGATAACACCCCATAACCTACAACAAAATGGGGTGGATGAGAGGAAGAACAGAAGTATTGTGGGAGTAGCGCGGGTGATGTTACATGATCAAATCCTACCTTTGCACTTGTGGGTTGAAGCATGCAACACAACAGTCTATTTGCAAAACAAGAGTCCTCACAGGATTCTTGGCATAAGTACACTAGAGGAAGATTTTTCATGGAAGAAACCAGATGTGTTACACTTTAGGATCTTTGGATCATCAGTTTACTGTCATGTTTGCAAGGAAGAAAGGAAAAATATAGAGCCAACAACAAAGTTGGGCATATTTTTTGGGTACATAGAAATACCTCACAACCATTGTGTGTACTTTCCATCCCTTAGGATGGCAGTAGTTAGAAGGGATGTGAAATTTGATGAGGAGAAGGAAATGAGGTGTTCTCTTGAGATGAATCTTTAGTTGCAGCCTGATCAGAAGCTTTTGGCTCCAAACGAAGAGCCTAAAGAAGTTGTGGAATAGCAACAAGAAGAGGAGCAGAGAGTGGAGACATCCACTCAAATAGAGACATCTAGATAAGGAAGGAAGCGAACCAGGGAAGCTGACAGATTATTGTAGGATGTTAGAGAGAATGTGGGATCACCCACATCATAGCACAGGAAGATGAGGTCATCAGATCGGTACACTAGCTACATGTCTCTGATGAGTGAGCTTGTAGAGACTGAGCCATCCTCATTTTAGGAAGTTGTGGAGCAAGTAGTATGGGTTGATGTTATGGTAGAGGAATACGATTCCATTGTAAGAAATGGTGTTTGGGAAGTAGTCCCAAGTAGAACACACAAATCAATGGTTGGTTTTAGATGGATTTACAAGGTAAAGCTTGCAGCAGATGGAAGCATAGAAAAATAAAAGGCTATATTTATGGCCAAGGGGTTCTCTTAGTTTTAGGGAATTGACTATGAGGATGCTTTTGTAAGGTACTCATCCATCAGGTCAATTCTAGCACTGTTAGCGCAGATGGGGTCTAAGATCCACCATATGGATGTGAAGACAACATTCCTCAATGGATTTATCGAGGAGGAGGTGTATATTAAGAAGACATAGGGGTTTGATACCTTTGACAGAGATCCGCATGTGTGTAGACTTAAGCGAGCATTGTATAGACTCAAGCAAGCA
Organism: Pinus tabuliformis; assembly: GCA_031772625.1. Taxonomy (NCBI): domain Eukaryota; kingdom Viridiplantae; phylum Streptophyta; class Pinopsida; order Pinales; family Pinaceae; genus Pinus; species Pinus tabuliformis. The sequence continues at coordinate 893,117,812 of CM062818.1, forward strand.
CCTCGTGCTTGGTACGCCAGGATCGATAGCTATCTCATTGGTTTGGGCTTCACCAAAATTGAAGCAGATGAAAACCTTTATCAGATTGTCATTGAAGGTAAATTATTGATTATTGTTTTATATGTTGATGATTTGATCCTTACTAGTGATGAGTAGTTGATCATATCTTGTAAGGAGGACCTTGCAAGAGAGTTTGAGATGAAGGACATGGGCCTCATGCACTACTTCCTTATATTGGAAGTGTGGTAAGGTGATGGGGAAGTGTTTTTCTATCAAGGAAAGTATGCCAGCGAGATACTTCAGAGGTTTATCATGGACAAGTACAAACCCATGGGGACTCCTCTAGCAGGGAACTGGAGGAAAGAGGATGCTATTTCAGGTGAAGTAGTGGAGGCTACCATTTATAGGTAACTTGTGGGTTCACTTATGTATTTGGTGAACACACGACTAGACATGTGATATGAAATTAACCATCTTAGTCAAGCAATGGTTAAGCCAACCAAACTGTATTGGAAGGCAACAAAGCATGTGTTGAGATACCTCAGAGACACTACTCAGTTTGGTATTTGGTATAGACGAACAGAGGGAGTGAAGCTACAAGGATTCACAAATGGAGATTTGGTGGTGATTCCATTACAAAGGAAGATCACATTAGGCGGGATTTTTCATTTTTGGGTCAGCGACAGTTTCTTAGTACAACAGGAAGCAGATATTTGTGGCACTTAGCTCAGCAGAAGCAAAGTACATGGTTGCAAGTCAAGCAACCTGTGAGGCTATTTGGATCAGAAAGATTCTTGTTGGGTTATTTGGTTAGATGATGGATCCTACTGTGATAATCACAATTGTATCAAACTCTATGAGAATCTTGTATTTCATGGTCGATCCAAGCATATTGATATCTGGTATCACCGTCTACGAGATTGTGTGCAGTGGCAGATTATGTTGTTGTATTACATTATGGCATAGGAATAAGAATCAGATATTTTGACAAATGCTTTGTCAAGAGGAAAATTTGAGTTACATGGGTGCAGGATAGGGGTGTTTTATAATCCCTTTATTTCTGAGAGGGTGTGTTGAAAATGCAGCAAGAAAATCTAATTTTGACTTTGCCTTGGTCAAACTAGATTAAAATTTGAATTTATATTTTAGCATATTACTTAGAGGTAGTTAAATGAGGTGACATGGCTCTTGTCACTCAGATAACTCATTAAATTCGAGTTGGAGACACTTGAGTTCAATTCTAAAAGATTGATTTCTAATTTGTAGCAACCTATTTCAGTTAATTTGAATTATTGTCAATTTAACTAGTTCTAACTGTCAGAAGAACTAGTGGAGGTCAAGTTGTGGAAGTGGAACTTCAACCATATTGAGTGATCAACCAATTAACTGATTAATCATCCCAAAATAATTGTCGCATGCAAAGAATTCGAGACCCGGTTCAGATGGAGATTCCAAGGCAGTGTATTACCAGTCGTAGCATATACCCATATGTACAGGTGGTTCATGTGGTCAAAGATTGACCTAAGACTATTGTGCAATTCCTTGGTATGAAATTCCTAAAAAAATGGGGAAATTTCCCAAGCGAAAAGTGCAAGGAAATATGAGCTTGGGAAGATTTGAAATTGGCTAAGTGTTGGGCCAAGTTCAGTTGGTCAGGTAGAGGGATAGATTATACACTTGCAGGGTGTGCTCAGGCTTGAGCAAGCATTGTATTTCTTCTTTATTCTCTGATTAATTCAATATAGATAGTAAGGGATTTTGAGAAGTTTCTTTTCCCTAAGTAAATCTCTATGCACGTGTGATGTTTCCTTTTGCATGTCTATGATTCTTCCTTTTGATGGCGAATTAGATTCTGCACATCAATAGAGTAGCTTCAAGGCTTGTGATTTAGAAAATTTCATGAGAAGTATTAAATCTACACATTAATTACTACAAGGGGATGGTTTGTTCAGTGGGCTTGTGATGCTCGACAGAGCAGAAAGAAAATAATTTAATATGTTTCTCATCAAGAGACCTGGACTGAAGAAGATTCTTTTGTTATGGTTTGGTGATCCGCAAAGGAGAGAAATTTCCGAAGAAGAGAGTTTGAGTAAAGAATATTCTTCCGTCATGGTTTTTCTATATCGTGTGAGGAATGGTTGAAGAGAAAATTAGAGCAGATCCCACATGCACCATAGATAGGACCTATTGGCTTTCGCAGTCTTGACTATGGGGAGCACAATGGCTACATCAAGGGCATTTTCTCCTATGTTATCCATGGCACAAGGTATGGTGTCGCGCTTTTGAGAGCAAGTTTCAGGGATGCATTGCCTTACAGGTACCAAAAAGAGATTTTCAATGTAGTTGAGGCTATGTACATGGGGCAGTTGTTTTATTGCGGTAAGAAGGCCAACCTTTAATATTATGATATCCAATACAAGACTAATGATATCCAAGACATGACTAGGAGACTTGTTTCTTGTTATCTCTTTGTTCCCATTCTTATTTTTAGACTTGGCACATGGTTAAGAGAATTGTTTGCTAATATCTCTTTGTTATGATTGTCATTTTGAGACTTGAAATTGCAAGAGCATATTCATTCAGATTAATAGCATAATATAACAAATTACAACATTTTGACTCAACAAAATTCATTGATTAATGTAAGAGAGTAGAGTATAGCAGAAGTTTGCATTGAACATTTCTCAAAATATTTCGACTAAACAGAATTTAGTGTTTATAAAACTACTTAGTTGACAAGAATCTGTTGAAATATGGCAACAAGAATATTCCAATTTAATTTGTCCTTGAATTAAATTGTGAATTAAAATTGAATTTAGTCTTAACAGCTACTTGGAAATAATTAATTTATTTATTTTAAATTAATTAGTAGGAGAAATTCAAGTTAGAAGTCTTTCTGAAGTCATACAAGAGTTATCCCTTAAATTAAGGAGATAATATTGAGTTATATTTGAGTTGTAATTAGTTAACTCAGTTTACTGAGTTAAGTCCAGTTAAATTAGTTCCAAACTGTTTGAGGAACTAATAGTGAGTTAACAATCAATTGATGCATTAATGCACTCAACTAGTGCTACTCCAGTTAACTGAAGATCCCCTCATCGGAAACTCATGCATGTCTATTCTGAGAAAGACCCAGTTGAGATAAATGTTCAAGGACAATGTACTATCAGTTGTATGTTTTTTCTCATGGAGAAAACTCATGCATGCAGTCAGGGATTCATCCTTGAGGATTGCGCAGTTTTGAAGTTGGTTTTCCACTTGGTAAGAGGCTAATCATCCACAAGGAACAACACAAGGAAATAGGAGCTTGGAGGGTAGAGAGGAAGGCTGGAGAGAAGCCAAGATTTCCTATGAGCATCTGTGAGGATTAAACTGAAAGCTAGCTAGTTGTGAGAGCTAAGGCTTTGTATAATTCCTATGCATTTCCACCATGTATGATAATACAATAGTGTTGGGTTTTTAGCTGAGGCTTTCCCCAAAGTATTTTCATGTGTATTTTGCCATTGATTTTTTTTCTTCTGGTTATATTATTCAGCTTGATCTTTAAGCTTCCACAAATTGATAGTAGAAGTAGGTTATAGTATTATGCTTTGATTTATATTGCATTATCAGGTTAACCTACAACATATTTTCTACATGGTATCAAAGCTGGATTTGTAGAAATTATTCTACATGGTATCGGGGCCGTGAATAGTATACTGAGAAGAGAATTCGAAGTTTGAAGTTTGGGGTTGCAGGTGCAAATCGAATTCATATCATACTTCAAGGTTGGCCAATGGCATTCTATAGCTTGAGACTCGAGTATGCCTTGGAAGGTAGCTCGAATTACATAGCATGGAAAGATAGAATGGAGGTTGTATTAGAAGACAATGGCTTGAAGGAATTCATTGATCAAGAAATCCCAAAGTCGGCTTCAACTAGTGCACAAGAGTTGGCTGAGTGGAATAAGTGTGTGGCGAAGGCAAGACGGATCATCCTTGAGGGAGTTTGAGACCATATTGTCTTGAGTCTCCATGGTAAGGATACTCCATTTTCAATGTGGAAGACATTGAAGGACCTCTAGCAAAACAGTAGCGATGAGAGGAAATTGGCACTCAAGGATAAGCTACGAAGAATCAAGATGGAGAAGGGCGATACTATTTTCACATATCTTAACAAGCTCAAACCTACAGAGATGAGCTTGGCAGTGTGGGAATAACTATTGTCGATGATGATATGGTGAGCCTTACTCTCCTTGGACTTCCAAAGAGTTGGAATAGCTACTAGGACTCTGTGAATGGAAGGGAGAAACTGTTGGATTGGGAATGACTTTGGTCAGATCTTATGCAGGAGGAGATCAAGAGGAGCACACGAGATGGTTCTTCATCCAATAATGATGATGAAGAAAATTTGGCCTTAGCAAGTAAGGCAAGGAAAGGGAAGGGGAAGGCTTCCCATTTCAAATCGAATTCTTCTCATGGAGGGAAGAAGGGTGACATGTCTAAAGTAAGATGCTTTAAGTGTCACAAGATGGGACATTATGCAACTAATTTCCCATCGAAGAAGTCCAAGAAGGGATCCTCGGAAAGATTGGAAGGTGAGGCATTAGCCTCTCAGATCGAAATGGACTTTACCCTTATCGCATGCATGGTTTCATCAATGATGGGCTGTGTCTGGTATCTTGACAGTGGAGCCTCATTTCACATGATTGGTGATAAAAATGTATTCAGTGCCTTGGAGGAGAAATACCTCAAGATGCGCATAGAGATGGGTGACGACGGAAGGTATAGGGTTTCAAGAGTGGGCACGGTTGCTTTTCAAAGGGAGCATGGAGCTCCTCTCACCTTGATAGATGTGATGTATGTGCTTGGACTGAAGAAGAACTTGGTATCGGTCACGATGTTGGAGGGAAAAGGCTACGATGTTGTCTTCAGTAAAGGAAAGGTGTTCCTAAGACACATAGCCATGGGTCATACCAAGAGGATAAGGATTCAGGTGAAGAATCTCTATAAAGTAGAGGTAGATGATTGTGCAGCATTGAGTACAAAAGCAGAATTGGTGCAAAGCCAAGACATTAGCGAGTTGTGGCACATGCGGTTGGGCCATTTGCATCATGGGGCTTTGAAGATAATGCAGCAAATATCTACAGGCCATCCCAAAGGTAAACTTGAGCAAGTTGACACATGCAAAGGTTGTACCTTGGGAAAGTACACCAAGTCTTCCTTTCATGATCAAGACAGTCGAGCAGAGGCTATCTTAGAGCAAGTTCATATTGATTTTTGTGGACCATTCTTGACAGCATCCACAGTGAAGAAAAGGTATTATGCCATTTTCATTGATGACTATTCTCGTAAATGTTAGATTTATTTCATGCAAAAGAAGGACCAAACTTTCACAAAGTTTTGTGACTTCAAAGCTTTGGTCGAGAAAGAGTCAGGGAAGAAGATCAAGGCCTTGAGAAGCAACAACAATGAGAATATGTCTCTCAAGAGTTTAAGGACTTCTGTGCAGCGGAATGACTTACACAAGAGTTGACGGCACCTCATAACCCATGGCAGAATGGGGTGGCTGAGAGGAATAACAGAATTATTGTAGGAGCAGCACAAGAAATATTGCATGACCAAGGCCTACCACTTCACTTGTGGGTTGAGGCATGAAACACAGCAGTCTGTTTTCATAATAGAAGCCCGCATCGCATTCTTGGGATGAAGACACCAGAGGAAGCTTTCTCTGGTAAGAGACCAGATGTGGCTCACTTCAGGATCTTTGGCTCATCAGTATATTGCCATGTCACAAAGGATGCATGGAAGAAGCTTGAGCCAACAACAAAGTTGGGGATATTTGTGGGGTACATTGATACACCTCACAACTATCGGGTGTACTTGCCTACCAGTCAGAGGACAGTGGTTCGAAGAGATCTCAAGTTTGATGAGCATAAGGCCATGTGAGCTTCCCTTGAGAGGGAGCTCCAACTATAGGCTAAGGAGGAACTGCTGGTTCCTAAGGAGGAGGAGCCTCGGATTGATGTGGATTAGCCGCATGCAGAGGTTCCAGGAGTGGAGACATCCACTCAAGCAGAGTCTTCGAGAGATGGACGGAAGTGCACAAGAGAAGCTGACAGATTGTTGGAGGATGTGAGAGAGAATGTGGGAGCACCATCTTCTCATCACAGATAGAGGAGGTCACCTGAGAGGTACACTAGATACATGGCCCTTGTTGGGGAATGTGTTGAGACCGAGGCATCTTCCTTTGAGGAAGCAGTGCAGCAGTCGATTTGGGTTGATGCTATGGTGAAGGAGTATGACTCCATAGTTCGTAACAGTGTTTGGGATGTGGTTCTGAGACCGAAGAAAAAGTCAGTTGTGAGTTCCCATTGGCTTTACAAGGTAAAGAAAGTTGTTGATGGTAGTGTGGAGAAGCATAAGGCAATATTTGTTGCTCATGGCTTTTTGCAGGTCGAGAGGATCATGTTGTTACAGTATATTTCGACAGAGGAGCAAGATGTTGACATTTTGACAAAGGCATTGTCAAAGTGTAAATTCGAGTTCCACAGATACAGGATCGGGGTGGCAGATAATCCCTTTCTTGTTGAGAGGGAGTGCTAAAATATGGAAACAAGAATATTCCAATTTAATTTATCCTTGAATTAAATTGTGAATTAAAATCGAATTTAGTCTTAACAACTACTTGGAAATAATTAATTAATTTATTTTAAATTAATTAGTGTAGGTTTTAACCCCATACAAAAATTACCTGCATATGAATTCTAAAACACAGAAAATAAACAATGTGAGAGCATAACACATAAAACACATATACACAGAGATTTTCCCTTGGATCCCAAAACCGGGACTACCAGCTTGGTTTTTCATTATTTTCCTTTCAATGTTATAATACATATTTATACATGCCGAAGCATCCAATACCATGGACCAAAAACCATCGTGTCCAATACCATGGACCGAAAACCATTGCGTCCAAAAACATGTGTGAAAATCATGCACAAAACCATAGGTGGGTCTGTCCATCCTAACATAGGGTCCAAAACCAAAATTTTATGGGGCACTACCCCGGACCCCATAAAGTGGGGTTATAGGTACACCTCAAACCCCCTGTGACCCCCCCCCCCCCCCCGCTACACAATCGGCAAACGAAGGGGGGCTTCGCCCCCCCCCATTTAACTACGTGGGCTTGTCGTGGAAAGAATATAACACAACCCAACATTCTCCCACTTGTTTTTTTCTTTCCACAAGGGGCCACAAGAGACCTTAGTCATTTTTCCAGCCCTGAAATGCCCATTGTCTCTCTACACCAAGAGAACTTCTCAGAACTCACAGATTTTGTTAATGTATCTGCAGTATTCTTCAAAGTCTCCACCTTTACCAGCAACACCTTTTTGTCTTCTATCATATCCCTCATAAAGTGATACTGAACATCAATGTGCTTTGTATTTGAGTGATATGCGGGGTTCTTTGCCAAGAAAATTGCACTTTGGTTGTCACAATCTATCCTTATAGCTCCCTATACTAACCCCATACTTGAACACAATCTCTGCAACCAAACTGCTTCCTTGCTTGCATAAGGGGCTACCATGTATTTTTCCTTTGTAGTTGATAGTGCCACTACAGATTGTTTCTTACTCATCCAACTGAGTGCACCTCCAAATAGATTAAACAGATACCCACTTGTAGATCTTCTCTGATCCAGATCTCCAGCCCAGTCTGCATCAACAAAGCCACAAATATCCAACATTCTGTCCAATCCTGATCTTCCTTGGTAGCACAAACCATAATCACTAGTGCCACACAAATACCTAAAAACCCGCTTCATTGTTGTCCAGTGCTCCTTCCCTGGTTTTGACATAAACCTGCTCATTACTCCCACTACATGTGCAATGTCTGGTCTAGGAGAGACCATTGCATACATCAGGCTACCGATTGCACTTGCATATGGAACACAGGACATGTCCTCTTCCTCTTCTTGTGTCTTAGGACACTGTTTAGTATATAACCTCACACCTACAGGAATAGGAACCTTCACTGTTTTACTATCCTGCATATTAAACCTCTGCAGTATTGTATCGACATACTTCCTATGGTTTAACCAGAGCTTCCTCTTTGCCTGATCTCCTTTAATTTCCATGTCCAAAATATAGTTTGCAACACCAAGATCTTTCATGTCGAATCTGGAATACAATTGGGTCTTCAAATCCTGGATAATGTCTGTCATTTCCAACCAGAAACATATCATCCACATACAAGACCAGATAAATAACACGGTCACCAATTAATTTAAAATACACACAGTGATCTGCTTTGCTTCTGATGAAGCCAAGTCCCCGTATAAATGTATCAAATTTCCGATACCACATCCTTGGTGACTGTTTTAACCCATACAGATACTTCTTTAACTTGCATACCAGTTCTTTCGTACCCTTCACCGCAAAGCCTTCAGATTGTTTCATGTATATTTCCTCTTCCAGATCCCCATGAAGAAATGTTGTCTTCACATCCATCTGTTCTACCTCAAAATCAAAAGCAGCAGCAACAGATAAAATTAATCTAATAGAAGTTACCTTGGCAACAAGAGAAAAAATATCACCAAAATCAATTCCCGGCACCTGGGAATAACATTTTGCTACTAGCCGAGCTTTGTATTTCTCCACCTTTCCTTGTACATTTGTCTTCTTCTTGAACACCCATTTGCTGCCAATGGGTTTCCTTCCAGCTGGCAACTCCACCAGATCCCAAGCCTCATTTTTTTGCAAAGATGCCATTTCATCAACCATGGCCTCTTTCCAGAGTTTGCCATCCTCTGAATCTACTGCTTCCTTCACACTTCTGTGATCATCGCCAGTAATAGATAAAGCAAAATTTGAACAGAAAGCAGATGGACTATATCTTTCTGGCTGCCTTCTTTCTCGAACTGATCTTCTCACACCCGAAGTTTGTGGCTCTTCATCTTCTGATTCCTCCTCTGCTGTAGAGTCTGATTCTTCCTCCTTAAGCTCAAACTCTATCTTCTCAAGTTCCTTTGGTTGGACTTCATGTTTAATAACATCTTTTACCTCTCTGAACACCACATCTCGGTTGTACACAACCTTCCATGTGACTGTGTTCCAAAGCTTATAACCCTTTAAACCATCATTATACCCAATAAAGATGCACTTTTGAGATTTACTATCCAACTTGGTTCGTTTCTCCTTTCGAACATGTACATATGCATCACATCCAAATACCCTCAGATGTGAAAGAGAGGGTTTCTTACCAGTCCATACCTCTTGTGGAGTCTTATCCTCCAACGCTGATGAAGGTGACCTGTTGACCAGGTAACATGCAGTATCCACCACCTCTGCCCAAAATTCATGTCCTAACCCGACACCACTGAGCATGCTTCTTGCCCTTTCCATCAACGTCTTATTCATTATTTTTGCAACTCCATTTTTCTGAGGTGTATATGGAGTAGTCTTTTGTCGTGCTATACCACACTTCTTACAGAATTCTTCAAATTCCTTGCTGCAAAACTCTCCACCATTATCTGTCCTCAGCACCTTTATCTTCTTCTCTGTCTGATTTTCCACGAGAACCTTAAATTCTTTAAACTTGTCAAAGGCTTCAGATTTATTCTTAAGGAAATATATCCATGTATTCCTTGAGAAGTCATCTATAAATGATACATAGTACACAGACTTACCCAGCGATGCAACCTTCACAAGTCCAAACACATCACTGTGCACAAGTTCTAATATTTGTTTCACCCTCTTACTACCAGAGGGGAAACTCACCCGATTCTGCTTCCCATTTACAAAATTTTCATAGAATCAAAATCTAGAGAGCTATTACTCATACCTTATACCATACCTTTACCATGAAGTATTCGAAGGCCCTTATCTCCAATATGTCCAAGCCTTTGATGCCACAACATGGTCTTCTCTCCAGAGACCACTAGATTTTCTGCTCCACTTTCAGGAACCACAGAACTGTTGCACCCATCAATAACAGTGCTACCTTGCAACTTGTACAGAGTTCCAATTCAAACTCCCCACATCAATACCAGTGCTCCCCGAACCATTTTGCAGGTATCCTTCTCGAACACTGTTTTTACACCTGCATCATCTAGCTTGCTTATAGAAATCAGATTTCTAGCCAATGCAGGAATATGCAGAACACCCGGAAGTGTTCTAACCCTTCCACCTTGCAACTTGAACTTTACTTTTTCACGACCAATGATTCTAGCCTTCCTATCATCCCCTAAGAAGACATCACCACCATCGTATTTCTCATACTCGCAGAACCACTCTCTATGGGGAGTGAAGTGAAAGGATGCACCTAAGTCAATCAACCATGCCTCATGATCTACATGTGTACTTGAAGAAGCCAAGTACACATCCCCACCTTCATCTGAGGTGGTTTTCACCTCTGGAGAAGGAGCATCATCAGATCCCTTTCCTCTATCAAATTACAGTCCCTTTTGTAGTGCCCTTCCTTTCCGCATTTCTAGCACACCACCTTTACAGGTTTTCCTGGAGATTTAGATCTCCCTCTAGATTTAGATCTCCCACTCAATGAATTATTTTTGTTTATGTTCTGGGACCGTCCTCATACAAACAAGGCATCACCATTCTGGCTCTCCATATTTTTTTGTCTCATCTCCTCCATCAGCAAAGATGAGACTATTTCATCAAACTGCAAGGCAATTGCATTGCTACCTATTGCAATAACCAAACTATACCACGAATCTGGTAGAGAACACAACAAACTGATGCACTTATCTTCATCTGAAATTTTAATATCAACAGATGCTAACTGACTTACCACAGTATTAAATGCATTCATATGCTCTGTCACCAAGTCTCCATCTTTCATCCTCAAGTTATACATTGTTGGGTCCCTATAATACTAGTGATTACCCCATTACTATTGTAGTTATACCCCTTATTTATATTTTTGTGCCCCTATTACCCCCATATTGTTATTTCTGTGCCCCATAGAATCCCTCTATTGTTATTTTTATGGCTTTATATTATTATTGTTAGGTCGGCTGGATTATATTGTGACTCCTTAGACTCCTATATATAGAAAGGAGGTTTTGTCATCTGTATCATCCAAGAATTGTTCATTTATGTAATGTAAAGGAGGTTACCCCCTCGAAGAGGCTGAATTCTAAAGCGTGGATCTCTCTTTTCTATCTTTTTGTGAGCTGGTTTCATAACATTTGGTATCAGAGCTTTGGATTCTGGGGTTTCGCTGCTCCAAACAGGTCATCGTGGCATTTTCGCTATAACTTTTTTTCTGTGATGTTTCAGAAGTCGCAAAAAAATCCATTTGAGAAGACATCGCGTTGAACCTTGGGTCCGAATTTCAGATCTTTTCGCGCGATATTTGCGGAGATATTCTCTGAGCAAGTTAGTCTTTTTGCAGACTCCTGAATTACATTCAAAATAGGTGACCTAAGGAAAATCATCATAACTTTCTCTCTGGGGATCGGATTGAAATTTCATAAGAAGGTACAGAAAGAGGACGGACTGTAGTTTCTTGTATATCTTTTTTAGAACCAAAGGTCAAAAATTGTACACGTGGCACTTCATACAAGTTCACTCTTTTGGAAAGTTCTATAATCAGGTCATCTTGGGAGATTGTGCATAACTCTTTCTTGGAGAATCCAATTTGGATCAGACTGGTGGCATTGGAAAGAGGACACAGAGAGCTACTACAGGTCACAATTTCAGAACTAGATGATTGGAAAGTACAGAGATACATCAGAGGCAATATCAAGCTCCTACAAAGTGAAAAAAGGTGTGTAGATTTTTTAAAATTTTTGCTTAAGCTTGGTTTGAAAATTTATTTTGAAGGAATTCAAAGGGCATAGTAGAGCATTATTATCAGTAACTGATGCCCCGAGGAAAGAAAATGCAAACACCTAGTAAGGAACCTTAAAGCTCTAGCATGACTCATGAAGAAGAGGAAGAAATGCAACATGATATATCAAAATTACAAGACCAAGTGCAACAACTGTCCCTTGCACAAAAAGGAACAGAATCTAAGATGGATGGTTTAAAGAAAGATGTAGAAGCTAATATGGATGGTTTAAAGAAAGGTGTAGAAGCTAAGATGGACTATTTAAAGAAAGGCGTAGAATCTAAGATGGATGGCATGGAAGCTAAGGTGAATGGCATGGACGCTAAAATTGATGGCATGGATGATAAGATGGAAGAATTGAAGATAAATATGAATAAGTTGCTACAAGAAATGGTCACTAAGGGTGAAAGAGTACTAAAGGAAACTCATGATGAGAACAAAAGAAATGTTAATCATGATTCCATAGACTCTAATGTTGGATCGAAGACTCACCATGTTCCAAAAATCGATATGAGGAAGTTTGATGGCAAGGATCCCGCCACATGGATATTACAGATGGAGCAATTATTCGATCTCAATAATGTGCAAAACACACAAAAGGTATGTATGGCAACTTTATATTTGGAACCAAATCAGTTTGTATAGTATCAATGGCTTTGTTCTCGTAAACAATTTATCACTTGGGCAATTTTTACGGAAGAATTGATAGCACATTATGAGGATACAAAAAGCAACACTTTTTTTAGCCAATTGATAAGTCTCAAACAAAAGGGTTCAATAATGGAGCACATTGAGGAGTTCCAAAAATTGAACATAAGGGTAAAAGATATTCAAGAGGAGCATAAGATTGATGTGTTCATAGGGTCTTTAAAGGATAATATCCAACATGATGTGCGCCTTTGGGAACCTGATTCATTAGAGAAGGCATTCAGGTTAGCAAGAAAAATGGAAAGCAAAATTATGGAAACTAGGAAGGATATCATTCACAACTATAAAGACGGAAGTGTTGTTGCCCATAGTCTTCCACAACCTACAAGGTTGACACCACAACAATTGGAAGAAAAAAGAGCAAAAGGGCTTTGTTACAATTGTGATAGCAAATACACAAAAGGTCATAAGTGTTCTGAGAAGAAATTATTCTACATAGATTGTGAAGAGGAAGAAGAAAAGGAGCAAGAAAGGTCAAAAGAAGAGGATATATTCCAGGAAAAAAGCCTAGATGAAGAAAAAATAAATCTGACCATATCTTGTAATGCATTGGCGGGAATTACCACTCCTCAAACCATCAAGATAGAAGGACAAATCAAGAAGAAAAAGGTAATAGTGTTGATTGATTCAGGAAGCACCCACAATTTTATTCATTGTAGGGTAGCAAAAGAATTGAATTGCTTCCTATATCCAGCACCAGAGTGTCAAGTGATGATTGCAAATGGAGGAACAATAAATTGTTCTGGAAAGTTCCATAATATCAAGCTATCCATGGGAGAATATGTATTGACTAGCCCAATGATTTCCATTCCAATGGGAGTTGCTGATGTTGTACTAGGAGTCCAATGGCTACAATCCTTGGGTACAATAGCTTTTAATTTTCAAGAACTTTTCATGAAATTTTCTGTGGAAGGAAAGGAAGTTGAATTAAGGGGTATTGCAGGGAAACCAGGAAAGATAATCAGCTCTAATGGTATGACAAAGCTTCAGAAAAAGGAGCAAAGAGGTGTAATTGCACAATTATGTTCGCTAGATGTTTCCACATTGGAATCATCTATTTCTCCAGATCTCCAAAAAGTCCTGGACAATCATTCCAAGGTATTTGAGACTCCCAAAGGTCTCCCACCTATGCTTGATCATGATCATGCTATTCATCTGATTCCAGGAAGTGTTCCTCCAAACATCAGGCCGTACAGATATCCATATGTCCAAAAAAGTGAAATTGAACGTATGGTTGCAGAAATGCTAGAGGCTGGTATAATTCAACCGAGTCAAAGTTCTTTCTTAGCTCCAGTAGTATTGGTGCACAAGAAGGATGGATCATGGTGCATGTGTCCAGATTATAGGGAGCTCAACAAGCTCACTATTAAAGATAAGTTCCCCATTCCTGTCATTGATGAATTACTGGATGAATTGCATGGATCAATTTACTTCACCAAGTTGGATCTTCGTTCGCGATATCATCAAATCATAATGAAGATTGAAGACATTCCGAAAACGGGATTTAGAACTCATGAGGGTCATTATGAATTTTTGGTCATGCCTTTTGGCCTTACCAATGCACCTTCAACATTTCAAGGTTTGATGAATTCAATTTTCAAACCATTCCTTAGAAAATTTGTGTTGGTATTTTTTGATGATATACTAATCTATAGCAAGTCTTGGAAGGATCATGTTGAACATGTTGACAAGGTGCTACAACTATTGGAGGAGAAACAATTATATGCAAAAAGATCCAAATGTTTCTTTAGAGTCCAGGAGGTGGAATATTTGGGTCATATTTATCTCATGAAGGAGTTGTTTAGTCAATTTAGTGTTGTCTAAATTGCTATCATAAATTGTCAACCAGGGGCTCGTAAGCTGATGAAGTGAAGGTGTACTATATGTACTTAAGCAACCTCTTAGATCTTTTTGTCGTTTGGGGGTGTTGTTTGTGGTCAATTTAACTTCCTAAGATGGAGTGATGATTTTATAAACAGATGAGTGATAGTGTGTGTAAGGTGATTTCTAAATGAGTGAGTGTGTGCAACTGGTGTTTTCTAACTACCTTCTAAACTTTGCAAAGAAAGAGATTGAAAGAAATAAACTTGAAATGAAACTGAAAGCAAAGAACAACTTTCTAATGGCACTAGTCACTACTCATGCTGCTGCAAATAAAAAGGTAAGAAAAACCACTTTAAAGACCAATGATAATGTTCATCTCTTCCTAACACTCTGCTTCCAACATATAGTACTATGTAAAACACGATTAAGAAGTAGTTAGAGATAAGTCTAAAAAGTGATAAAGCTCTAAATGACAAATTATAACACCATTGTGCCTTTCTCCAGCATTCTGCTTCCAACATACATTGTTATGTGTAACAAGTGAAGAAAGAGTTAGTGATATAAGCCAAAACTACTCAAAGCAAGCTGTAATTTATTAGTATTCTGATCTCTTAAAGATGAACAACTTATGATAAGGAGACCATCAATATGTTAGCATACAGCTTGAGACACTAAACTAGAAATTAAGCTAGAAAAACAGAGTAAAGGCAGCAACTATGAATATGACAACTGAAAATACCATCAGAGATAAAGCAAATACACAAAGACACACAATCCCGGGCTAACACCTGCAGAAAACAATCCTGATCAGTCAAAGTAAATGCTGGAAATGAAATGACAGCGAAAATAAATCAAAACTGTACATGTTTTAAAGAAAAGGAAAATTGTTGAATTCGAAAGAAGGAAATGACAAGAACATGAAGATAAAGTTACTGTACAAAGGCTGTTATGAATGGGGGCCCTCCATCCACAAAACCCAAGGAAAGATCAGCTACTGGAAAGAGTCAAAACAGCACAGTCTTCTATTAACTCATATGCAGAAATTACAGTAAAAAGTGCTGAAACAGCAGCTTCAAAACAGAGTTTCTGAATACGCTAAAATTGCAGCAATTACATAAACAAAATAACTAAAGACTAATCCTTAAGCATACGCAGACGCTTGATTTATAGGCGTATGAACAACTGCCTACTGCGTAAAACATGAAACGAGAAATTAACTAACAGTCATGCTGATTAAATGGTTCAGCAACACGTAAACAGGTCCGTGTGCGTTCTGGAGGGTACGGTCGTCATGGAGGTTGAATCCAAGGTTGGATCCTGTCTCCCATAACCTGCGTAGCGTGGAGGAATCGCCATCTGGAGTGACGTGACCTTTCAGCTTACGTAGCACCGTTTGAGCTAGCTCTGTTGACCGAAGTTTGATCCACGTTGACCGGAGGTGTGCGTGGCGTTGCTGACTGAACCAATAGCATAGGAACCTTTAACACCTTCATTCCCACGTGCCCATGTGATTCGTTTTTCAAAATGACACGTGGAACATAGAGATCAATGAAAAGGCTGCGGAATGACCAGATAGCTGCGGAATTGTTGAATGGCTGCGGAATTGCCAGGCAGCTGCGGAATCTCTGTGCATATGTCAAAAATCTAGACAAACAGCCAAACATTAGCAAAGTTAACCAATCATGCTTAAAGACATCAAATGTAATGATCTGGGTAGGTTTATGAGGAAAATAGGGCAAAAGAGAGGGATAAGTGAGGAAAAGCTGTAGGTAATGATGGATAATTAGCTGCAAGTTAGAGGCTCTACATACCCCCACTACGAGGGTGTTGCATGTCCTCATGCAACGAAAACATTGTTTAATCTACCTGCTGAGATGCCTCTGCTAAGACATCTAGTCTTCTCCTCTTCCTCTGTGTAGCCACATTGACTCTTGGTTTCCTCACCAAGCATCTGAATTTTAGATTGACCAAAGCTCCGCTTAGCTTCCTGCATTTCTTCTTTAGCTTTCTGTTTTTCCTTTGCCAAAGGCCTAGATGAAGCATGGTATTATCGTGGATCATCTTGTCCACCTTAGCTTGCTCCTTCAATTTTTCATTCTCTTGTATGATGTGGCGATTTAAAACTTCAAGCTCAAAATTTTCCTGTTTGAGTGAGTGAATTTGCTGCTCAAGAGGTAGAATAGTGCTTGGACCAGCAGCAGCTTGTTCTAACGTCTCCAGGTAATTATAAACATTTTTCTGATCCGGGTCAATCTCTGGTGACCTCTTTGGACTAGGCTCATGCTCAAATTCGGGTTCATGCTCAAAACGACTTTCCTCACGTGGAGGACTAGTCTCATCATGCTCAATATGTGGAGGACTTTTCTCAAAGTCAAGTCTTGTAGCAACCTTTTCAGGTGTGCTCAAGTCAATATTGAGTGACTTTTTATCCTTTGTGGCCCCCATTTTGCCTTGTAGCTTGCTGCTCCTTCTCACGGTGGTGATGCTCTGTTTTTCCTTTTGTTGCTTTTGCTTTTGTTTTTGCATCTTCTTGGAAAGGGCAGCCTCATGAAGTTGGGCCAATCTATGTGCTAATGGCTGAGTGTCCTCTTCATTGGAATTTTCAGGAGTAAGGTGGGTTTCTTGGGCTATAGCTTTTCCTTTATCTTTCTTTTGTCTCTTCCTACTCTCCTTTTTCTTTTGAGCAGCCTCTTGGACAATTTCTTGCAGGGTTTCTGTAATGATTTCTTGGGCTGTTTGGTCAATGTCTACAGCAGGCTCAGTGTCATTTTCTTCTTCAGAATGATGTGCAGCAATGTCTTCTTCAACAAAGTCTTGGACAGTTTCTTCTTGGACAACAGTTTCTGGGATGATTTCCTCTGTTCTTTTCCTTCTACTCTTTTTAGGCACTTGAGGTGAACTATCAGAGGCTTCCCCTATCTCTTGGAAATGATTCCTTACAAGAAACCTTTCCCATGTGTCTCTTTTTGCTTTCAATTGTTCTTCAACCAGTATCTTGACAAGCCCATGATGGTACAAATGTGGCTCAATGTTTCTTGGGTTTCTTTGGACTATTGAGCACATTTTTCTAAGGCTTGAGAGTAAAAAGTATGGAAGGTTAATGTCATGCTCTCCTAAGAAATGCATCATAAATTTGGCATGATAGACATACAAAACTCCAAATCTTCCTTCACATGTAAAGAATTTCTGTATTAACAGAAGCAAAGTTGTCCATTCTTCTTTGACAAGACTAACAGGGATTCCCTTTGTAAAAATGCTAGTGTCCATACCTGGATTTTTCAGAATTTGCTTCCATTGCTGGTCTTGTACTGATCGGTTTTTGAACCATCTCTCCCCAGTTTGTGGTAGTGAAGTGGCCTGTGCCAAACTGCTTTCGGTGACTGTAAATTTCAGATCTCCTATCTCCACTTGGTTGTCTTTGTCTCTAAAAGAACGTGCAAAAGCCTTCGTGACCTCTCTATGATAACCCTTGAATTTTTGGATGCACTGGAGCCAATTTGCCTTCTGCAAAGCGTCTTTGACTTGGGGATATCCTTCCAGAAATTTAGAGCCCTCTGGCTCTGCCCTCAAAAGTTTACCCATCAGCTCTCTCACAGCTCTGTTTTAATTCTTTGGAAAAAGGGTTATACGGCTTCAATAGTGGCTTCAACACAATAGATTTACGGCTTCAATACAACAGCCGTAATGCACTCACAACAGTGGTCAAAGTTTAGCAGAGGGGAAAACAGAGTATGGTTACGGTGGCAGAGTAGTGAATAAGGCAGAGCAGTGGAAAACAAGGGAAATGCGGAAGTGAATCAACAGCGTGAATGAGATTATGCGTAGGAGGGTTATGAATAATGGGAAGAAACGGTTAAGTCCCTTAGACATCAGTCATGAGTGTACATTTGGCTGCGAAATCATAATGCAGAGAGCTGTAGTACAATTGTCTACGTCACTCAGGTACAGGAATTTAAATGGAAGAGCAGCCGTGCTTGAGTTTTAAAAATCGTGATGAATAGGGACTATCAAGGTTGAGGGATACGTGGATTTCCGGTCGAGTAATGGAAAGGACTGGTAATCATTACATTAAATGGCTGAAAACACAATCCGTAAACCATGCAAAATGTTATAACCGTAAGTTTAGAAATTAGCTCATACCTCATGTATCCGCGCTTTGATTCCTTTTGCTCATTTGTGCTAACCTTTCATTGCTTATTGCTGCTACATGACCTTTTTTTTTCAATTTTTGCTAATGACTTTTGGATTGCAGATTCCTTCCTAAACAGACTGTGTTTTTTTATACAGGTGCAGAAAGTGTATCGGCTACGGAATTGGGATGTTGGCTGCGGAATTGCTCCTCAGCTGCGGAAACTGCAGCGATACCCTTCTGTCTGCACAAAACAACTTTAGCTGTGTGAAATAAATCTGACAATGACTTTATTGGTGAGATGGAATGTAATGGATGGATGGATGGAAAGAAATGAGGTGGAGTGAGAATGATTGGATGAATGAGATGGTGAATGAAATGGATGAAATAATGAAATGAGATGGAACAAGGAAAAGAGGGATTTTTTTTTTTTTTTTGGAAAATGTGAGGTGTCAGGTGACCCTGATTTTCACCTCAGATTTTCTGCATAGGACTGCCAATCAGAGACTGGTTTTCAGGCCTATACTTTTATTCTTTCTTTTTTTTTTTTTTTTTTTTTTTCAAAAACCAAAGATTAGGCTAATGGAGGAGAAGAATCCTTCTCCACCAACCTGATTGCAGAATCTTCTTTAAACAACTTGACAAATTCCTCTTTTGAGAGTGGCTTCTGGTAAATCTTCAAGCGATGGCCATTCACAATAAGAGGAGTATGAAATTCATCAATAGTTTTCACTTGAACTACTCCATTATTAAAGACTTCATCAACCTCATATGGCCCAAGCCAATGAGTTTGAAATTTTCCTTTAAAGTCCTTAAACTTTGAATCAAACAATAGAGCTCAATCTCCTTTCTAAAACTTTCTTTCTTTGATGTGACGATCATGCCATTTAGTTCTTTGGTGCTGAACTAGATCGGTCCTTAGAATTGCATCTTGTCTTATTTCATCTAGCTCATTTAGCTGGTCCATTCTGTGTTTTTGGGCTTCCGAGAGGCTCATCCCCAATTGGACTGCCATCTTGAAGGTCTTGATTTGGAACTCAATGGGGAGCAGGACTTCCTTCCCATAAACAAGTTCATAGGGAGAATGTCCTGTTGTGTTCCTCCATGTAGTTCTATAGGCCCATAAGGCTTCAGGAAGCCTTTCTGCCCAATCTCTTCTATGAAGATGAACAGTCTTGGTGATAATGCCTTCAAGAACTTTATTGGTAGATTCCACTTGGCCATTTGATTGCGGATGGTATGGAGTAGATGTTCTGTGCTTGATCTTATATTCCTCCATCAGCTTCTCCATCAATTTAGATGTAAATTGGCTTCCCTGATCTGTCATAATTTCCCTTGGGACACCAAAACGAGTGAAAATATCCTCAAAAAAAAATTGAACAACTGAATTTTCAGTGGCAGAAGGTAAAGCTTTGGCTTCTACCCACTTAGTAACATAATCAGTACAAACCAGTATATACTTCTTTTGCTTTGATGGTGGATTAATTGGTCCAACGAAATCTAGAGCCCATATCTCAAAGGGTTCGATGCATACCTGAGGTTGTAGTGGCATTTCATTTGAAGGAGTTGGTCTCCCAACTCTTTGGCAGTTGTCACACCTTCTAACATACTGCTTTGCATCTTTAAAGAGAGAAGGCCAATAATATCCTAGAGAAAGGATTTTATAGGCTGTCCTCTTGTCAGCAAAGTGTCCGCCGCATGGTTCATCATGACATGCCTTAAGGATGTCAGGCATTTCATCTTCCCGAACACACCTTCTGATTATACAATCTGGCCCTGTTTTGAACAATTCATTAGAAATCCAAGAATAATGTGAACTCTCCTGAATGATTTTCCTTTTCTCATTAGGAAATAAGTGTAGAGGTAGCTTCCCTATAACTAGATAATTAGCCATATCTGCATACCAAGGAGTCTTGGTAGTTACTGCAAACAAGTATTCATCTGGAAACTTATCTTCTACTGGAGAATCTTCATTAGTGTTTTGGATTCTAGACAAGAAATCAGCTACTGTGTTTTGTTTTCCAGGTCTATCTAATACAGTAATGTTGAATTCTTGTAAAAGTAAAAGCCATCTTGTAACTCTGCCATTAGTAACAGGTTTGTTCATTAAATATCTTATGGCAGAGTGATCAGTATGGACAAAGGTTTCATAGCCGGTTATGTAGTGTCTAAACTTGTTGATCGCATGTACTACAGCTAAGAACTCTTTTTCTGTAACAGTATAATTTAACTCAGTTGGAGTCAAATTTTTACTGGTGTAATAAATGGCATAAGGGATCAAATCCTTTTGTCCCAAAACAGCTCCTAGAGCTGTATCTGAAGCATCAGTAGAAATGTGGAAAGGGAGTTTCCAATTTGGCCCCCTTAAGATGGGTGCTTCAGATATTCTAGTCTTTAAAGCTTCAAAGGCAGACTGACACTCAGGATCCCATTTAAACTCACAGTCTTTGGTAAGCAATTTGAAAAGAGGAGATGCTATCTTAGTGAAGTTTTCAATAAACCTTCTATAATATCCAGTAAACCCAAGAAAACTTCTAACATCTTTCTGGCAATTTGGAACAGGTAACTTAGAGATGACTTCTACTTTGGATCTATCAACCTTAATCCCATCTCCTGAAATATGATGTCCTAAAACAATCCCTTCAGTAAACATCATAAAACACTTTTCATGACTTAAAGAAAGATTTGTTTCCTTACATCTTATCAGTACTTTTTCCAAATTATCCAAAGCTTCTTCAAATGTATTACCATAAACTGTGAAATCATCCATGTAGACCTCTACACAATCATGAATTAGATCTGAAAAGATCCCTAGTACAGCCCTTTGAAATGTAGCGGGTGCATTGCACAATCCAAAAGGGAGTACTCGGTAGGCAAAAGTTCCCCAAGGACAAGTAAATGTGGTTTTGTCTTGATCTTCAGGTGCTACCTCAATTTGATTATACCCACTAAAACCATCCAAGAATGAGAAATACTTTTTACCTACTAAAGTGTCTAGTACCTGATCAATAAAAGGTAGAGGGAAAGGATCCTTTAAGGTTGCCTTGTTCAATTCTCGATAATCAATGCAAACTCTCCATTTACCATTCTTTTTGGGCACTATAACCAAGGGAGAAACCCATTGGCTATCTGAAATGGGGTAAATGAAGTTTACCTTGAGCAATTTCTGGAGTTCTTCTTTCACGATTTCCCTAAGGTTTGGATTCATCCTTCTTTGTGGTTGCCTAATAGGTCTGTTGTTTTCTTCAATATACATGTGATGAATACAAGTCTTAGGATCGATTCCTTTCATGTCAGTGTATTCCCATGCAAATGCAATGGAATGTTTTTGCAAAAGTTTGGTTAATTCTTCTTGTTGTGGTCTTTCCAAGTTTCTGTTAATGTTCAATGTTTTTCCTGGAAGGATTTCAACTGTAGAACTACCAAACTCTTCCATTGAGAAGAGAGACATCTGTCTAGAGGAGAGATATTCAATGTCTGCATCTAACTGAAACTGTGTAGAGTCATATTCTAAAGGTATTTCAAAATTTTCCAATGTATTTAGAATTTGACTGTCTTCACTGATCTCAGAGATGGTTAGAACAGGTTGTATAGTATCCTCATCATCGACCCACTCATCTTCTCCTATTTCTGTTATTGCCTTTGCTGGAGGATACAAGTTGAATTTCTTGGTGGAATTACCATCTGATATATACATGTCTCCAGACCTACAACTGATAAAAGCATCAGCTGTTGCTAGCCAAGGTCTTCCTAAGATAAGAGGATGTCCTCCTAGATTGTTCTTGGGAGTTAAAATCATAAAATCAACTGGATATTCCCAAGAGTCTAGGGAGACTGGAATGTCTTCCAATACACCATCAGGTTTAATAATTGATCAATCTGCAAGTTGCAGTAAAGTAGGTGTAAAGAGAAGGTTAGGAAGCTTTAACTGATCCATGGTCTGTCTACTCATGATGTTGATAGCGGCTCCTAAGTCAATCAAAGTATTTGGGATTTCAACCCCATTAATATGAGTTTTGACAATAGGGCTACCGGGATCCACATACTTTTGCATGGTAATCTTACCCATCATAATGTCTGCAATTTTTCCAACTAGATGTATCCTTTTGGTATCTCTGGTTCTCTTTCCTGTTTTCTTCAAACTCAACTCCTTTATTGTCTTTGCTAGAATGGGAATTTCCTTAATGGCTTGTAACAAGGGGATCTTGATACAGACATTCTTCAATTCATCTAGAAAACTATAGTCAGGCAACCAAATTTGCTTTTCCACTCCTTTGTCAATTTGTAATCTTTCAGGAAAAGGAGGTGTAGCTAAAGATGTAGGTTGCTCAACTATGGGAGTTGTAGAGGTTGATTCTTTTTCTTTTTCTTTTTGGATATTTTGGTTTTGAAGTGATACTTCAGAACCCTTATTGACTTTAAGAGATTCTTCCTCAAAAATACTTGGTTGTTGAACACTTGTAGAAGGTTGATCTAAGATTCTACCTGATCTGAGTTGTACTTCATTAAGAGGAACAACCATATAGGTAGGGAATGGTTGACCTTCCATCATGTAAGCATTTTGAGGGTTCCTATTATTTGGATTTGGTAATGGCTGAGAGGGAAGTTGATTTGACTTCTGTTGGGATTGAAGCAAGAGTTGAGAATTTTGATTTTGTGGAGGAGGTTGTTGTTGTTGAGGATATGGCAATGATAATTGTTGACCTTGATTTGGAAGTTGTGGATCTTGCTGATTCTGAAAAGATGGAGGATATTGATAGAATTGAGCAAGTCTCCCATAAGTATTTTGCATGCTTTGCATCCATGCTTGAAAAGCATTTTGAGGTTGAGGCCAAGGTTGTTGCCAAGGATTCCAATTTGGTTGGGATTGAAAATTCATAGAGTTGTTAAACCCTTGATTCTGTTGCCCTTGCCAAGGTCTCCTTGCACCAAAACAGAGAGATTCAAGTGTATTTGGATCCTCTTGAAAGACTGCTTTGAGGCCAGGTATTGAAGGACAATCCTTAGTCTCATGAGTTTCTGAGCAAATTACGCATGTTTCTACAACGTGTGCATCCAAGGGACATTCCCTTAAAGCATGTTTCTTTCTACATTTCGGGCAAAAAATGGCCAAAGCCTCATCTTCTGCTTTTTGTTTATTGTGAATCTTAAGGGTATCTAATTATTCACTAAGACTCCCTAAGATGTCAGTTTTGAATTCATCAAGCATATTGCCGATTTCAGCCCTACTTACTAATCCCGTTGCAGATTTATTTGCTCTAAGGAGAGAAGGATCTCTAGGCCCTTTTTGAGTTTTTGATTTGCCCCTTGAGAGATGGATACATAGTTCTGCTATATCATTGAGTGAAAGTTGAGATATATCCCCTTTCCCCATCATGTTCAAGATATCTATCCATTCATCCCTAATGGCTTTTAATAGGAGGGCTTTTAAGGTCTCTTCATCCAAGCTACTCATTTTTGCTCTTTTCAAGTTATATTGAAATCTTTCAAGTAAATCTTCTAAGCTCTCATCTTCTCTTTGTATCATTTTAAATACCTCATCCTTATGATTAGTAGGCATACAATAGTCCAAATACCTATCCAAAAATGTTTGTTTCATCTCATCCCAAGACCTAATGGATTGAGTGAGTAACCCCATGAACCATTTCAAAGATTGATCTTTTAGTGTTGAAGGGAACAATTTGAGTTTCTGAGAGTCATCCAGATAGTCATAAGTTCGACACACAACTTCAAACTCAAATAAAAATGTTTCAGGGTCCTCAGTTCTTAACCCATGGAAATTTGGGAAGACAGATGGCGATATGTTTTTCATAGTGGCTCGGGAATCCTCATTAACAATGGGAAACCCAAATGAGTTATCCCCATCTCTATTTCCTCCTCCAAGGGGACCTCTACCTCCTCCATTATTGTTGTTGTTATTTCCTCATCCTCCTCTACCTCTACCTCTACTTCCTCCTTCTTCCTCTGCCATGATGGTTCTCCTAGGGATTTCAAAATCTTCTGGTTCCTCTACAAAGGGTGAATGAGAAGAGATTTCTCCTTCTTCTTCAGGTGATTCTACTTCCTCAATTACAATTGGTCTTTCTGTAGGAGAAAGAGAGGAGTCTCTTCCTGGTTCAAATTCAATAGAAGGTGTGGGAGAGTCAATTCTTGGCTCTTGAATTCCAGGAATTCTAGGACTAGGAGTGTCGGTTGGAGATAAGGGAGGTGTCTCTTGTCTATCCCTTGAAGCAGATGGACTTGTAAAAATTGAACTTCGAGCTCTAGCTAAAAACCTTCCCCTAGAATCTCTAGCTCTATGCATGTCATTTTTTTTTATTATTTTTCTTCAAGTCAAGTTAATAGTTCTTTTTCTGATCTTCCAGATCACTCTAGGTGCAAGAAGAGAGCATACTCAAGAAACTACTAAATCAATAACTTTCTCGTTTCTGATCCTCCAGATCACTTTGAAGTGCAAGAGGAGAGCATACTTTGATAGGTTATCAACTTCTTTCCTTGAAATTTTATGTTTTTTTTTTTTCCTAAGAATATGGCTACTTAATTTCACTTCCCCGGAAACGGCGCCAAAATGTTTAGTCAATTTAGTGTTGTCTAAATTGCTATCATAAATTGTCAACCAGGGGCTCGTAAGCTGATGAAGTGAAGGTGTACTATATGTACTTAAGCAACCTCTTAGATCTTTTTGTCGTTTGGGGGTGTTGTTTGTGGTCAATTTAACTTCCTAAGATGGAGTGATGATTTTATAAACAGATGAGTGATAGTGTGTGTAAGGTGATTTCTAAATGAGTGAGTGTGTGCAACTGGTGTTTTCTAACTACCTTCTAAACTTTGCAAAGAAAGAGATTGAAATAAATAAACTTGAAATGAAACTGAAAGCAAAGAACCACTTTCTAATGGCACTAGTCACTACTCATGCTGCTGCAAATAAAAAGGTAAGAAAAACCACTTTAAAGACCAATGATAATGTTCATCTCTTCCTAACACTCTGCTTCCAACATATAGTACTATGTAAAACACGATTAAGAAGTAGTTAGAGATAAGTCTAAAAAGTGATAAAGCTCTAAATGACAAATTATAACACCACTGTGCCTTTCTCCAGCATTCTGCTTCCAACATACATTGTTATGTGTAACAAGTGAAGAAAGAGTTAGTGATATAAGCCAAAACTACTCAAAGCAAGCTGTAATTTATTAGTATTCTGATCTCTTAAAGATGAACAACTTATGATAAGGAGACCATCAATATGTTAGCATACAGCTTGAGACACTAAACTAGAAATTAAGCTAGAAAAACAGAGTAAAGGCAGCAACTATGAATATGACAACTGAAAATACCATCAGAGATAAAGCAAATACACAAAGACACACAATCCCGGGCTAACACCTGCAGAAAACAATCCTGATCAGTCAAAGTAAATGCTGGAAATGAAATGACAGCGAAAATAAATCAAAACTGTACATGTTTTAAAGAAAAGGAAAATTGCTGAATTCAAAAGAAGGAAATGACAAGAACATGAAGATAAAGTTACTGTACAAAGGCTGTTATGAATGGGGGCCCTCCATCCACAAAACCCAAGGAAAGATCAGCTACTGGAAAGAGTCAAAACAGCACAGTCTTCTATTAACTCATATGCAGAAATTACAGTAAAAAGTGCTGAAACAGCAGCTTCAAAACAAAGTTTCTGAATACGCTAAAATTGCAGCAATTACATAAACAAAATAACTAAAGACTAATCCTTAAGCGTACGCAGACGCTGGATTTATAGGCGTATGAACAACTTCCTACTGCGTAAAACATGAAACGAGAAATTAACTAACAGTCATGCTGATTAAATGGTTCAGCAACACGTAAACAGGTCCGTGTGCGTTCTGGAGGGTACAGTCGTCATGGAGGTTGAATCCAAGGTTGGATCCTGTCTCCCATAACCTGCGTAGCATGGAAGAATCGCCATCTGGAGTGACGTGACCTTTCAGCTTACGCAGCACCATTTGAGCTGGCTCTGTTGACCAAAGTTTGATCCACGTTGACCGGAGGTGTGCGTGGCGTTGCTGACTGAACCAATAGCATAGGAACCTTTAACACCTTCATTCCCACGTGCCCATGTGATTCGTTTTGCAAAATGACACGTGGAACATAGAGATCAATGAAAAGGCTGCGGAATGACCAGATAGCTGCGGAATTGCTGAATGGCTGCGGAATTGCCAGACAGCTGCGGAATCTCTGTGCATATGTCAAAAATCTAGACAAACAGCCAAACATTAGCAAAGTTAACCAATCATGCTTAAAGACATCAAATGTAATGATCTGGGTAGGTTTATGAGGAAAATAGGGCAAAAGAGAGGGATAAGTGAGGAAAAGTTGTAGGTAATGATGGATAATTAGCTGCAAGTTAGAGGCTCTACAGGAGTTATGGTAGACCCTAGCAAAATTAAAGCCATTAAGGAATGGAAAATCCACACATCCATAAAGCATCTGCGAGGATTTCTTGGGTTGACAGGGTATTATCGCAATTTTGTTAAGAATTATGGGAGAATAGCAGCACCTCTAACAACATTATTGAAGAAAGATTCATTTTCATGGACTCCGGAAGCAACAAAGGCCTTTAAACATCTTAAAGAGGCAATGTGCCAAGCACTGGTCTTAGCTACACCGGACTTCACAAAAACCTTTATTGTGGAATGTGATGCTTCAGGAAATGGAATTGGTGTTGTTCTAATGCAAGATGAAAGACCCATTGCTTTTGAAAGTCGTCCAATCAAGGGAAAGTTTTTAAGCAAAGCTATTTATGAGAAGGAAATGTTGGCAATACTCCATGCACTTAAGAAATGGCGACCCTACCTAATGGGAAGACACTTCAAGGTAAAAACGGATCATGATAGCCTTAAATACTTTTTAGAACAAAGATTATCCTCTGAAGAGCAACAAAAGTGGGTCACAAAGATGTTGGGTTATGACTTTGAAATCATCTACAAAAAAGGGAAGCAAAATGTGGTGGCAGATGCACTCTCAAGAAAGGATGAGGATATGGAAGCATTGTTGTGTGCCATTTCTATTATCCAACCAGATTGGATAAATGAAGCAAAGGAGGAATGGAAGAATGACGAAGAAGTGTGGGCACTTATTCGAAAGCTACAACAAGATTCCAGTACTTCTGATACATTTAGCTGGCAAAATGATTCGTTATGGTACAAAGATCGCTTATACCTCTGTAAGAATTCCCAGCTAAAACAAAAGATTCTTATGGAATTGCACACTTCTCCCTTAGGAGGGCACTCAGGATTTTTAAAAACTTACCACAGGGTTAAGAAGGAATTTTTCTGGGATGGCCTTAAATCAAATATTCAAAAGTTTGTGGCGGAATGTTTGGTTTGCCAACAAAATAAAGTTGAAACAATTAAGACACTGGGTCTATTACAACCTTTATCCATTCCAAGCCAACGTTGGGAGGAGGTTTCAATGGATTTTATCACAGGTTTACCCAAGTCTGAGGGAAAGAGTGTCATCATGGTGGTAGTTGACAGACTTACCAAGTATTCACACTTTTGTGCATTATCACATCCATTTAAAGCCAGTACAGTTTCTACTGCATTTATGGAAACAGTTCAAAAGCTACATGGAAACCCAAAGATTATTGTAAGTGACAGAGATCCCATTTTTCATTGGAAATTTTTAGACAGAATTATTTTCTTGTCTTGGTACTCAGTTAGCTCACAGCTCATCTTATCATCCTCAATCTGATGGGCAAACTGAGATAGTAAACAAAAATTTGGAAGGATATCTTCGTTGCTTTGTATCTGATAAACAGACACAATGGGTCAAATGGTTTCCTCTGGCTGAATGGTGGTATAACACTTCCTTCCATACAGCAACAAAAATGACCCCATTTATGGCACTTTATGGGTACCAACCACCATCAATCACATCATATTTAAGAGAAAATTCTAAGGTTCAGCCAGTGGAACATCACATCGAACATCAACAACAAGTCCTCCAACTCTTAAAGGATAACCTCGTGTTGGCACAAAATAGAATGAAACAACAGGCAGATCAACATCGCAGTGAAAGAAGTTTTGATGTAGGTGATTGGGTATTCCTACGGCTACAACCATATAAGCAAATGTCCCTAAAGCAAGCTAAGAAGGATAATAAATTATCACCAAAATATTATGGTCCGTACAAGGTGTTGGAAAAGATTGGTACTATGGCATACAAATTGGAGCTTCCTGCAGCTTCTCGATTGCACCCAGTTTTCCATGTTTCATGTTTAAAGAAGGTTATAGGCGACAAGCTCCCAGTTCAAACAATATTGCCAAAACTTGACGAGGAAGGAAAAATTATATTGGAACCGGAAGCAATCACAGAAACAAGAACTCGACAGCTACGAAATCGATCAATTTCAGAGTATCTTATCAAGTGGAAGAACTTATCCGCTGAAGATTCCACATGGGAGAATGAGAATTTTATGCAGAAGTATCCAGAACTGCTCAAGTATTGAGGACAACACTTTTTTGAAGGAGAGGGGCATGTTGGGTCCCTATAATACTAGTGATTACCCCATTACTATTGTAGTTATACCCCTTATTTATATTGTTGTGCCCCTATTACCCCCATATTGTTATTTTTGTGCCCCATAGAATCCCTCTATTGTTATTTTTGTGGCTTTATATTATTATTGTTAGGTCGGCTGGATTATATTGTGACTCCTTAGACTCCTATATATAGAAAGGAGGTTTTGTCATTTGTATCATCCAAGAATTGTTCATTTATGTAATGTAAAGGAGGTTGCCCCCTCGAAGAGGCTGAATTCTAAGGCGTGGATCTCTCTTTTCTATCTTTTTGTGAGCTGGTTTCATAAAATACACTTTTTCCGCAAGAACAGTTTATTCACCAGAGACTTAGATTGGTACAAAGTCCCTAACTTGTCCCACAAAGCCTTCACTATAGCTTCCCCTGATACATTTAGCAATACTGAATCTGAGACACACAATCGTATTGTGCTCTTTGCCTTCCGATCCAACTTCTTCCATTCTTCATCAGACACTCCCGTTGGTTTAGTACCCGGATCTACCGTGATCCACTAATCTTTATCCACCAATAGATCCTCCATCTTGAGTTTCCAAAACTCAAAACTCTGACCATTAAATTTATCGATCTCTATCTTTCCACTGCTCGCCATCTTCTTTCACCACTAGAATCAATCTCGCAGATCTCCCATTGAACAGGGCCTACCACAGGCCCGAGTGAAACCCCTCAACAACAAAGGTGTCCCCTTGAAGCCAAACCTGGCTCTGATACCAAATGTAGGTTTTAACCCCGTACAGAAATTACCTGCATACAAATTCTAAAACACAAAAAATAAACAATGTGATAGCATAACACATAAAACACATATACATAGAGATTTTCCCCTGGATCCCAAAACCGGGACTACCAGTGTGATTTTTCATTATTTTCCTTTCAAAGTTAGAATACATATTTATACATGCCAAAGCATCCAATACCATGGACCTAAAACCATCGCGTCCAATACCATGGACCGAAAACCATTGCGTCCAAAAACATGTGCAAAAATCATGCACAAAACCATAGGTGGGTCTGCCCATCCTAACATAGGGTCCAAAACCAAAAAATTTTGGGGCGCTGCCCCAAACCCCATAAAGTGGGGTTACAGGTATGCCTCAAACCCCCTGTGACCCCCCCCACTACACAATCGGCGCAACGAAGGGGGGCTACCCCCCCCCCCCGCCCCCCTCTAACCCCCCGGTTAACTATATGGGCTAGTCGTGGAAAGAATATAACACAACCCAACAATTAGTTGGAGAAATTCAAGTTAGAAGTCTTTCTGAAGTCATGCAAGAGTTATCCCTTAAATTAAGGAGATAAGATTGAGTTGTATTTGATTTGTAATTAGTTAACTCAGTTTACTGAGTTAAGTCCAGTTAAGTTTGTTCCAAACTGTTTGAGGAACTAATAGTGAGTTAACAGTCAGTTGATGCATTAATGCAATCAACTAGTGCTACTCCAATTAAATAAAGATTCCCTCATCAGAAACTCATGCATGTATATTTTGAGAAAGACCCAGTTGACATAAATGTTCAAGAAAAGTGTACTATCGGTTGTATGTGTTTTCTCATGGAGAAAACTCATGCATGTAGTCAAGGATTCATCCTTGAGGATTGCATAGTTGGTTTTCCATTTGGTAAGAGGCTAATCATCCAAAAGGAACAACGCAAGGAAATAGGAGCTTGGAGGGAAGAGAGGAAGGCTAGAGAGAAGCCAAGATTGCCTGTAAGCATCTGTGAGGATTGTACTGAGAGCTGGCTAGCTGTGAGAGCTAAGGCTTTGTATAATTCCTATGTATTTCCACCATGTATGATAATACAATAGTGTGGGGTTTTTAGCTAAGGCTTTCCCCAAAGTATTTTCATGTGTATTGTGCCATTGATTCTTCTTCTTTTGGTTATATTGTTTAGCTCGATCTTTAAGCTTCCGCAAATTGATATTAGTAGTAGGTTATAGTATTTTGCTTTGATTTATATTGCATTATCAAGTTAACCTACAACATATTTTCTACAGAATCAAAACTCGTGTATAGCAGGACACAGAAAAAATTGTGGACAATGCTTCAAAACATTTATGTTTTTTTTGTGCTTAAAAATAGTAATGTTCATTGTTCCTTCATCATTGACATTTAAGATCTATAATAACGTGGCATATTGTTTTTTGCACTTTTATCATCCTGTTTCGAGCGAAAGCACCCTAGGGCTTTGGGTTAGAACCCCAACAAAGCAGAAGCAAACTACAACAAGAAATACTCAAACAGCTCAGGCAAGATGCTTATATTATCAAACTATGTAAGATTGACCGTACCCGGATTTCCTTCATTTGAGTAGGTCCCACAGGGTTAAAACCCTCTGCAACTATCGATATTCTTCAAACCTGAAAATCATTCAATTCGAACATACATAGCAGTATAGAAGTAAATCATATTCATGAAATTAACTTTATATCATATAAACAAATGATTGATCATACATCAAAACGACATTCATATATGAATTAAAACATAATTTTATGCATAGACATAGTTAATTTCGAAAACAAGACAACATTTCTTTTATTGCAGTAAGCTATAAATAACATGGAGAGAATTCACCTGAGTCTTTCTCTTGCTCTAAGCGAGATCGTCCTCTGGATTCGTCCTATCCCAGCCTTCAACAATCTTCTTCCATCACCAACATCATGATATCTCAAGCAAAAGGAAGAATATCTATAATCAAGGAAACAAGGGTTTCCTGAAGCTTGGGGAAGTGCATGAGGCACAAGGATTCATCAGACTCAGTCAAGGATAATCTCAGTATAATAACTCTATCTCTTCTCCTCTTCCTTAAGGCCTTCCCATAGAGGTCTATTTATACCTCTCCCTATTAGTTTTTTAGTTGGGAAACAGTTAGGAAACAATTGGGCCACGAGCAATAGGAGGTAATCAACAGGTAAAACCCGTGAACTCTGCCCAAAATTAATGAAATTTAAACTTTTAAATGTTTTAATACATATACACGGGTTGGGTATTGACTGACCCGCGTGTACACGCTTTTAGCTCAGGGAAAAGTAGCGTACAAGGAATAAAACATTGTTTTTTATATATTTGGACCAAGTCTGGAAGGAGGGGTTGCCCTAGGCCATAAGCAAAGCATCATATATACCAAGAGTGGCAAATGGTGTTATAACACATCCCTGCATGAAAAAAAAAATACAAAGTTCTTATTGATGTTTACATAAATAGAGAATTGCAACATTTTGTTATATGACTAAAAAGTAAACTTGAGAGGAAGGGGATGATACTTAAGAGAGCAGAGGAAGTTGTTGGTTGGAACTTTGGGTTTTTCTATTTTGTTTGTTGTTTCTCTCAGCATCCATAATCTCATTGTCGTCATTGAGAGTGAAAATACCATGTATTGTAAATTCTGCAGCATATTAATTGTTGCTATTTTTTTTGCATATATTCTTGGTAGGACATGGTAGCTAATTCATGCAATAGATGTTGTAGAACTAGCCTGTTTCTAAGACAACATCACGAGATGTTGTTATCAGGAGTTTTTATAGTGCAATTGATAAAATGGAGAAAAAGAAAAGGGGTTTTCTGTTTGCACTTAACACAAAATATTGACAGATATTTAACATTACAGAGGAAGACATTGTGGAACTGCATATTGCACAAATAGTTTCAAATGGTGTTGAATATACATTTGCAATGACAAGCATTCCTTGGATTTTATTGTTTAGGTAATCGTGTTGCTTGCTGAAGGAGATGCACAGCCCTAGCCAGCAAATGTCGCAAGAAGCATGCAGCAACAGGCAACTGCTCCTCAACGGCCTCATGTTGTTGGGGATGAGCACCATGGACGCATCAGAGGACGGAGAGCCTCTTTCAGATGAACATCAAGAAAATGAAGGAACAGAAAAAGCTTTCACCTCTCTCATTTCTGCAATGGGCCTGGCAAAGAACATACCATCAGTCACTAAGTTTGTTAAAAGATTGGAAGACATTCCTGAAATCTCACTCCCTCCCGCCCTTCCCTATAAAGCAGCACTTTCTCTGGCGGGGCCTGGATTAGTGGGTAGTTTACTAGGTTATGGCCATCGCCCAAAACTTTGCAAAAATGGGTAGAAAGGAACTAGACTGCGTCAATAGATGGGAAAATCTCAATCAAGTTCTGTGGAAGAGGTTACTACACCTTTCACTTTGAAACCAAGGAGGATCGAAATCTAATATTTAGGAATGGACCTTATTTTATGGATACAAGGGGATTGTATCTAAACAGATAGATGTCGGATTTTGATCCAGAAATGGATGTACCCAATGCCATCTCCATTTGGGTCAAACTACCACAACTTCCCCTTCACTGTTGGGGAGATGATTCAGTCAAAGCCACAGGAAACACAATTGGGAAATGTATAGACAAGTGCAAGCCAAAGGAAAATATGCATGCATGCACTCGAATATGTGTAGAAGTGGATCTTGGGAAAGGGCTACCAGAAGCCATCAAAATCAAAGTGGACCAATGGACACACATACAACAATTGGATTATGAACAAATCCCCTTCAAATGCAAGGTATGTCATGAATACGGTCATTTTGCAAATAGATGTACAAAAAAAAAATGAAAATGAAAAGAGTGAAGATCTGGAAAACAAATGGGAATAGGTTAAAAGAAAGAAGACAATCCACAAACAACCAAATCTCTCTTCCTCGTAGCCCTCCATATCCTCCGATCTCCGTCCTCTATCACCAAAAGAAGGCAATAATCCTCTTGCTAGCCTTAATCATTTTGAGCCTCTAGATCCAGCCCCCCCATACCCTAGACCAAGATCCAGATCCCCACAACATACCCCCAACCCACCTTCATCCCCTCTGGTCTTGAACACTCATACCCCTCCCCCCCCCTAGTAGACAGAATCCTAACAAGAAAGCAGTCAAAGGAAGCACCCCCAAATGTAGAAAAAAAAAAAAAAAACACAAGAAGAAAGACAAACAAAAAACTCAGGGATGAAGCAGCAGCAAAGGAAATGGAATTAGGAACGTAACAACCTATGGAAACCTTCTTAGAAAGGAGTACATGAAACAACGAAAAAAGCCAGCAAAGAGGGAAAGGAGCCATGCATCACCCAACAAGCAAATAATGATAGTGTTCTCCAGGAATTGTAGAGGAATGGGATCATCCATCAAAAAAAATGCCACAATAGACATTCTGGCAAAAGAAAATCCAGACATCCTTATGATTCAGGAGACAAAAACAAATAGCCAAGAAACTGAAAATATCAAAAAAAAAATTAGAAATTATGAAGGGGAAGCAATACATGCAACAGGAGCGTCAGGAGGTATCTGCACAATATGGAAAAAAGGAACCTGGGAATTAATAAAACACAAAAAATATCAGCACTGGATTCAAACGGATCTAATGCAAATCAGTACAAAAGAGAAGTACAGTGTCATAAATATATACACCCCAAATCACTACAAGGAAAAAGAGCAATGTTGGGCCACCATAAAAGAAGCACTAAAAGAAATGCAAGCTGGGAAAATAATACTAGGAGGAGATTTAAATTTGGTAAGAAGTATAGAAGAAAAGTTTGGAGGAACATATCACATAGACCCATCCAGGGATGTTCTAGAAGAAATAATGGAACAGCACAATTTAATAGA
The DNA here is from genome assembly GCA_031772625.1 of Pinus tabuliformis. Lineage (NCBI taxonomy): Eukaryota > Viridiplantae > Streptophyta > Pinopsida > Pinales > Pinaceae > Pinus > Pinus tabuliformis. The sequence continues at coordinate 893,152,517 of CM062818.1, forward strand.
CATCCCGCCAAGCAACGGGAAATACACCTGGAGCAATAAAAGAGTGGGCAAAAGCAACATAAAAGAAAGGCTAGATAGGATTCTGATACAAGAAAACATAGCAGTAGTGTACAACTCCATCAAAAATTTTACACACCACAGCATCTGACCATAAACCAGTGACAATAGTCATGGGCAAAATGGAAAACCAGGGACCACTCCCATTTAGATACAACTCAATTTGGGACGCAACACAGAAATCGGCAAATTAGTCAAGGAAGCATGGGAGCCAAGAGTAACAGGATCACCATAGTATATTTGGGAAACAAAATTAAAAACTGCAAGAACCAAGCTAAAGGAATGGGCAAGAGAAAATGAAAATAAATAAATAAATAAAATAAATTTATAGTAGAAAATGGACAGCATGCAAAATGAACAAGAAAGCAAAGAAGAAGGCAAGCAAGATTATCTAAGAGAGAAGGAAATCTTTTGGGAAATATATAGGGAAAACAGGAAAGAAGAAGAAGAGGCAAGATTGAAATCCAAAAGTTTGTGGCTCAAGGCAGGGGACAAAAAAACATCATTTTTCCACAACACAATGAAGATTAGAAGAGCAAGAAACCAAATAGAAAAAATACAAGTTGAAAGCCAAGAGGTCAAAGGTGTGGAGGAACTAAAAAAAGCAGCCCATCAACACTTTAAAAACTTACTTTCAGCAAATGAAGAAATGGCTGAAAGTGAAGATTTCTTAAAGCACAGAAAAATAAAAATTAAAAATTAAAAATTAAAATAAAAAAAGATCAAAATGTAGAAATGTGCAAGGATCCCACAGAAGAAGGGGTAGTGGCGGCCATATGGAGCCTGCATCCGGACAAAGCCCTAGGGCCAGATGGTTTCAGAATAGCATTTTACAGATTTCATTGGTATACCATCAAAAAGGATTTCTTAAGAATGGTTAAGAATGTCTTCAAAAAAAAAAAAGGCAACACAAAATCCTCCTCCTACCTTGCTCTAATTCCAAAGAAAGCAAACCCCTCCACTTTCAATAGGTTTCGCCCTATCTCTCTTTGCAATTCATCTTATAAGATAATAACAAAAATAATTGCAAATAGAATCAAGGAAGTTCTTCCAATAATCATATCTAAAAATCAAGGAGGATTCGTGCCCAATAGGCAAATCATAGATAATGTAATTATTGTACAGGAAGTTGTACACTCTAGTATGCTAAGGCAACAAAAAGGCCTCATAATCAAACTAGATATGGCAAATGCATTTGATAGGGTCAGCCATCCATATCTAATAGCTGTCCTCCAAAAACTTGGGTTCTCAAGAGAAATAATGGAAGTCATACAGGCATGCATTTCTACTCCATGGATTGCCCCCCTCATAAATGGAAGGCCCAGTAACTTTTTTCAAAGCACAAGAGGCCTTAGGCAAGGATGTCCTCTCTCTCCCTTCCTATATATTATAATGGCAGAAACATTAAGCAGGGCTCTGGAAAAACAAAGAAAGGAAAGAAACATCACAGGGATCAGAATAGCAAAAGGAGTAAAAACAATAAATCACTCACTCTTTGCTGATGACACATTGCTGCTGGGAGGGGCATCAACAATAATAGCAAGGAGGTTCAAAAAAGTTCTGGATGATTTTTTACAAGTTTCAAGTGGGCTATTAAACAATACAAAATGTGGGATATATGGATGGAATACCCCTCCCAGAACTATGCAAAGGATCTCACAAATATTAGACATCCCTGTACAGGAAAAATGGACACATTTCTTTTATCTGGGACTTCCAATCTCAAAAGAGAACATGAAGGTAGAAATATGGACTAAACAAATTGAAAAAATGAAAAACAAAATACAAAGTTGGGGTATGATGTGGCTGAATATGGCAGGAAGGGTAATATTAATCAAAGCACTCCTTGCAGCACTACCTATCTACCAATATGCAATAATCATGGCTCCAGCAAGTGCCCACAAATAAATGGAGTTAATCTTAAGAAGCTTTTTGTGGCAGGGGGGAAGCAAGAAAACAAAAAATTTAGCCTGGTTAGGTGGGAGCAAGTAGTACTACCTTATGAACAAGGAGGCCTATCAATACGGATACCTGGGCTCATGAATGCAGCCCTGGGAATGAAAATAGTATGGAGACTAATTACAGGAAAAGGGAGCTGGTGGAAAAAGACTCTTATATCAAAATATATGGATGGCTCCAGGAAAAGACTACTTAATTGAAATATCCCAATAAGACAATGTACCCGAGCATGGAAGCTGGTAAAAAAAACAATTCCTTTAATGAATAGATACATCTCTAAAATCCCAGGCAATGGAAAAAAAATTTCAATTTGGGAGGACAGAATCATGGGAAAAGAACCACTACAAACTCATCCAGAAATTGAAAACATACAGGAGTGGAAAATCTCAGCAATTCCAACAGATCTAGAAGGGTAATGGAGCAAAATCAAGCAGCTCCTAAAAGGGGCAGCACCAATCCACCATGATTAGGAAGATGATTATCTCTGGGACCCAACTGGTGGACACTACACAGTTAGGATTGGATATAAAATCACTACACAGTTAGGATTGGATATAAAATCCTTCAAGAACAACTAAATCAATAAGACTGGGATTCTTGGAAAATAGCATGGAAATCAGAAAGTCTGCCTAAGATCAAAATGTTCATCTGGACTCTTTTAAAAGGGAGAATATTGACTAGTGAAAAATTTAAAAAAAAAAAGGCTTTCAAGGTCCAACACGATGCCAATTATGCATGCAGGCTGAAGAAAATATACAACATTTATTCCAAGAATGCACTTTTGCCAAAGAATGTTGACAACAACTGATAAGTCCATTAGAAATAAGAATAAATTTTGAAAAGCCCTTGCCGAATTTTCTTCAGACCTTTGAGAAGGCCTACCCATACACAACAAAGAAGAAAGTCACAATTCAGAGAATATGTAAGCGCATTCCAGTAGTTCTATGTTGGCAAATTTGGTTGACACGAAACAAGTGCTATTTCAAAAATCAAATTCCAAGGATAGGGAAGACGCTCTCAAAAACGTGGGGATTAACTTCTGAAATCCTCAACGTCAAAGGAACAGCACCAACAGATTATAACACTCTTCAACAGGAAGAGCGAGATTGGCTCAGCAAAGCCATAATAAATAATAATGGGCAAAAAGGACAGAGGAAGATAAACTCAGGAAATATATGGAAAATAAGAATGAGTGAAATGGAACAAACTGGAGGAAAAATCAGAATAGATATTGTCTATACTTTGATGGGGCCTCAAAGCATAATCTAGGAAAGGCAGGGGTAGGGGGAATAATCCTCGATCCTGATGGGAAAGAAAATGTCACATATGAATGGAGATTGGGACAAATCTCAAATAATAAGGTAGAAGCATACAGCTTGTTGATGGGAACAAGAATAATCAAAAAAAGAGAAATCCAAAATCCTATAATAATAGGAGACTCAGCCATAATAATAGAGGCAATGGCAAGAAACAAAAATCCAAGCAATGAGTTCATGAACAAAATTTTTAGAAGAATCAGGAAGAACTTGGAAGGCTCTGGTGATGTAATCTTCAGACATGTCTTGAGAATTCACAATCAACAGGCAGATTATTTCGCAAACCAAGCAGTGGAAAAAATGAAGGGAATGTTCGTGAAAACCAGGAGGAATATCACAACTTTGTTCCATAATAATCAGCAAACAAAAAACCACAAGTATGAAGCTCACCAAAATCAAGGGAAAAATCACAATGATAAAAGCAATAAATCAAAAAACAACAGTAAAAAATCAACAAAGGACACATCACTACAGTGAAAGCCAGAAAATCACGAGAATGCAAAGGAAAAATCATGAAACTTCAGAATCTCGCATGAGCAACAGCAGGTAGGACAATCGCAATCCTGGTCATAAGAACCAAGTTGCAATCTATCCCATCGAAGGTAGGTCTCGGGTTGTGCTAAATCACTATAAGAATAAAGGGTGCATTAACAAAAATCGCAACAGTAATCTCAACAAAGAAATCTACATTTCCCTTGTTAGCATAGTGTTACTTTTGTTTCAAAGCCCCTCCCTGTCTTCTCTAATAGCCTGCAGCGTTTCCTCTATTCAACGCACAAACTTCCCCTTAAGGCCCCACCTCCTTCTTACCCAGCTCGCTCACCCCGCATCCCTTCACTCCCTCCACTCAACGATCCATTGCAGCGCAAAACCTTTCTGAGCACTCTCGCCCTCCATCTGCCCCTCCCATTATCTCAGCCCTCCTCCCTAACTATTATAACCAGATTTTGGTCATCTTTCAATTCTGTCATTCACAGGGACATAACTACAATAGGTAGGAAAGCGCAAGACAAAAGGAAAGCAGTCAACATCAGCAGAAGAAGAAGTACCTCAAGCAATACAAAATCAAGGAAGCATAGCCAAACAAGGAGCAGTAAGCAGAGCAATAGGAAGAACAAGCAAACAAATCAAATGGAATTCAACCCCATTGAAAAGGCAACAAGGAATGATGCATACCCAGCATGCAAAGCGAATAAATTCATGATTCAATGCCTGCAAGAGTCACTCAAGGATGTCAGAAACGAAATGAGAATGGAATATAGCTTCTAGAAAAGAAACATGGCAATGCAGAAAGAAGAAATCATGGCATTGAAAACCAAATGCAAACATCTAGAAGAAGCAATGGCATATTACAAAACCAACACTATGAGCAATGAAGGAGAGAACTCTATCCATTATGACAAGAAGAACCAGCCAACTCAGGAGCAATTAGTCTACAAGCCATGAAAAAGTGTCAGAGAATCCATGACATGTAAACTTCTTTTCCTAGTAGGTCAGTTTGTTAGGCAGTACACTAGAATACTCATAAAAATACATGAAGTTTTGAACACAAGCTTAAGAGAAGAGATTGTGTTCCTATCTCATGGATTAGATGTTTATCATTCTATAGTCGATTGTAATAGGAGCTTGCTCCATCAAAGCTTTTGGTAATATATCAACTACCCGACCTCGTTGAAAATAAATAAAATTGGCAAGCATTCCTTGCACCTATTAGAGAATAAAACTAGTCAACAAATTTGTAGCAAAAAATAAGTAATTGTCATATGAAACATAAGTTGGTTTCTAAGTATGTACAAACCTGGATCTGTCTATCAATTGTTTTTTAAGGTCTTGTTCTATCTCAGTATTCAAATGTGTAATGAAAGTGGCTTATGTTGTACGGAAATTTTTTTTCCTTGGCATCTTTTCTTTTTGTTATGTTTTTAAAGAGAATGGTTGGCATATCTCCAATTTGAAAGAATTGTTCTATTTCATTGTATATAGATGCAAAGTTTTTGAATAGTTCTAGTTGTATCATAAAGCACACCTACATAAAAAAATAAAATTAAAAATTAAAATATATATATATATATATATATATATATATATATATATATATATATATATATATATTAAAAAAAAAAATGTAATTGTTCAAATTGCATGTCAACAATAACATGAAATGCATAAGACTAATGGATGAGTGGTGCAATGTTGAGCATCTTACCAATGCCTTGTCATCTTATGAGCTTTCGTCTTTAATTTGTAGTATATATTGCATTCCAACTTTTTGATTTGTTGTTACTAGCGCTGTATCTGTTGCAATTGGGAATGTTTTTATGCTTTCTCCCAACTATTTTATTGTTACTTTGGGAACAAATTTGTATTCTGCAAAAATTGTCTCAATTTTTTCTACAGTGCTAGTGTTGTCTAACAACAGTGTGGTCACAATCGACGCGGTCATATTTTGTTTTTGGTGTAATTTGGAAATTTGTGACTGCATTCATTTTCCTAGCAAGATCTTTTTCTTGTGTTTTTAGATGAGGTCACTTGGAACAACCTTCGAGAGTCATTAATCCTTGTTAATTAGTCAAATTAGCATGAAATATTTGACGACTTTTTGTTTCTTTGTCTAGAAATGTAGACTACCATGACATCACCATGAAACAATTTCTGAAATTTGTGGATGTTCAGTTCTTTAATTGATATCCCAATGACTGGAAATGTATTTGTGTCATGCACAGATCATGTAAATTAGAGTCAATTACACTGAGACAATGTTAATGTGTATATGGAAGATATAATAGATGCACAAAAACAACATGCATAGGTTGACTTGCCTTTTTTCTTCTTTTTGCAATTGTTTTTCTTGTTTTGTTGTTGTGTTGCTTTACTATTCAAACCTGTAAGTTTATTTATTGCAATGCAAGTGCTAATGGGTAGGAAAAACTCAATTAGTAACAATGGATACATGCTAACTAGTCTCTCTCTCTCTCTCTCTCTCTCTCTCTCTCTCTCTCTCTCTCTCTCTCTCTCTCTCTCTCTATATATATATATATATATATATATATATATATATATATATATAAGGAACAAAAGGTAGGTAGATATGATATTTGTAAATACTTACCATTTATGTCTTTGCTCGCGCAACTTTGATCCATTTTGCTTCTATAGTAGAAAGGAAATTGCATTAGAAGCTTTCTTTGCATATGGATGCAATGGATGCTTGCAAAAGGACATTAGTAAATGGTTAAGGTTCAATGGCAACAAAAATGGGGTGGGGGGGAATGGTTTAATTACAAATATGGAAAGTGTTCAAAATGTTTTATGGTTCATTTTCATATATATGGTCCATTATGAAACAAATTGTGTCATGATCTGACCAATATGTATCCAGTTTGTAGATCTTGTAGCTATGTTTTATGTTAGACCATACATGATCAATAAGCGATGTGTGCAAATAGGAATTTGTATCTAGAAGGAAATGAAGGTTGTGGCTATGCATATAGTATATTAGTGTCTTTGTTCTATTGTTGCTTTGACGCATGTTAACATTGAAATCTCCTACAATGAGCATTGGTTCGCCAATAGTTATATTCGAGAATGTTTTTTTAATAATACTTAGTATATTGGGCAATGTAGCATAGGGTGTTGCATAGACATTGACAATTCTGATTTTCATTCCATGTAGAATGATATTTTCCATAAGTGCTTCTACATTGCCTTCTTCAAATTGCATATGTTCAAGGATTGTTATGCTTTGTTTGAATCATATGAGAAATCCATATTTTCTATGGTCAAATATGTGAGTGAAGGTTTTGAACCTTTATTGCAGCGTATCTTGTTTCAAATGTGTCTCTTGAAAATACAGGATGTTAGTGTCCATTAGATCATAGTATTTGATTACATCGTTAATATAGGTTTCTAGGTTGCGAGTGTTTAAATACATAACTGATGTGTATGGATGTGTGTGCATAGATTGATACTTGTAATATAGTTCCCATTTTGTATTTTTTCATAGACCGTCCATCTAAATTGCTATTTTTTTGTTTAAATTTGAAGTTCTGATCTGTAAAGGCTTTAACAGGAACAAGGGCTGGATGTTCCTAACACAAGACAAGTTTATGTAGACTAATCCACGAGTTTGTATTCTAGAAGGATCAAATGCAAGGTTGTCTAGTGTGAGGCATTGTGACCTATGTATTGTGTGTGCACATGCCAATTGAACGGGAAATTGTTTTCGTATTTTTATATAACTTGTCTGTGTTGAAGGTGTTATTGGTTTTGCTACTCGCAATATAGGGATCCAATCTTTTGAAATGCCTTCGCTATATAAGCTAGCCAATTTTCTTGCTTGAAAATGTCATATGTTCGTATCAACAAACTTGATCCATATAACATCAACATCATTTATTTTGGTCTAAGCTTTAATGATTCCATCTGCTTCATGTACAAGGCCATCTTGTGAATCAGAATTGCCAGCATAGATTTCAACTAATATATTTAATTCCATAACTATTTTTTAAGGCAATGTTGCTATATGTTAATGTGGAGGAAAATAATTGTGTTTTTCTTCTTCTTAGTCAATTGCATTAATGACAATTTCCTATCTAGGAACAAGTGCTAACAGTTTTTTGTTGTGCAAAGCAACATCTTTTTTTATAAAAGAGATAGGGAAAATCAATGTCAATAGGTTCAAGCCTAACACGTTTTTTGTTGAAATATATCAAATCATCTTATGTTTGAGTGTTTTTGCGCATTCTATTCAATATTGAGATGAATTTCTCGTTTTTTTGATGCATTGTAGTATGCAATTCATAGCATTTTGCATTTTCTTTCCAAAAATCATATGTGATACGGTTGTTTGTTGAGAATAGGTTGTTCAAATATCAGGGAATGCTTGATAAAGATCACCACAAAATATAATGTCAAAATTTCTAAAGTACTTTGTCTGGACATGTTTAATGTTTCTCATTCAATCATCTATGCAAAATAATAAGCGGCTTCCTGGAAGTGAAAAATCGCCAATGAAAACTAGTCTCAATTCTTGGTAAAGTTTTCCCATCGCATCTAGTGTTTCATTGCTAAGTGGTGTAGGGGAAGATTTGTTAAACGATATGAGAAGTGTAGAATGGATAGATGTTCCTCTTGTATTAATGCATCTTTTCTTGTGTATGGTAGTATCAATCCCTTTGGTTTCAAAGGATCAGTTGAATAGTGTGCATCATAAAGCCATATAAGCATTTGGAATATTGCTTTTGTTGTGAATGTTTTCCCAGTTTCGGCTCCTCTAGTTAGAAACAGATACAATGGTTTCTCTATGTTCATACATTTTTTCATTGCAATGTCTTTGATAATTTCTTGTTGCTCCCTATTGAGCATTCTTCTTATCTTGTGATATTCTACATTCTCAAGTAGAAATGGATGTTTAGACAAATGGAATCCAATATTCAAATGTATTTTTCTTTCATGGTGATGGGAACATTGCAGATCTATTTCCAAATCATATTTCTCACCGAGGTGTTCAATGGTTTTTGGTTTTTTTATTGTATTTTACTGGAATCCATCAAATTGTTTTGAATTTCGTAGATTGCATTCTCTAGATTGCCCCATAGTGGGTTGATGATTTATTTGAATTTAGATTCGTTTGTTTTTATTATTTTTTCATGTAACATATAAGTAGCTTCCCATGATACCAAGTTTTGTTTCAATGCATTCTCAGTTTTTTCAAATGGGACATATAGCAAAATCTTTTCCCTGCAATAGTTTTCCATGCAATACTATGTCGTTTCATATGCATTAAGCATAAACTAGGCATCAGTATTTGCATTCCATAATTGTGGCATGTTCTTTGTAAAGATATTGTTCCAAATGTGACAAGGTTTTTGTTCTATTAAAATCATCAGTTGTTTGAATGTACTTTGTATTGTTACAATGTAATAATCTTCAGTCAAATGTATATCATCCAAAAAATCGTCAAAAGTGTTATTGCTATCATATTTTCTGGTTTCAAGGATACCATATAATAGTTTTTATTTTCCATTCATTATGTTGTCTACCAAGGCAATTGATTTGAGAACTTTTTTGCCTCTCATTGGCAGCATTAGAAAATTGTATCTACAATGTGAGCTCTTTCTCTTTTTACAACTTTTTGTATGATGGTGTTGATGTATTTTTGCAAGCTCTGGATCAAGGTGGTTTGTGTTACAAGTCAAATAATTGTCAACAAAGTTTTCAATGTCAATGTTACTATTGACTCCATATATCGGTGCATTTTCTACCCATATCATCCCATGCTCATGTTCGCTTCCTTTATTTTGGAACTTGGTTACAAAGTAGTAATCTGCTATGTTTCTAAAGAATTTTTTATATCGAGATATCATTTGCTTTAATGCATTAATTCTATGCCTATAATATTGACTACACGTTACTACATTTTTCCTTATCAGATGGTCAATATTGCAGTCCTCTATTGTTTCAGTATATTTTCTTTTTCTTCTTTTTTCATGGAATTTGGTCAATGTGTTGAACAATGGAGCCCACTGATGTTCATCACTTGTAAATGTGATAAAGAAAATTGGCGGTCCTAAATTCTTATGTGTTTGAAATCCATGTAACCAATGTCACTTCTAATAATCTTGTCCAAGTTGTGTTTGTATTTAACATATTTGGCTTGTAACTTTCTTCGTTTTAATTTTCCTTTTTTGGTTCTTATTGAAATACATGAAAGGACTTTTTCAATTATTATTCGCAATGTTTTGAAATAGAGATTATTTGTGTGGTAAGATAAATCACCACTATAATGCATCAGCTCCCATTGCACAATTTTTTGGTAGTGGAATCATTCAACAGTGTCACTATCACGTGGGTCTCTAAAGAAAAGGGATGGAAAGTTCATCTCCTTTGCATACTTGTCGCTAACAATTACAAGGGGTCATTGTCCTTCATCTAGAGCAACCTGGAACAGCTTGTCTTGCAAATCATGGATGCATTGGGACCCTATGTATCCATGTACCAACGTTTCAATCGATGTTTCAGTTTTTGAATCGTTGGTTGTTTCACTTTTGTCTTCAATGCCAATGTTTTTAGTTGAATCATTTAAAGCAATTGATTGTAGAATGTCATTCCAATCTCTATTTTATCATTATGTTTCCAGCTTTGTAAAGCTATCAAGAACATAGTTCTCTCAATGCGTTCATCACATTGTGCATGTGAAATTTTCCTGTTTGAAATGCATTTTTATATTCCAATCGTCTTTTCAATGCAACAACTATTGTTGTTGTGTCCTCCATAGATTACGTAAAATCATTTTGGACAATGTATGTTTGGACATGAACATTGATAATTGATCTTGTTAAGCCCATTTGTGCTCATTTATAGCCCCATTGTATTATTTGCACAAATGCAATTCTCAACATGAAAAGACGCTCTTCAATTTTTGTGAGTGTGGTTACAATTTGCAATGGTTTGTTCCATCTAATCCTCTTAGGAACAATCACCTGTTAGGTTCCTATAATACTAATGTATCCCCCTTATTGTTATTATTATTATAGCCCCCATATTGTTATTATTGTGCTCATGTAGCCCCCATGTTTTTATTGTTGTGCCCCATAGAAGCCCATTATTGCTATTGTTGTGCCCTAACATTATTAGTGTTATGTAGGCTCTAATTATATTGTGACCCCTTAGAATCCTATATATACCAAGGATGTCTTGTCATTTGTATCATCCCAGAATTGTTCATTTATGTGATGTAAAGGAGGTTTCCCCCTCGAAGAGGATATTTATCAAGTCATTGATCTATATTTTCTTATATTTTCTGAGTTGGTTTCATAACATTTGGTATTTGTAACTCCTCCTCCCACATTTACCCAAGTTAACTATTTTGCAGGGTTAAACATCTAACGATATGCTACTATGATTTGATTCAACTCTCCATGTACAGTTAAGGAAGTGGAACCAACAAAACATGACCAATTTGACCTTCTACACATGTTACAGAACCTTCAGGAGCCAACCAACCCTTCCAGGTGACAACCCCTGAGGTAACTTGGCATTTCACTACCCTAGAGCCTCAGTCACTCCCATGACATGGGCATGCATGTGACTGGGATCTTTTTCAGGAAATTTTGTGCCAGCAACCCCGAATTTTGTGTAAGCGACCCCAAATTTTGTGCCACTTTTTCAAGGCCAGTACTCAAGCCACTGTCTAGTACTCCACGGAACTTCCGAAAGTGATAAATAAAATAGAAACAAAGGTACTAATGCAAGCATTTTATTAATGCCTTGAATAGACCCCTTCTAGCCATGACAAACATTTCATCAAACATGTCACAAATATGCATTCTACAAGTCATAACAACATATCTGAGTATAGGGGTCTTATCCTTATCTTAGAATCGCTAAGAAGCATTGATGTCTTATCACATTAGCTACATTATCATCTATTACATCATATGTCCATTGTTCATTCATTTACAAATCAAAACATGATGAGAGCCATACATCATCACTATCATAAAACATATGCATAACTAGCATATAAACAATAGAAATAACAAGGATACAACAACCATAAAATCCACATATAAACCAATATATTTACGCAATAAATACTAAGGAGAAGGAACTCTTATTAATGAATGCATAAGCCAGCCAGGTTTGGGACTTCCATGTACCACTCGACCATATATTAGCTAAACCATATCTTTATTTTAGCTAATGACACTCATGGAATATTCAAGCATAAATGTGGGACTCATAGCCAAAAATCAACCAAGGCTTCCTGAGGCTAAACCACCTCACCCTCATCAATAGAACCAAGCTTTAACGCAATCCCCACCGGGTCACTAGGCCCTAAACAAGCATGGATTCCACCAAATTTCTCCACCTACACCATGAGGAATTTTCTTGTCTCCTAGTCTCTAGGCTTTACCGTACATCCCACCATACATGGTTGAGGATCCCTAGGCCTAATCAAGACTCCACCCTCCAGGATTTACCGTATATCCTGACATTCATCAGCCGAGGATTACTAGGCCTGATTGAGAGCACCCACCTCTAGGCTTTATCATATATCTCGTCATTCACCGGTCGAGGATTCCTAGGGCCACCGAGGTAGCACAAAATCTAGCTTTAACGCAACCCACAATCCAGTTTAGGGGTTACTAGACCAAGGATTTACCATAATCCAAAGTTTGATTCAGGGATCACTAGGCCATGTGTTCTTTCTTTCAGAGACCACCTCACTCCATTTCGAATCCATATGGAAATCCATCTACACCAAAACATGAGAGCCCCATCACACCATGGCTATCTAGAAATGGCAAGGCAAGGCTGAAGAACATTGTCACACTTGGAAAAACGCATGCCCATGGCAGCAAGAGAACCAAGAACACACATGCATAACCATGAATTCCAAAACTGGAAAGGAAATCACACATACAACTCGATACTTGCAAATAATCCCATTGTAGTTGCTTGATCCTGCTCTTCCTTGCTTGATATTTTGCTTCCTCTTACCTTCTTTGCTTTTCTTGATCCAATGCTAAAGTGCTCCTAGAAAACTCTCAGTGTCCAAGAGTGTGATAGAGAGGAAATATAGAGAGAGCTCCAAAACTAAATTGACAAAAGGTTACAAGTTTATCCTCATAAGCCTTTTTATTAATGAGGCCTCTATTTTCTTCATTTTTCTATTATTTTCCTTCATTTTCCTCCTCACGTGCAACATGTGACCTTTCACCTTCATTTTCTCCTAATTTCCATTATTTTCATAAATAAAATGCTAATTAATGCCTCATGCCTTTCCAAAGCCTCTTCCATTTCCTTAACCATAATAAACCAAATGAACACCCACACCAGGATGTTTTCCCTAACATTAAGCTTGGAATAAGTTTCCCATAATCGTGGTTATTATTTTTCCTTTATTTACATGGAATTTTCAATAGGTTTGTTACAGAACCCTCCCCTTGGGGGAACACCTTCCTCGGTGTTCAATGACACCTACAACCAACAAGACTGCTGAAAGCAAAACATACTGCCCATGGATATTTATAACTTAGCTCGTTGCAGTACTTACAATGATCAACCTATTAAGAAACAACCAACGTGAAAACATAACAACATGACACCCATACCACTTATTGGAGCTTTATAACACATCTCATGGCGGTATTTACATCCATATATATACGTACATATACCACACATCACACTAAAACATATACCAAAAACATTTTCTCAACCAGCGAATAATGAATGATATATAGCCCACATCTGATCTTCCATCTCCCATGTAGCTTCATTGGGCCCAAAGTGCTTCCACTGCACTTTAACCTGCTCGATTGCTTGGTTTTGGAGCATGGGAATCTTTCTCTGCAATATACATTGAGGTTCTGATTAGAATTCTCCTTCTAGATCCACCTGCAATATAGACCAATCAATCACATGATCAACATCATTAACATACTTTTTAAGCAATGACACATGTAAAACGTCATGGACTTTCACTGTCAGAGGCAGTGCAAGTCGATAGACTGCTAGTCCAATCCTTTCAAGAATCTTACAAGGTCCACAAAACCAAGGTGCCAGCTTGGCACGCGATCCAATCCGCAAGGATATTTTCTTGGGTTTCATGTGAAAATACACTTGTTCCCCAACCTAAAACTCCTTAAACAACATGTTTCAATCTACATAACTATTCTTCTTATCTTGTGTTGCCTTTAGATTCTTCTTGATAACCTGCATTTCCTGTTCCATCTTTTCCAACATGTCTAGTCCTATGAATACCATGTTCACTGGATCACTCAACCTGATGGGAGTATTACAACTCCGCCCATACAATGCTTCAAACAGACTCATCCTTAGTGACTCGTGATACCCATTGTTATAATCAAACTCAACCAACAGAAGGTACTCCTCCCATCTCTTATGTTGATGTATCACATACATCCTCAACGTGTCCTCCAATATCTTGTTGACCATCTCTGTCTTTCCATCTATCTGCGGATGATAAGTTGTACTAAAGGCCAAATATGTCCCTAATCCTACAAACAGGTCCTTCCAAAACTTAGAAGTGAACTTAGCATCCCTGTCTGACACAATCTTCTTCGAAACACCATGAAATCTAACCACATCTTTGATGAAAACTTGTGCTACATCTCTAGCTAAATAAGTAGACTTCATTAGAATGAAGTGTGCTACTTTTTTCAACCTGTCCACCACAACCATGTTGGAATCATGTTGTCTATATGTCCTCAGCAAACCTATGATGAAATCCATGGAAATAACCTCCCACTTCCACTATGGAGTCGAAATCAGTTGTAGTAGTCGACCTTGATGCTTACATTCTACTCTTAGTTGTTGACAATCCAAACACCTAGCCACAAACTCTACCATGTCATTTTTCATATGCAGCGAATAAGAAAACTTCTTCATTGATGTCAATGTCTTTTGATATCCTGGGTGACCTGAATATGGTTTCGCATGAAACTCTCTCAATATAGTCTTCTTGAGCTCACTACTATCTGCCACATATATCTTGTCCCTAAATCTGATCAAACCATCTATTGTAAGACGATTGTATAAATCCTGACCACCTATACCTTATTGTAACATGTGCATAAGCTCCATGTACCTATCATGCTACTGACCTACCTGTAAGATCTGATCCTGTAAGTTTGTCCCATAAAAACTCATAGTTGTTATATGATTCACTTGTATCTGCCTGCTAAGATCCTCTGCAACCCTGTTCTCCTTACCCTTAATGTAATTGATCTCAAAGTCAAACTCATTGATCATGGAAAAACATCTAGCTTGCCTGGAATTCAAATTTGGCTAATCAAACAAGTATATCAACACATTGTGATCACTCAACTATACAAACCTCCCACCAAGAAGATAGTGCCTCCACATCTTCAACACATGAATGATCGCTTCCAACTCAAGATAATGTGTTGGATAATTCTTCTCATGCTCATTCAGTTTACGTGACTCATAGCATACTACTTTCCCTTCCTGCATAAGGACCAAGTCCTCCCTTGCAAGAATTTGTGCGCACCACAAATTCTTTGTCTGGATCTGCAATCTTTAACACTAGAGCATCTGTCAAAAACTGCTTCAACTGCTCAAAACTTGTTGCACATTCCTCTATCCATTCAAATTTCTTGCCTTTCCTTTGTAGTGATGTGATAGGATATGCAATGTGAGATAAGTTCTTGATGAACCTCCTATAGTAACCTGTTAACCCCATGAATGATCTTACCTCATGCACATTTCTAGGATATTCCCACTCCGTGATAGCCCTTTTCTTTTCTGGATCCACTATTATTCCTTCCTTGGAAACCACATGCCCCAAGTAGTGCACCTTTATCTGTAATAAACTGCATTTTCTAAGCTTGGCATACAACTGATGCTCTCTTAGTAATCTCAACACTGTTGCTAAGTGCTCGGAATGCTCTTCCTCATTTTTAGAATATATCAAGATGTCATCAATGGATATAATAACAAACTTGTCCAGATAAGGATGCAATAAATTATTCATCAAGCACATAAAGGTAGTTGGAGCATTAGTCAAACCAAATGAACTACAAAAAACTCATAATGCCCATACTTGATCTGGAAAGTTGTCTTGTAGATTTCCTCTTCTTTAAAGTGTACCTGATGATATCAGGATCTCATATCAATCTTCGAGAACACTGTTGCTCCCTTCAACTGATGGAAAAAGTCATCAATCATTGGCAACATATACCTGTTCTTGATGGTTACCTTGTTCAACTGTATGTAATCGATTCATAACCTGAGATTACGTCCTTCTTTTTCACAAACAATACCAATGCAACCCAAGGTGACATAGTTGGCCTAATGTATCCCTTGTCAAGAATTTCCTTCAACTATAACTTCAACTCTACTAGCTCTGGTGTGCTCATCTTGTATGGTGCCTTTGATGTTGGTGTTGCCCTTGGTTCAAACTCAATAGAAAATTCCACTTCTCTATGTGGTGCAACTTTGAAACCTCTACTAGAGACACATCCTGAAATTGTTGCAAGATCAGGGACCTGCTCAATACCTCTGCATCCTCATCCTCCTTACCTTTATTGCTAGAAATGTACACTGCAAATAAAAAACACCCTTTTATGTGATTGTGCTTTGCTTGCATAGTTGTAACCATTCTGAATGATGTTGTCTTCTTCTTACCCAGTAAGACTCTATGTTCTCCATTGTCATCCAAGCACTCAATGGTTTTGTCATAACAATCCACTTTGGTCCTATGAAGATACAACCAGTCCATACCCAATAACATATTGTATGATGCCAACTGCAATACATTCAAATGTGCATATGTAGGCATACCATTCAACTCAGAAGCACAAGCTCTTACCCAATGATGAACTATCTTCGTTGTACCTATAGCCAAATGCACTAACCAAGATTCTGCATGCACTTATTTATTCAAACCACACTTATTCACCAATTCAAGGTTAACATAACTATAATTAGATCTAGGGTCAGTCAAAATAGAAACAACTTGATCACAAAGCTTACTGTCCATCTCAATAATAGATGCCTAGTGATATGCATGCTTGTTATCCAACGCAACATAGATACAAGGAATGCTCTACCCAAAATCCCCAAGAGTTTGCGCCTCTTTTGCACCGTAGATCTGAGGACTACCACCCTGATTTTTTGGACACTCTCTTAATATGTTCCTTACCACATGTCCAACACTCCAACATTCTTGTACCATAACCTCTATTATGCTTTTGTGACCCATGCCCTTGTCTAGCTACGTTGAACTTCTTGTATGGTGCAACATTATCTTTCTCTTCTGTATTATGAGGCCTTATTATTTTCGGCTTCCATTTACCGTTACCTCTATATTTCCCTTTCCAGCCTTGTTGAGATTCATTCTTACGCTTTGACTACTCGTAATAGTGTTTCAATTTCTCAATAACTTCCTCAAGTGAATGAGGCTCATCATACTCAATTCGATCTCTAAAAGCTAATGGAAATCCACTGACAAATCTTTGAACTTTGGCCTTTTCATCCTTAAGATATGGTACATACCTCAATAGCTCCAGGAACTTGGATGTATACTCCTCATTTATCATCGATCCCATTTTAAGCTCATAGAATTCCTTGGCTGTGATATTAGAGTACCTTTCTGACAAGTATTTCTTCCTGAAAAGTCTCTTTAATTCATGCCAACTCAAGTCTTATGTCTTGATGTCTCTAACCTGTTTTACATCTTCCCACCAGATCTCTGATTTCCTTTTGAGGTTGAAGATAGCTATTATGACCTTCATATTATCTGTGTACTCACGCAGTTCAAAGAGCTTCTTCATCCAAAATAACAAAGCCTTTGCATCCTCCGTCTTCTTCAAATATCCATCAAATGTAGGTGGTTTAGATTTCTTAAACTCATCCGGAAAATATCCCTTGTCACTCCTTCTGTAAGGATGATAACGATGATGATCATAGCGCCTGTCAAAACCAGAACTAGAATAGAACATGTGTCCATCACCTCTCCTATATGGAGTGTCCAAGAACCGGCCATCTTTGATCGTTTCATCCCTATCCAACCTATGCCCACCATGAGATATACTTCCATATGCCCCATCAATCCTATCCTCATGTCCATGGTTCATCCAAAGTGGTCCCTATCTCTTCAATTCTGACAAACTCTAAAGGATTACTACATTGACTTATGTTTGTTTCTGTGCTTGCATGATTTTGTCATTATCTGCTTTCCAACTTCTTATTTCTTCCTTCAAGCTTCTCAATGTGTCTTCTAAGTTAGAGGAGTTCCCAACACCACGTTGCTCATATAATCCATAGGGAGAGTCTTGGGAACTATAGTCTACCATCTTGCTAGGCATCTTTGATATTCTTCCTGTAAGTATACCATGTCAGCTAAACTAGAACATAATATAATCAGCATACCTCAAGATATTTCAAGGGAGGATATCTCGTCTGCAAGATCAACCAGATTAGCACAATACATTAATAAACATAATCATAACAATACATAAACATTATTTCAACCATTATCAGTGCATGACCATACCAACCACATACCATGACCTTATGGACGACAATTATCACCATGTCAATGTATTCATAATCAACATATGTACGACATGCATGCATACACAATACATACAAACACTAACATGCATAACCAGTGCATAACTGGCCTATACTCATGATAAACACATCCAACGTCAATACCATCAACTTTCACATGGTGACACCACTGCAACCATGGCCACCACCATGCATACACAACAAGTACATAGACCACAAGCATAGAGAACATATATGCAACCGACATGAATGCATGACCAACGCACCGCCCATCCAGTCCAAGGGGTGAACCATGCTCTGATACCACTCTATAACACCCTCCTCCCACATTTACCCAAGTTAACTGGTCCGTTGGGGTAAAAATGTGACGAGAGGATACTATGATCTTATTCAACTCCCCATGTATAGTTAAGGAAGTGGAACTGACAAAACACAACCAATCTGACCTTCTACACATGTTACAGAACCTTCAGGAGCCAACCAACCCTTCCAGGTGACCAACCCCTAAGGTAACTTGACATTTCACTGCCCTAGAGCCTCAGTCGCTCCCATGACATGGGCATGCATGTGGCTGGGACACTCCAGTCACTCCTACAGCAAGGGCATCCATGCAACCGGGGTCTTTTTAGGGTAGTATTGTGCCAACGACCCTGAATTCTGTGCCACTTTTTCAAGGCCAGGAATAAGGCCACTGCCCAGAACTCCAAGAAACTTATAGAAGTGATAAATAACATAGAAACAAAGGTACTAATGTAAACATTTGATTAATGACTTGACTGGACCCCTTCTAGCCATGACAGGCATTTCGTCAAACATGTCATAAATATGCATTCTACATGTCATAACAACATATCTGAGCATAGGGGTATCATACTTATTTGAGAATCGCTAAGAAGCATTGATGCCTTATCACATTATCAGCATTATCATCTATTAGGTCATATGTTCATTGTTCATTCATTTACAAATCAAAACATGATGAGAGCCATATATTATCACTATCATAAAACATACTCATAACTGGCATATAAACAACAGAAATAACAAGGATACAAATGCCATAAAATCCACATATAAAGCAGTACATTTATGCATGAAATACCAAGGAGAATGAACTCTTATTAATGAATGCATAAACCAACCAGGTTTGGGACTTCCACATACCACCCAACCATATATTGTTTGAACCAAATCTTTCTTTCAACTAGTCACCCCTGTGCCACATTCCAAGCATGAATGTGGGACTCATAACCAAAAAACAACCAGGGTTTCCCAAGACTAAACCACCTCATCCTCATCAATAGAACTAGGTCTTATCGCAATCCCCACTAGATCACTATGCCCTAAACAAGCATGGATGCCATCAGATTTCTCCACCTGCACTGTGAGGAATTTTCCTGTCTCCTAGTCTCTAGGCTTTACCGCACATCCTGCCATACTACAGTCAATGATCCCTAGGCCTAATCAATACTCCACCCTCCAGGATTTACCATATATCCTTCAACTCACCGTCCAAGGATTCCTAGGCCTGATCGAGGGCACCTGCCTTTAGGATTTATCGTATATCTCGCCATTCATTGGTCGAGGATTCCTAGGCCCACTGAGGTAACACGAAATCTGGATTTATCACAACCCACAATCTAGTTCAAGGGTTACTCGGCCAAGAATTTACCACAATCCACAATCTGATTCAGGAATCACTAGGTCATGTGTTCTTTCTTTCAAAGACCACCTCACTCAATTTTGAATCCATTCAGAAATCTAGCTCAACCAAAACATGAGAGCCTCATCACACCATGGCTATATGGAAATGGAAAGGCAAGGCTAAATAACATTATCACACCTGGAAAAACCCATGCCTATGACAATAAGAGAACCAAGAACACACATGCATAACCATGCATGCCAAAACCAGAAAGGAAATCACACATGCAACTCGATACCTGCAAATAATCCCACTATAGTCACTTGATCCTGCTCTTCCTTGCTTGATAATTTGCTTCCTATTACCTTCATTTCTTTTCTTGATCCCATGTTGAAGTGATCCAAGAAAAAATTAAATGCCCAAGAGTGAGAGAGAGAGAGAGAATAGAGAGAGAGCTACAAAACTGAACTGACAAAAGGTTACAAACTGATCATGAGTAGCCTTTTTATTAATAAGGCCTCTATTTTCTTAATTTTTCCATTATTTTCCTTCAATTTTCACCTTACATGCAACATGTTCCTTTTCACCTTCCTTTGCTCCTAATTTCCATTATTTTCATAAATAAAATGCCAATTAATGCCTCATGCCTTTCCAAAGCCTTTGGCATTGCCTTTGCCAATTTCCTTAGCCATAATAAACCAAATGAACACCCACACTAGGATGTTTTTCCCAACATTCAGTTTGGAATAAGTGTCCCATAACCATGGTTATTGTTTTTCCTTTGTTTACATGGAATTTCCACTACGGTTGTTACAGTATCAGAGCTTTGGATTATAGGTTTGTGTTGCTTCAAACATGACATTTTGGTATTTTCAGTATAAATTTTTTCCTACGAGGCTTCAGAAGATGAAATTTTGACCCCGTGCAGCTGAAATATTAGTGAAATTCATGTAAACATTTTAGATCTTGGTTCGCTATATTTTTAGAGATATGGTCTAAAGGAGCTCAGGTTTTTTCAAGTTTCAGAATTCAATCTTAAACATGTGACCTAGATAAAATCGTCATAACTTTTGCTCTGAGCATCGGATTTGAATTTCAAAAAAAGTGACTGAAATTGAATGGATTTTAGTTTTTCTTGTATCATTTTCAAGGCTGAAGGTCCAAATAGTGACACGTGACACTCCATAAAAATTTTCCCTACTAAACTAATCTATAATCCAACCATCGTGGGATATTGGGCATAACGTTTTCTTGAAGAATCCAATATTGGTCAGAATTGTGGCATTAGAAAGAAGACACGGAGGGCTACCAGAGGATGGAATTTCAGTCCTTAGAGATCCAAAATTACATAGATACAACAATTTCAATATCAAGCTTTGAAAAAGCAATAAAACGGTGTGTGTTTTTTAAAAATTTGCATAACTTTTGTTTGAAAAATCAGTTTGAAGTGATTCAAAGGGCACAATGAACCATAGATATCATTGTTTGATTTCGAAATGTATCAAAACAAAAAATGGACACGCCTAGTAAGAAACTATAAATATTTACTATGATGCATGAAGAAGAGTAAGGAATGCAACATGATATATCAAAATTATGCGACCAAGTACAACAAAATTCGCTCTCACAAAGAGTAAGAAAAAATGAAATGGAAGCTAAGATGGATGGTTATAAGAATGGTTTAAAATTAGACATGGAAGGTTTTAAGGATGGATTAAAATGAAACATGGAATCTAAGATGGATGGTTTGAAAGAAAGCATGGAAGGTTTGACAAAATTGCTACAAAAAAAGTTTCCTAATGGAGAAAAGGTATTCCATGAAACTCGTGATGAGGAAGTTTGATGGCAAGGATCTGGTAACATGGATACTATAGATGGAGCAATATTTTAATCTACATGATTGCAACACACACAAAAGGTGCGCATTGCATCTTTATATTTAGATCCCAATCAATTTGTATGGAATTGATGGATTTGTTCTCATAAACCACTTTTCAGTTGGTCAATTTTTATGGAATATTAGATAGAAAATTATGAGGATACAAAGAGAAGTGCCTTCTTTAGCTAATTTATAATTCTCAAGCAAAAGGTTTCAATGGGGGATCACATTGAGAAATTCTAAAATTTGAATATCAAGTTAACTTATATTCCAAAGGAGCATAGGATTGATGTCTTCATAGGGACTTTGAAGGATAACATGCAACATGAAGTTCGCCTTTGGGAACATGTTTCATTGGAGAAGGCATTTAGGGTGGCAAGAAAATTTGAAAGCAAACTTATGGCAACAAGGAATTCTAGCACTCACAACTATAAATATGGAAGTGTTTCTACTCTTAGCCTTCCACAACCTACAAGGTTTCAACCACAAAAGTTGGAGTAAAATATCGCAAAAGGGATTTGTTACAGTTGTGATAGAAAATACATTAAGGGTCATAAGTGTGCTAAGAAGAAATTATTTTACAAAGATCCTGAAAAGGACGAGGAAAAGGAACAAGAAACATCAAAATAATATGATATACACCAGGAACCAACCCCAAAGAAAGAAGAAAAGAATCCTACCATATCTTGTAATGCATTGGTGGGAATTATCGCTCCTCAAACTCTCAATATAGAAGGATATATCAAGAAGAAAGGGGTAATAGTGTTGATTGATTCGGGTAGTACCCATAATTTTATTCATTGCAAGATAGCCAAGGAATTGAATTACTTTCTATATCCAACACCAGAGTGTCAAGTGATGATTGCAAATGGAGGAACTATAAATTGCTCTGCAAAGTTCCATAATATCAACCTAACCATGGGGGGAATATGTATTTAATATTCCAATGGGTGGTATTTATTTTTTACTAGGAGTCCAATGGTTACAATCTTTAGGGATGGTAGATTTTAAATTTTAAGAACTCTTCTTGAATTTCTTTTGGGAAGGAAAGGAGATTGAATTAAGGGGTACTGTAGGGAAACCAGGAAAGATAATAAGCTCTAATGGCATTGAAAAATATTTTGAAGAAAGAACAACGGGGGGTAATTGCACAATTATGCTCACTAGAGATTCAAACATCGAAATCATCTATTTCTCTAGATCTCCAAAAAGTCTTGGACAATCATTCCAAGGTATTTGAGACTCACAAAGGCCTACCACCTGTTTTTGTTTATGATCATGCTATTAACTTAATTCTAGGAAGTGTTCCTCCAAACATCAGGCCTTACAAATATTATTATGCTCAAAAGAGTGAAATTGAGCATATGGTTGCAAAAATTTTAGAGGACGGTACAATTCAACCTAATCAAAGTTCTTTCTTTGCTCCAGTAGCATTGGTGCACAAGAAGGATGGATCATGGCATATGTGTCTAGATTATGGGGAGCTAAATAAGCTCACTATTAAAGATAAATTTCCCATTCCTCTCATTCATGAATTGTTGGATGAATTACATGGAGCAATTTACTTCACCAAGCTAGATCTTCATTCAGGATATCATCAAATTAGAATGAAGACTGAAGACATTCCAAAAACAACATTTAGAACTCATGAAGGTCATTATGAATTTTTGGTCATGCCTTTTGGCCTTACTAATGCACCTTCCACATTTCAAGGTTTGATGAATTCCATTTTCAAAGCCGTCCTTAGAAAAATTATGTTAGTATTTTTTTATGATATTATAACCTACAACAATTCTTGGAAGGATCGTGTTCAACATGTTGACAAGGTGCTCAAACTATTGGAGGAGAAACAATTATATACAAAAACCTCCAAATGTTTCTTTGGAGTACAGGATGTGGAATATTTGGGTCATATTGTATCTATTGAGGGTGTTAACGTAGACCCTGACAAAATTAAATCCATTAAGGAATGGAAAATCCCCACAACCCTAAAGCATCTTTGAGGATTTCTCAGTTTGACGGGGTATTATCGCAAGTTTGTTAAGAATTATGGGAGAATAGTAGTTCCTATAACAACATTACTGAAGAAAGATGCATTTTCTTGGAATCCATAAGCAACTGAGGCCTTTTAACATTATAAAGAGGCAATGTTCCAAGCACCGGTCTTAGCTACACTAGACTTCACAAAAACATTTATTGTGGAATGTGATGCCTCAATAAATGGAATTGGTGTTGTTTTAATGCAAGAAGTAAGACTCATTTCTTTTGAAATTTGTCCAATCAAGGGAAGGTATTTACACAAACCTATTTATGAGAAGGAAATGTTGGCAATGCTACATGCACTAAAGCAATGGCGACCTTGTTAGTGGGAAAAGTTCCCTGAGGTAAGGGTTGAAAACCTCAACAAAGCATAACAAGATAATCAACAAAGAGTATTCAAACAAGCATGCCAAGCATATGAATTACTAAACATGGATTTGGAAATGTACCAAGAGGTCTTATGTTTGATGATGTTCTTGTAGGGTCTAAACCCTCTGCTTCCTCTAGAACGAGCAGGATTGCAAGCCAATTCATATAAGCATATACATAATAGATAATTCAATGTGCATACATAAAAGATACGTTATATCGTCATATACAGGCATATAAATTACTATTAATGAGACAATAACATATCAAGAACAAGACATGAACTTCTTTATTTATTCACTACAATAGGTATAAGAAAGGTACAACTTTATCTAGACCAAAGGCATCAACGAAGCCTTCCTCCAAATCCGTCCAACCCGAGCCACGAAGACAACCTCTCTAACAAGTGAAAGGACATGCTATAAGGATGATGAAAATATATGCAAAGGAAACCAAGGTTTCCTAGAGATTGGGAGTGCAGGAGGCACGGGAAAAACAGACTTGACCTAGGAGAAAATTGGGCATAATGTCGATAGCCCTTCTCTTGTTATGAATTAGGCCTACCCAAGGGGTGTATATATACCACCTGAAATTAGTTAATTCAGTTGTTCCACAGGCTCCTGTAGGTGGGCTCTTGGTAAAACCTGTGAACCTGTTAACACCCAGGTTGTTCCCTATGACTCCCAAGGGAATACGGCCGGGGTAACCACTAACCAATCTTTGGATCACAGTTTCTAGCCAAACTGTAATCAGAGAGGGCTCTCTCTTTATGATTTGTCTCTGTTATGATGGTGTTTTAGGCTAGGTATTATGCTCAGGTTTTGGTTTATGTTTTGGTTGAAGGATTTCTTTCAGGGCTTAAGATGTAGTGTTTAGAGAGTAATATATCATTGGGCAATGGAGTCTGGAGTTGTGAAATGCTTTGAAATGCAGGATTGGTGGTGTTCAAACTGCAGGGCCGATTGTGTATCTCAGGCAACCAAATTTAACTTGAATGGTGAGGCATGTCAGCCAACAGAAAGCAATTAAGAATTCTCTATTAAGCTGGTGAGGTGAAAGTGAAACACGTTGCACAGGAGCAAACTTGAATTCCTGAGACAAAGGCCACTGTGAAAGATGTATTCTGAAAGTGCAGCAATTAAGAATTACACTTATCAAGATTACAGCTGAAGAAAACATTCATTAACAACACAGATTGAACTCAGGGTATTTCTTGAATAAACCCTGAAAGTTATTCTTTTTCCTTGTTGCTAAATATTCAAAAATTAGAAACATATATGGATTTTAACAAATCAAAAACACATAACAGAGAGAGTTACAGAGACTTATTGTATTGTGTAATACACAGGAATCCAGCAGTTTTCAACAGACACCAGAACGCATTCAACACTTCAGAAATCCGAGAAATTCCATCACTTTCTTTATTAAACTTCTGAAAGGATTACAGCATAAGAACTTCTTCAGGAGAAATCAACAACAACCCTTGCAAAATCATGCGAAAGGGGACTTTATAGGAATGCTTATACAAAATATCTCAGGCATTGAGTCATCTGAGAGAGAAATATCTTCATTACTTCGTACAGAAAGTAGAAAAGAAGTTATTACAGCTTTGAATGCAGCATAACTGCTCTTTAAGTCTGTCAGAGGATATTTTGACCCTTGGAGGTCAGTGAGTCGGTTGAACCGCTTTGCTTTAATGCTGGAAAATGTGCCTTTAAGTTTGTTGCGCTGTATTTTCTCGGCTCTGCCACCTGTGGTTTCCTACTTTTGCTTCGTTGGCCGAAATTTCTGCTAAGTTGGCTCAGCTCTAATCTTTAATGCATGTTGATTTTGTTAAACTGTGCTTTACATAACAATTCATATTTTAAAAACAAAATTTGGTGAATGACTCACTGTCTATAAAATTTTCTGTATTGTATTTGTCCACCAGTCTTGTGTAGGGAGTTGATGCCTGAGAATTGCATCCATAGTCTCCTCTGCCTCTGTATACTTGTAAAAATTGGGAGCCACCTCAAACAGGTGATTGATCTCATTCATTATAAAAAATAGACTTTACCTTGTTGTAGATAGTCTGTCCTGTAGCTGGCCCTGTTTCTTCTGAGTTGCTGGGCTTCTCATTGATTTCGTTTGTGGCAAATGCATTCACTCTTTTGGCATACTGCTCATGAATGAGCAGTCTCCCTGCGTTGTTCAGTAAGCTAGGGAGTACTCTGTTTTGCAGCACCAGGAATTTATCCATGAACCTTTTAACCTCGGTCTGCATGTCCTGGGTTCTTCTCTCCAATGTCTGCACCAAATTTCTCAATGTGAGAACACTTTTGATCAACTGAATGGTCTCAATTCTATTGGGAATTCCCATGTTTGTCAGCTGAGTACTTGTTCTATTATTCAGCACATTGATCATCCTGGTGGCAACTTCAGGCATGTTGCCTAGAGCAGCCCTTGACTTGTGAATTTCAGCTTGTGCTTTTGGGATGAGCTCTAGCTGCTCATGGATTGTCTCTATATACTACCATTGGTCAGTAATAGACTGGCCAATGTTGGCCCATAGCATTGCCTTAAGCCCAGCTATAACTTTATCTAATTTGAGCTCATTTTCTAGCTCTTTTATCCTGTCTTTGAGGGCTTTCACCTCCCTGCCCTTCTCTGCCACCGCTTGCTTGGATTTATCATATCTGTCATTCACCTTGGCCAATTTATCCCTGGTCTCATTCAGCTCTGCCATTTGAGCTTCCAGGGCTTGAATCTCATTTTTTAGCTTTTGCATGTCCAAGCTAGGGGCCTGCTCTGTTGGTGGAGGTGCTGAAGTAGGTGGTGCAGCTTGATCAGTCTGTTGGGGGGGAGGAACAGTAGTTGGGGCAGCTTCCTCAAGGTTTATGATTTGAGGAGGAGGCTGAGAGGTCTGCCCTTCTTCTCTTTGTTTTAAGGCTGCCTGTAGTGCTGTTTTTGCAGCCTCCGATTCTCCCAGCTTTTCCTGAGTTTGGATTAGCTGCTTATACAGAGATATCAACAAGGTTGTGGCCTGTTGATCATGTCTTTGCTGGGCAACATCATCTGTTTGAGGGTGGATTGTGGCTGGGAGTTTGATCTTTCTCCTCAAGGCTGCCATGTCTGCATCCCTCAATTTTAATATCTCTTGTATGCCCTTGATATCTTTGGGATCATGCCCCATCTCTATGATGATGTCCTCTAAGGACCTTATTCTGTTGTCCTTTGCCTGGGATGATGCTCTCTCCAACTCTAGCTGAGAGGCTGTATTGTTAAGGCTATTTTGTAGCCTGTAGTTATCCAATGTTTGGTCTGCCAAGGAAGCATAGACCATCTCTCCCGTTTGCTTATGCAGTTCTATCTTATCCATTGGGTGGATATCCCTGGCAAGGACTTCCAGGTTAGTCCTCAAGTAGTCAGAGGCAGATTGGGGCTGCACTGCTATTGGCATAAAATGACTCATGATCATTTTGCCTTCCTGCACATCATATGCAGACATGAGTCTTTATTGATTGGTGGGAGCCATGTTTAACAGATGGTTATACAACTGTATCTTGATGGGCTAATTTCTCCTCTTAATGTCGATGAACTGCTGTTTAATGCTGGGTCCACCTTCTCTTTGCTGATTTGAGGAACTTACTTCTCCTCCCATTGCTCTATCCTGTTCCTGTTGAAAGGAACTTGCTGATGCTTCCCCGCTGGGTGGGACCATACCAAAAGACTGTCCTATTGGCATTTCTTCCTCTGAGAAGGGATTGATTCTCTGTCTTTTCTCCCCATGACTTGCTGACGTTGTAAGGGGAGTCTCTCTGTCCCTTTTCCTGCTTGTATCCTCCTTTTGTGGAGTTTGGAGGATTGATGCCTCAGCTGAAGTTTCTTGCCTTGGAGGCACAGTTTGTTCAGTGGATTTAGGGGCTTCCACTGTTTGCTCTTGCTGGACAGGCTGTTCCTGCCTTTGTTCTTCCTGTTGTTGTTGTTCTTCTTGCTGCTGCCCTTCTCCCTGCTGCTCCATTTCTTCTTGTTGCTGCACTAGGGTTTCCATTTACTCTTCAGTCATAGGAGGTGGCTGTTCCACCTGCTTTTCTTTGCCTTTTTTGGCTGTTTGTGGAGTATTCACGGCAGCTTGCTGATGTGTTGTTGAGGATGAGGCAGTTGCTCCAAGTTGTCTTTTATATGAGAGGGGGACCTGTCCACAAGTTTCTAAGTCAGTTTCCTTTTGAATATTTCTGGCCTCTCTTTCTAGCAGCTCTTCACTAGTGATTTCCTCTTCTAGGGTGCCCTCTTCCCAGCTTAATGCATTGGCATACTGCTCAATCTCAGGTTGCCTCACATGTGAATAGGTACCCAATTTGTATCTTATCCTCCTGAGGGAAACAAAATGATTAGGGTCATAGGGTATCCACTCAAAACTAGTTTGCAGTTTGAGAGCCTCTAGGATACTATTTGCCTCTTTCCATCCCTCTTCTTTTTTGTTATATAGGAAGGGGCCCAGGCGGCTCCTTACCTTCAACTGTGCCTTCTTGTTCTTACTTTGGAAGTGGAGGTAGTCGGCATTCCAAAATTGCCTGAAGTATTCTAGGGCAAAAAGCCTCATGGGGACATACCTTGGCAGCCTAAAAGGCTTCAACTCACAGCCATATACTCTGATGACTGTGTGGTCTTGGTAAAGGTACCAATTACCAATGCTGTAGGTTTTGTTTAGATGGAGAATTCTCCTCATGTCATCCGTTAACCTTGGAGGAGGAACACCATACAATAATGTCATAGCTGGATGTATGAATAAGTCTATGAACTCACAGTATGTGTATGGTGATACAGAGGTGCAATGAAAAACAGAGGTCCAAAACACAACTGACCTTGGATTCCCCTGGGCATTAACTTGTTTCAGGGGAATGAGGAAGCTGCCTGGTTGATTGAACAAGAATAGATGATAAATGTAGGAAGTATATCTGAACAGTCTTTCCCTTTGCAAATTCATCAGCTGGTCATGGATCCTATCTGCAATATATGTGGCATAGTCATAATGTACAGCTGGAGGCTTTCCAGGAGAGAATATAGACAGCATTGCCATTATAATTTCATCCACATCCTCCATTCCCTTGAACCCTAGGACATAGCTGATCAAATCCACTAGCATTCTGCCCAATTCATTTAAGTAAGCATATCCAATAGGAGGAGTTCTGATGGTTTCAGAGCCTGATTGTACAAACAGCTGGTTGATTTTGATGATCTGGTCATTTGACAACTTATTCCCCTTCTTTATCAAGTTCTGCATGTAGAGGGGGGTCAATGGTTTTGCAGTGTGGAAATGCAGCATCTCATTTATGCTCTCTGGGGTGATATGGAACAGAATTGAGCCTGTAGGGCTGAGGACAGCTCTTTGGCATGGATCATAGCACTCCTGGCATCTGTGGATCAGTTCAGGCATAGGATTTACCTGGGGGAGGTTGTAGATGGGCAAGTTTGAGTCCCAAATCCCTAGGATATCAGCTCCACTAAGGTGCTGGGCTTTCAACTCATTTAGCATCTGAATATTATATTTAGAGCCTAATGGAAACCAGTCTAACATTTGATAATCCATATCTCCCAGAGCTTTCCATTCTAACTCCCTGTGAGGGGCATTGAGAGGCTTGATGTTCAGTGCAATTGGAGTTTCCATGGTCTATTAAGCTTCTGACTTGTAGGTGAACTGGTTGAAGTAGGCGGAACAACACAGCGGTGATTACTTGCAATGAAAGTGTGAATTTCAGGGACCAGAGGGTGAAGTGGGCACACAGCAATTGAAATATTGTTTGAACTATGAATAAGACCAATGTCTGGTCTCACTTTGTCTTCTGTGGCAGGTTTTTAATGGATTGACCAACTGTCTCACGATTGCGCGAGCAGTTTACAGTTTTTGATAAGAACTCGGGAAATCAAGGCTCAGCTGGTGGTTTTCGAGCTTGCAGTTGGGAATAGAGGCTTTGCAGAGGGAATTTGCCGGTAAAATGATGAGTTTTAGTGTCCTTTGAGCCTTCTGAGTAATTTACAGACAATTCAGGCGTATGGAGGATAAATGATGAGAAATACCTGGTAAACAGCGAGCAGTGGTCGTAAATGTGGGCAGGATTGGTGCTCTGGAGGTCTTCAGGTCGATTCCAGCGGGGTGGCGCAGTTTTGGACGTAAAAGACCATGCAGCGGAAACAATAGCGAATGAGCAAAAGGTATGAAAAACGTGATTTTTGGCCAAAATATGGACCTTTTGGCAATTTGGCGCTTTTTCTCGGATGACGTCAGCATGACGTCATAGGGTGGGGTCAAGCTCAGATGACGTCAGCATGACGTCATCGGGTGAGGTGGCGAGCTACTATTGGTCCATGGGGATGATGCGGTGGCAGACACGTTGGCACAGGGGCGGACAAGAGTATTGATGCGATGGCAGGGTGGCGATGACGTGGGTCTGACGTGGGACCAGCAAACCGAGCGGTAAGTGCCATAGCGGTTACGGTTAAGTGCCATAGCGGTTACGGTTTCTCGGAGCGCTTACGATACGGCCCTGGTTTTGTCAGAGGCCGCTCCGAGAGACCCGAGAGGGTGACGCGTGGTCGCGCAATGACGTATCCCTTCGTCATTTTCTCGGGCGCTAATCGTCTGTCGTGGGGGCCGCTCCGATATCAATGAGGGCCGTTGGATCCCACGGGTTCGATCCGACGGTGGACGGGAGGGCGATGTGATCGGTGGATACGGACGTGGGCGGAGGAATAAACAAATATTTCTTTTGGGACACGTGCTCAGCGGGAAAGGTTTAGATATGGTATTTTTCAATGTTTTTCAATATATTTCGAAAAATCAAATATATGCGCCAACTTTGGTTAAGCGGCAAAAGTGGGTTTTTTTGGTTTTTTCATAATTTCAAAGGGGTTTAGGGGTAGGAAGGGGTTTTTATAGGGTTTTTCTTTGCAAATGATGGTTTGATGAGTGGAATGACTTCAAAGAAGGGAGAGAGATGAGGCATAGGTTCATCAAAGTGACCAGATGTCATTTTGACTCCTTTTTAGAAAACATATGGCTATAATGCCAAGGGGAGGGATATTTATACAAAATTTGGGGTTTATACACCATGGTGTTAATACTAGTAGGGGAAAGGTAATATAGGGGATTTACATAGTAAAGTTAGAGTTAATATGGGGGGAAGATGTGAATGAGGGGGGAAAATCACTAAGTTTATTTGAAACTTTTGAAACTTACTTAGTTTAGGGAGTAGATCAAAATGAAAAGAGTTTAGACAAGAAATGTGGCTTCTAAAAAGATTAAGAACCACCATGAAACCATAATCTCTTCCATGAATATCAGCTGATGAGGGAGTGTTAGTAATGAAATGGAGAGGGGAGGAAGGGAGGTTAGACATGCTTCCTGCTTGCTGCAACTTGATGAAGAATGACACCTTCTCAATTCATTGATTTTGCTTTGGTAAACAAAGTTAGCACACATGCAACTTATAAGAAATGGCCCCTCTGCAACCCCAACTGCCTACCCATCTATTTGCCTAGCATTTTTTATTTCTTCTTGGAGGGTGCACTTGGACTTGCAGACCCTTACTTGCCTTTTCTTTTCTTTGGCTTTTCTTTTGTTTTTCTATCTACTTCTACCCTTATTTCTTCCAAGGTCCCAGATTAAGCTGTTGGGAGCCTTTTTTCTCTACCTAAACTACTTGTCTGCCAAGATTAAACAGTTTGGACAGACTCCTTTCTCTATTCTACAACTGAAAATTTAAAACATGACATGGTCCAGATTAGACTGTTGGACCATCCATCAAAATTTGAGTCCATACCAAGCTATAAGCACAGATTGGATTCTCTTGGAAATATGTGATCTTTGCATGATCAAAGCAGAGCATATTTGGGACTTCTATAGCCAATCATGAAATATGAAACCTATTGGTATAGGTAGCTAACAGTGGCTCCACATGGGGATGGTTTTTCATTTGAAAGACCAAGAACAGCAGGTCAGATTGCCTTGGCCCTTGACATGTTTTACCCAAAACTTGAAGTGTGCTGGTTTGAAATGCCAAACTTGTGCTTTTCCTTCTTAGTAGATCTCTGAATCTATGTGCCTTTTGCTGACAGTCAATAAACTTGGAAAACTGTATTTTTACAATCTAAACAGAAAATAATATATACATCTGCATATATACAAGGGAAAACTCAGGGTGCACTTATGGGTGATATTCAAAATAATGCTTCAGCATCCTGCCATTCACAGGACCTTCATCCAAGTCAGTTTCATTAAGACTTTTTAGGAAGTAAGTATTGTTACCTTGCACTGCTTGGACAGCAAATGGTCCTCTCCATAAGGAATCAAATTTTCCATGTTTTCCTTTGTCTTCTCTTCTTGCATCCCACTTGAGGACTTTGTCTCCCACACTGAAATCTTCTGCCTTAGTTTTGCGGTCAAAAGCCTTCTTTAGCTTTTCTTGTAACACTTGCACTCTGCTGAAAACTTGATCTCTGGTTTGCTGCAGACATATGATTTGATTGATTCTTCTTTGCATATCATTTGGTTCAGCTTGGCTTTCTTGAAGAAGCTTCATAACAGGCACTCCTAGTGATGAGGGGAATTTGGCCTCTAATCCATAAACCAACTCATATGGGCTGGTCCCAATTGATCTTTTGGTTGTTAGTCTATCTGCCCATAGGGCATTCACAAGCTTCTTATGCCAATTCTTTTTGTTCTCTTCTAGTACTTTCTTTATGATATTTACCAGACTTTTATTTGATGACTCAGCAAGGCCATTTCCTTGGGGATAGTATGCAGTGGAATGGCCCAAGGTGATGTGAAATTTATGGCAGAAGTTCACCATTTTCTTGGATCTGAAAGCAGCAGCATTGTCTGTTATTATTTTGTCAGGACAGCCAAATCTAGCCAATATGTTGTTCTCCAAGAACTGAATGATAGTGGAATCATTTGCTTGTCTGCATGGAACAGCTTCAATCCACTTGGTGAAGTAGTCTGTGGCTGTTAAGATCCATCTATGTTGGCCTGAAGATGAGGGATGAATTTCCCCAATGAAGTCCAAGCCCCATTGCTGAAAAGGTCTTTCTGTTGCAATAGGCCTTAAGGGAAGTGGCAGCAACTGTCTCTTTCCCTCAAACACTTGACATTTATGACATGAGGTGGTGAATTTCTTGACATCAGAGAACATGGTGGGCCAGTAGTACCCAACCCTTAGTATTTTATCCACAGTGGACTTCCAGTATAAGTGTCCACCACAGTCACCTGCATGAAATTCCTTTATGATTTTGTCAGTTTCATTCTCAATTAGGCAGTTTAGCAATATTCCTTCATGGTTTTTCCATAATAAATTTCCATCCATAACACAAAATTTAGAGGCCTTCATTTTTAAAAACCTACATTTAGTTCTGGACAATCCTGGAGGAGCACACAGGTTTTGCAATACATAACATATATCAGAGTACCAAGGGGATTGTTCAAAGGCTACATTGATCTTTGGAGTCGCCAGCTCCTGTTCACTGTCCAGTTGGTTAATGTCTAAGGCTTGGAAATTTGCTTCTGTCATTAATTTAGCCAAGCCTTGCCCTTTTATTAGTTTTGTAGGTTTTATCTCAATGTCAAATTCCAAGATGTTGGCAATCCACTTTCCTCTTCTGCCCTCTAAATTTTCTTGGGTGAGAATGTCTTTGACAATAGGACTTGGCACATATGCTATAATATGGGAATAAAGGATATAAATCCTAAAGTCTTTAATGGCTTTGACTAAAGGATAAGCTTGCTTTTCCATGATTTGATACTTTAAAGGTGCATCTCTAAGAGCTTTGCTAAAGAAAGCAATTGGTTTCTCATTTCCTTGGTCATCTTTTTGCAATAAAACTGCAGCAATTGTATGTTGGGAGGCAAAAGAGAAAAAGATAAATTCCCTGTCAAATTGAGGATTGGTCAGGACTGGGGTTTGAGTAAGGGCCAGTTTTATACCTTCAAAGGCCTGATTGGCTTCAACAGTCCACTTGACTTTTGAATCTTTCTTTAGCATGTTATTTAATAATCTGATTAGTTCTGCTAAATTTGGGATAAACCTTCTTAAGAAATTGATTTTTCCTAAAAATCCTTGCAACTTTTTGACATTTCTTGGGTGGGGCATTTGTAGGATAGCCTGTATCCTATCTGGGTCAATTCTAATGCCATCTTTAGAAATGATGTGGCCCAATAGCTTACCTTCCTCTAAACCAAACAGGGATTTCTTGGGATTCAAGGAAATTCCATATTTTCTGCATTTTAGGAAGATCTGTCTCAGATGTTTTATATGTTCTTGGTCTGATTTTGAGAAAGGTGTAAGGTCATCTAGATAAATGACTAAAAAGTCATGAATCTCCTTGGCAAAGGCAATATCCATGGCTCTTTGAAAAGTTGCCCCTGCATTTTTCAATCCAAAAGGCATCTTTACATATTTGAAAGTTCCCCATGGGGTTGTAAATGCAGTTTTGTCTTGGTCATCAGGGTGCACCAAGATTTGATTGAAGCCTGAAAATCCATCCAGTAATGAGATCCTTGAGGCCCCTACCACTCTTTGGAGAATGTGATCCATCTTGGGTAAGGGATAGTTGTCTTTGAGGGATACTTGGTTCAGATTTCTTAGGTCGACACACAGCCTGATTTCCCCAGTCTTCTTTCTTGTAGGGACTAAGTTGGAGATCCATTCAGAGAATCTGATTGGCGCTATGATGCCTGCGTTAAACATTTTCTGTACTTCTTGTTCCATTGCTGGGAGAAGCATAGGATTGATTCTCCGCAATTTTTGTTTAAAGGGCTTTTGATCAGGCTTGAGAGGGATAGTGTGCTGGATTACAGAGGTGTCATAGGACTTTAGGTCCTCATAGCTCCATGCAAAAACATCCTGGAACTCTTTAAAGAGGTCAATGTATTTAGGCTTTTGGTCAGGAGGTAAAGAAGCAGACAATTTAATTATTTTGGGTTTGTCAATTGTACCTATGTTGCATTCTTCTATGGCTGCGTTTAAGGGCGGAATTTTTGGTTTTCTGGGAATATCATTTGAGTCAAAGATGTCTTCTAGGGGAGTTAGGCCTGTTGGTAGAAAATTGTCTTTCAGCTCTATGATTTCAGTTTCAGCATTGGACACTTCCTCACAATTGATTGATTGAATTTGCTGAATGTTGTCTATGTTGAAAATAGTTGGATTTAGTATTTGTTTTGCTGTTCTGGGTGATATTGGGTGAGCAATCTGTTGAAATTGTATTTGTGATGGACTTGCTCCATCAAGTATTTGTGATTGACTTGCTGTCTCAGTGTCAATATTTAATCCTGCAAATTCTTGTTGCAGGGTTAAAAACTGGTTTATTTGCTTGTCATCCTCAAATACTTGCCAATCATTAACATTGTTTGGAATGGAGGGTCTGTGTTTTACCTCAGCTGTAAAACAATGATGGGGCTCAAAAGGCAACTTGCAGGTACTTGCAAAGGTGGCTAAACTATGAGCATGTAGATTGTGGGTTCTAGGAATTTTAGTGATTTGGAATTCAGAGAAAAAGTTTAGTACCTCAGCAACAGCAGACCTATAAGTCCTTAGTCTTTTGTCATTGGTGACAAAGTTTCCCTTCACTTGTTGAATAACCAAATCTGAATCACCCATGATTGAAACCCTGGCAGCTTGTAAGAACTTTACTAACTTGAGGCCTAGTAAAAGAGCTTCATATTCTGCCATGTTGTTAGTACATCTGAAATTCAATCTATAGGCTCTGCCTTCTGCATGACTATTTTCTTTATTGTGTACCCAAACTCCAGCTCCTGCCCCTAATTTGTTGACTGAGCCATCAAATTCAAGGAACCATAGAATATCTTGTTGTGGGGGAGATTTGATGATCTGTTCATGGGCTGGCAATGTGAGTAGCAGTTGTGGTTTTTTCTCTAGCTTGTCTTCTAGGACAGTCTCATCGTTTGATTGGATGTTCTTGACAACTAGGGCAGCAGCAACATCTAGTGTTTGATTGACTGTTGTTTCATGGGTGGTAATACTTTCATTTGAGTCTTCCTCTTGTATGAATATCTTGGTTTCAACCTCACCTTTTGAGGGAGTTGTGGTGTCATTGAAGAGAATGTATGAGTCTATGTCTGAATGGACAGCATATATAGGAAAGTTTTGAGGCTTTTCTTCACTGCTGACCATGTATTTCATTAGTGTTTCTCTGTACAGTCTTTTTGGTTGCCCAAAAACAGAGATGGTGGCATATGACATGTCTAATTGTAGGGAACCTTGGAGTTTAGCTCCCCATGATCTTGATAACAGCATCCCATACTTAGGTGGGATATCAGCAACTACCACATCCATTAGGATTGTCTTGTTTGGGTATTGAACCAGAGATACACATAAGTCTTTTATGAGACCTAGACACTTGACTTGGCTGGAGTCAAAGGAAAACAGGTCCTTGTATGGTCTTGTTATGTCTAAATTCAATCTCTCCATGACTGCTTTTGGTATGAGATTGTGAGAGGCACCTGAGTCAAACATTGCATTATGTAATATTTTATCATGAATATGTAAACTGACATAGAAAGGTAATACCCCTGTGACTACCGTTTTTCCATCCACTTCTGGGCCAAACAGGAGTTCTGGGGTGTCATCCAGCACATTGACATTATCTTTGTTGCTAGTGAGTTGAAGGGACTTTTTGATCTGTAGCTTATAGATGTCATGCTTGGCTAGTTCTAAAAGAGGAACAGCTATCTTTAGTTTACCAATTTCAGTTTCTAGGTCAAAAGGTTTTTCAGATTGGGTTTTGGGGTTATAGATAACAGTCCTTTCCTTGTTCATTAAATCTTCTTCTTGATTTTTATCTTGACTTTTGGACTTGCCTCTTTTACTCATCTCTTGGTGAGTAACATTTAAATTAGGATGAGAAGGTGAAGTAGCCATAGGCTGCTGTTTTAAGGACAGTGGTTCAGTGATCTCCTCAACCATCACTTCTTCTGTATGTGAATTTATTTTGTCATTAGGTTCTGTGACTATAACTCTTTCAGGTTGCTGATTATCCTTTTTCTTTTCAGGTTGGTTAACATTCACAGTTCTGCTCCTCAGCTTGTATTGTTTATGGACTTCATAAACAGCAGTGTCATAGCCTTGTTTAAAGTCAAAGGATTCACCTGATTTAGTTTGGAACAGTTTGATTTCATCATC
Organism: Pinus tabuliformis; assembly: GCA_031772625.1. Classification (NCBI taxonomy): domain Eukaryota; kingdom Viridiplantae; phylum Streptophyta; class Pinopsida; order Pinales; family Pinaceae; genus Pinus; species Pinus tabuliformis. The sequence goes on from CM062818.1 coordinate 893,190,020, forward strand.
CTCATGATCTTCTTGTGTTAAGAAAACTTGACTTTCACCATCTAGACCCATCAAGTTAATCTCAGGATCTTCATTGGGCTCTATTGATGTGGAAGTTTCTGCATAATTTTCTTGGAAAGGGGGTCTTATGTCTTGGTCAGCACTGGGCTTGCCAATACCTGGGTTTTGAGTTCTCCTAAAATTTGGATTCCTAGGAGGGTTATTTTGTGGTGCTTCCCATGATGACTTTCTTTCAACCGATTCCACTCTATCACCCAATCTTTTCATTCCACTGAGTATTGCATCCAGCTTCTGATCAAAGGCAGAGGGTTCTTCTTTGAAAGCAGTCCTCTTTTCCAACCTTGCCCTGTTTCTTTTGGCAATCAGGTTGGCTTCCACTGTGACAGCAACCCTTTGGGCCTCTGCCAGGGATTGAGGATCTCTTTCCTTCAACTGATAGGCCATGTCAGGGTCAAAACCATCAGGGAATTTGTACAAGGCTAAATCAGGAGGAGGTCTTAAATTTTGTGGAATCGCATTATATACATTGTTAAATCTGGCACAATACTCCAAAACAGTCTCTTGGGGACCTCTTTTGATAGTGTCATATTCCCCCAGTATGTGCAGAGGATCCTTCTTCTTCTCCCATCTGCTAGTAAAGGCTTGATACAGTTCATCAGGAGTTGTGATGGAGTTTGCATTCAGGGATCTAAACCAAGTTCTTACATCCCCAGTTAGGCTTTGAACAAACATCCTCATTCTGACACTGTCATCATCTATTTCATAGGTCTCAAAATGGTCCTGCATCCTCTTAGCATGCTGGACAGCTGTCAGAGGGCCATTGGAGTCAAAATATGAAATTTTGGTTTGGTAATCTTGGGGTAAAGCTGCAGCATTAGCTGGTATCTGCAGAGGTGCATACCTGTTAGCCATATTTACAGGGTTTAGAGGATTGACAGGGGCAGCTGGGATAATAGGAACAGTGGGTACCACAGGGGTGACAAGTAGGGGTGAACCTAGAGTGTTGGTCGAGGGGATATGTGCAGTGGATGAAGATGTGAGAGGAGGACTTTGAGATGTGGATGGTGAACTAGGGGAACTAGGGGTAGACCGGAAAAGGACCTTGCATGGAGTAGGGATGAGGCTGGGATGATCTAAGTCCGAGGTTAAATCAACAGGCTGCTCCTGCCTTTGCTGCCTCCTGATGTTTCTAGGGATGGTATTTGGATTATCAACAATGATGGGTGGATTAGGGTCAGGATTTGCCCTAGTGTGCCGTGGATTTTTCTTAGGAGCCAGTTTCTAACTGTTTTTTAGGATTTTATAGGAAAAATTTTTATATTTGTAAGGACTGGATAAAGATTTTGGAATGGCTATATATACTTCAAAGCTGAGATGAAGATTCACTGAAAGATCTCTTCCCTAAAACTGTCACTGTTACACAGAAACAGTTTTGAAGGCCTCCTGACTTGTTTCAGGCTTGATTTCAGGCTTTAAGGGATGTATAGAAATTGGAAAATCCTAAGAAGTCCCCAGCGGAGTCGCCAATTATGTTAACACCCAGGTTGTTCCCTATGACTCCCAAGGGAATACGGCCGGGGTAACCACTAACCAATCTTTGGATCACAGTTTCTAGCCAAACTGTAATCAGAGAGGGCTCTCTCTTTATGATTTGTCTCTGTTATGATGGTGTTTTAGACTAGGTATTATGCTCAGGTTTTGGTTTATGTTTTGGTTGAAGGATTTCTTTCAGGGCTTAAGATGTAGTGTTTAGAGAGTAATATATCATTGGGCAATGGAGTCTGGAGTTGTGAAATGCTTTGAAATGCAGGATTGGTGGTGTTCAAACTGCAGGGCCGATTGTGTATCTCAGGCAACCAAATTTAACTTGAATGGTGAGGCATGTCAGCCAACAGAAAGCAATTAAGAATTCTCTATTAAGCTGGTGAGGTGAAAGTGAAACACGTTGCACAGGAGCAAACTTGAATTCCTGAGACAAAGGCCACTGTGAAAGATGTATTCTGAAAGTGCAGCAATTAAGAATTACACTTATCAAGATTACAGCTGAAGAAAACATTCATTAACAACACAGATTGAACTCAGGGTATTTCTTGAATAAATCCTGAAAGTTATTCTTTTTCCTTGTTGCTAAATATTCAAAAATTAGAAACATATATGGATTTTAACAAATCAAAAACACATAACAGAGAGAGTTACAGAGACTTATTGTATTGTGTAATACACAGGAATCCAGCAGTTTTCAACAGACACCAGAACGCATTCAACACTTCAGAAATCTGAGAAATTCCATCACTTTCTTTATTAAACTTCTGAAAGGATTACATCATAAGAACTTCTTCAGGAGAAATCAACAACAACCCTTGCAAACTCATGCGAAGGGGACTTTATAGGAATGCTTATACAAAATATCTCAGGCATTGAGTCATCTGAGAGAGAAATATCTTCATTACTTCGTACAGAAAGTAGAAAAGAAGTTATTACAGCTTTGAATGCAGCATAACTGCTCTTTAAGTCTGTCAGAGGATATTTTGACCCTTGGAGGTCAGTGAGTCGGTTGAACCGCTTTGCTTTAATGCTGGAAAATGTGCCTTTAAGTTTGCTGCGCTGTATTTTCTCGGCTTTGCCACCTGTGGTTTCCTACTTTTGCTTCGTTGGCCGAAATTTCTGCTGAGTTGGCTCAGCTCTAATCTTTAATGCATGCTGATTTTGTTAAACTGTGCTTTACATAACAATTCATATTTTAAAAACAAAATTTGGTGAATGACTCACTGTCTATAAAATTTTCTGTATTGTATTTGTCCACCAGTCTTGTGTAGGGAGTTGATGCCTGAGAATTGCATCCATAGTCTCCTCTGCCTCTGTATACTTGTAAAAATTGGGAGCCACCTCAAACAGGTGATTGATCTCATTCATTATAAAAAATAGACTTTCTACCTTGTTGTAGATAGTCTGTCCTGTAGCTGGCCCTGTTTCTTCTGAGTTGCTAGGCTTCTCATTGATTTCGTTTGTGGAAAATGCATTCACTCTTTTGGCATACTGCTCATGAATGAGCAGTCTCCCTGCGCTGTTCAGTAAGCTAGGGAGTCCTCTGTTTTGCAGCACCAGGAATTTATCCATGAACCTTTTCACCTCGGTCTGCATGTCCTGGGTTCTTCTCTCCAATGTCTGCACCAAATTTCTCAATGTGAGAACCCTTTTGATCAACTGAATGGTCTCAGTTCTATTGGGAATTCCCATGTTTGCCAGCTGAGTACTTGTTCTATTATTCAGCACATTGATCATCCTGGTGGCAACTTCAGGCATGTTGCCTAGAGCAGCCCTTGACTTGTGAATTTCAGCTTGTGCTTTTGGGATGAGCTCTAGCTGCTCATGGATTGTCTCTATATACTACCATTGGTCAGTAATAGACTGGCCAATGTTGGCCCATAGCATTGCCTTAAGCCCAGCTATAACTTTATCTAATTTGAGCTCATTTTCTAGCTCTTTTATCCTGTCTTTGAGGGCTTTCACCTCCCTGCCCTTCTCTGCCACCGCTTGCTTGGATTTATCATATCTGTCATTCACCTTGGCCAATTTATCCCTGGTCTCATTCAGCTCTGCCATTTGAGCTTCCAGGGCTTGAATCTCATTTTTTAGCTTTTGCATGTCCAAGCTAGGGGCCTGCTCTGTTGGTGGAGGTGCTGAAGTAGGTGGTGCAGCTTGATCAGTCTGTTGGGGGGGAGGAACAGTAGTTGGGGCAACTTCCTCAAGGTTTATGATTTGAGGAGGAGGCTGAGAGGTTTGCCCTTCTTCTCTTTGTTTTAAGGCTGCCTGTAGTGTTGTTTTTGCAGCCTCCGATTCTCCCAGCTTTTCCTGAGTTTGGATTAGCTGCTTATACAGAGATATCAACAAGGTTGTGGCCTGTTGATCATGTCTTTGCTGGGCAACATCATCTGTTTGAGGGTGGATTGTGGTTGGGAGTTTGATCTTTCTCCTCAAGGCTGCCATGTCTGCATCCCTCAATTTTAATATCTCTTGTATGCCCTTGATATCTTTGGGATCATGCCCCCATCTCTATGATGATGTCCTCTAAGGACCTTATTCTGTTGTCCTTTGCTTGGGATGATGCTCTCTCCAACTCTAGCTGAGAGGCTGTATTGTTAAGGCTATTTTGTAGCCTGTAGTTATCCAATGTTTGGTCTGCCAAGGAAGCATAGACCATCTCTCCCGTTTGCTTATGCAGTTCTATCTTATCCATTGGGTGGATATCCTTGGCAAGGACTTCCAGGTTAGTCCTCAAGTAGTCAGCGGCAGATTGGGGCTGCACTGCTGTTGGCATAAAATGACTCATGATCATTTTGCCTTCCTGCACATCATATGCAGACATGAGTCTTTGTTGATTGGTGGGAGCCATGTTTAACAGATGGTTATACAGCTGTATCTTGATGGGCTCATTTCTCCTCTTAATGTCGATGAACTGTTGTTTAATGCGGGGTCCACCTTCTCTTTGCTGATTTGAGGAACTTACTTCTCCTCCCATTGCTCTATCATGTTCCTGTTGAAAGGAACTTGCTGATGCTTCCCCGCTGGGTGGGACCATACCAAAAGACTGTCCTATTGGCATTTCTTCCTCTGAGAAGGGATTGATTCTCTGTCTTTTCTCCCCATGACTTGCTGACGTTGTAAGGGGAGTCTCTCTGTCCCTTTTCCTGCTTGTATCCTCCTTTTGTGGAGTTTGGAGGATTGATGCCTCAGCTGAAGTTTCTTGCCTTGGAGGCACAGTTTGTTCAGTGGATTTAGGGGCTTCCACTGTTTGCTCTTGCTGGACAGGCTGTTCCTGCCTTTGTTCTTCCTGTTGTTGTTGTTCTTCTTGCTGCTGCCCTTCTCCCTGCTGCTGCCCTTCTCCCTGCTGCTCCATTTCTTCTTGTTGCTGAACTAGGGTTTCCATTTGCTCTTCAGTCATAGGAGGTGGTTGTTCCACCTGCTTTTCTTTGCCATTGTTGGCTGTTTGTGGAGTATTCACGGCAGCTTGCTGATGTGTTGTTGAGGATGAGGCAGCTGCTCCAAGTTGTCTTTTATATGAGAGGGGGACCTGTCCACAAGTTTCTAAGTCAGTTTCCTTTTGAATATTTCTGGCCTCTCTTTCTAGCAGCTCTTCACTAGTGATTTCCTCTTCTAGGGTGCCCTCTTCCCAGCTTAATGCATTGGCATACTGCTCAATCTCAGGTTGCCTCACATGTGAATAGGTACCCAATTTGTATCTTATCCTCCTGAGGGAAACAAAATGATTAGGGTCATAGGGTATCCACTCAAAACTAGTTTGCAGTTTGAGAGCCTCTAGGATTGTTAGGATATTCCGACACATAGGATATAGTTAAGTTCAACTTGGTCTAGTATAGAGTTAGGTTAGAGTTAGGTAAAGTGTGTTTCTTTACCGTTGTACATTTTGTAACTTACAATCCGACGGTCACGATATGTAGTGATCCGACGGTTCACTCTCACCTCGGTATTACCGACACTTGATCCGTGGCTTGACACCCGATTGGTCCATGAGTTCTATTTAAAGCGCATGGAGGGTCATTGTTCGGGTAATCCGTGCATGAGAGAAGCTTATGTAAAATTTTCATTCTTTGATTAATAAATTGGCTGTAGTACCCACGTTGGGACAGGCCGTGGACTGTTTCCCTCCTTGCACTCTGAGGGTTTTAACCACGTCAAAAATACTGGTGTATTGATTTGAGATCTGGTTGTGAGCGGTGTCCTTTTGGTATTCTTTCTGTGGAACTTACCCTGTAAATTCCTACATGGTATCAGAGCCTTAAGTCCAGCCTTAAAAAGAAATTTGAAATGACAGACTTAGGACATTTACACTATTTTCTCGGTCTTCAAGTCTTGCAATCCCAAGAGGGTATTTTCCTTTCCCAGTCCAAGTATGCTTGTGATATTCTTCGTCATTTTCACATGGAAGACTGTAAGCCAGCCCCTTCTCCCTTTCAGTCTGGAGTCAAACTTTCAGTCTCTTGTACCTCTCCTGAAGTTGATGCTACCTTATACCGTCAACTTGTCGTAAAACTCCTGTATTTAACCCATACTCGTCCTGATCTTTCCTTTGCTGTTGGCCTTGTTGCGCGTTTTATGCAAAACCCCCATGAAAGTCATTGGAAAGCAGCTAAAAGAATACTTCGTTATGTTCGAGGTACAGTACAGTTTGGGATTCATTACAGTGCCAAAGCAGCTCCTCTGTTAGTTGGTTTCACTGATTCTGATTGGGCTGGTGACCCTGATGATCGGAAGTCTACTGCCGGTTATGTCTTCACTCTTGGTTCAGGACCTATTACATGGGCTTGTAAGAAACAGGCTGCCATTTCTCTTTCGTCAGCAGAAGCAGAGTATCGTGGTGCCGTGGAAGCTAGTAAGGAAGCCTTGTGGCTTCGTCAGATCCTATCAGAGTTTGGCTTTGAGCAGCAGCATTCAACCACACTTTGGTGTGATAATCAAAGTGCCATTCAGCTATGCAAAGATCCAGTCCAGCATCAGCGCAGCAAACACATTGAACTACACATGCACTTCATCAGAAAGCCCATTCATGACCATGTTCTTGAAGTGCAATATTGTCCAACAGATGATCAGGTTGCAGACATCTTCACAAAGGCTCTCACAGAGGCGAAGTTCACTAAACTTCGATATATGCTTGGAGTTCAGGAAGTTGTCACTAAGGGGGGATAGGCTCTAGTGCCTCCTTCCTTCTCCTATTGTGTCATATTTGTAAATACTTCAATCCTATCCCAAGTTGTTCTTAAGGGGGGATGTTAGGATATTCCGACACATAGGATATAGTTAAGTTCAACTTGGTCTAGTATAGAGTTAGGTTAGAGTTAGGTAAAGTGTGTTTCTTTACCGTTGTACATTTTGTAACTTACAATCCGACGGTCACGATATGTAGTGATCCGACGGTTCACTCTCACCTCGGTATTATCGACACTTGATCCGTGGCTTGACACCCGATTGGTCCATGAGTTATATTTAAAGCGCATGGAGGGTCATTGTTCGGGTAATCCGTGCATGAGAGAAGCTTATGTAAAATTTTCATTCTTTGATTAATAAATTGCCTGTAGTACCCACGTTGGGACAGGCCGTGGACTGTTTCCCTCCTTGCACTCTGAGGGTTTTAACCACGTCAAAAATACTGGTGTATTGATTTGAGATCTGGTTGTGAGCGGTGTCCTTTTGGTATTCTTTCTGTGGAACTTACCCTGTAAATTCCTACAAGGATACTATTTGCCTCTTTCCATCCCTCTTCTTTTTTGTTATATAGGAAGGGGCCCAGGTGGCTCCTTACCTTCAACTGTGCCTTCTTGTTCTTACTTTGGAAGTGGAGGTAGTCGGCATTCCCAAATTGCCTGAAGTATTCTAGGGCAAAAAGCCTCATGGGGACATACCTTGGCAGCCTAAAAGGCTTCAACTCACAGCCATATACTCTGATGACTGTGTGGTCTTGGTAAAGGTACCAATTACCAATGCTGTAGGTTTTGTATAGATGGAGAATTCTCCTCATGTCATCCGTTAACCTTGGAGGAGGAACACCATACAATAATGTCATAGCTGGATGTATGAATAAGTCTATGAACTCACAGTATGTGTATGGTGATACAGAGGTGCAATGAAAAACAGAGGTCCAAAACACAACTGACCTTGGATTCCCCTGGGCATTAACTTGTTTCAGGGGAATGAGGAAGCTGCCTGGTTGATTGAACAAGAATAGATGATAAATGTAGGAAGTATATCTGAACAGTGTTTCCCTTTGCAAATTCATCAGCTGGTCATGGATCCTATCTGCAATATATGTGGCATAGTCATAATGTACAGCTGGAGGCTTTCCAGGAGAGAATATAGACAGCATTGCCATTATAATTTCATCCACATCCTCCATTCCCTTGAACCCTAGGACATAGCTGATCAAATCCACTAGCATTCTGCCCAATTCATTTAAGTAAGCATATCCAATAGGAGGAGTTCTGATGGTTTCAGAGCCTGATTGTACAAACAGCTGGTTGATTTTGATGATCTGGTCATTTGACAACTTATTCCCATTCTTTATCAAGTTCTGCATGTAGAGGGGGGTCAATGGTTTTGCAGTGTGGAAATGCAGCATCTCATTTATGCTCTCTGGGGTGATATGGAACAGAATTGAGCCTGTAGGGCTGAGGACAGCTCTTTGGCATGGATCATAGCACTCCTGGCATCTGTGGATCAGTTCAGGCATAGGATTTACCTGGGGGAGGTTGTAGATGGGCAAGTTTGAGTCCCAAATCCCTAGGATATCAGCTCCACTAAGGTGCTGGGCTTTCAACTCATTTAGCATCTGAATATTATATTTAGAGCCTAATGGAAACCAGTCTAACATTTGATAATCCATATCTCCCAGAGCTTTCCATTCTAACTCCCTGTGAGGGGCATTGAGAGGCTTGATGTTCAGTGCAATTGGAGTTTCCATGGTCTATTAAGCTTCTGACTTGTAGGTGAACTGGTTGAAGTAGGCAAAACAACACAGCAGTGATTACTTGCAATGAAAGTGTGAATTTCAGGGACCAGAGGGTGAAGTGGGCACACAGCAATTGAAATACTGTTTGAATTATGAATAAGACCAATGTCTGGTCTCACTTTGTCTTATGTGGCAGGTTTTAATGGATTGACCAACTGTCTCACGATTGCGCGAGCAGTTTACAGTTTTTGATAAGAACTCGGGAAATCAAGGCTCAGCTGGTGGTTTTCGAGCTTGCAGTTGGGAATAGAGGCTTTGCAGAGGGAATTTGCCGGTAAAATGATGAGTTTTAGTGTCCTTTGAGCCTTCTGAGTAATTTACAGACAATTCAGGCGTATGGAGGATAAATGATGAGAAATACCTGGTAAACAGCGAGCAGTGGTCGTAAATGTGGGCAGGATTGGTGCTCTGGAGGTCTTCAGGTCGATTCCAGCGGGGTGGCGCAGTTTTGGACGTAAAAGACCATGCAGCGGAAACAATAGCGAATGAGCAAAAGGTATGCAAAACGTGATTTTTGGCCAAAATATGGACCTTTTGGAAATTTGGCGCTTTTTCTCGGATGACGTCAGCATGACGTCATAGGGTGGGGTCAAGCTCAGATGACGTCAGCATGACGTCATCGGGTGAGGTGGCGAGCTACTATTGGTCCATGGGGATGATGCGGTGGCAGACACGTTGGCACAGGGGCGGACAAGAGTACTGATGCGATGGCAAGGTGGCGATGACGTGGGTCTGACGTGGGACCAGCAAACCGGGCGGTAAGTGCCATAGCGGTTACGGTTAAGTGCCATAGCGGTTACGGTTTCTCGGAGCGCTTACGATACGGCCCTGGTTTTGTCAGAGGCCGCTCCGAGAGACCCGAGAGGGTGACGCGTGGCCGTGCAATGACGTATCCCTTCGTCATTTTCTCGGGCGATAATCGTCTGTCGTGGGGGCCGCTCCGATATCAATGAGGGCCGTTGGATCCCACGGGTTCGATCCGACGGTGGACGGGAGGGCGATGTGATCGGTGGATACGGACGCGGGCGGAGGAATAAACAAATATTTCTTTTGGGACACGTGCTCAGCGGGAAAGGTTTAGATATGGTATTTTTCAATGTTTTTCAATATATTTCGAAAAATCAAATATATGCGCCAACTTTGGTTAAGCGGCAAAAGGGGGTTTTTTTGGTTTTTTCATAATTTCAAAGGGGTTTAGGGGTAGGAAGGGGTTTTTATAGGGTTTTTCTTTACAAATGATGGTTTGATGAGTGGAATGACTTCAAAGAAGGGAGAGAGATGAGGCATAGGTTCATCAAAGTGACCAGATGTCATTTTGACTCCTTTTTAGAAAACATATGGCTATAATGCCAAGGGGAGGGATATTTATACAAAATTTGGGGTTTATACACCATGGTGTTAATACTAGTAGGGGAAAGGTAATATAGGGGATTTACATAGTAAAGTTAGAGTTAATATGGGGGGGAAGATGTGAATGAGGGGGGAAAATCACTAAGTTTATTTGAAACTTTTGAAACTTACTTAGTTTAGGGAGTAGATCAAAATGAAAAGAGTTTAGACAAGAAATGTGGCTTCTAAAAAGATTAAGAACCACCATGAAACCATAATCTCTTCCATGAATATCAGCTGATGAGGGAGTGTTAGTAATGAAATGGAGAGGGGAGGAAGGGAGGTTAGACATGCTTCCTGCTTGCTGCAACTTGATGAAGAATGACACCTTCTCAATTCATTGATTTTGCTTTGGTAAACAAAGTTAGCACACATGCAACTGATAAGAAATGGCCCCTCTGCAACCCCAACTGCCTACCCATCTATTTGCCTAGCATTTTTTATTTCTTCTTGGAGGGTGCACTTGGACTTGCAGACCCTTACTTGCCTTTTCTTTTCTTTGGCTTTTCTTTTGTTTTTCTATCTACTTCTACCCTTATTTCTTCCAAGGTCCCAGATTAAGCTGTTGGGAGCCTTTTTTCTCTACCTAAACTACTTGTCTGCCAAGATTAAACAGTTTGGACAGACTCCTTTCTCTATTCTACAACTGAAAATTTAAAACATGACATGGTCCAGATTAGACTGTTGGACCATCCATCAAAATTTGAGTCCATACCAAGCTATAAGCACAGATTGGATTCTCTTGGAAATATGTGATCTTTGCATGATCAAAGCAGAGCATATTTGGGACTTCTATAGCCAATCATGAAATATGAAACCTATTGGTATAGGTAGCTAACAGAACCCCGCTCGAAAAAATAACATTTTATTTTATTTTTTAATATTTTAAAAGGTATATGCGGGTGAAATGTTATATCACCCACGTATGTACGTGATTTAGTGTTGGAAAAGTCGTGTATGGAATTTGAAATAATATTTTTTAGTATAAGATCAAGTTTGTAAGGAAAAAGGGATTTCTCAAGGCCATAAAAGAGCATCAAGTCTATATGAGTGCTAAATGATGCTATAACAGAGCTTACCTAATGGGAAGACACTTCAAGATAAAAATAGATCACGATAGTCTTAAATACTTTTTGGAACAAATATTATCTTCAGAACAACAGTAAAAATGGGTCACAAATATTTTGGGTTATGACTTTGAAATCATCTACAAAACAGGGAAGAAAAATGTTGTTGCAGATGCACTCTCAAGAAAGGATGAGGATGTGGAAGCATTTCTCTGTTCCATTTCTATTATCCAACCTTATTGGATAACTGAAGTAAGGGATGAATGGAAGAATGATGAAAAGATATGGACACTCATTCAAAAGTTGTAGGAAGATCCCAGTACATTTGCTACATTTATCTGGAAAAATGATTCATTATGGTATAAAGATCGCTTGTAACTCTATAAGAATCCCCAACCCGAACAAAAGATTATTTTGGAATCAGACACCTCCCCTTAGGAGGGCACTCAGGATTTTTAAAAACTTACCACAAGGTCAAGAAGGAATTTTTTTGGGATGGACTTAAATCTAATATTCAGAAGCTTGTGGAAGAATATTTGGTTTTACAACAAAATAAAGTTGAAACGACTAAGACTCTGGGTTTGTTACAACCTTTAGCCATTCCAAGTCAGCGTTGGGAGGATATCTCAATGGATTTTATCACATGTTTACCCAAGTCTAAAGGAAAGAGTGTCATCATGGTGGTAGTTGATAGACTTACCAAGTGTGCACATTTTTGTGCATTATCTCATCCTTTTAAAGCTAGTACAGTTACTACCAACTTTATGGAAACAATTCAAAATCTACATGGAAACCCAAAGATTATTGTAAGTGACAGAGATCCTATTTTCACTTGAAAATTTTGGACAAAATCATTTTCTTGTCTTGGTACTCAATTAGCTCATAGCTCATCTTATCATCCTAAATCTGATAGGAAAATTGAGATAGTGAACAAATGTTTGGGAGGATATCTTCGTTGCTTTAAATATGATAAACAAACACAATGGGTCAAGTGGTTACCTTTGGTTGAATGGTGGTAAAACATTCCCTTCCATACTGCAGTAAAAATGACCCCATTTATGGTACTTTATGGATATCATCCATCGTCCATCACATCATATTGAATAGAAACTTATAGGGTTCATGTTATGAAACCAGTGCAAGAAAAGATAGATCAACGCCTTAGAATTCAGCCTTTTCGAGGGGGCAACCTCCTTTACATTACATAAATGAACAATTCTTGTATGATACAAATGAAAATACCTCCTTTCTATATTTAGGAGTCTAAGGGGTCATAACATAATCAGAGACGACATAACAATAATAATGTAGGGGCACAATAATAAAAATAGTGGGCTTCTATGGGGCACAATAGTAACAATATGGGCACTACATGGGTACATCAATATAATAAGTGGGTTGTACTAATAACAATAAGGGGTTATACTAGTAGTATAGGGGCCTAACATGCCCCTCTCCTTCAAAAAGCGTTGTCCTCAACGCTTGAGTAGTTATTGATGCTTCTGTATAAAATTCTTGTCCTCTCATGTGGAATCTTCAGTGGGTAAGTTCTTCCACTTGATGAGATACTCTGAAATTGATCGATTTCGTAGCTGTTGAGTTCTTGTTTCTATGACTCCTCCAGGTTCCAATATGATTTTTCCTTCCTCTTCAATTTCTGGCAATATTGTTTGAATTGGGATCTTTTGCAACTTTTGAATAAGTGGCCATACTTCTTCATCCTTCTTCCATTCATCCCTTGCTTTGTTTTTCCAATTTGGTTGGATAATAGAAATAGCACAAAACAATGCTTCCACATCCTCATCCTTGAAGAGTATTCCCATTCGGTAAGGTCACCATTTTTTAAGTGCATGTAGTATTGCCAACATTTCCTTCTCATAAATAGCTTGCTTGAGATGTAGCAGTAAAAATACCCAATCACCTACATCAAAACATTTTTCACTACGATGTTGATCTACCTGTTGTTTCATTTGATTGTGCACCGAAGTGGCGTTATCCTTTAAAATTTGGAGAACTTGTTGTTGATGCTCGATGTGATCTTTCACTGCTTGAACCTTTTTCTTCTTGATATGTCCTTCTATCTCTAGTGTTTGAGGAGGGGTAATTTCTTCAAATCCTTTACAATATATGGTCGGATTCATTTCTTGATGCTCGATATGATCTTTCACTTCTTGAACATTTTTCTTCTTGATATGTCCTTCTATCTTGATAGTTTGAGGAGTGGTAATTTCGACCAATGAATTACAAGATATGGTTGGATTCATTTCTTCTTTCTCTATGTGATCTTTCACTTCTTGCACCTTTTTCTTCTTGATATGTCCTTCTATCTTGAGCGTTTGAGTGGTAATTCTTGCCAATGCTTTACAAGATATGGTCTGATTCATTTCTTCTTTCTCTAGGGTGGCGTCCTGGCATATATCTTCTTTTTTTGATGTTTCTTGATCCTTTTCTTCCTCCTCTTCATATTCTATGTAAAATAATTTCTTCTCAGCACACTTATGACCTTTAGTGCATTTTCTATCACAATTGTAACAAAGCCCTTTTTCTCTTTTTTCTTCCAATTGTTGTGGTGTAACCCTTGTAGGTTGTGGAAGGCTAGGAGAAACAACACTTCCATCTTTATAGTTGTGAGGGGTATGCTTCCTGGTTTCCATAATTTTTCTTTCCACTATGTCACAAATCCCTTTTACTCTTTCCAATTTTTGTGGTGTTGCTCTAAAGAAGGTGTTGCTCTTTGTATCCTCATAATGTGCTATCATTTCCTCCGTGAAAATTGACCACGTAACAAGTTTTTTACGAGAACAAAGCCCTTCATACCATAAAAACTGATTGGTTCTAAATATGAAGATGCAATACATGCCTTTTGTAATAGTGGTACACCATGTAGATCAAAATATTGCTCCATCTGAAGTATCCAATTTACCGGATCCTGGCCATCAAACTTCCTCATCTTGCTTTTTCTTGATTTTAGGAGCTCGATCTTGAAACGACTGTAACTCTGTAATTGCGGATCTTTGAGTTCTAAAATTGCGATGTGTAGTATCCCTCTGTTTCCTCTTTCCAATGCCACTAGTCTGATCCAAATTGGATTCTCCAAGGAAGAGTTATGCACAATCTCCCAAGATGACCTGATTATAGACTAGTTCAGTAGAGTGAACTTGTACGACGTGCCACGAGTCACTATTTTGACCTTTGGATCTCAAAACGATATACAAGAAACTACAATCCGTCCTCTTTCTGTACCTTCTCACGAAATTTCAATCTGATGCTCAGAGAGAAATTTATGATGATTTTCCCTAGGTCACCTGTTTGGAATGTAATTCAGGAGTCGGCAAAAGACCAACTTTCTCAGATCATATCTCCGCAAATATAGCGCTAAAAGCTCTAAAAATCGAACCTAAGATTCAGCGTGATTTCTGCTCAAATGGGTTTTTTTTTAACTTCTGAAACGTCGCAGAAAAAAAGTTATAGCGAAAATGCCACGATGACCTGTTTGGAGCAGCGAAACCCTAGAATCCAAAGCTCTGATACCAAATGTTATGAAACCAGCTCAAGAAAAGATAGAAAAGATAGATCAACGCCTTAGAATTCAGCCTCTTTGAGGGGGAAACCTCCTTTACATTACATAAATGAACAATTCTTGGACGATACAAATGAAAATACCTCCTTTCTATATGTAGGAGTCTAAGGGGTCATAACATAATCAGAGCCGACCTAACAATAATAATGTAGGGGCACAATAATAAAAATAGTGGGCTTCTATGGGGCACAATAGTAACAATATGTGCACTACACGGGTACATCAATATAATAAGTGGTTTGTACTAATAACAATAAGAGGTTACACTAATAGTATAGGTGCCTAACAGTTCAAGTAGTGGAAGATCACATCAATCATCAAAAACAAGTTTTCCAACTCTTAAAGGATAACCTCGCTCAGGCACAGAATCAAATGAAACAACAGGAAAATCAACATTGCAGTGAAATAAGTTTTGATGTAGGCGATTGGGTATTTTTATGGCTACAACCATACAAAAAAAAAGTCCCTCAAGCAAGCTAAGAAGGATAATAAATTATCACCCAAGTATTATGGTACTTACAAAGTGTTACAAAAGGTTGGTACTATGGCATACAAATTGGAGTTTCCTGCATCTTCCCGAGTACACCCAATTTTCCATGTCTCGTGCTTAAAGAAGGTTATCAACGACAAGTTCTCAGTTCAAATAATATTGCTAGAACTTGATGAAGAAGGAAAAATTATATTGAATCTTGAAGTAGTCACGGAAACAAGAACCCGACAACTACGAAATCGACCAATTTTAGAGTATATCATTACAATGAAGAACTTACCTGTTGAAGATTCGACATGGGAGGATGAGAATTTTATACATAAGTGTCCAGAACTACTCAAGCATTGAGGACAACACTTTTTTAAGGAGAGAGGAATGTTAGGTCCCTATAATACTAGTGTAACCCCTTATTGTTATTATTAGTGTAGCCCCCATATTATTATTGTTGTGCCCTTACATTATTATTGTTATGTAGGCTCTAATTATATTGTGACCCCTTAGATTCCTATATATACCAAGGAGGCCTTGTCATTTGTATCATCCAAGAATTGTTCATTTATGTGATGTAAAGGAGGTTTCTCCCTCAAAGAGGCTATTTCTCAAGTCGTTGATCTATATTTTATTCTATGTTATGAGTTGGTTGCACAACACAAACTGCAACAATTTTTCACTTTGAAGTTTTCTTTTGCAAACTTTTCATATTTTGCTTGTATAAAGTTTTTTTTATGACTATCAGATAAATATACATATATTTGTTCCAAGTCTTGTCCAATGCTTACTACATCCTTATGGAACTGCAATTGTTTATGTATCAGACATTTTTTTTCAAGTGTGTCTTCTATCTTGGCCAGGTAAATTGTCAATGGATAATTCTTAGACAAGAAACAATGTTGACTTTACAATTTTTCTTTGTGTGATTTTTTATGGTTCTTTGTTTCTAAATGCAAAAGTTGTTTTAATCTATGGACATTGATCTTACTATTCTTTGTGTTTTCATTAGCAGCATGGCACATTGAAATGTGTCTTGATGCCTATGTGCATTTGTTGGCATGGGTCCATGTTTAATGTGCAAGGAGGTTGTTCCTATTAGTAGCATTTGGCATTGTACATTGTATCTATTGTTATGTTCATATAATGGAAAAGGTGCATAATGAGTATGCAGTGTATATGTTCGAAGTGACATTAAACCATATGTTTGCCTTGAACAATTGTTGCACTAGAAATAATTAAGAATGCTTCTAGTTAGAAAGGACCACTCTTATCTATTCACTCTGAATATTATTGTTTCCCATCGCAAGAAAAATGGCCCACCTTCAAACCCACCTTTTTCATATTGCATTGACATATTAATAAGGTATGCTTGCCAATTTGCAACTCTTTTTTGACTTTTTAAGACATCATTTGATAGGTATTACAATGCAATGCATCCTATTGGTTGTGCACTATTGAATTGTAAAATGATTGGACAATGTAAAGTCTCAAGGACCCTGTATCAAATTCAGGAACTATCAAATGACAAAGTACAAAGACATGCTCTCTCCACAAATGGATATAGAATTTGTCACCGTATATGATTCATGGGCTTGTATTTTGTCATTGATCACTTTGCAATAGATTTGTAAATCTTTTCCAGAAGGAGAAAAGTATTTGTTGCATGTTACAATGCTTTCGCCTATTTTCTTGTACAACAATGGTTCATAGTGACCATTAAGAGGATTCTCATCATGGAACAAGAATGCCATGGGTTTGTTCTTTTGCTTGAATTGAAGAGCATATACCTTTTTTTTGTGCTTGACCATATCCCTATTTGCAAGTTCAACCATTTGGCCAACTAGTGTATGCAAAATGTAGCTCCCCATAGTCCTCGTTCATTGTCAATGAGACTATTTGAATTAGGAAGACGTATCCTCCACAAATATGTTTCAACCTCATGAAGTCCATGAAGATGATATAGGAAATCAAGTGTTATCTCATAATAAAAGGATTCTATTGCTTCTATATAGCCTTGTTCAAGGCATATCAAGAAGTGGTCAATTGTGCCTTTTCGCAATTCAGTTGACGTATAGTGTAATTCCAAAAGTACTTCAATTGCATTGAAAAGATAATCGCCTGGGGTGTATGAAAATGCTTGAAGTCTAAAAATATTATTTTTTTTCAAGACAGCGTCAATAGTTGCATGGTTGATGCATAGATTTTTTTATTACAAACTGTCAACATCAATTATTGCAGGAATTTTTGTATAGTTGTCTCGTGAGAGTTTTCGTTGAAACTAGTTAGCTAATTGAAATTTCCATGTGTTTGTGACAATTGTACTCACAATGAAACATGGGAAAAAAGAAAGAGATGATACAATGAAACATGCAACTAATTCTACATTGACACCTTCATGTATTTGCAAAACACAAACGCAAAAGAGAACAATGTAGTTTTCATATGAGTTTATATCTCTGAAACTATTGACTTATGACATAAAACAAAAGCATTGAAGTATTCAAGCAAGTGGAATAATGACCATTGTGTGGACTAAGCATATTATCCTTTCTCTAGTTTATGTTCCCTAGTAGGTTAAAGATATTACTTATTATGTGCAATTTCTTATAGCATCTAAAGGAAGATGCACTTCCTAGGAAATTCAAGTTTGTTTATGGCATAACTTTCTAATTTTTTCCTGGTTGTGTAGCAATGTTCTCTGTCGTACATGAGACTAACTCTAAAGTTTTTTTTTTAAAGTTAGCTAGTGTAAATATTCACATTACTTAATGTTTACAATGTTTTTAAATGCAACTACAACACTCAAATGGAAACAGATGTGGAAAATATTCATATCTGGTAGCCTGACTGCAGACAATGGACAATGAAAGTGTAAAGTCTTGTTTAAATGCTAAATACACATATGTTTTTTTAAATGGATTTTTCAATAGTGGCAAGAAAAACCATGAGCTTTTATATAAACATATTCCTCACGGCACAGAGTGAACCATAAGAACACAAAAGGGGTTAAGCAAAGGAGAAAACCAAGGAATCGATTGCATTTTGAAAATAAAAAACTGAGATGGTCACATACCTTATTGACAATGTCGGTACATATTCAATTGCACCAAGGCTCCCAAACTTCCTGTTCTTTCAAATGCCTTTCTGTCAGCTCCTTCAAGTATTGTCAACCCATGAAAACTATTGGAAAAGTTGAAATGTTATCTAAAGTATTCGCCACAAAATGAATTATAATAGTCATAAACATATAGAGACTTACTATCTGATTTCATTGGAAATGGCACAAAATATCTTATTCAAGTGGTAAAGCTCTAAATAATTTCATTCAATGCACAAGATTGCATAATATTTATTGAATATTACAATACAATCCAAAGCTCAAAAGATTTGACATTTTTCCATCATTGTTACTATAACTATATTATTATGAGATGTTTTGTGTAGTACTAAATAATATTTACAATAATAAATTTTCAGTGATACAAAATAAATGGAAATACAAAACTCTAAAACTATAATCTTTTCTTGATTACGCTAAAGTCACAATGTTTCCACTACCCAATCATTCAAGAATGCATAGTGAAACAACTTGGGCAATAGAGAAAAGTCTTGATCATTGACTTCCTTTAGGAAATTGTACTTGGGCCTTTAATGTTTTCTATTGTTGCAAGTGTGGGAGTATCGTCAAATATTTTTCCCTTGAGCTTGCGCATTGATGTGTGTTATACAATGGTTATTGTTAATATCTTAGAGATTACTTAATAGATGGGGAGATAGATTAGCTCCTTAAGAGAGAGGGATGACGTAACAAGTTTTAGGTAACTAATATTTACTTGAATAACCTTGCTTCCCAAGAGCTACTTACCATAAAATAATTGTTGATAAATATATTTTTCTTTCTTAAAATTGGGGTTAAGAGATAGTTCATTGGACAATGACAACAAGATTTAAGCACAATGTGTCACAACTATTAAAAAAATCTAGGACTTGACTAATTAGGAAAGTTGAAAGTTAGCATAATGACATCATCTTTGCAGAAATATTCCTTAAAGATGAGATTTTGCTTATGGATAATAGAGCATAAACCGATTGTCCAATAATCATGCTAAGTAGAACATGAAAACATTAAAGGTATTCCCCCATTAAGGTTTCAGAAATATCACTCAATCCAATCCAAAATATAAAGAGAACCACACTTCAAAGGCTACAATCAAAGAAAGAAAATGCAAATATGAAAGAACAGGAGAATATAAATAAAGATAATGAAAACCTAAAAGACAAGGTAAATGGAAAGCCATGATTGAAAGAAAACTCCAACAAGACCGATTTTGAAAATGTCTCAACAAAAGAATAAATATGAAGGAAGAATACATGTTTCTCTTAAGTTGATATTTTGATGAATTAATCTCGCAGAATGATAGGTAATTAGGCTTTTAAATGATATGGAATGTGATGGATTTAATTATAAATGAAAATCTACTCTAAGATGCAAGTAACAAAAAATAAATTCTAAATCTATCTCAATTAAAAGAATGACTATTCCCTGTCTCAATTAAGAGCCAGGTAAAAGGAGATTTGGACCAACTTTGAATTTAGAATAAAAATTAAGTCAATAAACCAAGGAAATAGTTCCAGTACTTATTGTTAATTCAAACAGGTATATACATTAAGCTATCTGATGAATAGTCATTAGATATTTGTTGCACATACATCTAAATTAAAATAAAATGAATTCAAACTCAATACCATGATTACATTAAGGAAATAGTTCTCATAAAACAGTCATTATTAGAACCATGATAAACTTGACAAGAACTTGCTAATAGTTAACAATTATGCCATGCTTATCTATTCGAATTTGTTATTTAACTTGATAACAATTAGATCCATCATTAAAATATAGCTTTCAAATGACTTAAACAAGAAGATAATTAATTGAATTTACCATAGTACAAAACCCAAAAAATCACATACTTGTATGGATCAAGAATTGCATCATTTTTTTTAATAAAATGCAAGCCATCAATCAGCCTCTATCTCTAACAAAAGTTTACAAAAAATTACAAATCTTATTAAAGTTTCTTGAGCACGTAATTTCTCAAAAGATTCATGATAGCATAAATTTTTTGAGTTGTAATACATTTCTTTGTAACTGGTCCAAACCCAAGTGAAATCATACTTCCAGTGAAGCCATTCACTTAGCCTACAACCTGCACATATGTTCATATCGAAAATCAGTAACAAAAGTAAAAATATGATTAAACTAACAAAAATAAACATGAATGCAATATGTACATCTATTTCTAACGTATCTACAAAAAGAAGCTTATTTACAATCACTCTCTCTTGAAAAGTTTCCTCCAACCAAAACTCTATGGGATCATAAAAATATGGATGAATCTAAATTAATGGTTGAAATGAATTCAAAAAAAGAGAGGATAACATGGAAAGCTTTAACGATATACCTTCTAGTGTTGGAGCTTGCATGAAACAATTAGCATTATGTACATGTGGTGAAATATTAGAAATCTTCAGTTGAATTGAGTTTTCCAAATAACTTTCAAATGGATCAATGAAGTGTGAATTTAATGAATCTATCAGAAGATTTTTAGTTGGGTTAAATGGATGGTCGTTGTAATGATGCACACACAAGTGTTGATTCATGTGGAAAATTTATTATAGAAGAAAGAGTAAATTGATAGGATGTGATCATCAAAATGAATTGGAAGAAAAGAAGTTCACAATGATCATGACTATAGCTTTGTATTTGATTTTCACATTTAGGTAATGCACTTGACAGTTGTTTAATGTTGAATTGCTCAATATGCCAGTGTAGAATATCTATAAAAAAAAATGAAAGAAAAAAAAATATGAAGATGACCATAATAAATCTGATCATTATTTACAGTATTATTACAGCTAGTGCTACAACACAGTTGGGACTTGTTTAAAATATTTTCCTTCTCACAAGTTTTGGACATAATAATGTAGTTAGAAGAATTACTTGCAACTCATTTAAATGAGGAAGAGGCTCGGACTATGACTAGAAATGGGAACTTGAAGATTCTCAAAATCATAAAGAGCAATGGAAAAGTCATCTTGATTTGATGTGATTTCAAAATGAAACTCTTCAATAGTAATATCGATAAAATGAGAGTCTTCATTTTGAAACATACAATAACTATCAAGGGTGTGAGGAATTGGTAATGGCTGAATTGATTGATTTCCCTCCAACTCTAAATAATCGTCATTATTGAACTGCCTAATTTCACTAGCATTCCCTTCCTTCCCAAAAGATATATCAAAACAAGAAGAAAGATTAAATGAATTTTCAGCATTGTTGAAAGAATGATCATTAAATGGCTCTTTATACTGATCATAACTAATTGGAAATGCATCATTTGTATATATGGAAACCTCTATCTTTTCTAAAATATCATTTGTGCAAAGAAAAAATGTTGAATGAAAAGAAAATGAATTATCATTAGCAAAAAGATCACGATAAAGAAAAAGTGGTTGTTTGAAGAAATGTACCTGAAAATTTCTCGGCTTGTCTATTCTTGTTCCTTTTCCATCATGAAAATTTCAAATTCATGATCATGTATTTGGTTGATCGTACTTTCTTGAAGATTAATGCTCAGTGACCAAAATCTTTATGGTTGATCACAAATTTTAGCGTAGAATCATTTACCGCAAAAAGTTCATTGTTGGAATTTTCAATTCGCAATACTTGTTGCATATTATTTGCTAAATTTATTGCTTGTTGATTTTCAGATTTATTAGTAGCTGATTTTTCAAGTATGTTTTCTATATTCTTTTGAAGTTGATCGTTATATTCTTTCAAGCTTTGTGATTGTAGACTAGTAACATGAGAGGAAGCATCGCGATCTTCAACAACGTGTTTCAAGGATTCTTTAGGATCATCATTTGCATTGTAGGAAGTATGTACAAGTTGTAAGAATATGTCTACATAGTTGATGAAATTTCATTGTGATTGACATGTGCATCTTCAGTAGGTGAATTTTCAATCATGTTATTAGAAACATTAGGTGACTCATCAAAGCTTGAAATTGCTTCATTGTATGAATTTCGAATGCAAGAAAGAGAGACTAACTTTCTAAAACATCTTGTTAAATGAAACTCGAAGGTAAATATTCAGATTGAAACTGAAAACAAATCAATTTAAATCTAATGAGAAAATCATCTAGAGGCTCATCTTCAAATCAACGGAGTTCCTCAAGTTGATCACAAACTTTTTCATAGTTGTAATTCTGAAAAGTGTGAAGGGAATTTTCTGTGAATTCATCCCATGTGTGTATGGAGGAAAATGGAAATGATTTACACTAACCTTTAGTTAAGCCTGTCAAAGTGAGTGTAAACATATTGCACATCACACCTTCATCAATATTAAAATTGCTACAATTTAAAATAAATTGAAGGATATGATTATAAGCAGAAACATTTTCCTTACCATTAAACTTTGTTTTTTACAAAAGCTTTACTACAATAAATGGAGTGGTGGCGGGTGAAAGTCCAGTTAAGCAACTCCAAATAGGCAGTTTAGATTGGGCCATTATAAAGAGATAAAAAATTTAAAACACAAAAACTTCAAAAAAAACAACTTAATGTTAACCCTCCTTCTAGCACCAAAAATGATGATGGCCAAAAATTACCTCATCAACATCTAGGAAGATCACCCGGTCAGAGTCCCAAATCAGATTATTTTCCGTTTATGATTATGGCTCCAACTGGTTATATTGTGTCCAGTTACACCCTCACCCTTCCTGTTGACTTATGTTATGTCTAAATTATTAATCAACAAGAAGAGAGAAATTGGATCTACCCTCTTGCGGAGCTCTTGCATGAAAGAAACCCTTAAGCTGATTTAATGGCTCAACCAAGCTGCACCTAAAATTTCTCCTACGTAAGGAGACTTCTACAATGCAATGAATTTAATTCTAAGTGAAAATATACTCTAAGATGCAAGTAACAGATAATAAATTCTAAATCTATCTCTATTAAAAGAAGGACTAGTCCCTCTCTAAATCAAGAGCAAGGTAAAAGGAGATTTGGACCAACTCTGAATATAGAATAAAAAATGAAGTCAATAAGCCAAGGACATAGTTCCAAGACTTATTGCTAATTCAAACAAGTATACACATTTAGCTATCTAATGAATAGTCATTAGATCTTTGTCGCACATACATCCAAATTCAAATAAAATGAATTCAAACTCAATAATATGATTGCATTAAGGAAATAGTTCTCATAAAGGAATCACCATTAGAACAAATATAAAATTGGCATGAATTTGCTAAATAGTTAAAAATTATGTTATGTTTATGTATTAAAATTTGTTATTTAACTTTATAGGAATTAAATCCATCTCTAAAAGATAGCTTTCAAATGACTTAGATGAGAATATAATAAAAAATATTTACAATAGTGCAAAACCCAAAAAATCACATACTCATCTGGATCAAGAATTGCATCAATTTTTTTTATTAAATGTAGGCCAACAATCAGCCTCTGTCTCTGAAAAAAGTGCACAAAAAATAAAAGATTCGATCAAAGCTTCTCGAGCACATAATTTATCAAAATTTCATGATAGAATGAAATTTTCAAGTTGTAATACATTTCTTTCTAACCGGTTCAAACTAGTTAATTCTCTTCAAAACTGTTGTTGTCTACAGTAGTACAAAAAGCCCTCTTTTTGCAGAAAATCCCCCCCAAGGTTTCATATTTGAAACCCTCTCTTCCTTCTCCAAATTCATATTTATAATTTACAAAAATCTATCAAAAATGGAGAGTTATTGCAAATAGATTTGATCCATCAAATTTGGAGCTGCAAATCCTATTTTTCCTTCTCCGCTAGTTCAATCATATTGCTCTACATCTCTTTGCGTCATCCTCTTCAACAAATCTCCTAAAAAAAAACAATCAAAAACTGAAATTGAAACCAATTAAAAATGCACATGAAAATACAAAATATCAAATTTGGGAAAATGTATTCTTCAATTAAAATATGATTAAATAAATAAAATAAACGAAATTAATGCTTCCTATTGATCTCTGTCAAATCTTCTATGGCCCAAGAAGGCAACCTTCGAATGATTTTGTAACAACAAAACTATTAGCTCATGAAATTCCAAAAACAAGATTTAGAAAATTGGTTTTTTTGTTGCAAATTTAAAGCTTCATACACTGCTAAATTTTAGGCATATTAAATGTTCATATTTACATGAGTTAATGCCTCCATATTTTTCTACATTATTTTATGCTTATAACGAGCTATCCTCGGTCTGATTTGGCTTAGTAAAACTCAAGATAAAGCCAATCAAAGATTGGGTTTCAAAACTGCCAAAGTGCTGAAAAATGCAATTTCGGATAGTTTTATTAAAATTTTGGGAATTTATTCAAATTTTGATTTAATAAAATTAATTAAAAATAGAAACATCAAAATAAAAAGATTATAATTAAAATGAATAAAAAATAATAGTCAAAAGTTTAAATATAGTCTCTATATTCGTCCTTCAATAGTCTCTTTTCTTCGTTATTCTTCGTTGCCTTGAGTGTTATGATCCTTGTCTCACAAATATGGTAATCTTTAGTAGCTCGATAATGGTTCTTCTAAATCTTGTATATATTCATGTAGAAGGCTCAGATCATAGAGACGTAAAATCACAGAAATATGATCCACAACAGACTTGCATTTCATAGGGAGAGAGGATACCTCAGATATATAATGCTTAGTAGTACTTCGCATGCCACTGAAGTTCGTATGCTACAAAATTTATTTCGCCTTCCTGTATCTTGCATTACTGCATTACAGAGATAATAAATGTCTTGTATCCTTTTTCTTCACACAGGGTGCCACAAAGATAAATATAACTCCAAATTGAATGCCAAATTTTAGTGACCTTGGATTGCTTTTGATTTTTTGAGAGATTATCCCTTGCAATGATATTGCACTCATTATAAATATTAGACTTAGAATATATATATAGAAGATACAATATGTCTAGCACACGCATGGATATGGTCCTTTATTCATTGATGAGCTCGGATATATGCTTCAAATAAGACATAGAATATAGTGAAGCACTTACTTGTCAAGGAGAAGTTGTTCTAAGAGCATTGAGTGTTGATGAGTGAGAGACAGAGGCCTTTAATGATTTCAAGAGAGAGAAATATAGTTGTTGTAATAATCCTTTTCAAAAGTAAGTGATGATTGTCACTTCAAGTCTTCTTATTTTTCTTAGATAGAAAGATATGTAATTGTTGTAATGATATCTCGAAGTATAACTGCAACAATGGATTCTTCAAATAAGTCAACAAGATGTGATCTTCAATCTATCTTCCTTAGCTCTGATTCCATGTTGAGAAACCAAGATGCTAATAGATCAGGGTAGGTTTCTTTTACTTGATAATTACTTGTGAATGTTTGTTGGCTTCTTATTAAATTTTATATTCTCTTCTTCATCAAGCAATTACCAAAAGTACAAAACATGAAGATCACAAGAGACAAGAACACAAAGATATAGGCTCCAACCAAGGGAAAAAATCCAACAAGGGGGAAAACCCAAGAAAATCCTCTTCTTAAAGAATCATATCAAAGTTAGATATCCAAGACCAAAGACCAAAGACCAAAGCCAAGACTACCACAAGGATCCCAAGTCATCCCTCCTCCAAGTCTCTTCAACAAGTCAAAGTCAATAAAACTCAATGCTAGTCAAACTTTTGAAATCTGGTCAATTCCTGAAATTTTGGCTCCTTGAAATATCGGGCCTACAATACCCTAAAACAAATTTGCACATGTGAGCAGAACTAGGGAAAAAAGCATAACTTTATTTCTCCTTTAACTTCTCTCTCTCTCTCTCTCTCTCTCTCTCTCTATTTTGACTTCGTTGATTTTATTCTTCTTTCTTGCACATAAATCGATGTGATGAGTTGGTGAGAAAATGAAGTTGAATTGCCTTCTAATTATACATGTCCAAGAGGTTGAATAGTTGCCTCTTTAAGCTAATTTGTCCAAGAGGGCCGACTTGGTCTTGTGGATGACAAATTGACATTTTTGACTCAAAAAAAAAAAATTCTAATATTCAAAACTCCAAATGAGACTTTGAGTCAATTATATTTCTTTGACTCATAATAAATTATCTTTCAACTCAAATGACCCTATAAGCATGAAGAACATGATATAACTAATAAATAATAATAATAATAATAATCTATTTTTCTTCTTTTTTATTTTACATGAAATACATATTGATACAAGTACAATGATAATTATGAAGAGCAAACCTAGTTACATTTCCAACAAGGACAAACGTGGAGAATTTATGAGCATGCCTAACATTATCCATTAATAGCATGGATCAAAGAAACAAGATCTCACACATCAATATTAAATGCAATCATACTTATATTAACTAGTGAAATTAATCCTCTGCCAGGAATGGATCTTCGTCACGATGAGCTGATTTGGATAGATTCGGTAATAAACTTAATTTATTGGCAACATCACCACTTGAGTTGAGTGTCTGATTATATACAATATGCACCTGTGAGCACAATACAAGTTTTATGGAACTAGAATAGAATTATTTCAAGGGTTTTAAGCCATAGTCGATTAGAAATGACAACTATGGAGGTACATTCGAGTGAGAAAGATTAGGAGTGTCTAAGTCAATCTATAGACAACCTGACGAAGGTGGTGGTTTCATTAGTGGAGTTGAAGAATAACAGAATTGAGATGACAAACCAAGAGAAGGAGGAAAAGCTATAATTGCTAGAGAAAAAATATGATTGATTTCAAAAGAAATTACATAAGAAGTTGGAAATTATTGAGGCAGAGATTGCAATATTGAAGCTCGGACTAAAAGGAATGGAGAAATCCCCCAACCAAGAGATTGTGATAAGGCAGGAGGATCAACCAGGGAAATATATTAGAGGAGTGGTTGAGCAAGGAGAAAGGGTGCACAATGCAGCAGAGGAAAAAATGGAAACAACATCAGAGGTTGGGCCATCAAGTGTAGGTTAAAACTTTAGCTATGGATAATGTTCTACAAATATGTTTTGTATCTAGAAGTTTTTTGTAAAGATTATGGTAAATATAAATGTAGAATTGTAGTTAGAATCTTTCAAAGAGATAAGAAAATTGTGATTGGTTTCACAAGAAATTACATAAGAAGTTAGAGCAATTATTGAGATAGAGATTGCAATGTTGAAGCTTAGACTGAATGGAATGGAGACACCCCCCAACCAGGAGATTGTGATAAGTCAAGAGGATAAACCAGGGCAAGATATTAGAGGAGTGGTTGAGCAAGGAGAAAGGGTGCACAATGCAGTAGAGGAAAAAATGGACATAACATCAAAGGTTGGGCCATCAAACACAAGTTAAAATTTTAGATATGGATAATGTTCTTCAAATATGTTTTGTATCTAGAAGTTTTTTGTAAATATTATGGTAGATATCAATGTAGAATTGTAGTTAGAATATATCAAAGAGATAAGAAAATACTTTTATGGATGTAATGTAATAGTGAAGCCTCTAAAAACACTAAGAGATGTAGAAGGCTTTGGCCTTGTAACTAGCCCCTATTTTAATATAATATGATAATTGTTTCATTTAAAAAAAAATCCATGAGATAATGCACATGACAATGGTTGCAATATCATAGTTTTTTTGCTTGAAATATATGGCTTGATTGATCATAATTCAGTTGGACAGTCCATCGGGTATGATGGTTGTGGCTTACTATTAGTGTCCAATGAGGAAAAATCAAATTTTGCTAATTTCTTGGCCATAATTGTGATTTTATTGTTGAGCCTATCCACTTTGTCCATTAGTTCAACCATGCTAATTATCATTTCTTGTTGAGTGTATGCTTTGTTAGTAAGCACTTTACCCATAAGAGATTTGATATGCTAATAAAGATTAATAGTTTGCATGTAGGAGGAGTGTGCTCTATTGGATTTTCCCACATAAGGAATCCATTCATTAGTATCTCAATCTACTTGTCTATCAATAATAAACCTTCTAACTTGGCTAACTTGATCTTCCACTTCGAAGATCACTCTCAAGACCGTTTTAAGGATGATATCATGTATCTGGTAAGGGTATCACGCGTTGTAGTTTAAGCACGGGTCTAGCCAATAGAGGCGGGGGAGGTTGCAGGTTATGGAGAGCCTTAATCAACCTCTTATGCGTCCAAATTGAGTAGAGGAGAGTCAACATCTAGCCATGGTCCAAGGTGCCTAGGGAGAGGAGAAACAAAGGCGGGAAATACAAGGAAGGAGGGTAGAACTAAAATTAGAGAGTAGACAAAGTGAAGAGGCAAGGGAGGGACCTTAGTCACACCAAGATGAGTAAATGGAAAATAGAGTTGGCCATAAAAGGATAAGGAAATGAATAGCAAACCTGAAATCACCAAGTAAGGAGAAACATGTGAGTTGAGGGGGTATTCATTTAGGGAAAAATACTCAAAGGGAAGTCATAAGGAACAAATCTCCCAGGATTAAGAGTCCAAGGGAAGGGAGGTAAATCAATAAAAGAATAAACCCATAACTCACGAAGAACATTGAGAGCAAGATATTCACAATTGAAGGATTGTTTAGAATAGAAATGACAACTACAACAAAAATGGAACGCAATCGCCAATTCTGAAATGAATCGAAGATTGTGCGCCTCATAGTGGCTAATTTCCAACTAAAAACTATAGCCATGCCTACATGTAGCAAAATCTCCATTGTAGGAGATTAAAATTCCTTCCCCCTAAACCAATATGATTTAGGAATGGTAAGTCTGTAAAAGCCTGAAAGTGCCCACAAGGAACAATTGTATGGAGTGAAATAAGCAGTAAAGAGAGCATCAACCTGCGTTTTTTTAACCTTCTTATGCTACCCTATGTCATGGTACCTTATCAATCTCCCATTAGTTTCCATGACTGCCACTAGGATGCCTCTGCAAGTTGAATGCAAGATGGATTGTTCTTCTCTAAACTCCCACGAAGCGAAGGTCATCACCTTAGTGTCCTCCCACGAACAAATTGAATTCTCCTTCAGGTGCACCTATACCTTATCCCATGCAAAGCACCATTTGGTAGGCGCTTTGCTACCTAAAATTAAAAGAATGTCACTCATATCAAGTTGCAGAGGTCTCCCCCCATGCGAGCACTCACCATGGGGAAAACACATCACTCATTCACTTTCTAATTCAAAGTTTATTACAAAAAATCAAAATAGTTATATCTTCTTTAATACTATCATAAATTCATCTAAAATCCATATTTACCAAAAACCAAAAGGCATCAAATATCTGAAGTTGTGATCCTCTTTCTCAGGGAAAAATTTTAGGAACTATGTTGATTCAATCCTTTTTTATACTTGATAGATTCAGAATTAAGATGGAACTATGTTGATTTTTTACAATGCATTGTGTGTGTATGCCTATACGTTTAAGCGAGCCATGGCTTCACCCAGGTTTGAACTCAACACGAAAGATACAGGAAATTTCAAAAAATGAGTCGATATTTTGGATTAAAATTATAATATTTTATTCTGATCATAAGAGCTTCTTTGAAGCGCAAAAGCATGCATGAACGTCCTTCAAGTAGGTCATGAGTGGGGACAAGTACAAGCAATAAGAAATTTATTACACATATTCAATGCTCTATATTCGTCATATTTAAGGTTGCTTTACATCCAAGGACGTATACATTAATATAGAGTATAAAATGTTTTGAAGATGTAGAATGTGGTTTTTGGTTTGTTGGAATGAGTTCAAAGAATTTCAAAAGCATAGATATTTTGTATAATTTTTATTTAATTTATTTTGCTCATATTTATGAGATTTTGTCACATTTAAGAGATATTTTGTGTAGAAATTTTGAATAATATAACACTTATTCACAGAGATTATCCTGATTATACACTATTTGCGGAATGCATGCATAATACATAACCTCCTCTACGTTGATCATCAATTTGCAAAATTAAAAACAATCGCATGTGCACATTGAAACATCAATCACACATATCAACACAGTATGTACTGGGGAAAGCATACAGCTGAAAACCCCCAACTATCTATATATTATAATGATAGATAACATGTAACAATACATAGTACAATACTCCTCACAAGTATTCAGTACTATCTCCACCTGCTACACACAAACTAGCTCAGATCTGAATCAAGTCACAGGTTCAAATCTCCTCCGCTGTTTGCCTACCTCTACTGCGCAATCCAATGTGAGAATAAAAATGATCCAAGCTCGTTTTCCCTTGGCTTGTACTACGCAATCCTCATTGGCAATCTCAATCAATGATTGTGCAAATCTCATGCACAGCTATAGTCACAACTGATAGTAGTCTCACCCTTTCACCCACCTCTAACACTTGTCTCCACTGAACTGTCCATGCACTGAGTTAAGTGATGTATTCTTTAGTTGCTTTATGAGTTAATAATTAGTGAATTAATTAATAATTAATTCACATCACTCATCACTAGTGTATTTGGCAATTAGACTAAATACAACTAGTTCAACTAAGTCAAACTGAACACAACTCCATCAACTCCTCAATCAACTCCACCAAACTCAATCACTTGAGTTCTAACTAAAGTCCATCATGCAATAGCTCAACTAACCCATAAGAAAAGCGTATTTCCTTCTGGCAGTTGCATGTGCCACATCCGTAGTTCGAACTGAAGTGCTGCAAGAGGATAAGATAATGTTTATAGTCCAAATATTATTAAGAGCTAATAATATTCGACTATTCTATTTTTAGACTGGCAGTCTAAAAATAGACTCCGCCCATATGTCTAAAAATAGAAGTCCATCTATTTTTACCAACATGACCAATCATCCATAAATAGCATCCTGCAACTCATAGACCATGATCCATATGTCTAAAAATAGACTTTGCGCCAAAAATAGCTTGCGGGCCCACTTAGTGAAGGCGTATTCTTTTCGCTAAGCTCCATCATCTTGTTGCATTTTCAACACTCCCTCTCAACAAGATATGGATTATCTGCAACCCCTATCCTGCAACTCTAGAATGTTCTGCATGCAACACATTTGCCCGGTCCACTTGCTCCAACAACACTTGGAACAAAAACACTCCCAACTGACCACTCTGTTGGGCTAGGAACATACTCTGATGCTAAAGCTCTACCTGCTGCTGACAAGTACTCCCTCTCTGACATCTGCGCTACTGCAACATCTCCATGCATCTCGCACCATTGCACACTTCTTTGTGCCACCTAGCACTGTGCAAAACACTTGTGCCTCTCGCATTGTTGCAGCCTGCTAACTATGTGATGTCATGGGATTCCCTACACTGTCTCTCTCTCTGCCGCTCCATCCGCATATGTCTCTACCCAATCAGTCAGTTCCTGCTACTCCACATCGGGGCTCCCGTAGCAAGGTCTCATCCAAGAGGTTGGGTACCTCAAGGATCCTGCCCCTCCTCCTTGAGACGGTCACTCTATATCGCCCCACCTCCTACCTGGAGGTATGGCTGCATGTGATCCCTCATCCCACCTGGCTCGAAGTTTCCCCCTACTGGAGGTCTCTGCATGAGTAGATGTCTCTACTCGATCTCCTCTCAGCTTCCCTTGTTGTGGCTGCTCCACAACCTCCTGAAGCTGATGCACCAATCGTGGCTCCTCCATAGTCGTCTGAGACTTCTTTTGGCTCTGCATGTTGAGAGGTAATATACGCTCCCTCTCAACCACCAATTCTCCATCAATTGCCTCGCTTCTCAAGGCTTTGCATGCATCTTGAACCTTAAGAGCATACAGGTTCTTGACCTGTGAACCAATCTGCTTCACCTGTCTAGTGATGATGTGTCTAAGGAAAACCTTTCCCTTACTGAAGACTACATCATAGCCTCTGTCTTCTAGCATCGCGATCGACACCAAGTTTCTCTTCAGTCCTGGTACATACTTAACATCGGTCAAGGTAAGGCGAGCTCCATGCTCCCTCTGAAAAATAACCGTGCCTACACCTGAGACACTATACTTCTCATCATTACCCATCGCTATGAGTATCTGGAGATCTTTCTCCTCCAAAGTACTGAACAAACTCTTGTCACCGCTCATGTGGAAAGAAGCTCCACTGTCAAGAAACCAACCACTTCCCACCATGGATAAACAATGCATGCAAAGAGTGTGAAATCCAACTCAAACTGTGAAGCAAGTGCCTCACCTTCAGATCCTTCCCCGGATCCCTTCTTGGATTTCCTCCGTGGACAATTTGCAGCATAATGGCCCACCTCATGACAACAAAAGCATCGCACTTTCGATTTGTCAGCCTTCTTCCCATCATTGGAAGAACTGGATTCGGAAAGAGAACCGTTCTCCTTCCCCTTCTTTGCTTTGGCAGCCAAAGTGCAATTTTCTTCATCAGATGCCTTTGATGAAGATCCGTCCTTGGTATTCTGCCTGATCTCCTCTTGCACAAGATCCGACCAAAGTCTCTCCCATCCTGGCAATTTCTCCCGACCATTGACAGTCCTGATAGGAATGCCAACTCTTCGGAAGACCAAGGAGATCCAAGCTCACCAAGTCCTCATCATCGACAGTCACCCCCACACTTCCTAGCTCATCCCAGCATTGGGTGAACTTCGTGAGATACTTGGGCATACTGTCTCCATTCTCACACATAATGTTTCTGAGTTTATCCTTGAGCTCCAACTTCCTCTGGTCGCTCTTGCTTTGGAATAAATTTGTCAACGCTTTCCACATCAAGTATGGAGAAGCCTTTCCATGCATGCTGGATACAATATGATCCTTCACGCCCTCCAACAGAATCCTTCGACACTTTGTTGTCTTCTTTTGCCAAGCCTCAATGTGAGCAGCATCAGTAGGCTTTGGGACCTCAACATCTATGAACTCCTTCAACCCATTGTCATCTAACACCGCCTCCATCCTATCTTTCCATGCAATATAATTCCAGCTGCCTTCAAGGGCATACTCCAATCGCAATCTATTGAAAGACATTTCAACTTTGACACCAAGAAAACACTGCTGCAAATTCGAATTCCACCAGCTCAAAACTCAACCGCTTCTAATCTAAAATTCGTGAGAACAAAGTATTTCTCGTACAGAGATTGACTGTATGGACATTCACCGGATATCTCACCTTCCAAAAGAAGGATGAATCCAAAGGCTACCTGGCCCGATTACAGACTCTACCTGAAGAAATAAAATGTAATCACTTTCTGAATAATAGATCTGATGATCAACTCTGCTCCGATACCATGTAGAACTTTTTCTACAAATTATCTAGCTCTAATACCATGTACAAATTTTGAATAATATAACACTTATTCACAGAGATTATCCTGATTATACACTATTTGTGGAATGCATGCATAATACATAACCTCCTCTACGTTGATCATCAATTTGCAGAATTAAAAACAATCGCATGCGCACATTGAAACATCAATCACACATATCAACACAGTATGTACTGGGGAAAGCATACAATTGAAAACCCCCAACTATCTGTATATTATAATGATAGAGAACATGTAACAATACATAGTAAAATACTCCTCACAAGTACTCAGTACTATCTCCACCTGCTACACACAAACTAGCTCAGATCTGAATCAAGTCACAGGTTCAAATCTCCTCTGATGTTTGCATGCTTCTACTGCGCAATCTAATGTGAGAATAGGAATGATCCAAGATCGTTTTCCCTTGGCTTGTACTACGCAATCTTCATTGGCAATCTCAATCAATGATTGTGCAAATCTCATAAACAACTATAGTCACAACTGATAGTAGTCTCACCCTTTCACCCACCTCTAATACTTGTCTCCACTGAACTGTCCATGCATTGAGTTAACTGATGTATTCTTTAGTTGCTTTATGAGTTAATAATTAGTGAATTAATTAATAATTAATTCACATCACTCATCACTAGTGTATTTGGCAGTTAGACTAAATACAACTAGTTCAACTAAGTCAAACTGAACACAACTCCATCAACTCCTCAATCAACTCCACCAAACTCAATCACTTGAGTTCTAACTGAAGTCCATCATGCAATAGCTCAATTAACCCATAAGAAAAGCGTATTTCCTTCTGGCAGTTGCATGTGCCACATCCGTAGCTCGAACTAAAGTGCTGCAAGAGGATAAGATAATGTTTATAGTCCAGACATTATTAAGAGCTAATAATATTCGACTGTTCTATTTTTAGACTGGCAGTCTAAAAATAGACTCCGCCCATATGTCTAAAAATAGAAGTCCATCTATTTTTACCAACATGACCAATCATCCATAAATAGCATCTTGCAACTCGTAGACCATGATCCATATGTCTAAAAATAGACTTTGCGCCAAAAATAGCCTGCGGGCCCACTTAGTCAAGGCGACTTCTTTTCACTAAGCTCCATCATCTTGTTGCATTTTCAACATTTTGCATGTGGAATTATTAAATTAAATAAAATGGTTGTGAGATATGTATTTAAAGTGTATACAATATTGAATGTTATTTGAAAGTAAATATATGTAATGGTGGATATTCATGCTATTGTAAATCAACCAAATTTATATAAAATTGAAATAGTTTATTTTTATATCTATCGAAAGGTAAGATGTATTGTAATTAGTTTGTCAAGCTAAATATTTGACTTTCAATTAATTTGCAATTTTTTCAAAACAATTTATAAAGTTTATTAAAGTTTTTATAAAACTTGAATATTTTGAAAATTAAAAAATATTTTTTGATTTTTTTTAATGTAAATTTCTATTTTCTAATTAGTGGATGTACAATATTTGACTAATTTTATTAACTTTTAAATAGAATTGTCAGTGATTAAAAAATATTTAAATAAAAAATAAATCTTACTTTTACTAAATGTCCTAACCGTTAATTACCTTAGCAATTAACCTGACAATTCAATACTTATTATTGTTGTCACTATCATGGACAACTATATTGTCATGTCGAGAAAACGACACCCGCGACTAACGCCAATGCTATGTTGACCCACTCCATTTTCACATGGACTCAAATGGTTTTAAAATGAAATGATATAGGATTAGGCACATCGATTTCATGTTTGTGTGCACGAATTGATGCCTCTTCATTTATTGATAATCACTGACCATCATTTACAACTCAACCAACGTCAATCTGAACGAGTACATAAAATTGAGACATTGATGATCGAATCCCGACCTCTCATTCAAATTTCTATTTATTAATATAGCAATTATAATTAATATAGCAACATTATAATAATTAGATATGATATTGTATTATAATTGTTTTAAATTTAAAACATTTTTTAGTAATAATTTTTTTTAGTTAAGCTTGGTAGATCCTCCTTTTTCATTAATTATAGAGAAAATTTACACCACATAGAACTCGCTAGGTGGCCTCAACTTGCCCAGTGGGAAACCAAGTTTGTTGGCCACCTATCTACATTATATGCCACCCAGTAGAAAAAAAATCTTAAGTTTCTCTATCCAAGCAATATAAGTTTCAGATTCTTGTCCACTTCCATACTCTAGAGTTCTACATACATATATAATTGCATAGACAAATTTAAAAGTTATCCACATATATAAACAAAACTATCAGAAAGTAGGCATGCTAATCATGTTGTTCAGCTGATGTTGATTCCACCAGTGTTGGATCTTTAGTTTTCGTACCAGGAAACTCTGTCTAGACCAAGACACATGGCAAGTGATGCTCAATTCAGCCAAGGCGGACGTCCTGTTTGTGCAGTTGAAGCTACACCTTCTGAAATTCCTTCTTGTAATTCGACATTCCTTGAACTGTGACTGCCATGCCTACCGAGATTTGCTCCATCGCCTTTCCTAGCTAGCTTTTCATCAGCCAGTATAGGTAGAGGGCTTGTGTTATAGATCTGACCCAGAAATATAAGATAATAGCAATAAACCCATAAACAATAAGAGAGAAATAGATAGAAATGCTTCTTTATTATCAAAACCCTTAAGGTAGGGCAACACCATACATTCACTCCTTAAGGAAGGAGAACACTCCACAAGCCATATGCCTGTTCATACAATAACCCTTCACTATCTCCCATGTGGAGTCTTTAGCCTCTATATAGGCCTCATACATACAATACCATGGGTCATTACCATGGTTCCCTCATACCATCAACTAATACCATGGGCCCATTACATTATTATTAACTACTTGTGGTCCCTTACATGACATGGGTTAACCACCTTATTTATTACTATGGCCCATCCCATTATTACATTATTACCTTGGGTACCTCCCTTGGTACCCCATATTATCCCCCCTAGGTATATAATTGCATAGACAAATTTTAAAGTTATCCACATATATAAACAAAACTTTCAGAAAGTAGGCATGCTAATCATGTTGCCAGCTGATGCTGATTCCACCAGTGTTGGATCTTTAGTTTTCGTACCAGGAAACTCTGTCTAGACCAAGACACATGGCAAGTGCTGCTCAATTCAGCCAAGGAGGACGTCCTGTTTGTCCAGTTGAAGCTACACCTTCTGAAATTCCTTCTTGTAATTCGACATTCCTTGAACTGTGACTGCCATGCCTACCGAGATTTGCTCCATCGCCTTTCCTAGCAGGCTTTTCATCAGCCAGTATAGGTAGAGGGTTTGCTTGAATTGGGTGATTCTGCCTCTTGTATTTCCAGGGTCTGGGACGAGGACTCTCCAATCCTCCAATTCCGTATTCGTCTCACTCTCCTGCTTCACTTCTGCTTCCCATTCTTCTAACAAATTTCAAATTTCTTCATTGGTTCCCTCTTGTAAGCAACTGCCACTTAACTAATTAACCGTTTGATAGACTTCCGACCCCGTCGACCACCCGAAGGTCCAGGTTTCATGTCTTTCCTTGTCGTGCGAGGTTTCTTACTGCGGCCTCGAGTTTTTGCAGGTTGTGCCATGGTCTCTCTTGCCCAATACTGTACAATGATGCAAACTATAACCTGATTAAACTTCAAATTATTACAACAAGGTGCATGCACACAGGTGGTAGGGTTGTCTCGCTCCATCCTGACAACATCAAACCCCCCCTGTGAATTGCAATATCATGCCCCTCATGGTTACAGGGGGGTTCCACAAAAAGGATAGTCCCATGACCTGCATCAGAGGTTGTATTTCTCAAAAGAATCCCCCCGTTAGCAGCAGTCCAGCATGCATTGTCTCCCCAATACCAGGTAAAGAGGTGCAACTGCCTATGGGTCGTCGGCCAAACCTGGCTAGCATGCCCTTTGTTATCCATCCAGTTAGCAAAAAGAGCACCCAACAGAGGTATCCACCCATCCCTCAGCCCCATAACGCTACCATCACCAGCCCTCCTACCATAGCCAATCTCAATTCCCTGTTAGGTTTCTTGCCCGCAGTAATTCTCCTCCTTCTCCCCCATTCCTAGGTTTCTACAAACCCCCCTCCAGCTGTGCATGGTCATGTTACAGAGGTTTCCTCTCAAAATGTGGGTGAACTTGCAGACATTATCCCCATAGCCCAACCCCCTAGCTTCTCCAGCAACACACATGCATGATTCAACACTATGCCCCCTGCCCAGAGCCATCAAAATTCCCATATGGGAGAGGAGAATCTCGAAGCAGAGCGAGATGGAGAGGGTGTCTATCGGGTGCCAAAGACAAAAGAAGAAGCAGACACATGTCCCCAGCCCCCCACATCCTTATGATCCATCCCCAAAATTCCTTCCCTCTCCCTCAAACGAAACCAGAAACAGGGCAGCATAATGAGAGAAGAGAGATGGTTGATAACATGCCCGTAATCCACAGAACCAGCCCGTTGCTCTAGTCTCCTTGCCCACAATTGCTCTGATACTCACCAAACTTCTCTCCGGGGAAATTACAAACTCCAACACTTCCCTTCCTCTCGTTGCCACATTTCCTACCGCACCCATCGCCTCAAGCGTGTGGGGGCAGTGGTTTTGTACCTTGCAATACTAACCATTAAATCCATATTAATGTGGTAATCCATTGGCTCGCGCCCTGATTGGGGGTTTGGCCTACTGATTGGCCATGCTAAAAACTTTGTCTCTGATCCTGCACCAAGATTTCTTCCAAGGCCCAGTACCATTCGTCCCAGGGTTGAATTGACCATATTTTTTCCACAGGGTCATTTTGGTGACTACATCCCCAATTGGCTAGGAAGTTTGCCATTTTATTTCCCCCTCATCTAACATGATTGACCATTATGTAATCAAACTTATGAATCATCTCTCCTATTTCTTGGATTAGTCTGGAAGTTCGCCAGTTGTGGTTGAGCTTGTCCCATTTGGTTCCATGGTTCAATTTTGTCATTATGTTAATGACCAAGCTGGAATCCTCATCAACCACTAGATTTCTATATCCCATTCGAATATCTATTTGTAGGCCTTGCTTGGCCGTAGAAAATTCAACTTCATTATTACTAGTGAACCCGCAGGAGTCAGCATAAATTAACCAGGTATTTGTTTGGGAACCCCTAAAGAGACCATCCAGTCTAGCCAATCTTGGGTTTCCCTTTGAGGCGTCATCGAATCTCAGCTTTATAAATCCCTCCATCGAGGCTATGAAGTGGTCCAAGGATGTCATTCCCATATTGTGTTTTTTCCAAGATGAGGGAGTTATCATCTTCGGTGATAGATTCAATGTCTGCAAGATTCGAGCTTCCTGGGGGGTAGTTGCTAGTCCTCTTGATGCCATTGCTCCACTAGGATCGTTTCCCGGATGTTCTGGATGACTCCTTCCCAAACTTTCTCTTGGGATAAGGATTGATTCTTAAAAAATCGGTGATTACACTCCTTCCATATGGCCCATAAGGTTAATCCCAAAGCCAGCCCCCAAGCTCCATTTACCACAGGGCTGGAGAATATATGGGCTCTCCATAGGAGTATTGTTTCACGGATGTTGTGGTTACCCTGGTCCATTATTCCAAATACTCCTTGCAGTTGTCTCTATTTTTGTCCTGCAAACGGGAAAGTGTTGTGCATATGTTCAAGCTCTTCACTGTGTTGTCTGCACAACTAATAGAACAAAGGGCCATGGAACCCCCTTCTTTGGAGTTGGTCCCATGTTAAAATGCGCCCTCTACTTACTAGCCATAAGAAGTGTGACACCTTCGGCCACCATCCTCCCTTCCATATCTTTTTCCATATAAGGCTTTCCCCTTCCAGATCTTTCCCCATCTATAAATCGTATGCCTCTTTTATGGTGAAAGTGCCTTTAGTGGTGTGTCCCCATCTTAATATATCGGGGCCAATGAGGATGGTTAACTTTCTAGATCCCAGTTCTTTGTCTAGATGATTCCACTGTTCTTTCGTGGGTGCCTATGGCCAATCTGCTTGCTTCTTCCATCTCCTTCGTCCTTCTTCCCCATGTCCTTCTTTCCAGAATTGCTCAATCGAGTGGATGTTCCTATCTCTGGTGTATGTAAGTATGTCCCTCAGGTCTTGCCTTCCAATTAGTCGCTCCCTTTGTTGCCAGGAGTCTTGCCAGAATAGTGGTGTTTTTCCATTGCGAATTTCCCAAAAAGCATGATGTTAGATGAGGTTCCTATTTTGGGTTGCCAAGATCCATATCGTCTATCCTTTGGGAGGGTCCCTATATCGAATAATATCTTTTGTTATCTCTGACATGTTATATTTCCTGTCCATATTTGTTTCCAAAGGTCCATCCCTCCTCCTAATCATCTCCACCATAATTTTTCTCCCATTACTTGGTTCAGAATGTAGGGGTCTCTGAGGCCTAGACCCCCTTCCATCTTTTTTTTCACAAGAACCGACCATGACATCAGATCCCACTTCCTAACTTGTTGTGCGCCTCCCCATAATTTTTTTTAAATATTTCAACCATTTTGGAGCATGTCGTTTTCAGGGCTGCCATTCCTAAAAGTTGATAAATCGAAATGGATTGAAGTACAACCTTGAGGAGGATTGTCTTGTCCGCTAGGTTGAGGGATCTAAAGGACTAGGTACTGAGTTTTCCACTGAGTTTTTGTAGCATAGCTTGCCACCAGGAAGTCTTCAATGAATTCATCAATAAGGGTATTCCCAAATATTTAGAAGGAAGGGATCCAATGCCAAACCATAAGACCCAGAAAATATAGGAGATTTGTCATTATTAATCATTGTCCCAGAAGCCTCCATGAAAGTGTACAGAACCTATTTTATTTAGCAGACTTCTCTCAAAGAGACCTAGAAAAATAACATGATGTCATCCATGAATTGTTGGTGGGTGATGGCCAGGTCATTGCCCTAGATCCTCAATCCTTTGATACTTGATTATCCGACTTCATTCTTAATAAGGGACCCAACCCTTCTGTCACGAGAATAAAATGGAAAGGGGATATAGGTTCCCCCTATCTAAGGCCACAGGAGGGGTTGAATGTAGGGAAAAGAGAGTCATTGAGAAAAATAGATATAATCGGGTAGGATACCATAGAATATACCAGTTTATCCAGTGTTAGTCAAACCCAAAGGCTTTGAGGATGCTATTGAGGTATGCCCAACTTAAATGGTATTAAGCCTTGGAGAGGTCCAGCTTGATCATAATCCTTGGGAGCTTTCTCATCTTTAGCGAGTACACTATTTATTGTGAGGCTACAAAACCATCAAGGAACTGTCTACCTTCCACGAATCTAATTTGCTCAGGTGATATAAGGTTGGAGAGCATGTTAGGTCCCTATAATACTAGTGTATTCCCTCATTGTTATTAGTGTAGCCTCCTTATTGTTATTGTTGTGCCCCATAGAATCCCCCTATTCCCTCATTGTTATTAGTGTAACCCCTTTATTTTTATTATTGTGCCCCATAGAATCCCACTACTGTTATTGTGGTGCCCTTACATTATTATTGTTATGTCGGCTTTGAATATATTGTGACCCCTTAGACTCCTATATATATAGATGAGGTTGTGTCATTTGAATCATCCAAGAATTTTTCATTTGAGTAATGAAAAAGAGGCTTCCCCCTCAAAGAGGCTGATTTTGAAGGCGTTGATCTATCTTTTCTTCTATTTTGTGCACTGGTTGCATAACATTTGGTATCAAAGCTTTGGATTCTAGGGTTTCACTACTCCAAACAGGTCATTGTCGCATTTGTGCTATAATTTTTTTTACGACGTTTCAGAAGCTAAAAAAAACCCATTTTAGCCAAAATCTCACTAAACCTTGGGTCTGAATTTCAGATCTTGTCTTGTTATATTTTCAGAGATATGATCCAAGGAAGTTAGGATTTTTGCAGGATCCCGAATAACATCCCAAACAGGTGACCTTGGGAAAATCGTCACAACGTTCTCTCTGAGTATCAGATTGAAATTTCATAAGAAGTTACAGAAAGAGGACAGACTGTAGTTCTGTTTGTAGCATTTTCAGGTCCAAAAGTGGAAACAGTGATACGTGGCACTTCGCATAAGTCTGATCTACTCAACAAATCTATAATCAGGTCAGTGTGGGAGATTTGGCCTAACTCTTTCTTGAGGACTTCAATATTGATTAGACCCATGGGGCTGGAAAGAGGTTTCAAAGTGCTACCATAGGAAAAAATTGCAGACCTTGGGGATCTGAAATTGCATAGATATAGCCGATTCAGTATCGAGCTCTTACGAAGCAAAAAAAAGGTGTGTAGTCTTTTTAAACATTTTCATAAGTTTGGTTTGAAAAAATAGTTTAAAGTGATTCAAAAGGGCATACTAAAGCATAATTATCATTAATTGATGCCCCAAAGAAATAAAATGGAAACACCTAGTAAACAACCCGCAAGCTCCACTATGACACATGAATAAGAGGAAGAAATGCAACATGATATATCAAAATTGCAAGACCAAATGCAACAAATTTTGCTCTCGCAAAAAGTAACAAAAATGAATTGGAAACCATGATGAACGTTAATATAGATGGTATAAAAAGGGACATGGTAGTATTGAATGATGTTTTAAAATCATACATGGAAGCAATGATGAATTTCAAAATAGAAGGATTGAAAGAAGGTTTGGCAAAATTGCTAGAAGAAAGGTGTCCCATTGGTGACAAGGCAATCCATGAAAATCATGATGAAGACAAAAGAAATATCAATAACTATTTTAGAGACTCCCATGTGGGGTTTAAGAACCACCACATTCCAAATATAGAGATGAGGAATTTTGATGGCAAGGATCCAGTAACTTGGATACTACAAATGGAGCAATATTTTGATCTACAGGATGTGAAACCCTCACAAAAGTACGTATTACATCTTTATATTTAGAACCCAATCAGTTTGTATGGTATAGATGGATTTGTTCTTGTAAACCACTTGTCACCTGGTCAATTTTTACGGAAGAAATGATAGCACATTATGAAGATACAAGGAGAAACACCTTCTTTAGCCAATTGATAAATCTCAAACAAAAGGATTCAATGGCGGAGCACATTGAAGACTTCCAAAAATTGAATAGTAGGGTAACCGATATTTCATAGTAGCATAGGATTGATGTCTTCATAGGTACTTTAAAAGATAACATCCAACATGAGGTATGCCTTTAGGAACCTGATTCCTTGGAGAATGCATTCAGGGTGGCAAGAAAAGTTGAAAGCAAAATTATGGCAACAAGGAAGTCTACTAATCACAACTATAAAGATGGAAGTGTTACTGATCCTAGTCTTCCATAACCTACAAGGTTGACACCATAACAATTGGAGAAAAAAAGAGCAAAAGGGCTTTGTTATAGTTGTGAGAGAAAATACACCAAAGGTCATAAGTGTGCTGAGAAGAAATTATTCAACATTGATTATGAAGAGGAGGAAGAAAAAGAATAAGAAACATCAAAAGAGGAGGATATACACCAGGAATCAAGCCCAGAGAAAGAAGAAATGAATCCAACCATATATTATAATGCATTGGCAGGAATTACCACTCCTCAAACTCTCAAGATAGAAGGACATATCAAGAAGGAAAAGGTAATAGTGTTGATTGATTCAGGTAGTACCCATAATTTTAATCATTGTAAGATAGCAAAGGAATTAAATTACTTCCTATATCCAGCACCAGAGTGTCAAGCGATGGTTGCAAATGGAGGAACCATAAATTGCTCTAGAAAGTGCCATAATATCAAGCTATCCATGGGAGAATATGTATTGAATAGTCCATTGCATTCCATTCCAATGGGTGGTGTTGATGTTGTACTAGGAGTCCAATGGTTACAATCTTTGGGTACGATAAATTTTAATTTTCAAGAACATTTCTTGAAAAAAAAAATTGCAAAGGAAAGGAAGTTGAATTAAAGGGTATCGCAGGGAAACCAGGAAAGATAATCAACTCTAATAGCATGAAAAATCTTCTAAAGAAAGAACAACGGGGTGTAATTACACAATTATGTTCTCTAGAGGTTCAAACATAGAAATCATCTATTTCTCCAGACCTCCAAAAAGCCTTGGACAATCATTCCAAGGTATTTGAGACTCCTAAAGGCCTCCCACCTATTCGTGATCATGATCATGCTATTCATTTGATTCCAAAAAGTATTCCTCCAAACATCAGGACTTACAGATATTCCTATGCCCAAAAGAGTGAAATTGAACGTATGGTTGCAGAAATGCTAGAGGCGGGTATAATTCAACCTAGTCAAAGTTATTTCTCTAGTAGTATTTGTGCACAAGGATGGATCATGGTGCATGTGTCCAGATTATAGGGAGCTCAACAAGCTCGCTATTAAAGATAAATTTCCCATTCATGTCATTGATGAATTACATGGAGCAATTTACTTCACCAAGTTGGATCTTCATTCAGGATATCATCAAATAAGAATGAAGACTGAAGACGTTCTGAAAACA
The DNA here is from genome assembly GCA_031772625.1 of Pinus tabuliformis. Taxonomy (NCBI): domain Eukaryota; kingdom Viridiplantae; phylum Streptophyta; class Pinopsida; order Pinales; family Pinaceae; genus Pinus; species Pinus tabuliformis. The sequence continues at coordinate 893,233,867 of CM062818.1, forward strand.
GCATTTAGAACTCATGAAGGTCATTATGAATTTTTGGTCATGCCTTTTGGCCTTACCAATGAACCTTCTACATTTCAAGGTTTGATGAATTCCATTTTTAAACCCTTCCTTAGAAAAGTTTTGTTGGTATTTTTAGATGATATATTAATCTACACCAAGTCTTGGAAGGATCGTGTTGACCATGTTGACAGGGTGCTTAAGCTATTAGAGGACAAACAATTATATGCAAAAACCTCCAAATTTTTTGGTGGAGTACAAGAGGTGGAATATCTAGGTCATATTGTATCTCATGAGGGTGTTAACGTAGACCCTAATAAAATTAAAGCTATTAAGGAATGGAAAATCCCCACATCCATAAAGCATCTGCGAGGATTTCTCGGGTTGACAAGGTATTACCGCAAGTTTGTTAAGAATTATGGGAGAATAGCAACACCTCTAACAACATTACTAAAGAAAGATGCATTTTCTTGGACTCCAGAAGCAACTAAGGCCTTTGAGCATCTTAAAGAGGCAATGTGTTAAGCACCAGTCTTAGCTATGCCAGACTTCACAAAAACCTTTATTATGGAATTTGATGCCTCAGGAAATGGAATTGGTGTTGTTTTAATGCAAGAAGGAAGACCCATTTCTTTTGAAAGTCATCCAATCAAAGGAAAGTATTTACACAAAGCTATTTATGAGAAGGAAATGTTGGCAATACTACATGCACTTAAGAAATGGTGACCTTACCTAATGGGAAGGCACTTCAAGGTAAAAACAGATCATGATAGTCTTAAATAGTTTTTAGAACAAACATTATCTTCAAAGGAATAGCAAAAATGGGTCACAAAGATGTTGCGTTATGACTTTGAATCCATCTACAAAAAAGGGAAGAAAAATGTTGTTGCATATGCACTCTCAAGAAAGGATGAGGATGTGGAAGGATTGTTTTGTGCCATTTCTATTATCCAACTAGATTGGATAACCGAAGTGAGGGATGAATGGAAGAATGACGAAGAAGTGTCAGCACTCATTCAAAAGTTGCAGCAAGATCCTAGTACATCTGATACATTTAGCCGGAAAAATTATGCATTATGGTACAAAGATCACTTATACCTTTGTAAGAATTCCAAACTCAAACAAAAGATTATTCTTGAATTGCACAACTGTCTCTTAGGAGGGCACTTAGGATTTTTATAAACTTACCACAGGATTAAGAAGGAATTTTTTTGAGATGGCCTTAAATATGATATTCAAAAGTGTGTGGCGGAATGTTTGGTTTTCCAAGAAAATAAAGTTGAGACAATTAAGACCCTGGGTCCATTACAACCTTTATCCATTCCAAGTGAACGTTGGGAGGAGGTTTCAAAGTATTTTATCACAGGTTTACCCAAGTCAGAAGGAAAGAGTGTCATCATGGTGGTAGTTGATAAACTTACCAAGTATGCACACTTTTGTGCATTATCTCATCCATTTAATGCCAGTACAGTTGCTACTGCATTTATGGAAACAATTCAAAAGCTACATGGAAACCTAAAGATTATTGTAAGCGACAAAGATCCTATTTTCACTAGAAATTTTTGGATGTAATTATTCTCTTGTCTCGGTACTTAATTAGCTCATAGCTCATCTTATCATCCTCAATCAAATGGGAAAACTTAGATAGTAAACAAATGTTTGGAAGGATATCTTCGTTTATTTGTATCTGATAAACAAACACAATGGGTCAAATGGTTACCCCTGGCTTAATGGTGGTATAACACTTCCTTCCATATTGCAGCAAAAATGACCCCATTTATGGCACTTTATGGATGTCATCCACCATCCATCACATCATATTTAAGAGAAAATTTTAAGGTTCAAGAAGTGGAAGATCACATAGAGCATCAACAACAAGTTCTCCAACTCTTAAAGGATAGCCTCACTTTGGCGCATAATAGAATGAAACAACAAGTGGATCAACATTGCAGCGAAAGAAGTTTTGGTGTAGGTGGCTGGGTATTTTTACGGATACAACCATACAAAAAAATGTCCCTCAAGCAAGCTAAGAAGGATAATAAATTATTACCAAAGTATTATGGTCCTTACAAGGTGTTGCAAAAAATTGGTACTATGGCATACAAACTGGAGCTTCCTACATCCTCCAGAGTGCACCCAATTTTCCATGTTTCATGTTGAAAGAAGGTTATAGGTGACAAGCTCCCAGCTCAAACAATATATCCTGAACTTGACGAGGAAGGAAAAATCATATTGGAACCTGAAGCAGTCACGGAAATAATAACTCGACAGTTACGAAATCGATCAATTTCATAGTATCTCAACAAGTGGAAGAACTTACCAGCGGAAGATTCCACATGGGAGGATGAGAATTTTATACAAAAGCATCTAGAACTACTCAAGCATTGAGGACAATGCTTTTTTGAAGGAAAGGGGCATGTTAGGTCCCTATAATACTAGTGTAATCGCTCATTGTTATTAGTGTAGCCCCCTTATTGTTATTGTTGTGCCCCATAGAAGACCATTATTCCCTCATTGTTATTAGTGTAGCCTCCTTATTGTTATTATTGTGCCCCATAGAATCCCACTATTGTTATTGTGGTGCCCTTACATTATTATTGTTATGTCGGCTCTTATTATATTGTGACCCCTTAGACTCCTATATATAGAAAGGATGTTGTTTCATTTGAATCATCCATGAAATGTTCATTTGTGTAATGTAAAGAAGGTTGCCCCCTCGAAGAGGTTGATTTTGAAGGTGTTGATCTATCTTTTCTTCTATTTTGTGAGCTGGTTGCATAATAGAGCAGGGGTTTGAGAAGCTTTATAATCACATTAGCAATGATTTTGTATATTACATTACATAACGCAATGGGTCGGAACCCTTGCTGATCTTCATATTTTTAAGTTTTTGGAATAAGAACAATGAAAGTGGTGTTGAGGCTAGGAAATACCTTCTAGTTACAATGCAATTCTTCCACCACCTCTAGGATGTCCTGTCCCATGAAGCTCCAAGCTGCCTGGAAGAATTCAGCCGTGAAACCATCTGGGCTACGGGCCTTATCTTTTTGCATTCCTTTTACAACCTCTTCGACATCCTCCAATGTGACTGTGCGCATCAGAGCTAAATTTTGATCTCTAGATACAAGTTGGGGGATGTTGCTCGTGATCCTTTGTATAGCTTCATAGCGATCCTCTGATGGTTCTATGAGGAGGTCTTTGAAATGATCCACTAGCAGTTCCTCCATTTCCTCATGTTGAACCCTGTGATTCCCCTCTACATCTTTCAAGGAATAGATTCGATTGTGCTGCCTATGTTGAACCATGTCTCTGTGAAAGAAACGTGTGTTTAGTTCGCCTTCTCGTGGCTAGTTAAGCCTTGATTCTTGTTTCCAAAGTATTTCCTCTTGTTTTCTTCTCTCCTCCAACTGATTGATTAATTGACCTTATTCTTTCACTAGGTTATCTGATCTTCCTTCTTGAATGATATGTTGTTGAAGCTCCTCAATCCTCTTATTCAATTGGTTTTGGTCTTTCATAATGTGCCCAAATTTGTCCTTGTTCCATTTCCTTATCTTATGTTTGAGTTCCTTCAGCTTTAGTTGGAAGGTGTGCATACAATTCCTCCCTTGTTCTTCACTTTTCCTCCACCATTTTTCAAATTTTTTTAGCATATTTCGGTCCCTTAACCAGAATGCCTCGAATTGGAATGGACGATTTGTGGGTCTTGGCTTCAAGTCAATCTCCAGTCTTATCAGCCAGTGATCTAAGCCCATGCAAGGGAGGATTGAGGCTTCCATGAATATATCCCTGCTTATGGTTTGCTCTGAAACCATATATTTGTCTAAGCATGAGGTGATCTGGTGGCTTCCTCCCCTCCTATTGTTCCAAGTATAAACTCCATTAATCGTTGGTAGGTATACTAGGTGAAGCTCTACTATAAGGTCCCCAAAGGCTTCTATATCGACATTTTTTTGTCGCATCCCCCCCTTCTTTTCAGCTAGATAGGTTATTGTTTTAAAATCTCCTCCTCCTACCCACTGATCATCTAGGTACAAGTTCCTCAGCTTGGTCAAATTTTGGAGGAATGCCCCTTTTTCCCCTAGGATGTGGGGCCCGTAGACCCCTATGAGAAGAACCCATTCTCGAAATCCAATATGCCGGAATTTTCCCAAAAGCATTTTTGGTAGGCTGACCATTCTTCAAAAATTATCTCCCCAGGATTCCAAAGGACAACAAGACCTCCTGCACTGCCATTTGCATCTTGGGCAATTACTTCATACTAGGGTTTGAAATTTTTTAGGATTTCCTTCAGTTTTCTTTCATTGATATTTGTCTCTTGTATTATCATAATACTTTGCTTATCTCTTTTTAGTCTATCCTTAAGATACCTTTGTTTTCCTCAGTTGTTGAGGCCTCGTATATTCCAAGATGTAATGATCATTTCAAGGATTTGATGAGTTGATGAAATACCTCTGACAATGGCACTACCCTTCCAGAGTTTACCAATAGCTCTCCAACCATCTCAATGGAGTCATTCAAAGTTCTTCATCTGCGCTTATTTCCTCCTTTTCCTTGGTGTCCTGGATCTTGGGCTTGGCTGGATTGGGAGCCTAAATGCTTCGATTGAACAAAATGCTTTGATTCAACTATGATGGATGTACCCTACTTGGCTTTGTATTGCTGAAAAGTTTCTTTGTATAATAGCTTCTGATATTCTGGAATGAATCGTTCATCTAAATGCCTCCATTCTTGCAGTAGATGTTTCATCACTTGTTCTTCCACACTGAGATCTTCATTTTGATTATCAATCTCCATATGGACTTTCTCTACCACTTGCATGGGGGTTTATTTCCACTGAGGTTCCATTGTTGCCTTTTGCTTGGGCTTGTTCCCCTCTGAGGGAGATTTTTGGGGGTTTTCTGATTCCATTAGATTGTCGAGGATTGCCTCTTCTTCCTCCTCCTCCTATAGGATTTCATATCGGTTCTGATTGTGTTTCTCTTTTTCTTTATGTGTGTATTTTTGGTTCCCCGGATTCCTCTGATTTCTCTTTCATTGGTGGAACTCCTGGAACCCTTTGCCTTCTTCTTTTGCCTTCGCTTCCCCATCTGTTGTCAATGTTGCAAGGCCTTCGTTCTGGTTTAGCGGGCATTCTCGGAATAATTGCCCATATTCATGGCAACTCCGACATCTGAAAGGTATGTGCTCGTAGTCTAGGGGTTGCTGCTAGACCTCGTCCTAGTATTCCAACTCTATGAAATCAAGCAGTGGCTCTCTGACGTTCATGTAGAAGCAAATTATAGCATAGGAGGTATACCTTCCCCATCTCATGGAGTCTGCAACCTTGACAAAGGTTCCAATGGAATTACCGATACCCACGAGGATTTCTGGGTCCCTGAAATCCATTGGTAAGGCAAATAGCCAAACACACACTGGAGCAGCAAGTAGTTTTTCTTCATCTATGTTGTAGCATTCCTCCCATTGTCTTATGAAAAGCCATGCATTATTGAAAAACTATGGCCCATCCTCAAAAACTCTCTCCTTGTCCTCCAGATTGGAAAATATCACTGTAAAGAGTCCTTTTGCTCCCAGTTTAAGATCAATGTGGCCCTTCGACTGCCATCTGAGTTGGATCCATTTGATCAAGTCCTTCTTTGTTGGTCAGGCTCCGATAAACTTACATATGAGGGCATGATTCTTCATATACTTCATGTATTCGTCCAGATTGTTGTTGGTGATGACGAATCTCAATTTCTTCGCAGCCCATGGTTGGCATTGTCCTCCCAAACCCACCTACCACTGAGCTCTGAGGATAGGGGATCCTTTTCCACGGCCGTTGTGGTTACCTGTTGCCGCTTCATGCAAACTCAATTCGCCTATCACTACATTTCAATAGGAGGGGATAACTCCCCCTCGTCAGATGGTTCATGATCCTGATCAAGTGACCTCAGTGTGATACGATTGCAAAGTTTTTCTCCGCCAAGGGTTTCTACAAATTTGTCAGGTTTGGTTGGTTGAAACCCTAGTCGCACTTCATCTTCTTCCTTGCAGAGCCGTTTAGAACCTTGTCTTATTACATTCCATTTTTTAGTAATAATTAAGTTAATAATAATAATCTTTATAATTATCCAGGGAGGCAGGAGTGGGAGGGGTTATCTTTCGCCCTAATGAAGAAAGGGAGATTTAGTTCGCCTAGAGACTAGGGTTTTTATCTAACAACCAAGATGAATATTTAACTTTGTGGCAAGGTTTGGAGTTGGAACTCTCTAAGGGAATTCATCATTTGATGGTTTTTTGCAATTCGATGATTGTTATTCAGCAAGTGAGTAAAGACAAAGGAAACTTTGAGCAGATCTTAGCTCCTATTCTACATCGAATAAGTCTTCATTTGGAAAATTTTGAAATGATTGATCATTCCATGTCAATGGACATCTCAACATAGTGGCAAACTCTCTAGCCAATCAAGGAGCCACATCAGAAAAAGGATTTTTGAAAATGAGAGATGGAGAACCTATTATTCAACCAATTACATGAAGGGTATAAATCAACTTTAATTGATGAAGTTATTAATTGAATTTAATTTCAAAGAAATCCGACGAGACTTATATCTCTTCCCTGTGAGATCTTACCTTGAAATTTTGTTAATTGCTATAACTCCCTCCATGCTTTAGCAGTTGCTTCCTTACATTAAGGAACGAGATTATGTGTCCAGTTGGATTGCGCTCGTCATGCATCGTCAGTTAGTGGGCAGATGGAGGGTGGAATTAGAGGTTAATAATTTTGATAGAATGTGCGGAGGCGATGTTTCCTTATCCAAGGTGCATAATACATGTGTGAGATCTTAGCCTTCAATGGAATATCCATACATCAATTTTTCCATAATGGTAATGGATTTCCCAGTCTGTATAGTTTCTGCAGTTCAATGCGGAATTAATGGTGCAGAAAGAAGTGTTGAATCATGGAGAATCAATGTGAACAATTATAAAGAGATTTGGAGCATACATGTTAGTTCATAGTTGTTTGTGAGCTGCATAATCTGCCAGGGTAGAAAGAAGGCCTAGTATTGGGCACTTTTAATGGATCAAAACCTCAAAGTAGGAGAGGAGGATATTAGTCTCTATTTAGTGCAACTGGCGAGCATTATGGAGTGTGGTATTTCCATGATATCAAAGCATGAAAACATGATATTGGCTAAGTCGTGGGCTCATTTCAAGCTCCTGAACCTGATATTGGGAATAATGGAATTCAAAGCAGATAGATTGTAGCTCGCAACATAAATGTTGAAATTATATATGGACAATATGTTCACTGCGATGGAGGATCAAAAATTTTATGCATGCAACGATGAGATTGAGGAACTTTTGATGCAGCGACAGGCGAACACGGATTCATAGGAGGATATTGATTTTGAAACTCTCACATACCAAGCCTCCCCTCCCTCCTAGCCTTAGCTAGAAGCAAATGAAAACCATGCTACTATTGTTTATGGGGAGAATGTACTAGGATAGTTATCTCTTGGTTAGTTTTGTCATGTTACGCAAATATATATCTATCTTGAAAGTATTTTGGAGGTTGTGTGAAGAAAGTCAGTTCAAGCTGGTAGTATGCAGATAGGGTGTTAAATATATCAATCTTTTTTGGAGCTTTTGGACATCAACATAAAACATTTTGGTCCAAGATGTACAAGGTTCTAGCCTTCAAACCAGAGTATGCTAATGCAAAACTATAACCATTTCTTTAAAATATATATTTATAATTAATAAAAACCCTATAAATACACCTTACTACTTTATTTTTAATATAATAATTAAAAAAACTTACATAATTAACAATTATTATTCCATGCAGGTGATATTTTATTTTGTTAGGTATTTTTATTCTTGAGATGACTGACACACCTATCTTATAACTTGATTAACTAGGATCTAGCGACTTCTAAGCCTTCAAAATCACTCGGGATGACAACTAGCCTAAGCCACACCAACCCTTAATATGGTAGGATTTTTACCCACAGGATTTCGAACCAATAACCTTTTCACCATAGAGTGCCTTAATAGAACACCCTGTCACCATCTATTCTACGCCTATGAGCATGTAAGTGACCATTTTAATTAATTGAATGTTTCACACTTTTTATAGTAACTCTATGTTATACTACCCTATAATTATTCTTAGAGGGATTATTTTATTGTCAATTACTTTTTGCATAAGAGATAGGTACTAAGCAACAACGTTGCATATTACACTTGTTATAATTTATTTTTATTTAATTATCCAGAACTTCACTTTCTTAGTCATTATTTTATTTATTTAATATTATTATATTTCCTTTATTTATATATTTATTAATATTCTCACTTTTTATTGTTTATTATTTCATTTAATTTAAATTATTATTATTATTTGATTTATTTATGTGTAATTACCACATACAATCACACTGTGAAACATCATCACAACATTATGCTTCAACATTTTCATGTTGACATAAACAAATAAATGAAACCATAACTTCATACATAGTACCATAGAGTATAAGTAAAATTTAAGCAATTGGACATGACTCAAATGTTATTATCATGATTTATCAATCAAATTCATTAACATGTATTAAAAATGAATACCATCTACTTTATCTAATGCAACAATATCAAATTGAAATTCCATGATCACTATACATATTTTTCTTATCCATTCCAATACCATTTTACTCAGTGGCACACAAACACTAGGTCATCATTGTTTAAGTCTTCTATCATGCTTGATCCACATGCAGAATAGGATAATTAATCCTCGGTTCTTTATCCATCACCCAATAATTATCATTGTTTACTTTCAAAATTATTGGCTTGTCACATCATGTTCCTAACTCAATGCCACTCAACCTCTTTTATCAAAGATGCAACTTTTTCAGTCATACTATGGATTTTTCTCCTTCCCTTAAGGATCATTAGATACATCTTTCGTTAATAATTTGAAGCATGAAACTACTACTACCATTATAATCCACCAAAGTGTTTAATATGGCTAGTGTGCTTTGGCAATAACTTCTTTCAACACCAATGTCATAAACTTAATATGCTACTCCATATCAAGTCTCAAAATATCATTAATCCACCCATGAAACAATGAATGCATACCAATCAAGTACACCCATTATTATTTAATTCTTACTTTTCTTGTCAAATTGTGCATGATTATGATCAAGGTTTCGTTATAAATTTTGATTTACATACATTCTTACACTTCAGGCTAGGTGTTTTCCCATTAGTTTACATAAGCTATTATCTTTTCCGAGGGTAGATAGTCGTTATCCTTAATCAATTAAACAATTTTCTCCAATTTATTATATCAACTTGTGGGTGTTTTTAGTGCACAATTTCATATCTTGACTCGTTATCATTATGTGGATCCTTACTATGACCCTCACCAATAATACTAATCGCCCTTCATGTTGTCCATTCCACTTATGCTATATCCTTTAGAGAGCTTGCAATTTGAGAAAACCACCTCTTTAATGCTTGTACTTAAATATTTTCTAGGATTTAGTAAATTCCATAATTCCCATAGCATTTCCATGTTATCCATTTGGATTTCATATCGGTTCTGATTGTGTTTCTCTTTTTCTTTATGCGTGTATTTGTGGTTCCCCGGATTCCTCTGATTTCTCTTTCATTGGTGGAACTCCTGGAACCCTTTGCCTTCTTCTTTTGCCTTCGCTTCCCCATCTGTTTTCAATGTTGCATGGCCTTCGTTCTAGTTTAGCGGGAATTCTCGGAATAATTGCCCATATTCATGGCAACTCCGACATCTGAAAGGTATGTGCTCGTAGTCTAGGGGTTGCTGCTAGACCTCGTCCTGGTATTCCAACTCTATGAAATCAAGCAGTGGCTCTCTGACGTTCATGTAGAAGCAAATTATAGCATAGGAGGTATACCTTCCCCATCTCATGGAGTCTGCAACCTTGACAAAGGTTCCAATGGAATTACCGATACCCACGAGGATTTCTGGGTCCCTGAAATCCATTGGTAAGGCAAATAGCCAAACCCACACTGGAGCAGCAAGTAGTTTTTCTTCATCTATGTTGTAGCATTCCTCCCATTGTCTTATTAAAAGCCATGCATTATTGAAAAACTATGGCCCATCGTCAAAAACTCTCTCCTTGTCCTCCAGATTGGAAAATATCACTGTAAAGAGTCCTTTTGCTCCCAGTTTAAGATCAATGTGGCCCTTCGACTGCCATCTGAGTTGGATCCATTTGATCAAGTCCTTCTTTGTTGGTCAGGCTCCGATAAACTTACATATGAGGGCATGATTCTTCATATACTTCATGTATTCGTCCAGCTTGTTGTTGGTGATGATGAATCTCAATTTCTTCGCAGCCCGTGGTTGGCATTGTCCTCCCAAACCCACCTACCACTGAGCTCTGAGGATAGGGGATCCTTTTCCACGGCCGTTGTGGTTACCTGTTGCCGCTTCATGCAAACTCAATTCGCCTATCACTACATTTCAATAGGAGGGGATAACTCCCCCTCGTCAGATGGTTCATGATCCTGATCAAGTGGCCTCAGTGTGATACGATTGCAAAGTTTTTCTCCGCCAAGGGTTTCTACAAATTTGTCAAGTTTGGCTAGTTGAAACCCTAGTCGCACTTCATCTTCTTCCTTGCAGAGCCGTTTAGAACCTTGTCTTATTACATTCCATTTTTTAGTAATAATTAAGTTAATAATAATAATCTTTATAATTATCCAGGGAGGCAGGAGTGGGAGGGGTTATCTTTCGCCCTAATGAAGAAAGGGAGATTTAGTTCGCCTAGAGACTAGGGTTTTTATCTAACAACCAAGATGAATATTTAACTTTGTGGCAAGGTTTGGAGTTGGAACTCTCTAAGGGAATTCATCATTTGATGGTTTTTTGCAATTCGATGATTATTATTCAGCAAGTGAGTAAAGACAAAGGAAACTTTGAGCAGATCTTAGCTCCTATTCTACATCGAATAAGTCTTCATTTGGAAAATTTTGAAATGATTGATCATTCCATGTCAATGGACATCTCAACATAGTGGCAAACTCTCTAGCCAATCAAGGAGCCACATTAGAAAAAGGATTTTTGAAAATGAGTGATGGAGAACCTATTATTCAACCAATTACATGAAGGGTATAAATCAACTTTAATTGATGAAGTTATTAATTGAATTTAATTTCAAAGAAATCCGACGAGACTTATATCTCTTCCCTGTGAGATCTTACCTTGAAATTTTGTTAATTGCTATAAATCCCTCCATGCTTTAGCGGTTGCTTCCTTACATTAAGGAACGAGATTATGTGTCCAGTTGGATTGTGCTCGTCATGCATCGTCAGTTAGTGGGCAGATGGAGGGTGGAATTAGAGGTTAATAATTTTGATAGAATGTGCGGAGGCGATGTTTCCTTATCCAAGGTGCATAATACATGTGTGAGATCTTAGCCTTCAATGGAATATCCATACATCAATTTTTCCATAATGGTAATGGATTTCCCAGTCTGTATAGTGTCTGCAGTTCAATGCGGAATTAATGGTGCAGAAAGAAGTGTTGAATCATGGAGAATCAATGTGAACAATTATAAAGAGATTTGGAGCATACATGTTAGTTCATAGTTGTTTGTGAGCTGCATAATCTGCCAGGGTAGAAAGAAGGCCTAGTATTGGGCACTTTTAATGGATCAAAACCTCAAAGTAGGAGAGGAGGATATTAGTCTCTATTTAGTGCAACTGGCGAGCATTATGGAGTGTGGTATTTCCATGATATCGAAGCATGAAAACATGATATTGGCTAAGTCGTGGGCTCATTTCAAGCTCCTGAACCTGATATTGGGAATAATGGAATTCAAAGCAGATAGATTGTAGCTCGCAACATAAATGTTGAAATTATATATGGACAATATGTTCACTGCGATGGAGGATCAAAAATTTTATGCATGCAACGATGAGATTGAGGAACTTTTGATGCAGCGACAGGCGAACACGGATTCACAGGAGGATATTGGTTTTGAAACTCTCACATACCAAGCCTCCCCTCCCTCCTAGCCTTAGCTAGAAGCAAATGAAAACCATGCTACTATTGTTTATGGGGAGAATGTACTAGGATAGTTATCTCTTGGTTAGTTTTTTCATGTTACGCAAATATATATCTATCTTGAAAGTATTTTGGAGGTTGTGTGAAGAAAGTCAGTTCAGGTTGGTAGTATGCAGATAGGGTGTTAAATATATCAATCTTTTTTGGAGTTTTTGGACATCAACATAAAACATTTTGGTCCCAGATGTACAAGGTTCTAGCCTTCAAACCAGAGTATTCTAATGCAAAACTATAACCATTTCTTTAAAATATATATTTATAATTAATAAAAACCCTATAAATACACCTTACTACTTTATTTTTAATATAATAATTAAAAAAACTTACATAATTAACAATTATTATTCCATGCAGGTGATATTTTATTTTGTTAGGTATTTTTATTCTTGAGATGACTGACACACCTATCTTATAACTTGATTAACTAGGATCTAGCGACTTCTAAGCCTTCAAAATCACTCGGGATGACAACTAGCCTAAGCCACACCAACCCTTAATATGGTAGGATTTTTACCCACAGGATTTCGAACCAATAACCTTTTCACCATAGAGTGCCTTAATAGAACACCCTGTCACCATCTATTCTACGCCTATGAGCATGTAAGTGACCATTTTAATTAATTGAATGTTTCACACTTTTTATAGTAACTCTATGTTATACTACCCTATAATTATTCTTAGAGGGATTATTTTATTGTCAATTACTTTTTGCGTAAGAGATAGGTACTAAGCAACAATGTTGCATATTACACTTGTTATAATTTATTTTTATTTAATTATCCAGAACTTCACTTTCTTAGTCATTATTTTATTTATTTAATATTATTATATTTCCTTTATTTATATATTTATTAATATTCTCACTTTTTATTGTTTATTATTTCATTTAATTTAAATTATTATTATTATTTGATTTATTTATGTGTAATTACCACATACAATCACACTGTGAAACATCATCACAACATTATGCTTCAACATTTTCATGTTGACATAAACAAATAAATGAAACCATAACTTCATACATAGTACCATAGAGTATAAGTAAAATTTAAGCAATTGGACATGACTCAAATGTTATTATCATGATTTATCAATCAAATTCATTAACATGTATTAAAAATGAATACCATCTACTTTATCTAATGCAACAATATCAAATTGAAATTCCATGATCACTATACATATTTTTCTTATCCATTCCAATACCATTTTACTCAGTGGCACACAAACACTAGGTCATCATTGTTTAAGTCTTCTATCATGCTTGATCCACATGCAGAATAGGATAATTAATCCTCGGTTCTTTATCCATCACCCAATAATTATCATTGTTTACTTTCAAAATTATTGGCTTGTCACATCATGTTCCTAACTCAATGCCACTCAATCTCTTTTATCGAAGATGCAACTTTTTCAGTCATACTATGGATTTTTCTCCTTCCCTTAAGGATCATTAGATACATCTTTCGTTAATAATTTGAAGCATGAAACTACTACTACCATTATAATCCACCAAAGTGTTTAATATGGCTAGTGTGCTTTGGAAATAACTTCTTTCAACACCAATGTCATAAACTTGATATGCTACTCCATATCAAGTCTCAAAATATCATTAATCCACTCATGAAACAATGAATGCATACCAATCAAGTACACCCATTATTAGTTAATTCTTACTTTTCTTGTCAAATTGTGCATAATTATGATCAAGGTTTCGTTATAAATTTTGATTTACATACATTCTTACACTTCAGGCTAGGTGTTTTCCCATTAGTTTACATAGGCTATTATCTTTTCCGAGGGTAGATAGTCGTTATCCTTAATCAATTAAACAATTTTCTCCAATTTATTATATCCACTTGTGGGTGTTTTTAGTGCACAATTTCATATCTTGACTCGTTATCATTATGTGGATCCTTACTATGACCCTCACCACTAATACTAATCGCCCTTCATGTTGTCCATTCCACTTATGCTATATCCTTTAGAGAGCTTGCAATTTGAGAAAACCACCTCTTTAATGCTTGTACTTAAATATTTTCTAGGATTTAGTAAATTCCATAATTCCCATAGCATTTCCATGTTATCCATTTGGCATACATAAGGGACTCCTATAAACTTTAATTAACCACCATTGGTCCTAATAACTCCATAGTGTTGTTACTCAATTTTGCCACCTTGTCTAACTTCATGAATCCTTATTGGGCTAGCATGTTTCCATTATGCTGAGGTATTTTATCTTTCCCCTTATCACAAATCCCACCATTTTGCTTAATATAATATCACCATACTTTCTATGGCTCCAAAAAAGTAACCACGGTCATTTAACTTGATTGATTGGTTGATACTATTTTTATTTGTAATAGGCATTTCTCTTATAATTATCCTTCTCTTGTTCTTATATATAAATATTCTAATATGATTCCTCAAGGATTTTCCATAGGATTATTTATTCAGAATATGCCTCGAAATTATTCTCAAAAATTTTCCCCATGTACTTGGATAAGTTATTACTTCTTGTTTTTCTTTGATAGTCATTTGTAAAGGTTCCACTTACTCACCTCTAGTACTATTTGTATTCATCTCATGATTCTAGGTTGGTCATGGTTACGAGGTCTACAATAGGTTATCAGCATTAAAAAAAAATCAAATTCATCACTAACATTAGGGATCGAATATATAACTTTCCTTAATTTCTTAGAACTGTTATGGACTAACTCATAAAAGGATAGAAAAGATAAATCAACGACTTCAAAACCAACCTCTTCGAGGGGGCAACCTCCTTTACATTACACAAATGAACAATTCTTGGATGATACAAATGACTAAACCTCCTTTCTATATATAGGAGTCTAAGGGATCACAATATAATCAAAATCGACGTAACAATAATAATATAAGGGCACAACAATAACAATATTGGGCTTCTATGGGGCATGCTAATAACAATATGAGGACAATAGGGGAACAATAATAACAATAAGGGATACAATGACAATAGTAATGGTGGAATCACTAGTATTATAGGGACCTAACATGCCCCTCTGCTTCAAAAAAGTGTTGTCCTCAATGCTTGAGTAGTTCTGGATGCTTCTGTATAAAATTCTCATCCTCCCATGTGGAATCTTCAACAATTAAGTTCTTCCACTTGATTAGATACTCCAAAATTGATCGATTTCGTAGCTGTCGAGTTCTTGTTTCTGTGACTGCTTCAGGTTCCAATATGATTTTTCCTTCCTCGTCAAGTTCTAGAAATATATTTTGAACTGGGAGCTTGTCACCTATAACCTTCTTTAAACAAGAAACATGGAAAACTGGGTGCACTCGGGAAGCTACAGAAAGCTACAATTTGTATGCCATAGTACCAGTATTTTGCAACACCTTGTATGGACCATAATACTTTGGTAATAATTTATTATCTTTCTTAGCTTGCTTGAGGGACATTTGTTTATATGGTTGTAGTTGTAGGAATACCCAGTCACCTACATCAAAACTTCTTTCGCTATGATGTTGATATGCTTGTTGTTTCATTCTATTCTGCGCCAAAGTGAGTTTATCCTTTAAGAGTTGGAGAACTTGTTGTTGATGCTTGATGTGATCTGCCACTACTTGAACCTTAGAATTTTCTCTTAAATATGATGTGATGCATAGTGGATGAAATCAATAAATTTCCATAAATGGGGTCATTTTTGCTGCAGTATGGAAGGAAGTGTTATACCACCATTCATCCAGAGGCAACCATTTGACCCATTGTGTTTGTTTATCAAAGACAAAGCAATGAAGATATCCTTTCAAACGTTTGTTTACATCTCAGTTTTCCCATCAGATTGAGGATGATAAGATGAGCTATGAGCTAACTAAGTACCCAGACAAGAAAATAATTTTGTCCAAAAATTTCCAATGAAAATGGGATCTCTGTCGCTTACAATAATCTTTGGGTTTCCATGTAGCTTTTGAATTGTTTCCATAAATGCAATAGAAACTATATTGGCTTTAAATGGATGAGATAATGCACAAAAGTGCGCTTACTTGGTAAGTCTGTCAACTACCACCATTATGACACTCTTTCCTTCGGACTTGGGTAAACCTATGATAAAATCCATTGAAACCTCCTCCCAACATTGGCTTGGAATGGATAAAGGTTGTAATAGACCTAGGGTCTTAATTGTTTCAAACTTATTTTGTTCGCAAACCAAACATTCTGCCACAAACTTTTGAATATTCAATTTAAGGCCATCCCAAAGATATTCCTTCTTAACCCTGTGGTAAGTTTTTAAAAACCCTGAGTGCCCTCCTAAGGGAGAAGTGTACAATTCCATAAGAATATATTGTTTGAGTTGGGAATTCTTACATAGGTATAAGCAATCTTTGTACCATAACAAATCATTTTTCCAGATAAATGTATCAGATGTACTGGGATCTTGTTGTAACTTTTGAATGAGTGCCCACACTTCTTCGTCATTATTCCATTCATCCCTTGCTTCATTTATCCAATCTGGTTGGATAATAGAAATAGATCAAAGCAATGCTTCCACATCCTCATCCTTTCTTGAGAGTGCATCTGCCACAACATTTTGCTTCCCTTTTTGTAGATGATTTCAAAGTCATAACCCAACATCTTTGTGACCCATTTTTGTTGCTCTTCTGAAGATAATCTTTGTTCTAAAAAGTATTTAAAACTATCATGATCCATTTTTACCTTGAAGTTTCTTCCCATTAGGTAGGGTCAGCATTTCTTAAGTGCATGTAGTATTTCCAACATTTCCTTCTCATAAATAGCTTTGTGTAAATACTTTCCTTTGATTGGATGACTTTCGAAATCAATGGGTCTTTCTTCTTGCAATAAAACAACACCAATTCCATTTCCTAAGGCATCACATTCCAAAATAAAGGTTTTTGTGAAGTCTAACGTAGCTAAGACTGGTGCTTGGCACATTGCCTCTTTAAGATGTTCAAAGGCCTTTGTTGCTTTTGGAGTCCATGAAAAGGTATCTTTCTTCACTAATGTTGTTAGAGGTGTTGCTATTCTCCCATAATTCTTAACAAACTTGCAATAATACCCTGTCAACCCGAGAAATCCTCGCAGATGCTTTATGGATGTGGGGATTTTCCATTCCTTAATGGCTTTAATTTTGCTAAGGTCTACCTTAACACCTTCATGAGATACAATATGACCAAAATATTCCACCTCTTGTAATCCAAAGAAACATTTGGAGATTTTTGCATATAATTGTTTCTCCTCCAATAGTTTTAGCACCTTGTCAACAAGTTTAACATGATCCTTCCAAGACTTGTTGTAGATTACTATATCATCAAAAAATACTAACACAAATTTTCTAAGGAAGGGTTTGAAAATGGAATACATCAAACCTTGAAATGTAAAAGGTGCATTGGTAAGGCCAAAAGGCATGACCAAAAATTCATAATGACCCTCATGAGTTCTAAATGTTGTTTTCAGAATGTCTTCAGTCTTCATTCTTATTTGATGATATTTTAAACGAAGATCCAACTTGGTGAAGTAAATTGATCCATGCAAATCATCCAATAATTCAACAATGACAGGAATGGGAAATTTATCTTTAATAGTCAGCTTGTTGAGCTCCCTATAATTTGGACACACCATGATCCATCCTTCTTGTGCACCAATACTAAAGGAGCAAAGAAAGAACTTTGACTAGGTTAAATTATACCAACCTCTAGCATTTCTGCAACCATACATTCAATTTCACTCTTTTGGGCATAGGGATATCTGTAAGTCCTTATGTTTGGAGGAACACTTCCTAGAATCAAATGAATAGCATGATCATGATCACGAATAGGTGGGAGGCCTTTGGGAGGCTCAAATACCTTGGAATGATTGTCCAAGACTCTTTGGAGATCTGGAGAGATAGATGATTTTGATGTGGGTACCCCTAGCAAACATAATTGTGAAATTACGCCTCGTTGTTCTTCCTTTAGAAGCTTTGCCATTCTGTTAGAGTTGATTATCTTTCTCGGTTTCCCTGTGATACCCCTTAATTCAACTTCCTTTCCTTCTGTACAAAATTTCATGAAAAGTTCTTGAAAATTAAAAGCTCTTGTACCCAAGGATTGCAGTCATTGGACTCCTAGTACAAAATCAACACCACCCATTGAAATGGAAAGAATTGGGCTATTCAATACATATTCTCCCGTGGATAGCTTGATATTATGGCACGTTCCAGAGCAATTTGTGGTTCCTCCACTTGCAACTATCACTTGACACTCTGGTGCTAGATATAGGAAGCAATTCAATTCCTTTGTTATCTTACAATTAATAAAATTATGGGTACTGCCCGGATCAGTCAACACTATTACCTTTTTCTTCTTGATATGTCCTTCTATCTTGATAGTTTGAGGAGTGGTAATTCCAGCCAATGCATTACAAGATATGGTTGAATTCATTTCTTCTTTCTCTAGGGTTTGGTCCTTGTGTATATCCTCTTCTTTTGACATTTCTTGTTCCTTTTATTCCTCCTCTTCACAATCTATGTAAAATAAGTTATTCTCAGTGCACTTATGACCTTTAGTGTATTTTTTATCACAACGGTAACAAAGCCTTTTTGCTCTTTTTCCTTCCAATTGTGGTAGTGTCAACCTTGTAGGTTATGGAAGGCTAGGGGCAACAACACTTCCATCTTTATGGTTGTGAGTGGTAGGCTTCTTTGTTTCCATAATTTTGCTTTCCATTTTTCTTGCCAACCTAAATGCCTTCTCCAATGAATTAGGTTCCCAAAGGTGAAACTCATGTTCAATGTTATCCTTTAAAGTTCCTATGAACACCTCAATCCTATGCTCCTATGGACTTTTACCCTTATATTCAATTTTTGGAAGTCCTCATTGTGATCCATCATTGAACCCTTTTGTTTGAGATTTATCAATTGGATAAAAAGGGTGTTGCTTTTTGTATCCTAATAATGTGCTATCATTTATTCCATAAAAACTGCCCAAGTGACATTTTGTTTACGAGAGCAAAGCCATTGATACCATACAAACTGATTTGGTTCCAAATATAAAATTGTAATGCATACCTTTTGTGTGTTTTGCACATTATGGAGATTGAAATTGCTCCATCTATAGTATCCATGTTATGGGATCCTTGCCATCAAACTTCCTCATATCAATTTTTGGAACATGGTGGGTCTTCAATCCAACATTAGAGTCTATGAAATCATGATTAACATTTCGTTTGTTCTCATCATGATTTTACTTTACTACCCTTTCACCATTAGTAAACATTTCTTGTAGCAAATTTGTCAAATATGTCTTCAAATCTTCCATTTTGCCTTCCATCTTAGCTTCCACGTCATTCATCTTAGCTTCCATGCCTTTCTTTAAACCATCCATCTTAGCTTCCACATCATTCATCTTAGCTTCCATGCCTTTCTTTAAACCATGCATCTTATATTCCATGCCATCCATCTTAGCTTCCACGCCTTTCTTTAAACTATCCATCTTAGCTTCTGTTACTTTTTGTGAGAGTGAATTTTTTTGCACTTGGTCTCGTAATTTTGATATATCATGTTGCATTTCTTCCTCTTCTTCTTGATTCTTGCTAGAGCTTTCAGGTTGCTTACTAGGTTTTTCCATTTTCTTTCTTCAGGGCATCAATTAATGATAATTATGCTTCACTATTCCCTTTGAATTCCTTCAAACTATTTTTTCAAACCAAACTTATGCAAAACTTTAAAAAATATACACACCTTTTTTCACTTTGTAGGAGCTCTATATTGAATCTGATGTATCTCCGAAATTTCGGATCTTCAAGGTGTGAAATTATGAACTGTGGTATCCCTTTGAGTCCTCTTTCCAACACCCACCAGTCTGATCGAAATAGGATTCTCCAAGAAAGAGTTATGCCCAATCTCCCAAGATGACCTAATTATACACTTTTTCAGTAGAGTGAATTTGTACGAAGTGCCATGTGTCACTATTTCAACCTTCGGACTTGAAAATGATGCACATAAAACTATAGGCTGTCCTCTTTCTGTAAATTCTTACAAAATTTCAATCTGATACTCAAAGAGAAAGTTATGACGATTTTCCCAAGGTCACTTGTTTGGGATGTAATTCGGGAGCTTGCAAAAACCCTAACTTCCTTAGATCATATCTCTGAAAATATAGCTAGACAAGATCTGAAATTTGGACCCAAGGATCATCAAGATTTCCGCTCAAATGGGTATTTTTTTGAAACATTTTAGAAAAAAAGTTATAGCGAAAATGGCACAATGACCTGTTTGGAGCATTGAAACCCTAGGATCCAAAGCTCTGATACTAAATGTTAGGAACCAGCTCACAAAAAGATAGAAAAGATAGATCAACGACTTCAAAATCAGCCTCTTCAAGGGGGAAACCTCCTTTACATTACACAAATTAACAATTCTTGGATGATACAAATGACGAAACCTCCTTTCTATATATAAGAGTCTAAGGGGTCACAATATAATCAAAGCCAGCATAACAATAATGTAAGGGCACAACATTAACAATAGTGGGCTTTTATGGGGCACACTAATAACAATATGGGGACAATAGGGGCACAATAATAGCAATAAGGGCTACAATGACAATAGTAATGGGGGAACCACTAGTATTATAGGGACCTAACAGAACCCGCGTCTCTTAATATTTATTTTCTTGACATTTTCTCATCCTAATAGTATGTTTATTATCTTTCCTAAATCCTCTACACTTTTATAGATTTTATAGTCCCACTTAAACTATTGATTATTTACTATTCCCCCCTGTAATGTCCTTGAAAACCCACAATTGTCTCTGAAGTCCCTGTGTTGAAAAATATATAGCCAAGCTTAGAATCAAACACTCCATAAAATTGGCGACAAAAAAAGAATTAGATGAAGGCTCTTTCTTCTTCGTTTCGGTATTTATGTGACAAAGAAAATTTCCATCCAACGCCATACCAAACTTCCAACCCTGACTCATCCAGTAGTGACTCGTTAGGCAAGCCAAATAAACCAGTAGCAATGTGATTTTTTGTTTCCTATGAAAACACTCCTTTAGTCATCATTGCCCAACAATAAATATAAACTTTATAGGTTCATTAGTAATGCACACCCTCACCACCCAGGAAGGTATCTACCTAAAACAATTTTTCCAAAAGGTGGGTAAGTGGAAAAAGCATATTTCCAAGTGGTGCAATGTGATGCTCAGTATTCACCAACCAATATATATTTTCAAGATATCCTAACAGCATAAAAAGCTTCAACCAAACAAATTAGAATAGTCATCCTTGAAAATGAGAGCCCACCATAGTCAAATTATCCAACTAAAGAATTAATTAATGTGTTTTGCGTCATTACATTAGGGCTAAATGTATATATCTATCTGAATGGAGGCTTTTGTGAGTAGAAACATTTAGATCATTTTATTTCAAATCCATCACATAATTAAAATAAACATCAATGTGTTTTGTCTTGATAATGAACCGTAATAGATGGTTCGAAACACGCCGACATTTATTTTAATTATGTGATGGATTCGGAAGAAAATTGTCTAAATGTATATATCTACTTCAAATGTGGATTGAGCACTTTGGTCAAATTTTGTACACATTTCGAAGGAAAATATTATTACTAACACCATTTTCAAGCTCTAAAAGCACGAAAAATACATAACTTGAATGATCCATTCCCATAATTTAGCTTTGCCAGCCCAAAATCAAATACGTTAGAGCAAAATTTCTCATCCAACAAGTTGTTCTCAGGCTTGAAGTTGCAGCGTATCATCCTATCATTGCATTCCTTATGAAAATATGCAATTCCCTTATTTGTAGCTAAGGAGATGCTATAATGAGTATCTCAATCTCGAAACCTTAGCTCATTTGAAGATTAATGGAATAACCACCTATCCAGGGATCAATTTAGCAAAAAATCATATACAAGGAGCCTAAGATGAGTAATTTGTATGTTAATTTACTAGTAATTTCATGATCCATACTTTAATAAGGGTTTTCTACCTTAACATGTAATCTGGCCATAGAACTAGTTCCTAAAATATTTTCCTTACTAAGATGAGGATGTAAAAATTAAGAAGGATTACAAACAAAGGCAGACTAAATACCTATGGTGAATGGCCCAATCGTTGTCACCTCTATTTTAAATTCCCTCTCCCCTTGTGGCATAAATCTCTCCAATTCTTCACAAAAATGAAAGTTCCATCTGAGAGTGAACTCTTATATGCAGTCCCAAACCAACAGTTCTAAGCCTCTCTTTGAAGTTATTTATTGCAATCTATAGATCCATGGAGGGAAAAATCACAGGAGTTCTGGGAACAAAAATGGAAGCATCCATTTGAATATCCCATTTTGCTATTATTACTAAGGGAAAATTTCATGAAAAATGTGTAATTGGGATATTGCAAGCCCTCGAGGAAAAAAAATTATTCCTAGTGTACAATAGTAGGGTTTCAAATTAGAAACCCCATAAACATAAGATAGACATGATGAATTAGGCAAGCAAATACCCATACATGCATACATTGAATAAATATTATTGCAATTGAATATGGTTGAACCTCCACCATAGTAATTTCCTTGTAGAAGAGTCATAATTTTATACCTTAAAGTTTCATTATTATTCTTGTTGCTACAATTTCATGAAGAATTTTAAAGGCAAACACCCAAGAAATGATCTGCCTAAATCAACTGGATTTGACTAAATTTGAATCAAAAACTAACTTAAAACCGATCCTTGATATATTGCATCAATACTCATAATAATATGACAACAATGCATATGTAAATCCTTAATTATAGTCAATTAGCTATGTTAGAAAATCCAAAAGTTGCTCTTCATAATCCTTGTTTTAATAAACACGTCAAAACTTTAGCAATAGTTGTATATTTCATTTGCTCTACACAATCACAATAGTTGAGATCTTTATGTCTTTCACTAAAGTATTGTACAAAGGATACAATTCGTATGCACTTGTTGGTAGATACAATGTGCATTTTATTTTCACATGAGATATTTCATACATGACTACTATTACTAAATAGGACAAATAGATTGATTCCCCTGTAGAACAAAAATATCTCTCTTTCATGGTGGTTACTCATATGTCATATTCTAGTAATTCCTTGTAATACTATGCACAACACAATAGGAATAACCTTACTAATGGTATTCACAACTGGAATATTGTAACCATTTGCTCACAGATCTTTTGCTTACATAGAAAATGATTTACCTACAAAGAGCTACTTTGCGCCTAACATTCCCCAGTTTACACTGCCTATAGGAACTTATAAAAATTCATCAATTGCTTTTGATGGAAAATCTCAAGAATTTGAGCGAGAAGGAGAAGTGGAAAACCTTGAAGAAACTCAAGAGGAACGCAATGAAAAAAGAGGTTATACACACACACACACACATGAAGATTTATGTTGATTAGTGAAGTATTCAATACGGTACTTACGACATTTTGTTTCTACTATCGAGAACTTTAAACCATTTTTCATTTGTCTCATATCCAATCATTGTTATCCCATTCATGGATCTCAAAGCCAGGCCAAGGGAGGAGGAGGGTTGCACAAGAGCTGGAAGAACCCTACCAACATGACAAACTCTCTCTTCTCATGAGCAAGAAATTGTCCATAGTAATATTTTTGAACATTACAACTTTGGAGCTATGGAGGCGAATATCTTACGAAAAAAGGGTTAGTAGTGGATGTTTTCCAAGATTTTGACTTTCGGAGTTGGGTGATTCTATAAGGATGAGAGTTCCAGCAAAGTCTTGTGCTCGAAACTCGTAACAGAGGCTAATGTAGTGAGATATTTGGATATAGATCATACACTATTATTAATGGCCTTACTATATATGGCAGAGGTATTATTATTATTATTTTGAAAAACACAATAAATAAAATCCATGCAAACATGCATCTCTCAATATCATGCATATGATTACTTATTTATAAAGTAATTATAAGTATTGGTTTTAATATATTATTTTTAAGTATTTATTTATTTAACTAAAGAAAGAGGTAATAAGTTAATCCAATAAGGTAACATTGCTAAAAATAAATACCAAATTTCTTGAATGGTGTTGTAACAGATATAAATTCCTTAACGATTATAATTGCATGGTTTAGAAGGCATTTTCGATTAGTGCGTCCTGCCAGGAAATTAAGACTTCTCCAATTTGATCTTACTATTTTTTTAATATTATCCTTAAGAGTGGTTATAATTATTTTTATTGGTTTTGAGCATTAACTATTTCCCTCGAATTCCACCATTGACAACCTTAGATATAGCTTTCATACTTTTATTAGATGACTTCATTATTAGTTAGTTAATTCCTAGGTCATTAGACTGCATTCCAATTAATGGATCAGTTTATCCAATAGTTAGCTTCTAGTTAAAACTAAGTGCTCAACGCCAATATTCTCAAAGTTGTAAGATCTGATACTTATTTTCAAAGCTTTGGATTCATCACAAGATGAATTACTAATCTTGTTATAACTAGAGTATTATAATAATAAAAATCATTTCACCTTATAATTTTTTTAATTAGTTATTTTTGTACTTATAATGATAACATAAGAAATTAAAAAATAGTTGAAATATTAAAATCTAAGTGAAGCTTGAAATTAAAACATGAAAAAGTCTTAATCAGGGTTGCTTTCTTTAAATTATTAGATATATGTTTATTCATCCTTTCATCCATGCATTTTTTTACCATTATAATAATAATATTGCTCGCATACAGTTAATGAAGTTATAATTCTATCCACATAATAATTCTATAACAAAATTAGATTTGTGTGCTCACACTTATATGTATATAACAATTAATATTATTTTATTTAAAAATATTTGTTTTATATATATATAGATATATAGATAATATCACTTATAATTATTAATAATTAAAAATATAGAAATCAAAAGTTCTAATAGAGTTTAAACTTTGTTCTAATACCATAAGTAAAAACTTAAAATCAAAACATACAAACTATTTACATCAATCCATGATATCAATAATTAACACAAAAATATGAAACTAATTAGCATAGAATTTACGAAAACATGAGAAGACAAGACTTACATATAAAGCGAAGATATATCTTACTGGAGATTTGGAAGTCATGGCGCTATTCGAGTCTCGCTGACTACAACAATGTTTTGGGGACGATTCTCCACCCAACCGTAGGCTCATCTGCACTGAATCTTTCTATAGCTGACCACCCCCGAGCACCAATCAACTACTATAGCTAGTAAATCCTCCTCTCCTAGAGTTTTCTTCTGGAAATAATGAGACTCTCATCCCCCTTTTCATCCATTAAATAAAACAATTTATTCAAAAAATGGAAAGAGAATCTTAATGCACACAATCCATGTGTCATCATACCAATGTCTATTTTTATCTTAAATTTTCCTTAACATTTTCTTAATTTGATCATTGTTTATTTTATTCTTTTTGTTGACTTTACTCATTTTTACTAATTTTATAGTTTATTTTGGCGACGTCTACCAAGGCGAAGGAATTGCCCGGACGATCAAAGGTGGCCGGAATCCCGGCAAAAAATATTCAAGAAATCTTACAGTAGCAGTGTTTGAATCATGTTTTTGATGGTGGAAATCGATTTAGCACCATCAAAAACCTCTGGGACACCCAAAAATTTTAAATTTGACAGTTGTAACATGGATTTATGAAAATCCCTGCCGGATTTTATCAAAATCTTACTGGAATTTCCATAATTTTCGGTTCAAAAAAGAAGTCTGGTTAGACTATGACATTTATTTTTATTTACTTATTCAAAACTTCACTTTATTATTCATTATTTTATTTATTTATTTATTATGATTATATTCTCTTTATTATTTATTATTTTATTTATTTACTACTATTATCTTTTATTTATTATTTATTATTTTATTTTCTTATTTATCTTTGTTTGTCAAGTTATCTGAGTTTGCCAACATTACATCAGGCTTGACTTGTGGCTTGAGAAACCATGACCCAAAGGCATCTAAGCCGTTAAAATCACCTAGGGATCACACTTGGCCTCAGCCACACCTACCCTTAACATGGCTAGATTTTTGCCCATGAAGTTTTGAAATGATGACCTTCACATCATGGACTCACTTAACAGTACACCCCATCACTGTCTATTCTACTTCCCATAGGTTATTTTATTTATTTATTTATTAATATTCTTACTTTTAATTGTATATTATTATTATTAGTATTATTTATTGATTTGTTAATATGAGAGATTACTATATATGTGTGTCATATTAAAGTATTAAGTTTTTATACGTTTATTAACTAAATTTAAATATGAAATTCTAAAATATCATGATTACAAATATATATTGTCATCATTCTTTCTTTTAATATGATGTGTCTATTATGATTTTATTATCTACATAAATATAAATAGAATTGTAATGTAAGAAATTGAATTGAACCGTTTTTTTTGTTTTTATTCGCATTGAGGAGATCAATTTTCTTGTTATTCACATAAATCAAATAAGATTTAAATAGTCAAGATAGACAGTACAAAGATAACTCCCGATGGAGCATCATGTCACAATGAGACTTGAACCTCAGAGGGGAGGTTATCATTAAAACCTCCCAACTATCTGTGATACACTCAATCAAATTGACCCATTTTATTATTGTTGATGGTATTCTCGAGCGGAGTGAATTGTTAATATTAATTTGAAAATTCCAATGTTTCAAGTGATGATTCCTCCCATCATCACTTACAAGTAAAGTTAAAGGTGGAGTGTACACTTGAAATGTTGGACATTTTATGTTAATACACATAATTCACTTTATAAAACTATCAACAATATGATTAATTGTGAAAATCTCCTTGATATATAGCATGAATACTCATAATAATATGACAATAATGCATATGTAGATCCTTAATTATACTCAATTAGCTATGTTATAAAATCCAAAAGTTGCTCTTCGTAATCCTTGTTTTAACAAACACATCAAAACTTTAACAATAGTTATATATTGCATTTGCTCTACACAATCACAACAGTTGAGATCTCTATGTCTTTCACTAAAATATTGTACAAAGGATACAATTCATCTGCACTTGTTGGTAGATACAATGTGCATTTTATTTTCAAATGAGATATTTCATATATGACTACTATTACTAAATAGGACAAATAGAGTGATTCCCCTGTAGAACAAAAATATCTCTCTTTCATGGTGGTTACTCATAATGTCATATTCTAGTAATTCCTTGAAATACTATTCACAACACAATAGGAATAACCCTACTAATGGTATTCACAACCGGTATATTGTAACCATTTGCTCGCAAATCTTTTACTCACGTAGAAAATGATTTACCTGCAAAGAGCCACTTTGCACCTAGCCTCCCCCAATTTACACTGCCTATAGGAACTATAAAAATTCATCAAAACGCGATCAATTTCTTTTAATGGAAAATATCAAGAATTTGAGCGAGAAGGAGAAGTGGAAAACCTTGAAGAAACTCAAGAGGAACGCAATGAAAAAAGAGGCTATACATATATATATATACACACACACATACACACACATGGAGATTATGTTGATTAGTGAAGTATTCAATACGGTACTTACGACATTTTGTTTCTACTATCGAGAACTTTAAATCATTTTTCCTTTGTCCCATATCTAATCATTGTTATCCCATTCATGGATCTCAAAACTAGGCCAAGGGAGGAGGAGGGTTGCACAAGAGCCGGAAGAACCCTACCAACACGACAAACTCTCTCTTCTCATAAGAAAGAAATTGTTCATAGTAATACTTTGCAATATTACAACTTTGGAGCTATGGGGGCGAATATCTTACGAAAAAAGGGTTAGTAGTGGATGTTTTCCAAAATTTTGACTTTTGAATTTGGGTGATTCTATAAGGATGAGAGTTCCAGCAAAGTCTTGTGCTCGAAACTGGTAACAGAGGCTAATGTAGTGAGATATTTGGATATATATCATACACTATTATTAATGGCCTTACTATATATGGCAGAGGTATTATTATTATTATTTTTTGAAAAACACAACAAATAAAACCCATGCAAACATGCATCTCTCGATATCATGCATATGAATACTTATTTATAAAGTAATTTTAAGTATTGGTTTTAATATATCATTTTTAAGTACTTATTTATTTAATTAAAGAAAGAGGTAATAAGTTAAACCAATGAGGTAACATTTCTAAAAATAAATACCAAATTTCTTGAATGGTGTTGTAATACATATAAATTCCTTAACGCTGATAATTGCATGGTTGAGAAGGCATTTTTGATTAGTGCGTCCTGCCAGGAAATTAAGACTTCTCCAATTTGATCTTACTATTTTTTTTAATATATCCTTAAGAGTAGTTATAATTATTTTTATTGGGTTTGGACATTAATTATTTGCCTCGAATTCCACCATTAACAACCCTAGATACAACTTTCATGCTTTTATTAGATGACTTGATTACTAGTTAGTTAATTCCTAGGTCATTAGACTGCATTCCAATCAATGAATCAGTTTATCCAGTAGTTAGCTTCTAGTTAAAATTGAGTGCTCAACACTAATATTCTCAAAGTTGTAAGATCTCATACTTATTTTCAAAGCTTCGGGTTCCTCGCCAGACAAACTACTAATCTAGTTATAACTAGAGTATCATAATAATAAAAAATCATTTCACCTTATAATTTTTTTAATTGGTTATTTTTGTACTTATAATGATAACATAAGAAATTAAAAAATGGTTGAAATATTAGAATCTAAGTGAAGTCTTGAAATTAAAACATGAAAAAGTCTTAATCGAGGTTACTTTCTTTAAAATATTAGATATATGTATTATTCATCCTTTCATCAATGCATTTTTTTACCATTATAATAATAATATTACTCACATATTATTAATGAGGTTATAATTCTATCCACATAATAACTCTATAACAAAATTAGAAATGTGTGCTTAGACTTATATGTATATAACAATTAAAATTATTTTATTTAAAAATATTTGTTATAACTATATAGAGAGAGATATATAAAATGAAATATCACTTATAATTATTAATAAATAAAAATATAGAAATCCAAAGTTCTAATAGAGTTGAAACTTTGTTCCAATACCATAAGTAACAACTCAAAATCAAAACATACAAACTTTTACATCAATCCATGTTATCAATAATTAACACAAAAATATGAAACTAATTAGCATAGAATTTATGAAAACATGAGAAGAGAAGACTTACATATAAAGCAAAGATATATCTTACTGGAGATTTCGGAGTCATGGCGCTATTTGGATCTCACTGACTACAACAATGTTTTGGGGACGATTCTCCACCCAACCGTAGGCTCATCTGCACTGAATCTTTCTATAGTTGGCCACCCCCGAGCACCCAATCAACTGCTATAGCTAGTAAATCCTCCTCTCCTAGAGTTTTATTCTGGAAATAATGAATGACTCTCATCCCCCTTTTCATCCATTAAATAAAACAATTTATTCAAAAAATGGAAAGAGAATCTCCGTGCACAGAATCCATGTGTCATCATGCCAACGTCTATTTTTATCTTAAATTTTCCTTAACATTTTCTTAATTAGATCATTGTTTATTTTATTCTTTTTGTTGACTTTACTCATTTTTACTAATTTTATAGTTTATTTTGGTGTCGTCTACCGAGGCGGAGGAATTGCCTAGATGGTCAAAGTTGCCAGGAATCTAGGAAATTTTTTTCAAGAAATCTTACAGTAGCAGTGTTTGAATCATGTTTGTGATGGTGGAAATGGATTCAGCACCATCAAAAACCTCTGGGGCACCCAAATTTTTTAAGTTTGACAGTTGAAACCTAGATTTATGAAAATCCCTATCGGATTTTATCAAAATCTTATCAGAATTTCCATAATCTTCGGTGCAAAAAAAAAAACAGTATGGTTAGACTAAGACATTTATTTTTATTTACTTATTCAAAACTTCACTTTATTATTCATTATTTTGTTTATTTATTTACTATGATTATATTTTCTTTATTATTTATTATTTTATTTATTTACTACTATTATCTTTTATTTATTATTTATTATTTTATTTGCTTATTTATCTTTGTTTGTCAAGTTGTTTGAGTTCGCCAACATTACATCAGGCTTGACTTGTGGCTTGAGAAACCATGACCCAAAGGCATCCAAGCTGTTAAAATCACCTAGGGGTCACACCCGGTCTCGGCCACACCAACCCTTAACATGGCTAGATTTTTGCCCATGAAGTTTTGAATTGATGACCTTCACATCATGGACTAACTTAACAGTACACCCCATCACTGTCTATTTTACTCCCCGTAGGTTATTTTATTTATTTATTTATTAATATTCTTACTCTTTATTGTATATTATTATTATTATTATTTATTGATTTATTAATATGAGAGATTACTATGTTTGTGTGTCATATTAAAAGTATTAAGTTTTTATATGTTTATTATATAAATTTAAATATGAAATTCTAAAATATCATGATTACAAATATATATTGTCATCATTTTTTTTAATATGATGTGTATATTATGATTTTATTATCTACATAAATATAAATAGAATTGTAATATAAGAAATTGAATTGAACTGTTTTTTTCGCATTAAGGAGATCAATTTTCTTGTTATTCACATGAATCAAATAAAGTTACATGGTCAACATAGTCAAGATAGACAGTACAAAGATAAGTCCTGATGGAGCATCATATCGCAATGAGACTTGAACCTCAGAGGGGAGGTTATCATTAAAACCTCCCAAATATCTGTGATAACTCTATCGAATTGAACCATTTTATTATTGTTGATGGCATTCTCAAGTGGAGTGAAATGTGTATGTTAATTTGAAAATTCCAATGTTTCAAGTGATGATTCCTCCCATCACAACTTACAAGTAAAGTTAAAGGTGGAGTGTAAACTTGAAATGTTGGACAATTTCAAGTTAATACATATAATTCACTCCATAAATCCATCATCACTTACAAATAAAGGTTAAGATGGAGTGTCCATTTGAAATGTTGAACATTTTATGTTAATACACATAATTCACTTTATAAAACTATCAACAATATGATTAATTGTGAAAATATCCACTCAATAATTTTCTTATTTTTTTACTTTTTTTAGTAGCAAATATTATATATTTTTATAAGATCATTATCTCGTTCAACATTTTGGGTGGACACTCCACCCATCATTAGGGACCAGAGAATACTGAATGCTAACATGCAAGTGATAATGAGCCTTAAATAGATAAGGAATTAATTTCAATGGAGCCATTAAAGGTTAAGTCAAAGGGAATAAAGAAAAGATTGATTTAAATAATTAACAATACAATAATACTTTTTATCATTTAAATAATATTATTAAAAAATTAAACTAATAATAAATTCAATGAAGTCATTAAAGGGTTGTAGAAATTTTGTGATAGAATTATAACTGCTCAAGAAATTTTAATCTAAATCAAGAGACACAATTCTACTCTATTGATATGTGGAATTCAATTCACAATTTAGAACAAAAATATCACACATGCAATAAGAAATAACAAACATGCACAATATTTTTTCTAGAGGAACCCAACCAGGAAAAACCCCTCAAGCCTCTTTGCATTAATCAGATGAATAAAGATGTATTACAATAGCTTAATCTGAACTCAACCTACAAATGAATAACATGTCTCTCTGCTCAATGAGAGACCTAGACTTAGTCAATTCTTGCCTCTACTTGAACCCCTATTGATCTACTTGCAGATCCAAAAAAATTGATTCAGAGAATCACATAACAACCTAGATGCAAGAAAAGAGAATAACGCAACGGCTCTAGAAACATATCATTGTTTATTATGAGGAAGAGATGAGCATTTTATAAACAATGCAACGATTCTCCTTATTTTAATTTCTAATTACAAAAGATAATGCATAAAAAACAAATACATTATTAGATAAAGCAAATACATTAAGATGTTCCTTCTTTCCTAATGTTTTAGATGTTTTTGTCTTTTCTACCCTTAGATGTTTCCAAGGAAAGGAGTGAGCTTTTTCTTGTTTGCCCAATCAGTTAAAGGTTTATGATTGGTGTGCCTTTCTTGGTTTCCCAATTCATCCCTGTTTAGAGCAGGAAGCATCGCTACTTCCTCCACCAAATGAGGGAAAGTGCGTTGCAATGCTTCTACAATCATCCATTTTGCCTGTGTTTATGTGTGTCCCTTCTGACCAACCATAAATGATTAGTATGATTGTTGGCGTGTATTCCTTTTCTTGGAGTCAAGAATTGTATCTTTGAGCAGAGGAGGCTAAAAATCTAGAATATTATCCATCGATGACGAACTAGAACAAATTCCTCAAGGAGAGGCGGTTCAAAGATTTTGGGATTATTAACATTAAGCACATCATGGATGCCAAGCTGGGAAGGCAAGTCCAATCAATATGCATTGTAGCCAATGCATTCTAGAAAAATATATGGGCCATATCATAGAGGGTGCAGCTTATGGTGCCAGCCCTTGAAACATTGTTTGTCCAAGAAGAGCCAAACATGATCTTGGAGGGATGTGTGGCCATATTGTAACTATGTTGAATAATGTGAAAATATGTATCCAAATGTTTGTTTCTGGAAAAATAACTGTGAAGGGAGTGAACCAAAGTATTATTGACAACTTCAGTTTGTCCATCTATTTGTGGGTGAAAGGCAGTGGAGAAACGAAGTTGGAAACCCAACAAAGACCAAAGAGTATGCCAAATTGTACTGAGAAAACAAGAGTCAAGATATAAAAAAAATGCTACCTAGCAAACTAAAGTGTGACCAAACATGTTGGAAGAAGATATCCATGATCTGAGTGGTAGAGGTAGTCTTATGACAAGGAAGATATATAGCTATCTTGGAGAAACGACAGACCACTACCCAAATAGAATCATGTTTGCGGAAAGTAATAGGAAGACCAATTAAAAAGACCATGGAAATGGATTCCCAAGGACGAAAGGGAATTGGTAATGGCTAATACAAACCATGCTTACATTTTGAGGGCTTACTTTCTGAACAGAGAGAATATGCGCGAATGAATTTTTCGACTTGCTTGGATAAGGCACACCAATAGAAGTGCCATTGAAGATTTAGAATTGTCTTGGCTATGCCAAAATTCCCTCTGCACAAAGAGGCATGTGCTTCATAGATGAGAAGGAACCGATCATTAGATTGTGGCACAAAGAGTTGGTTCAGTTTATACATGAACAGGTGCTTAAAATTATGCCCAAAAATCAAAGCATCAAAATTTTGTTAAACTTAGCTTCAAATTGAATAGTTCTTCTTCTGAATCCAACGGTGCGAACGGAACTCAAATCTGAGCTCGTATGCAGAAGTTAGAGCAATTCAAAGTTCAAGTTTGACTTGTCCACATGGCAGGATTGGATGATGTGGCAAGGCCCTTCAGTGAATGAGAAGGCGCCAAGTGGCAGGCCTCCATTGGCCCCTGCATATCACAAATCACAAGTTGTAGGTGAAAATGTGATACAAAATTTGCCCCCGAGCAGAGAAGGGATGTGATGCGATAAATCACAATCGCAGATCGGCGAGGGGAGGATAGTTATAGTAATCGGCCCCAGACGAGTTCGGGTTGCGATGCGATATTACCATCGCATATCGCAACAGGGAAATTCCCTCATATTTACGACCATCGGTACTCCACCAAATGTGATAAGTTCCCGGATGCAATATATTTATTGGTTCCATTTTATAATGACGTCGGGTCTGCTGATATCGCAATCGCAAATCACTTGTTTTATTCATAGACTATAAGCCCGCAACACTCATCGATTGCGATTTGCGATAAGACTCGGCCGATAGGTTATGACCCATCGCGCGGAAAAATTCTCGCTCAGTTAGTTGATTTTGTAGCGAATTTGTGGGATTATGTCGGCTTTAGAGCAATTTGGGGAACGAATAGTGGGAGAGCTAGGAGAAGTCATAACTTCTTCAGTTCTTATCAAATAGATGCAAAAAGAGGCTAGATAACCATTTTTGAGTATTATGAACTCATTGAGATAGTTTTTAAAGGCATTTGTGCATTATAAACACACTTTTGTTGTAATTTTGAGAATAATAGAGAGGCCCAAGCATTGGAAGCTAGACCAAGGAGATGTAGCCCAGAGGGGTGAACTCCTCATCAAATCTCTATGTTATGTGTTGTAGTTTGATGTCCTTTGCTATTATTTTGTTGTTGTTCAGCATATGTTTTATGTTAAATTGTTTATAACATTTACATAAGAAACACTCGTGGGAACCAGTTAATTAAGCAAAAATAATGAATCCTGAAGCACTTGATAAGCATATTGGGTTTATTCTGAATGGCAAATTACCATAGCATTACTAATTTGCTCCATATTATATCAAGTTGGTATTAGAGCTCTGGCTTTTGCTTACTAGATTTGCTTGTGCAAAGAAGGATTTAATTGTTTGCTAGTTTTGTGTCATGTTAACAAGGTTAAAACTCAAAAGAGGTGAAGGAAAGTTGTTTGGAAGCCCTGAAGTTGGGTCAAGGGGAAGAAGAGAAAGTTTGCCACAATCTCTAACACTAGTTCAGCCTCAAGTTGTAGTTGAGACTCTAGAGATCATGTCTCATGAAGGAGAACCTACAAACATGACAGAAGATGAAAAGACCTTCAAAAAGGCTTTCTTTGATATGACAGAGATAGTGAAGGTCATCTATGAAGAGAGGAATAACAAGTTGCAAGGAGAAAGTTCCAAACCTCCCAAAGGAGAAGGCTCTTCAGGAGGAGGTAATGGAAAAGGAGGTAATGGGAATGGATACAAACCTCCACCCTCTCCACCATCTTCTTCATCTTCTTCTTCACAAGCATCTTCACACTCTTCCACTAATAGAACCCGAACTCATACTCATCATCATTCTTCAAAAGGAGTTGGTAAATCACATTTTCTAAAACTTGATGTTAAATTCAAGTTTTCCATGTATAATGGTGAAGTGAATGCAGAGAAGCTTGATAATTGGATTCGTCAGTTGGAGGTGTATTGTAGAATTCATAACCTTCAAGAGGATGATATCAAAATTCAGTTGGCTTCATTGAGAATGGAGGGTGCAACACTCATTTGGTGGGAAGCAAGGACTCAAGATGAGATCAAAATACATGGTAAGATCTCTATTACTTGGTATGATTCCATTGCTGCTATAAAAATACAATTCTACCCTTTAGCTCATATGCAAAAAACTATCATGAATTGGAAAATTTTCAAACAATTAAAAGGTCAAAATGTGCAAGAGTAAACTCAGGAGTTTAGGAGAAGAGCTCTTATTCTAGGAGTAGACTTGCGGTTACAAGATACTTTGTTGAAATACATAGGAGGTTTGTATAGCTATCTTCAACACACCATTCTTATGTTTAATCCCGCAAATCTTGATGAGGTATGCATTCAAGCTACACACCTCGAAGCAAGAGGGAAAAATGTAAAAGAAGAAGGTAAGAAGAAGTCATTCGAGAGTGGTGAAAAAGGAGAGAAATCTAAAGGAAAGAAGAATAAAAATGTTTTTGTTAAGAAAGACGGGGAGAAACCTTTGTGCAAGAATTGTTACAAATAGGGCCATGATGAAGCGCATTGCTGCAAGCTTCATCCTGAATTAAGACCGAAGATATTTAACAATAAAGGGAAATAGAAGACAAACATTGTTGTACAACAAGACTTGGGTTTCGACTCAGGTGTTGAAACAAAGATTACAGCCACAGTCACTAAAGGAAAAGTCGTGGCAAAAACAAGCAAAGAGGAATTCATGGAAAGCACCAACGCAACAAATAACTCCAACAATGCTTCAAATGAAGAAAACAAAATTGAGTTGTTCCATATGAGAGTTATTTCCAAACACACCAAGATTGATACGCTATTTGATAGTGGATCCCAGGAAAATTTAATTTCTACAGACTTTATCAAGAAGTTGAATTTGGAGATCGTGCCTCATCATAAATCGTATCCATTGGGTTGGATAACCAAGGACGCAAATATTCAGGTCACAAGGAAATGCGTTTTCAGGTTTGCTATTATTGCCAATTTCATTGGTAAAGTCAAATTAGATGTAGTGTCGCTAGATATTTCTGGAATTATGTTGGGAAACCCGTATCTGTATGACCGGAAAGCCATTTTCTATATATTTGAGAACAAATATCATTTGTTCAAAGTTGGAGAGGAGTATATTGTTAGAGCCCATCCTAGAAAGCTTAATCTGTCTTTAGCAAGCGCAGGGAAAATAAAGCAACTGGTCAATTCCAGCAAGAATCTCGTGCTCCTTATGATCACGTAGAAGAATGACACGGAGCGTGAATCCTTTGCAGGCT
This sequence comes from Pinus tabuliformis, assembly GCA_031772625.1. Lineage (NCBI taxonomy): Eukaryota > Viridiplantae > Streptophyta > Pinopsida > Pinales > Pinaceae > Pinus > Pinus tabuliformis. The sequence continues at coordinate 893,270,332 of CM062818.1, forward strand.
ATGATGGGAAGTAGAAAGTTGAATTGGTTGATGTGGTCAATCAATATGGATATGTGTTTCAAGAACCAAAGGGATTGCCACCAAAAAGGGGAATTCAGCACAAAATTCAGCTACAACAAGACTGTCCACTCCCAAATATCGATATGTATCGAATGTCAATTCTGGAAAGTTTAGAAATTAAGAAACAAGTCCAGGAATTGTTAGATAAAGGTGTAATTCATCCCTCTACTTCACCATGTGGTTCACCAATTGTTTTGGTACCCAAGAAAGATGGAACCTGGTGCATGTGTGTAGATTATCGAGCTTTGAATAAAATTACCATAAAGAATCGATACCCACTGCCTAGAATAGATGATTTGCTAGATCAGTTGAAGAATGCAAAAAAATTACTAAATTAGACATGAGAAGTGGATATCATCAAGTTAGAATAGTTGAGGAGGATATTTGGAAGACTGCTTTAATAGCCAAACAGGGATTGTTTGAGTGGTTGGTTATGCCTTTCGGTCTTTGCAATGCTCCAGCTACATTCATGAGAGTTATGAATGATGTTTTAAGATCCTTTCTTGATGAGTTTGTAATTGTCTATTTAGATGATATTTTGATATTCAACAAATCACGAGAAGAGCATGTCAATCATGTGAGGAAAGTGTTGGATGTCTTGAAAAAAGAACAGTTATTTCCGAAGATGTCTAAATGTGAATTTAGGAAAACTTCCTTAGTGTATTTGGGAAACATACTTGGAGGAGGTGAGCTGGAGATTGACCCCTATAAAATTTCGATCATTGTGAATTGGCCAATACCCAAATCAGTCACAGAATTAAGGAGTTTTCTGAGAGCAGGGCAGTACTGGAGGAAGTTCATTGTCGATTTCTCTTCCATAGAAACTCCACTACATGCTTTGACCAACGTGAAGGTTGTCTTCTAGTGGGGAGGCAAACAACAAAAAGTATTCGATGTTTTAAAACAAAAGATCAGTTCAGACCCAGTTAGCATTGCCGGATTTGAAACAACCATTTGAAATACAAACATATGTAAGTGACTATGCCATGGGTGCGGTTCTTTTACAGCATGGAATCCCATTTCATTTCATTGTGATATTTTTAATGGTGTTGTTATTAACTATCCTACATATGATAAAGAGATTTACGCATTGGTGCAAAGTGTGAAGAAATGGAAGCATTATTTAATGGGAAAAGAAACTATCATTCACACTAATCGTCAACCTTTGCAATATCTGCAATCTCAAACAAAATTGTAGCAATCAAGACACTTTCTTTGGATGGGATTCTTACAGCAATTCGACTTGGTATTTAGGTACAAGAAAGGTATTTATAACAGCGTTGTTGATATGCTTTCTAGACCGGTTGTTAATGTAGCCATTTTACTCAAGAATCATTATGTTTTTCCTGAAAGTTATGTTGAACAATATGCACATGATGCTAAATTTCAACAAGTATATTAAAACTTGAGTCAAGGCCACCAAGTTGAGGAATTAGACTACCATGTACAAGATAATTGTTTGTATCATTTTGGAATACTTTGTGTTCCATAGGATGAGAGAATAAATGTCACATGGGAAGCGCACACTTCTCTTATTGTTGTACATTTCGGTGTAAGTAAAACAATGGCAAATCTTCAAAGGTATTTTTATTGGCCTCGTATGCTCAAAAGTATCTCACGCTTTATCATAGGTTCTTCATTGTGTGCAGTAAGTAAGCCTAGTAACAGGAAACTAGGATTATATGCACCCCTTCCAGTGCCTTCACATCCATGGGAGAGTGTTTCTATGGATTTTGTACGAGGTCTTCCTTTATCAAGAAAACGTCATCATTATTTGTACGTAGTTGTGCATAGGTTCAGCAAGATGTGCATATTAATGCCTTGTAAAAAACAAATTACACTTAAACAAACAACTCAACTTTTCTTTCAAAATGTATGGGTTCATTTTAGATTACCTACTTCTATTGTAAGTGGTCGTGATTCCCGATTTGTGGGGAATTTATGGTCAAATTTATGGAACTTACTGGACACCAAGTTGAAGAAAATTACAGCCTTCCATCTGCAAACAGATGGTCAAACTGAAGTGGTTAACATGACAGTGATTCATTTGCTAAGAGGATATTGCAGCAAACATCCTAAGTTGTAGGATAAACAGTTGCATTGTATTCAACATGCTTACAACTAAGCAAAACACTCTTCTACTCTAACTTCGCCTTTTGAGGCATGTCTTGGTTATTTTCCTAAATCGCCTTTGGATTTCATATTTGAGAAATATGTAGTTGTAGATGGACATAACGACATAGACAGAGCAAAGAAATTCATTGAGAAAATTCAGTTGATTCACCAAACAGTTCAATAACAACTAGAAACGAGTCAAGGAAAGTATAAGTCAAGGCATGATAAGCATCGTGTGTATCATCAGTTTCAACTAGGTGATGAAGTTTGGCTTTACATTAGCAAGGAAAGGCTTCAAGGTGAAGGTAAAAAGTTGAAACCGATCCGTTATGGTCCATTTTAAAATTCTGATAAAGATTGGTAATAATGCTTTCAAGCTTGATTTGCCTTCTTACATGCAAATTTGTTCCGTTGTTCATATTGAAAATTTGAGATTATATGAGCCTCCATTGATTGAAGATCAAGGAGAAAGCGTACAGATTCCATCAATTGAAGATTTTTCTCCATAATTTCTTGATGAGCTTCAGCAAGACACCATACTTAACAGAAGAACAAGGTCATCAAAGAGGGGAAATGTTGATTATCTTCTAGTGTGTCTCAAAGGTACAAATCCATCAAAGGCCAAATGGATTGAAGAGGGGAAGGTAAGGGAATAGTACCCTCATCTGTTCAATAACTGAATATAATATTTTGGGGTCCAAAAGACTTCCAGTGGGGAGGAGTGATCAGGTGCTCAAATTTATGCTCAAAAATCAAAGTGTCTTAATTTTGTTAAACTTATCTTCAGATCAAAAATCTCATCATTTTGAATCCAACGGTGCGAATGACACTGAAATATAAGCTCATATGCAGAAGTTAGAGCAAGTCAAAGTTCAAGTTTGACTTGTCCACATGGCAGGATTGAATGATGTGGCAAGGCCCTTTAGCGAATGAGAAGATGCTAAGTGGTAGGCCCCCATTGGCCCCCCACATATCGCAAATTTCAAGTTGTAGGCAGCAAGGTGATACAGAATCAGCCCCCGAGCAGAGAAGGGATGCGATGCAATAAATCACAATCGCAGATCGGCGAGGGGAGGACAGTTACAGTAATCGGCCCCCAATGAGTTTGGGTTGCAATGCAATATCATCATCACATATCGCAACAGGGCAAGTACTGCATATTTACAACCGTCAATACTTTGTCAATTGCGATAAGTTCCCGAATGCGATATATTTATCGATTCCATTTTATAGTGTCATCGGGTCCGCTGATATCACAATCGCAAATTGCCCGTTTTATTCACAGAATATAAGCCTGCATCGCTCGCCAATTGTGATTTGCGATAAGGCTCAGTCGATAGGTTATGGCCTGCCGCACGGCAAAATTCTTGCTCAATTAGCGAATTTGTGGGATTATGTCGGTTTTAGAGCAATTTGGGGAACGAATAATGGGAGAACTAAGAGAATTTATAACTTCTTCGATTTTTATCCAAATTAGATGAAAAAAGAGGCTAGATAACCATTTTTTAGTATTGTGAATTCATTGAGATAGTTTTCAAAGGCATTTGAGCATTGTAAACACACTTTTGTTGTAATTTTGAGCATAGTAGAGAGGCCCAAGCATTGGAAGCTGGACCAAGGAGACGTAGCCCAGGAGGGGTGAACTCCTCATCAAATATATGTGTTGTGTGTTGTATTTTGATGTTATTTGTTGTTGTTCAACATATGTTTTATGTTAAATTATTTATAACATTTACATAATAAACTTTCACGAGAATAAATTAATTAAGCAAAAATGGTAATCCTTAAGCACTTGAAAAGAAAATGATAAGCATCTTGGGTTTTATTCCGAATGGGGAATTAGCATAGCATTACTAATCTGATCCATATCAAATCAATACAACCAACCATCAGGAATGGTATAATCAAGAAAGGGAGTTTGGTTTATGATTATAGGTTGCTACAGAACTTCCCATTTCTCACCAAAGACTGGATCTGTTGCATACATATATTTCTAGGCATCATGTGTAGCACAACACACCTCTAGAATGTGTAGGACTTGACTATGTGGACGACTTAACAAATCAATCATTTTATTAGTTGTCCTCTTCTTAAATTTAATCACTAGATGGAAATGTTGAATGTAAGAAACCCACTTTAGATGGTGTTGCTCTTGAATATTGCATTGTCAGTTGATGAAGATCAGTGGATGATGATCTGTATGGAGGGTGGTCTCTTTTCCATGAATGTAATGGTGCCACTGCTTCAATGCTTGCACTAAAATGTAAAATTCCTTGTCATATGTGTTGTACATGAGCTTAGCATCCACAAGCGCCTCAGAATGGTATGCCACGGAGTGGCCTCCCTGTTTAAGAATAACCCGAATGGCGAATTGAGAGGCATCAATTTCCATCTCAAATATTAGGCAAACGAAGAACAACGACAAAGAATAATGCATTCTTGAGTTGAGAAAATTGTCACTCAGATTCGACATCCCAAATAAACTTTGCTTGATTTGACAACTAGTGGAAAGGACGAGCTAAATATGAGAAATGAGAGACAAATTTTCTATAGAAAGTAATAATTTGCATGAAGCTCTTGAGGTCATGTGCATTGGAAGGTGTTGGATAATGCGCCAAAGCTTGTACCTGAGAGGGATCTGGTAGAACCCCTGTGTTGCTAATAATAAATCCAAAATATTGAACCGATGTTTGTCTAAGATCAGATTTCTTCTCTTCGACCTGCAGGTGATGTGCTCACACTAACTCAAGTATGTTGCGAACGTGTTGAATATTGTCTTCCCAAGATTTACTGAATACCAAAATATCATCAAGGTAAATGACCACAAACTTACCCAAGTGTGCCCTGAAAACATCATTAATGAATCTCATAAAGGTGGTCGATGCAATGACCAACCATTCAAATAGCCCAAACTTTATTTTGAAAGAAATTTTCCATTTGTCAGCTGCATGCATGTGAACTTGATGGTAGCATGCAGTGAAATCCACTTTTTGAAGAAACAAGCCCCGTGTAAGTGGTCCAACAAACTATCAAGGTGAGGTAGTGGGGTAGAGGATTTTAACAATGGCTTTATTAATGGCCCAGTAGTGTGTCACGAGGCGCCATTCAGAAGTATCCTTTTTAGGAATAATAAAAGCTATAGATGCATATGGCAAGGATGAAGGTTGAATATGACTGCATGTCAACAATTGTTCAATTTGGTGTTCTATCTCAATGACTTCTCGAGGAGCGAGGTGATAAGATGGGGTATTAGGTAGGGAAGCGCCAGGAATGAGATCGATTTTGTGTTCAATAAAGCATGTTGGAGGCAACCATTGCAGGAGAAACCAGATTGATGAGGTTGTTAGGCTTAACAGGGCGAACCAAGCACAAAGAAACACATTGGTTTGAATTGATTCTCTTAAGGGGAGCTTTGCTAGTAGAAGATTAGATTGATGTGCTAGCTGAGGATGTGAACACATAGGTGCGCCCATCGTGCTCCAAGTGGTATTGGTGATCTTTAGCATGATAAACAACATGTCAGAACTATTGGTATGGAATGCCCAGTAACAAATTGACACAATCGAGAGGAGAAACATCACATACCATAGTATTGCAAAAATTTCCAATAGAAAAGGTTACAACACATCATTGGGAGATGGTAAGACGAGGATCGTCATTTTGGACCTAACCGAGCTGATAATGGTGTGGGTGTGGAGTGGTGGGAAGGCAAAGGTGTTGAACCAAGTCCTGTGCTAAAAGATTCTTTTGACTCCCATTGTCGAGAATAAGAGTGGCCAACTCATGTTTGATTTAACAACTACGGGTAAACAAAGGTGTTTGGTGCATTAGCAGTCATGAGGAGTAGAGACGGGTCCACTTTGGTAGGGTTGTTGAGAGAAACAATTGCAAGTGGGGTAGTGGAATTTTGCTCGACCTCTGTAAAATAAGTCTTGGCAGGGTGTAGATTTTTCAATACTTTACAATTTGCAGAAGCATGTGAGTTGGTCTTATGAAATGTTCACCAGGGGGTATTTTGAGGTGTGGGGGATGAAGCGGACACTACATCAGAAGAACCATAGGGAGACAAACCATTTTTGGCTTGAGAAGATCATATTCGAGGACCCACTTTACATTCGAGAGCCAGGGCCTAAATAAATTCCTTGTCTAATGAAGTACTATCAAAAAACTCAAATTATCAGTGAAAAATCATTAGCAAACCATAATTAAATTTGATAATTAGTACCTCTTCTGGATCAAAGATATGGAGTTGAATTCGCAACTTGCAGAAGACATCAATGTATACTTGCATTGATTGATTTGGTAGTTGTTGAAACTGTAACCATTTGGCAAGGAGATTTTGGATATTTCCTGGGGGCTAGAAGCGTTCTCTTAAAGCCTAACAAAAGTTATCCCAAGATGTGATAGGTGTTGATATGGTCTCTGTTAGTTCTCCAAGTTTGACAACCAAGGACATATTCTAAATATGAGTATCCCACCATGTTCGTGCTAAGCCTTCCAATTGTAGACTGGCGATTTGAAGTTTCATTTCCTCGTCCATCATTGGACATATTCTAAAATAGTATTATGGAGCCAAGAATCAACAACCTCACCATTCTTTTGGCCTAAGAATTTGGGCAGTTGAAAATGTGTATTTAGTTGCATTTTCCCCGGAGGGCGTCGTTGTTGCTGCAATGTAATTATCTCTTGAAGATCCGTGGCCAAATCATGGAATAGTGAGTCTACAGTCGAGGGCTCTTGATGGGGAGGCATCATTTTCATCCACCAAATGGATTAAAATGTATGACCCTAAAAAAAAAAAAAAAAAAAAAAACTTAGAACAGGTGGATTTCTTCCAAGAAATTATGCTTTGATACCAATTGATCTATTTGCATTTGGAAAAATTGATTTAGAGAATCACATAACAATCTAGATGCAAGGAAAGAGAATAAAACAACAACTCTGGAAACGATATCGTCATTTACTATGAGGGAGAGATGAATGTTTTATAAACAATGCTAACATTCTCCTTATTTTAATGTTTAATTAGAGAATATATTGCATAAAAATCAAATACATTATTATATAAAGCAAATACATTCAGATGTTTCCTTCTTTCTTAGTTTTTTCGATGTTTCCATCTTTTCTACTCGTAGATGTTTCCAAGGAAAGGAGTGCGCTTTTTCTTGGTTGCCCAATCAATTAGAGGTTACTGATTGGTGTGCCTTTCCTAGTTGCCCACCTATTTCCTTACATAATTCCTACGGAATTAACCCTTATTTTTTAGGAATTTTCCTCCAATTGATTGCTCAATTCCCAGGGTTTAATCATCTGATTGCATGCAACACCTGTACACTCAAACTAGTTTACAACTGCTTGTTACACTGCCTTGGAATATCAACCACAACTAGGAACTTGAATTCTCTGCATGCACTAGTTATTTTCGGCTAATTAATCAATTAACTAGATGATCACTGAGTTAGACCATTGTCCCACTCCACAAATAACCTTCCACTAGTTCCTCCAACTGTTAGAACTAGTTTAATTGAACTCAACTAGATATAAATGAACTAGATTACTAAAATTTAGCAATTGCACATGCTTAACTAAACTCCAAGCCCTCTAACTTGAATTGATTGAGCTAACTGAGTGACAAGAGCCATGTGACACAAGTTAACTACATGCAAGTTGTCTACTGATGTGGAAATTCAAGTTTTCTCAATTTGAACAAGGCAAAGTCAAATTGAGACTTTCTTGTTGCACTTCACAACACTCTTTCTCAATAAGAAAGGGATAATCAACCACCCCTATCCTACATTTGTGGAACTTGAACTTCCCTCTTGACAAAGCCTTTATCAAGATGTCAACATCTTGTTCCTTTGTTGGAATGTATTGTAGCAACATTATTTGCCTCTGCACATAGTCCCATAAATGATGATACCATATATCTATATGCTTGGATCGATCGTGAAATACCAGATTCTCATAGAGCTTAATGCAACTCTGATTATCACAATAGATCACAATTGGATCCATCATTTGACCAAACAGTCCTACAAGTATATTTCTCATCTATATCGCCTCACATGTTGCTTGACTTGCAACCATGTATTTTGCTTATGCTGATTTGAGCGCCACAAATCCTTTCTTCTTGTTGTACTAGGAAATTGTTGCAGAGCCAACACTAAAATTTCCACCTAATGTACTCTTTCGATCAAATGGATTCCCTTCCCAATCTGCATTTGTGAAGCTACACAACTTCACTCCCTTTGTTCATCTGTACCATAATCCATACTAGATAGTGCCTTCGAGGTAACGTAAGACATGCTTAACTGCCTTCTAATATAATTTGATTGGGATAACCATAGCTGGGCTCAGCTGCTTGATTGCATAGCACATATCTAGTCGTGTGTTCATGAGGTACATTAGTGAACCCACTAACTACCATTAAATGGTAGCATCAACCTCTTCACCTGAAGTGGCAGTCTCCTTCCTCCAGTTGGTCACTAGAGGTGTCTCCATGGGCTTACAACTCTCCATGTGGAATCTCTGTAGTATCTTGGTGGCATACTTTACTTGAGAAACAAAAAAATTCCCATCGGGTTCCAATACTTCCAGCCTAAGGAAGTAGCGCATGAGACACATGTCCTTCATCTCAAATTCCCTTGCAAGGTCCTCCTTGCAAGAGATGATAAGTTGCTCATCACCTATTAATATTAAATCATCAACATATAGAGATGATAAGTTGCTTATCACCTGTTAATATTAAATCATCAACATATAAAACAATGATAAGCATTTTACTTTCTACCAAGATATGATAGAGGTTTGCATCAGCTTCACTTTTGGTGAAGCCCAAACAAGTGAGATAAGTGTTGATCGTGGTGTACCAAGCTTGGGGTGCCTGTTTGAGACTGTAAAATGCTCGCTTGAGTCTGCACACATGAGACTCCTGATCAAAAGTATCAAAACCTTCTGGTTGCTCGATGTACACCTACTCCTCAATAACACCATTGAGAAATGTTATTTTTACATCCATTTGGTGGATCTTCCACCCCATATGCGCAGCCACAACAAGAATTGATCTAATGGATGAATACCTTGCTACAGGTGAAAAGTTTTCCTCATAGTCAATTCCCTTGACTTGAGAAAATCATTTGGACACAAAATTGGCCTTATACTTCTCTATGTTTTTGTCTGTTTCATGCTTAACTTTGAAGATCCATCTCGAACCTGCAACTGATTTATCTGTCCGTCTTGGGACCACTTCCCTGACATGATTCTTCATGATGGATTTGTATTCTTCCATCATTGCATCAACCCAAAATGATTGTTCAATTTATTCCTTGAAAGAGGATGGCACAGTCTATACAAGCTCAGACATTAGAGCCATGTAGCCAATGTATCTCTCAGGTGACCTCCTTTTCCAGTGCAAATTTAAAGGAGCTCCCACATTCTCCCTTGCATCCTGCACTAATCTATCAGCTTCCCTAGTTATTTTTCTCCCTTCTTTGGATGGTTTTGCTTGAGTGGATGTCTCCACTCTCTACTCCTCTATTTGTGGCTTCTCCAAAACTTCATGAGGGTCCTCCTTTGGACCTAAAAGCTTCTCTAATGGTGGGATCTGGATCTCCCTCTCAAGAGAGGACCACATCACTTTCTCCTCATCAAACTTTACATCCCTTCATACAATTTCCATTTTGAATGGAGGTATGTACACATGGTAATTGTGTGGAGAAATGGTAGTAAACAAGGGCTCCAAAAATCCTGAAGTGAGACACATCCAGCTTTCCCCTCGAGAAAGCCTCCTCCTGTGTGATCATACCAAGAATCCGATGAGGACTCTAGTTCTACTAGTAGACTATTGTGTTACATGCCTCTGCCCACAAATGCAATGGTAGGCCTTGGTCCTGTAGCATATCTCTCACAGTTCCAACAATGCTCTAATTCTTTCTCCCATCTACCCCATTTTGTTGTGGGTTGTGGGGTGTTGTCAACTCTCTTTGAATGCCTTCTTTTGTACAAAAATCCTTGAAGTCATTCAAAACATACTCACCTCCATTGTCACTCCTAAGAGCCTTCAATTTCTTGTCATTCTCGTCCTCAACTAATGCCTTAAATTCTACAAACTTTGAGAATGTCTCATCCTTCTTCTGCATGAAGAAGATCCAACACTTCCTTGAGAAATCATCAATAAAAATAACAAAATATTTGTGTATGGCAGTGGAGGCTATCGAGAAAGGTCCACAAACATTAGAGTGGACTCTTTCCAAGACTGCATTTTCTTTGTCATCTTGTTCATGGAAAGTGGATTTCACATACTTCCCCAGGATACAACCTTTGTAGACATCTTGCTGCTCAAGTTGATCCAAATGGAAAATGGCATCCAGCCATGGTATTCATCCATCCATAGTATTCATTCACCTATGGTATTGTAAGTGGCATCCACCCATGATATTTTTCCACCCATGGTATTGTGAGTGGCATCCACCCATGGTATCGTAAGTGGCCTCCACCCATGGTATTGTAAGTGACATCAACCCATGGTATTTACCCAACCATGGAATTTACATGTGGTATTGTAATAAAAGAAGGCTATAAGTAACAAGCTGCATTTTGTAAAATGATATATTGTCCACGACAATGTAGCTTTTACAGTTATTCTTTGTTTTAATAAAAAGAAAAATTTTGTGGTTTTGTTTACTGGGTGTTCTCCACTTTTCTTCTGGCATTTCAAATTTTCAGATCTTGTGGGCCTTATCCCCCAAGATCCATTTCAAATTTTCAGATCTTGGGGGCCTCCCCCCAAGGTCTAGACCAATGGTATCAGAGCAAGGTCTAGACTCATATACAACATGTCACTTCCATAAGTATAATTGCCCTAATAATACATCAGGAACAACATCACACAATACCTCATCCGTGAAGGGCTTATTACTCATAGCCTTTTTTGGTTACAATACCATAGGTAAATTCCATGGATGGATAAATACCCTGGGTGAATGAATACCATGGGTTTATGTCACTTACAATACCATGGGTGGATGTCACTTACAATACCATGGGTAAATTCCATGGGTGGATAAATACCGTGGGTGGATGAATACCATGGATGGATACCACTTACAATACTTGATCCAAATTTAAGCAGAAACACATCAAATTATAGATATAACCATAAATACAAAGATGCAGCAAAACTAACACTTCATTTCATTAATATCAAATATTGAAATATGCTTACAAACATAATGGAGATAAGACTAGCTCGTGCAATGGTAGCTTATCTTTGAGAAGAGATGTGGTGGATACATTCCTCTGAACTGTGTTACAATGAGGTTCAAAGGCCTATTTATTATTTAGAAACAATTGGAAACCCTAAAAATCCAAAAACCTAACCCTAGGAGATGAAGCGCCAAACTATGGGTGGATCAATACCATGGGTGGATGCTATTTTCCATTCGGATAACTGCTTCTTAAGGAGGGAGGAATAATCTGAATGGAAAATAACATCCACCCATGGTATTCATCCATCCATACTATTCATCCACCCATGGTATTCATCCACCCATGCTATTTATCAACCCATGGAATTTACCCATGGTATTGTAAGTGGCATCCACCCACGGTATTCATTCACCCATGGTATTGTAAGTGACATCAACCCATGGTATTTGCCTGTGGTATTGTAACCAAAAAAGGCTATAAGTAACAAGCTGCATTTTGTAAAAGGACAGATTGTCCACGACAATGTAGCTTTTACAGTTATTCTTTGTATTAAAAAAAAAAAAAAATGTGGTTTATTTTACTGGTCGTTATCCACTTTTCTTTTGGCATTTCAATTTTTCAGATCTTAGGGGCCTTCTCCCCCAAGATCCATTTCAATTTTTTAGCTAAATCACAAGTTCTCCTTAGGGAGGCTAGTGGTTATTTGTTGCATAATTTTCATGGTGCCATAATGCAAATGGCCCAATATCCTATGCCAAAGTTCACTGACATCGCAACTCTGCATTTTCTTTGCCTTACTGCTTAATGCAACGCAATCTTCCACATCCAACTTGTATAGGTTCTTCACAATAACCCCGATCTGCTTCACCTGTCCAGTGGTTATGTATCTCAGGAATGCTTTCCCTTTGCTGAAGATCACATCATAACCATGGTCTTCCAAAATTGCTATAGAGATGAGATTCTTCTTTAGGCCCAGAACAAATATGACATCTTTGAGGCTAAGAGAAGATCTTGAATCCCTCTGAAAGTCTACTATACCAATCCTGGTAGCACTATACCTTTCATCGTCCCTAAGCTCAATATGCATCTGGAGATATTTCTCCTCCAAGTCATTGAAAAACTCTCTACACCCTGTCATGTGGAACAAGGCACTAGAGTCAAAGTACCACACACTCCCCATCACAATGTTGACCATGCATGTGATAAGGGTGAAGTCTAGCTCAAACTATGAAGCCATTGACTCAGTTGTTGCTCCTCCTGAGTTCTTCTTGCTAGACTTTTTGTGTGGACACTTTGTAGCATAGTGTTTGAATTCATGACAATTGAAGCATTTTATTTTGGACAAGTCTTTTTGGATTCTGGTTTGGTTTGATATTTCTTCTCTTTTCCCTTCTTTCCCTTTCCAACCAATGCAATTTTTTCTTCATCCTCACCCTTGGATGAATTTCCATCTCTAGTATTATGCTTGATCTCTTGTTGTACCAAATCAGACCACAAGCATTCCCAATTCAATAATTTCTCCCTCCCATTCACCGAGTCCTGGTAGCTATGTCAGCTTTTGGGAAGGCCTAAAAGAGCTAGGCTCACCAAGTCATCTTTTGCAACATTCACACCAACCCCTCCAAGCTCATCACGAACTTGGGTAAATCTAATGAGAGACTGCAGAATAATATCATTCTTCTGCATCTTAATGTTTCGAAGTTTGTCTTTGAGGGCCAGTTATTTATGATCGTTGTTATTCTTGAACAACTCTGTCAGTGCCTTCCACATTGCGAAAGGAGTTTCTTTCCCATGGAGATTTGATACAATGTGGTCTCAGATTCCTTCCAAGATTACACTCCTTGCCTTGGCTACATATTTCTTCATTGAGTTAGGTTATGGGCATCAGCTAATCCTGGTTTTGCAATGTCTGTCTTGACATATTCTAGCAATCCGTTGTCATCAAGCATCACCTCCATGTGATTCTTCCATGCAATGAAATTCGAGTTGCCTTCCAAGGAGTACTCTAATCTGATCTCGTTGAAGGTCATTTTCCCAACTTTGAAAAGATCCTGCTACACTGAAGCTGCAAATTCGAACCTCCTGAAAAATAACTTTGAAATTCCTACTCTAATGTGAATCTTGCTCTGATACCATGTAGAAATATGGTGATAGAATTATAGTTGCTCAAGACATTTTAATCTAAATCAAGAGATACAATTCCACTCTACTGATCTGTGGAATTCAATTCACAATTTATAACAACAATCTTAGACATGCAATAAGAAATACACACATGCTTAATATTTTTTCTAGGGGAACCCAACTGGGAAAAAACCCTCAAGCCTCTTTGCATTAATAAGATGAATAGAGATGTATAACAATTGCTAGCTTAGTATGAACTCAACCAGCAAGTGGATAACCTCTCTCTACTCAATGAGAAACTTTGACCCAGACTTAGTCAATTTCTACCTCTGCTTGAGCCCCTATTTCCTTGCGCAAATCCTAAAGAATTAGCCCTTATTTTTTGGAATTTTCCTCCATTTGATTGTGTAATTCCCAAGGTTTGATCCTCTAACTGCATGCAACACTTGTACACTCAAACTAGTTTACAATTGCTTGTTACATTGTCTTGGAATCTCCAACACCCTTGGGAACTTGAATTATTTGCATGCACTAGTTATTTTAAGTTGATTGATCAGTTAGCTGATGATCACTCAGTTAGATTATTGTCACACTGCACAATTGACCTTCCGCTAGTTCCTCCAACTACTAGAACTAGTTTAACTGAACTCAATTGGATATAACTGAACTGGATTACTAAAATTTAGCAATCACACATGCATAACTGAACTCTAAGCCCTCTAACTTGAATTTATAGAGTTAACTGAGTGACAAGAGCCATGTCACACAAGCTAACTACATCCACGTTGTTTGTTGATGTGAAAATTCGAATTTTCTCAATTTGACCAAAGTAAAGTCAAATTGAGACTTTCTTGTTGCACTTCTCAACAAGGACCAAGTCAAAGGAATAAAGAAAAGTAATGATTTAAGAAATTTTAACAAAATAATAATTTTTTATTTAAATAAATATTTTCAATAAAATAAAATTAATTAATTAATAAAAATATAAATAAACTAATAGAATTTAAAATAATATGTTATTTAAATAATTAAAAAATGAGGAATAAATGAAAGGAGGAAAAAATATTGATTTAAAAATTAACACAATAATAAAATTTCACATAATAAATTAATAAAAATACATTGATAAAATTTAACATAATAATAAAAATAATAACTCATATTTTGGAACTAAATGAAAACCAAAACATAAAATGTATTAGACTATATTAAATAAGGGAGAATAAACTAATTAAAATAAATTAGATAAACAAATCAAGATCGATAGAAAATAAAACAAATTTAATAAGAAAGGTGATGGATAACATGCTTCCAGGATTGGCTTAATTTGAATCCATCTTCTCTATTGAAATTATTGGGGTGCTTTTCGATTTCAAGAGCTTCTCCGATTATGAGAGTGTTGTGAAAAAGAATCCGGGCTAAGATTTTGTATTGATCAAAAAGAAAACAAGGTGTTTTGAATTAAATGAATGCTCAAAAATGACTGACTTTGATAAACATAGATGTTTGGTATGAACTATATGTTCCTTCTAGTTAACTTTAAAGGGATGACCAATACAAGACTTCCCACATAAGAAGGGAAATTGGTAAACCCCTAAACATAGCATGGGGTCAGACTTATCTTTGGCTGATCGAAACATCTGCCTCAAAGTTTTTTGAGGTTTATAGGTGGTTTTCATGTTCTTTTTTGATAAGATTTTAGAAATGATTTTATTGACCCCTTTAATATAGGGGAGAAAGACTTGACCTTAGGGAGGAAAGGGAGAAACATACCAAGATTTTGGATTGGAGACATCTTGAAAGGCTTTACAAATTTGAGAAGGGGTGTACCCAATTCATAAAGCCTTTCATGATGTCTCCAACCCCAAATCCCAATATGTTTCCCCCCCTCCTCCCCAAGTTCAGGTCTCACTTCCTCCCCAAGGTCAAGTCTCTCTTTCTTATATTAAAGGGACCACTGACCTCATTTCTAAAATATTATAAAAAAGGAACATTAAAACCACCTTTAAACCTAAAAAAACTCTAAGCGAGATGTTTTGGTCAACCAAAGATAAGTCTGACTGCATGCTATGTTAAGGGGTTCACCAAATTCCTTGCTCATGCGAGAAGTATTATATTGGTCAAACTAGTCGTCCCTTCAAATCTTGCTTGAAGGAACATATAGTTGATACCAACCATCTCCGTTTATCAAAGAGAGACATTGTTGAGCATTCATTTAATTCAAAACACCTTGTTTGAATTGACCAATCCAAAAACTTGGCCCTGGTTTATTTTCACGACACTCGCATAATCAAGGAAGCTCTTGAAATCGAGATGCACAAGCATGTTATCCATCCAATTTCACGTTAAATTTGTTTTCTTTTCTATCAATCTTGATTTGTTTATCTAATTTATTTTAATTTGTTTATTCTCCCTTATTTAATCTAGTCTAATCCATTCTATATTTTGGTTTTCATTTAGTTTCAAAGGATAATTTATTATTTTTATTATTATTTTAAATTTTATTAATTTATTTTATTGTGAATGGTTATTTAAATCCAAAACTTTTATTATTGTGTTGTTATTTTTTAAATCAATATTTTTTCCTCCTTTAATTTATTTTTTCTTTTTAATTCTTTAATTCTTTAAATAATTGCTATTATTTTCATTATTTTATTGTTAATAACTTTTTTCGTCCTTTGATTCATTTCTCCTTTTAATTCTTTAAATACTTGATATTCTTTTGACTTGACTTTTAAAAGTTCCATTGAAATTTTTATTATTTTCCCTAACAGCTAATTAATTTCTTATTTATTTAAGGTTTACTAGCACTCACATGCTATCATTTAATATTCTTTGGTTCGTAATGATAGGTGAAGTGTCCACCGTAAAAATTGGTCATTTAATATTTTTTATTCTACAAATGTAAATAAAAAAACATCATTTTATTACTCTCTGACTTGTCACTAGAATGTATCCCTCATATTTTTCCATACTGAATTTAAAGCCTCTCTTCAACATAGATATATATTTTCAAGGAAAATAAAAATTCCTTTTAAAAGATTACACCTAACAAATTTAAACTTTGTATTGCACTATAAAAACTTAGTTGTAAACCTTTCGCCATTAATTTAACCAAAAAGCATCACTCATCATATTCCCCTTCAGGTGCACATATACCTTATCCCATGCAAAGCACCATTTGGTAGGCGCTTTGCTACCCCAAATTAAAAGCATGTCACTCATATCAAGTTGCGGAGGTCTCCCCCCATGCGAGCACTCTCCATGGGGAAACACATCACTCATTCACTTTCTAATTCAAAATCTATTGCAAAACGTCAAAATAATTATATCTTCTTTAATACTAGCATAAATTTATATAAAATTCATATTTACCAAAAGCCAAAAGGGATTAAATATCTTAAGTTGCAATACTTTTTCTAAGGGCAAAATTTTAGGAAAGGTTTACATCTTATGAGATTCAATCCTTTTTTATACTTGATAGATTTATAATTAAGATGGAACTATGTTGAAGTTTTACAATGCATTGTATGTCTGTGTGTGTGTTTATTTATTTCACATCATATTTTTCTTTTTATTTTTATTTTTATTAAAATCCTCATCATACATATAACTACATGTATACATATATGCATGGCATTTTTCTTTTGACATGTTTTATAAATTTATTTATTTTTTAACGTGTAATTCATAACATAGATTTTATATATATACATATTTTGTGAAGATCATAATGAATTCACATTATTATCATAGTGGAAATGGGTATTAGTCAATTTCCAAAACACTATGGAATGAAAGAGTTTGTCACCTTTGTGATACTACAAGGGTTGATCTTGGAACACTTCTCTCTTAATATTTTTTGAGCATAGAAATAAAATGTTAAAGAATTATGAGTATTCTCTTACTTTCTTAAGATTTGATAGACCATATCGGTCTTAGTACACATTATTCATCATCATTATCATATAAAATTTTAAAAATGAATTTATTATAAATATTAATATTTTATATGATTATTACATAAATTTAAGCATATAATTTTGAAATGTTGTTGTTACAAATATGAAGAATCATCGTCATTATTTATATTTTATAGGAATAATTTTATTTCTAATTTTTGCATCAAGAGTTCCTCTACAACCCAATATAGGAGAGATATGTAGGCATAATGTAAGTATGTCAACATTTTTTAATTCAAGTTTCTTTTCTGAATACAAAACTTGAGGAAAATTTGCACCTCGAGAGATTTGACCCCTCTCAACACTTGATAGATAAAGGGTTAAAATGAATCATGTGTGTGTATATATATATATATATGAATATGAGATTAACAATTTATATATATATATATATATATATATATATATATATATATATATATATATAATCGTTAATCTTTTATATATATATATATATATATATAATCGTTAATCTTTTATATATATATATATATATATATATATATATATATATATATATATATTAAATATTATTTATAGAAAGATTCTAAGATATATAATATAAATAGATTATATGAATATAATATAACCGATTCTATAAATATAATAGATATATCTTATAAATTTTATATTTAATTTTTAATGTGATATCTATATATATATATATATATATATATATATATAGATATATATATATATGGCATTATTTTTTGATATATTTTATATATTTTTCACTTAATTTTTTAATGTGATACACATAGCATATAACGACTTGGAATCAAAACATACAAATTATTTAAATTTATCCATGTTATTAATAATCAACACAAAATTATTCAACCGATTGACATAGAATTTACGACAACATGAGAAGAGAAGACTTACATGTTAAACGAAGATATATCTTATTAGAGATTTCGGAGTTGAGACATACAACTATCTAATGAATAGTCATCAGATCTCTGTTGCACATACATCAAAATTCAAATAAAATGAATTCAAACTCAACACTATGATTGCATTATGAAAATAGTTCTCATAAAACAACCATTATTAGAACCAAGATAAACTTGACATGAATTTACTAAATAGTTAACAATTGTATCATGATTATCTATTCGAAAACGTTATTTAACTTGGTCGCAATTAGATCCATCACTAAAAAATAGCTTTTAAATGAATTACACAAACATATAATTAAATGAACTTACAATAGTGGAAAACCCCAAAAATCACATACTTATATGGATCATGAATTGTATCAATTTTTTATTATTATTAAATGCAGGCCATCAATCAACCTCTATCTCTCACAAAAGTGTAAAAAAAATAAAGATCTAATCAAAGCTTCTTGAGCGCATAGTTTCTCAAAAATTTCATGATATCATAAAAAGTTTGAGTTGTATTCTCAGAAGATTCATGATATCATAAAAATTTTGAGTTGTATTCTTAGAAGATTCATGATGTCATAAAAATTTTGAGTTGTAATACATTTCTTTGTAACTAGTCCAAACTAGCTGATTTTCTACAAAATTGTTGCTCACAACAATAGTGCAAAAAGCCCTCTTTTGTAAAGAATTTCCCCCAAAGTTTCAGATTTGGAATTCTCTCTTTCTTCTCCAAATTCATATTTATAATTCACGAAAATCTACCAAATATGGAGAGTTGTTGCAAATAGTTTTTATCCATCAAATTTGGAACGACAAATCCTCTTTTTCCTTCTCTGTTGGTGAAATCATATTGCTCCAAATCTCTTTGTCTCATCCTCTTCAACAAATCTCATGCAAAAACCTATCAAAAATTGAAATTGAAACCAATTAAAAATGCACATGAAAATACAAAATACCGAATTTGGGAAAACAAATTCTCCAATTAAAATATGATTAAACAAATAAAATAAAATAATTTGACGCTTCCTATTGATCTCTGCAAAATCTTCTCTAGCCCAAGAAGGTAATCTTCGAATGAATTCGCAACATCAAAACTTTTGGCTCATGAAAATCCCAAAACAAGATTTAGAAAATTGGTTTTTTGTTGCAAATTAAGAACTCCACCTACTGCTATATTTTAGGCATATTAAATGCTCATATTTGTATAAGTTAATGCCTCCATATTGTTTTCCATGATTTTAGCTTTATAGCGAGCTGTCTTGGGCATCATTTGGCTTAGTAAAACTCAAAATAGAGCCAATCAAAGATTGAGTTTCAAAACTGCCAAAGTGCTCGAAAATGCAATTCTCGACACTTTTATTAAAATTTTGGACATTTATTAAAATTTTAATTTAATAAAATTAATTAAAATTTAAAACACCAAAAATAAAAATACTATAATTAAAATCAATAAAATAATAATCAAAAGTTTAAATAATAATCAAACAAAGTTTAACATAATAAAGTGTTATATACCAACCTAGGTCCATCTTAACACCGGTTCTATCAAGCGCCGAGAGGGATCGAATCTCTCGAGGTGCAAACCTATTTTTTGAGTGCAAAACTTGAGGAAAGGTGTGCACCTCGAGAGATTTGATCCCTCTCGGCACTTGATAGATCCAGTGTTAAGATGGATCTAGGCTGGTTTTAGTCATGTGCAGTCATACAAAATTTTGAACATCTAATCATTTTGATCATTTTAAATATGCTAAATATGTCTAAGATTAATTTGGTCAACTTAATTTAAAATTTGCTCAGTTACCTCAGTTGAACATCTAATTATTTTGATCATCTTAAATATGCTAAATATGTCTAAGATTAATTTGGTCAATTTAGTTTAAAATTTGCTTAGTTACCTTAGTTTGTTGAGATGAGAGAGACTGCTAGTAACTTGAATGATGAAAAATGATGAAATATAAATTTTTAGTGCAAAGTGTTAGTGTAACAATTTTGATAGATAGAAAATGTGAATACTAAGAATATAGTCAATTACAAATATTGCAATCAATCTAAAACTATTTTCTTCTACTGTTCCTAATGTCACACCTATTAGTTTTTCCATTTTCTCATATCGATCATATGAAAAGAGTAGTTGGAATCATAGACCATTCAAATGTTTAACTCGAGATACTATAGTAAACAACATACCTTGTCTCTGTTTCTCTCCAATATTAATAGTAGTTTTCTCAAAATGCAATAATTGTGAATTATGGAGTGTTAAACCCCAAATAATTTTCAATGGTAGTTATTTTCTATTACCGCGTTTGAATGAAAAGTAATTAACAATGTTGAATGAAGGAAAATGGGAATAATAAGAATGTACCCAATTATAAATATTTTATAGTTTCAAGAAGCAAACATTTGGGGTAAGCAACCATTTTATTTAGGATGAAAATTAAAGTATTGTATTTATGGTTGAATATTTTTTATGTGCTTATACTATGAGAGAGTGTGTATGTTTTGGGGGTGATAAGGAGAGACAAGTGGAGATAGAGATATAGATGGGGGGGAGAGGGAAGAAGAGAAAGGCAAAGACAGGGAGGGAGGAAGAGATATAGATATGAAGAAAGAAATGTTAGAGAGAGAGAGAAGGGGAAGAGAGAGAGGGAGGGGAATGAAAGGAGGGAGAGAGAGATAGATAGATATGGAGAGAGAGTGTGTATGTTTAGGGGATGAGATAGAGAGATAAAGAAGGAGAGACAATGGGAGATAGAGATATAGATGGAGGAGGTAGAGATGTGCTTACACTTAAATCAATGCACACTATTAATCTAATTACTTTGAAATTAATGTACATCATACATCTTGTTGCATCAAATTAGAAATTAACATCTACACTAAAATCAATGCATCTAGTGCAAACAATCAAATAGGATTATAAATCAACATCTATACTGAAATCAATGCATCTAGTGCAAGAAATTAAATAGTATTATAAATCAATATCTACACTGAAACCAATGCATCTAATGCAAGCAATCAAATAGGAGTAGAAATCAACATCTACGCTGAAATCAATGCATCTAGTGTAAGTTATTAAATACAATTAGAAATCGACATCTAAACTGAAACCAATGCATCTAGTGAAAGTGATAAAATAGGATTAGAAACCAATGCATCTTGTGCAAGCAATCAAATAGGAGTAGAAATAAACATCGACACTGAAATCAGTGCATCTAGTGTAAGGTATTAAATAGAATTATAAATCGACATCTACACTGAAATCAACACATATAGTGCATGTGATCAAATAGGAATACCAATCAACAACCACATTGAAAATCTTAAATATTCATGACTTTCTAGATCTAACTTTTATGTCTATATTTGTCTTTGTGAAACTCTTTCTTCTTCCCTCTCTCTCCACCTTACATTATGTGTCTACCTATCTCCCCCTCTCCTTCTCTCTCTTCCCCTCCCTCTCCCCTATCTCATTCTATCTGCCTCTCCCTAACTTCCTCTATCTTTCTCTTCTTTCCTCTCTCCCCCTGCTATCTATATTTATACCTCCCTCCATCTTTCCTTATTTGTCTCTCTATCTCAACCCCCTAAACATATGTCACGCTCCCTCTCTCTCTCTTCCCATATCTATCTATATCTATACCTATCTCTCCCTCTTCCTTTCCCTCTATATCTCTTGCCCCCCCTCTCTCCCTCCATCTCCCATCTATCCCTCTTCCTCCCTCCCTCTCTTTGCCTCTCTATTCTACTCTCTCCCTCGCCCCATCTATATCTCTATATCCCCTTGTCTCTCCTTCTCACCCACAAAACATACACTCTCTCTCTCCATATCTATCTATCTCTCTCTCCCTCCCTCTTCCTCTCCCTCTCTGTCTTAGCCGTCTCTCTCTCTCTCTCTCTCTCTCTCTCCCTTGTCACTCCCTTTCCACCTTTCTCTCTCTATGTCTTTCATCCCCTTCCAACTCCATCTCTCTCTCCCCTCTCTCTCCTCTCTCTATCAAGTCCTCTCTCTTTTTCCTTCCTCTCTCTCCCCTTCTCTCCCACCTCCCTCCATCTCTCCCCCCATCATACACACACTCTCTACACCCTCCAACTCTGTCACTATCTCCCTCCCTCTCTCCTTCTCTCTCTCCTCCTCTCTCCCCCCTCCATATCTATGTCTCTCTGTCTCTCTCTTCCCCTTCTTTCCCTATCTTTATCCTCTCCTTTTCTCTCTCTTCCCTCATCTTCTCTATCCCTCATTCCATCTTCATCTCTCCCTTGTCACTCCCTCTCTTTCCCCCTCCAAATCCATCTCTCTCTCTCCCTCTCTCCTCCTCCTCTCTCTCTTCCTTTCTCTCTCTCACCATGTCTCTCACCTCTATGTCTCTCTCCCACACTCTATTCCCCCATCCATCTCACTCTCTTTCTTAAATATGATCCCACTGTATTGTATTTAAGAAAATATCTAAATTAATAAAAAACATAATTGGTGATAAAATATCAAACCTATATTTTGGATCAATCATGTTAAAGAAATTACAATAATAAAAAAATTAAAAGAATCACGCACTATCTTTCCTCTATTATTGTTAATCACTTTGCTTTCTGATCGCTTGGATCCTTGGTTAAGATGCATCTATCCTAGTTCTTTATAATATTATTTATATCATATAAATTTCACAGATATATATATATATATATATATATATATATTAAAGTATTCTCATTTTTTAATTTATTAAAGCCTCCATTTAATCCCTATGGAAATATTTTTAGTAGTTGTGAGGATGGAGGGTTTAGATATACCTCAAGACTAATTATAACCTCTCTTTTTTTTCAGCATATGGTATTGAAAAGCCATGGTATTGGCCCATGGTATTGTAACAATTAAAAGCCTAGATCCATAACATTATAATCAAAAGTCCAGATATCCCATGGTAGTAGCCCATGGTATTATAATTTTCTTCCCTCCTCTCCCTCTCTATCTTTCTCTTGTGGGTATTGGCCCATGGTATTGTAAAAAAACCTACTTAGGAGTTAATAACATTCATGGTAAATAACCTGGATGCGGGTGAACCCTAAGAACATTAATGGTCACCATTAGGATTGTCGGCGCAAGGACTTGCAAGGTGGTGAATTGCACTCTGATCCAGGCTCATCTCAGACGAAACCTGGCCAGCGTGCATGCTGCAATAAATGGCCCCTCTGGCCGAGATTTGGAAACAGCTGATATTCAAATGGCGCCTCTCGAACCCTCTGTTCATCCCCGTTCCTTAGCTTTTGTCCGCCTCAGGCTGAATTTTCTTGTAGCAGAATAGCTACAGGGAGACGATGCTGGCACCTCTGCTGTATTGATCTCGGAAATGGGCACCATTTCTCCCACTCCAAGCACTGCCCTGTAAATCCTGCTCAGGAGCCCTGTTTTCACAACCAGTTATCCCTCCCGTCCGCTTATCCAGCTGATTTGCACTCCAACCTCACTGGTATGGTCCATCACCGCATGAGGAGTCGCCAAGGAGGAACCCAAGGTGGCAGCGCTCACCCTCAGGCAGCACAGAGCTCAGCTCCCGCCTCTCCCCCTTAGCACCATGAAAACTTGCCTCCCCCCAGGTCGCCGCATAGTCATTATCCCCATACGCGCAGTGGGCGGGGGCAAGGGTCGGCCTCAATGGCTCCGCACAGTGATTTTAGGCTCCATTCTGCAATTTCTCCGCTGCGTCCAGGCCCTGTCCCTCACGCGACCCAATTCAGGTTCCAAAGCCGTCTGAATAGACCCATCATAACTGCCAATGTGACTATCGTTTTCTCTGAAGAAGATGAGCTGAACAGTGACCAAGCGAGAAATTCTGAAGAGCACTCTCAGGAGGTGAGAATTCCAGAAATGGGAAGGGGTTCTGAGAAAAAGTCGAAGGATGATGGCGGGGGCGCAAGTCACAGCAGACTGCATGGTGGAGAAGCTCACGCAGGTGACATTCAGCGGGCTGGTGGCAGCTCTGCAGGAGTTGCATTGACGGTGGGGTTCGTTGGCAGTTCGAGCGGCACCCAGCATGCATGGGGGCCTCCAGGTGGTGCTGAGAAGGGCGACGTGGCGGAAAAGGATGAAGATTGGGACCAGTATGCCTGCCTCGTTGTTGAGGAGACACCTGACGAGGATGACAACAAATGACGCCACGTGGCATCTGTTGCCACCCGCGAACCAGCTCAGCCTTCTGCTGCTGACGGGTTGGTCTAGTCATTTGATGTTTTTGCTGTTTATTTGTCTGATCAGAGGGTTTGTTGTTCTGTTGTCGAGTCCGGTGGTGCTGAGTTGTATCTTTTTCTGGGTTTTGCTTCAAAACATGGATCCAAGTCCTATGTATGGGTTTCCGTTGATGACAGTTCCAGGATATATGTTTGGTCTTTTTGCAATGTCAAACTGGTTTCCCCATTCTGGGGCAGTTTCGACTGTCTTGATGAACTCTAGCAACAGCGGTTGAGGCATGGCCTCGGTGTAATTATATTCTTGTTTTTTATTAATAGAATTAGTCTTATATATATATATATATATATATATATATATATATATATATATATATCCGTGGTAAATATTCATGATTAAAAATCTTGTCATATTGTCAATAGTAATTTTTTATCCGCTTATTAATTAAATTTATAGATGGAACTCATCTATATTAATTGTTACAAATATATTGATTACATAAAATATAATATTACAATATTATATGTTACCCAATATTTATAACCATCCCTACCTAATAAATAGTGGCCAGAAATGGGGAGAAATACTAATTAAAATGTAATATTATTAAATCTTACCTAATATTTCACGTCACACCCCACCCTAAATATTACCTTCTACTCAATATTTCCCCTCACTCCTACTAATTTACTGAGCACCTTCCATTATATTGAGTTTACCTTCCTACAACTGAAAACCTGAACGCAACGAAATATAAATTTACATGATTACAGAAACGCCACGAAATTTACCTCGTTATTATTACAGGATATGCCCAATTGAATCCTCCGCTTCCTTTACCTAATTTTCTTTTTTATTCGATGAATAAGCTCATCAATCTCTTTTTAAATTGTATATATATCATTTTCAAAATTGAGTTTGTTAATATTAGCTGGCACATTTTTAATTTTAATTAAATTTTTTAATTATTTATTTATTTGTTTTAAAGTAACATTACACATATCTTCAACATATACAATATATATTAGCCGACACATATATAGTAACATTACACATATCTTCCGCATATACAATATATATTAGCTGACACATATTTTTTTTTTATTATAATGTTTTTTTAATGTAACGTTACGTTACGTGACAACATCTCCCTCATATTTTTTTTAATATTTTCTTTAATGTAATGCTACGTTAGGTGACAACATCTCCCTTATATTTTTTAAATATTTTTTTAATGTAACGTTATGTTACATGACAACATCTCCCTCATATTTTTTTAATATTTTTTAATGTAACGTTACGTTACGTGACAACATCTCCCTCATATTTTTTGTAATATTTTTTTTAATGTAACGTTACGTTACATGACAACATCTCCCTCATATTTTTTAATATTTTTTAATGTAACGTTATGTTACGTGACAACATCTCCTTCATATACTGGGCTGTAGAGCGCCTCTCGATGTAATAAAAGGAAAGAGAGTGTGTTTTAATGAACCTTCATAAGTTTAAATAAAGGAAATAATGGATGAAGGGATGGAGGAGGCACATGTGAGTAGGACCTACTCTCCACTCTTACCATAGATGTTATAGCACCATTTACCACTCTTGGTAGATATGATGCTCTGGTTATGGCCTAGGGCAACCCTTCCTTTTCAGACTTGGTCCAAAATCTAAAAAACAATGTTTCATTTCCTATACGTTACTTTTCCCTGTGTTAAAAGCATGTACACGCAGGTCAGCATATTCCCAACCCACGTACATGTGTTAAAACACTTAAAAATAAGAAATCTCCTTAATTTTGGGTAGAGTTTACGGGTTTTACCTGTTACTCACCTACTATAGCCCGTGGCCCAACTGTTTCCAAAAAAACAAAAACAAAAACAAAAAAACAAACAAACAAACAAAACAAAAACAAACAAACAAAACAAAACTAATTTGGAGAAGTATAAATAAACCTCCATTGGAAGGTCTTGGGGAAGAAGAGATGAGATATTGATATTATAGTTGATTGATCCATGATCGAGTCAGACGAAATCCCTGTGCTTCTTGCACTCCCCAAGCTTTAGGAAACTCTTGTTTCTTCTTTTGAGATATCCTTGATCCCACTTGTGATATCCTTATGTATGTTGATGGAGGAAGATTGTTGAGGGCGGGACAGGACGGATCCAGAGGACGGTTCCGCTTGGAGCTAGAGGAAGACTCAAGTTGTAGTTTTCCATCTTTCTTGTAGCTTACATCAATAAAGAAATGTTGTTATGTTCCTGATATTTAACGTGTTTATGCATTGATACATGTTGTGATTTGTTTATAAATCTTATATTAATGCGTAATGGTTCATTTACTTATATGATCTAACGTATATACCATAAATACGCTTTATGTTACTACTGTTGTATATGCTTTGCTTGGATAATTTACAGGTTTCAAAGGCATTGGAGGAGGCATAGGGTTTGAACCTTGCGGGATCTACCCAAATGTAGGACCTCCGAGTAAGGTCACTTCTTCCTAGTTCATTAGTATAAGCATTTAGATTGTTTGTCTGGGCATTTCTTGTTGTTGTTTGCCTTCCGAACTGTTGGGGTTTTCAACCCAAGACCCTAGGGTGTTCCCACCTGCAACAGAATTGGCGACTCCACTGGGGATAACATTCTTGTTATTCCTAGTTTGGGTTGTTTGTTCTCAATCGGTGTTTATTTTCTTGATTGCTTACTTTTATAGTGTTATTTGACTTATCATCTTCCTAGGCATCAAGTATGATCTTTTGGATTAGGGCTTGATTTTTGTTTTTCTTGATTGAGTCTTTTATACGCTTTTTCTTGGAGTACAGTTGTGTATACACGCTAGTTTCCTGTGTTTGAAACGTGTGTGCATGCCTCTGGGCTTTACACAGACGTGTTTATATAATTTTGGATTGTTTTTTCAAAATATTTTTGCTCAGTTGGGTCTGTTGCTTGGTGATTTCTACTATTTTTTGGTCATCCACTGTCTGTAGAACTTTGTTCTATTGCAATTTTTCATTTTCAAATCTCCTTCTCAATGAAAAGCCTAGTTGGCCTCGGATTGCTTTTTGAGCAAGTTTTTGATTTGTGTCTTGGGTTCAAGGCTTCTATCTGAAGTTCTTGGGTGGTCTAGTTTTCCAGAACAAGAAATTGATTTCGATTTCGTTTGTAACTCAGATTTCAAGTTGCCTTGCTTTGCTTTTCCTTTTAATTGGCCTTGTTGCTTTTTGTGCCTTTTGAGTGTCTCTTTAGCAATTTTGAAAGTTTTTCTTTCTTGACATTTTGTCGATTTGCAAAAGTCTTTTACTATTGTTCAGATCAGTTTGTGCGAGTTTGTAGTCCTTCTTGTTTCAAGTTTCATTTATTAATGAGTTTTATAACTTGCAAGGTATAAGGACTCCTTGTGCTTCTTTTTTGATATTTCGAATTTAATAGTTCTTTTTGTGACTCAAAAGTTTATTTAGTTTACTTTAAAAAAACACAAAAACATTGCTTTTGCTTTTGTTTATCCAAGCTTTTGGCTTCTTTTGTTTGGTTTGTTGAGCAATTGTGATATTTTTCAATTTGTTTTTCTTGCTTTTGAGAGAAATTTGTTTTTAAAATTTTTGCCTTCATTATCAAGTTGGCTTATTGACTCTATAAAGAGGCACATTTGCTTATAGTATGAGTGTTTTTAGGATCTTGCATCATCATTTAAATTTACATTAGGTTAGTTTGCATCATAAGCATTCTTAGTCTTTTTAGATTTTGAGTGTGTGTGGAGTGTTTCAGAAAAGAAAAGAAAAATATTTTTCTTATATAAGTTTTTCGTAGAACCCAAGTAGAAATCCCTCTTCATCGAAAGAAAATAATTGCATGCATATAGTTAGGTTTCTATTGGTTTCTTTTGCGTCATAAACATCATTAGTTTCACTCTCGTATACCCTTGACTTAAAGAACAACCCTTTAAAATCAAGCGATTTAATAAAACAAACTAGAACTTTTTATTTTTGTCATTAACAAACACCAACAAGTTTAAGTTAATTAGGGCCTTAGAATAGGTGAGTGGAGAGTTAACTCTCCAAGGATTCTCAAATTATCAAACATAGAAGTTGAATAACGAGTGAAATCCAGTGTCGTCAGAAAGATTGAGAAAGCTCCGTGACTAGGAGTCAAGCACGAGGGAGAGTGAAGACAAGGAAGAAAGATACCCCCTCTCCTACTTGTTGGATCCCACCTCACGACTGTTCTGCCCGACTTTTGATATGAACTGGTGCCCATAGTTTCCTTTCCTAGGGATCACATAGGTGGTTGTGAAGGGGAATCCCATGGAACCTAAGGCAGACGTTGCATCACATTCATCAGTACTTCTGGAGGGTACCCTTGCGAAGCTTGGGTGCTTGCACCGGCAAAGGCTTTTGTCTGGAGGTCAGCGTTACTGTTTCTGTCACCTTCGTTGATAGGCCTGGGTCGTCATTATCCTAGACTATCTTCGAAAGGTCCCTACTTCATTTTCTTTTATTTTGGTGTCCAGTCCTCATCATTCGGAGCAAAAATAATTGGAATTCGCTTGATTGGTTGCATATTTAGGGACTTTATAGTCGAGTGCTCTTTTCTCTTTGGATTTAGTTGGCTTTAGGTGGATTTGTCTTGTCATTTTTGGACCTTACATTCCACATGACTGACCTACCACTCCACCGATCTTGGAAGGCTTTTGATCTTTATTTTTGAAAATTGTGGAGTTGCCTCCTTAAGGGAAAAGGTTTTTATTGTGCATTTCTCTTCCTTGGAAAGTCATTTGCATAGTCCCGTAAGGGAAGGATCTGCAAATATGTCTAGTATGGCCCATATTCCTGTGGAGACCAACCAAGGTACCATTCTAAAAGGGGATCCTTGTGCTTATCCTTTCTTTGGAAACGTTGGTACCCCATTGATGGCCACTTTGAATATTTTTGGATTGAATGTTGGACTACCAGTTTGATTGTGTTCCACTCCAAATATTCCGGATGTTCTTGAAGCTTCTCATATGAATGCTTTATTTCAAGGGCATCAAATGGATGTTAATTGTTCATCTTCTTTCAAAGAGAAATATGGGATTCCTCTTTCTCCTCCCTCTTGTAACAAGAGATCTAAAAAGAGGAAAAAGACGAAGACGAAGAAGAAGAATAGTTCTGTCCATTCATCGTCAACCTTTGCTAATCATGTTGGAGATGAGATTTCAGCCACTGCAAGTCACACTAGGGGCATAAGTCTAGTCACTGCAAGTCATACTAGCAATGAATCATCATCAACCTCTGCAAGTCATGTTGGAGATGAGCTTTCAGCCGTTGCAAGTCATGCTGGGGGCATAAGTCTAGTCACTGCAAGTCATACTAGAAATGAATCATCATCAACCTCTACTAGTCATGTTGGAGATGAGCTTTTAGCCGCTGAAAGTCACGTTGGGGGCATAAGTTTAGTCATTGCAAGTCATACTAGAAATGGGTCACCTACCTCTGTGAGTCATACTTCTATTGACTCACCTACTTTTGTGAGAAGGGCTGGGGGCACAAGTCTTATCTCTCTTGGGAAAGAGTCACTAACCTCTGCGAGTCATGTTAGTGACTTTCCATCAACCATTGCTAGTCATGTTGGTGGAATGGATGTTGATCAGAAACCTAAGCATAGAAGTTTTAAACCTAAGTTCCCTTGTAAAATATGTAAGGGAGACCATGTTACTCATTTGTGTCCTGGTATTCCAGAGGTACAAAGGATATGGTCTGAGTCTGAAAGTTCTTCTACTCCTAAATCTGTTATGGTTTCTTGACAGTCTCATCAACCATTGGTTGATGAAGTAGTCGAGCCAGTGCAATCTCTAGTTGATCACACTCCTCTTTTGGGGGGTGAAGTGCCTAAAAACAGAGTCTATTTGATTTCTAGTACAGAGTCTTCTGTTATAGGGGGCATTCCTGTTTCTTTGAATTCTCCCCCTCTAAGTTCTAGGAGTGTCTCCTTTGATTGGGATAGTCTTGTCGAGCCTTGTCTTCCTTCCGCTGCACCTTTCTAAATAAAGGTTAGAGTTAACTCCACAAACGTCTATTGATGTATGGTGGATGAAGGATCCTTGATAGTTGATAGTCAATTGTTAGCCTGTGATAGAAGACTTGGTGAATCTATGGGTGTTCTTCCTCAATTACCTATTACTTTAGGTCGGAAGACTAGTTTTATCGATAATGATGGTGGTTGATCGCCCTTTAGACTTTAATATGCTACTTGGGCGTGATTTGTCTATGATATGAATGTTGTGGTGTCTTTACTCTTTTGAGTGATGTGTTTTCCCCATAACAGAACTATTGTCACTATTGATCAACTTGCATCTGATAATCATCACCCTAATTTGAATTCATTACAGAATACTCCTTGGTTTGTTCATGGAAATCAAGTAGACTCTACCCCGCCACTGGTGAACTATGTGGCATTGAATCCTCAATGTTCAATTTCTTATGGGAAGGATCCTTCGAACTATTATTTTCCTTCTCGGGACTTGGTCCCAGCAGTTGACCGAGTGATTTATTCTATGAAGATTTGGGAGCCCTTAATTCCCTCTTTTGATCCTTGTAGTTCTCATGATTTCTTGGAAGTTGAATCACCTTCACAGGAAGAAATTTTTGAAGCCATGAGTTTTAACTATCAAAGGAGTTCTCAGCTTGAGCCCTGCAAGGGGTTTTTCCAAAAGAACTATTATGTGTAAACCACAAGGCTGCGTGGTTCCTTGTATAATATTGTGCATATAAGGTATGCATTTTCAAGTTTTGTATTCTATAACACAAGCTTTTATCTGAAGTTTATATATGGGAGGTGTTCTACCTTAAGAAACCAATTTCCTGGCTGTGTAGAAATTGTGCTTAAGACATTAATGTTTATAATTATTGTCACTTGTTTGTCACTTAATTGTATGTTGTATTATCAAATGAAGGACCTGAAAAACTTGGTTTTAAACCCTCAATACTTAGGTGACATGAAAATATCAGAATGCCCTTTGATTGCTGAATACAATGATGAATGAAAAAAGATTGAAGGAGTCATAAACAATATGCTGTTTTACACATAATCTACTATCTGTGACACTTGGAGAAGTTAAAGATAATATGTTGTCTTACACAGAAACTACTATCTGTAACATAGCAAAATTGCAGAGGTGGGAACTTAAAGTATAGGAGCGCTCTTTTAAGGGATTTTAACTTCATTTACATCAGAAAATAAAGACATGTAGCTTTATTACCATACTTAAAGGAGGAAAACATTTGATGGCACATAATAGAGAAGTCACAAAATCATACCCAACAATGTGTGGAAAACTTCTGATTCTTTCATTAATCAATAATTGTATCTGGAATACAGTGGCCTAGTCTCCAGGTTCTCCAATGTTCGAACCCCTTCTCTGTAAATTTTCCTCTTTTTATACATTATGAGACAGTTGGTAATAATCAAAACTGTCAAACTACTTAACTATTCTCCTAACTGTCTAAAGTAAAAATTATTACAAAATATTACATAGAGGGTAAAAGACACCTCATTCTCAAGAAAATAAAATAACAGGAAGTAACAGAAATTAGAAGGTGATGGTTGTTCATTGTTCGAATCTTTAGCTTGAGCCTGTGGTTCTGCTAATGTATCTTTGTGTTGCTCTATCATTCATTAATGGAGTAGTGGATGAAGTGGCGGGGTATGGTGAGTAACGTGGGCAATTAACAGATGAAAGCGGTGGAATATGTGGAATGAGTGACGTGGGGCGAAAAGCTTTGGGAGCTCA
Source organism: Pinus tabuliformis (assembly GCA_031772625.1). Lineage (NCBI taxonomy): Eukaryota > Viridiplantae > Streptophyta > Pinopsida > Pinales > Pinaceae > Pinus > Pinus tabuliformis. Next base: position 893,302,644 of record CM062818.1, read on the forward strand.
CCGCGGGAGTAAAGAATGTACGGGAGCTTCAACGAGGTTGAACCCCCGCAGTGATTTCAGGCCACACATTTTGGTCAACCATGCTAATGTCACAGTCAACTATGGGGGTTGAGCTTTAATTAGTCTTCGTGCTCATTGGTTCCCCATAGCACACCTCAACGTACTTATCAAGCTATCGCTTGATCGCGCCTCTTGAACCTGCATGGCCTTTAGCACACGGAACTCAAAAGAATTAACACTTTGGTTCATAAACTTGTTGCGCCCGCCTTTTCAACGCCCCTTTGACTCCCATACGAACCCGATAGGAAATAAAAACTAGTAGTTAATGATTTATCAGGTCCGATTTTAAAGATAGAACCCGATTACTTACCGACCCGATATCCGTCAGTGTTATACGGACCCGATAGGAAATAAAAACTGTCAGTTAATGATTTATCAGGTCTGATTTTAAAGATAGAACTTGATTACTTTTTGACCTGATATTTGGCTCGAACTTTAGTGAATTAAACTATATTTGATACACTATCGCGCCCGATCTCCGAAATAAACCCCATTCTAGTTAACTACGCGATTACATCAGATCTGTGGCCTGTTGATCGGACGATCCATATCTTCTCGCGGGTTTATCACTTTCAAAATCCGTTAATAATATAAAATCAACCGTTTCTTTCAAATCTTTGCATTTCTTTTTATTTCCATTATAACATAATATTTGATTTTTCTTTCATATTTTTGATAAAACTGAAAATAAAACTTAAATAACAATGGATGCTACAACATTTGGCTCCACCTGGGGATAGTGCTTTTCCCACAGAAGCACTAAGAACCGCAATTCAGTGCCTTCACCTTGGGCATGGAGTCATATATTGCTTAACCAATTCAAATTATATGGCATTTGTACACTGAATTCACTCTGATATCTACAATGATAGGATTCTTATGCTTCAGAACTGGAAGTAATGCTTGAGGTACTGCCCATTGACAGGCAGCTGTAGAGTTTCACCATTAAGATTCTCAAGAAGAAAAGTGTTATTGGACCTTGCTTCAACAATTCTAAGAGGGCCATACACGAGAGGATAAAACTTCTCATGCTTACCCTTATCTTCTCTTCTGGTATCCCATCTTAATACTAGGTCTGCAACTTTAAAGTCAATCTCCTTGGCTTTTCTGTCAAAAATACTTTTCATCTTTGATTGATACATAATCAGGTTGTCTCTTACCTTGTCCCTGTTTTCACTTAGCTCCACTACTTTATTCATTCTTCTTATCAAAGCATTGGGTTCTTCTTCCACCTCCTGGATCATTGCAATCACAGACTTCACAAGTTGACTTGGAAATAGAGCCTGAGTTCCATATACTAATTCAAAATGTGATTTGCCTGTAGATCTCCTTGTAGTTACTCTAGTAGCCCAAAGAGAAACTTCAACTTAGAATCCCAATCTTTCTGATGCTCTGCAATAGTTTTCTTAAGGATCCTCATCAATGTTTTATTTGTTGATTCAGCGAGACCATTTCCTTGTGGATGATAAGCTATTGAATGGGATAAAATAACATTGTAATTTTGACAAAAAGCAGTAAACTTGTTTGAAATAAAGACTTGAGCATTATCTATTATGATTTTGACAGGGCATCCAAATATGCTAAAAATATTTTCTTCTAAGAACTTCATCACCACCTGGTCATTTGCCCTTTTAGTGGGAATATCTTCTACCCACTTGGTGAAGTAGTCAGTAGCCGTAAGAATCCACCTATGCTATCCACTTGAGGGTGGCTTAATCTCCCCAACAAAATCTAGACCCTATTGTCTGAATGGTTCTTCTATGAAGACTGGGATCAAAGGCAAGGGAGCTAGCCTTTTCTTCTCAGCAAAAAGCTGACATTTCTAACAACTTATGACAATTTTATAGGTATCACCGAATAGAGTGGGCCAATAAAATCTTGCCTGAAGGATTTTATGTGCAGTAACCTTCCAACTGTAATGTCCTCGACATAACCCTTCATGATAATCTTTGATTGCCACTGTAAACTCATCTTCTGTTAAACATAGCAACAAAATTCCTACAGGATCCTTCCAGTATAATCTACTTTCCACAATCACATATGGTTGTGCTTTGATCTTTAATGCTCTATACTTTGTTCTATCCAAGGATTGGGGACAGGAGAGAAAACACAAATAATGGATTATATGCTTGTACCATTCTGAACATAAAAATTTATACTTGATCTTCATACCTGGATCTGGCTTTTCTTCACTTTCTTCAGTTGTTCCTTCATCCACAGGTGTCAGCAAGTTGATTCCCAATGCCTGAAAGTTCAACTTTGTCAACATTTTTGCCAATCCTTGCCCTTTCACCAACTTTGTGGGTTTTATGTCCAAGTCATACTCTTGGATCTTGGCTATCCATTTTCCTCTTTTGCCTTCTACATCACCCTGTACTAATACATCTTTTACTGCAGCATTTGGCACATAAGCAATGATCTGTGACTGCAGCACATAAGTTCTAAAGGCTTTTAGGGATTTTACCAAAGCATACACTTGCTTTTCAAGAATATTATACTTTAGCTCAGCATCCCTGAGAATCTTGCTAAAGAATGCAACAGGCTACTCCTTCTCTTCATCATTCTTCTGCATCAAGACATCAACTATTGAATTCGGTGATGCAAATGAAAAAACTTGGAAAGGATTTTGATAATCAGGGCTAATTAGGATTGGAGCTACCTGCAATGCTTCTTTAATCCTAGAAAATGATTCTCTGGCTTCCTTGGTCCAATGCACTTCATTCTCCTTCTTCAGCATATTAGTAATTTATTTTACAATTTCTGCATAATTGGACACAAATCTCCTTAAGAAGTTTATTTTTCCTAGAAACTTTTGAATATCCTTTTTACGCCTAGGCAGTGGTATTTTTTGCACAGCCTGTACTCTTGCTAGATCTATCTTCACTCCATCTCTAGAAACATTGTGCCCCAATAGTTTACCCTCTTCCAGAGCAAAAATGGATTTCTTGGGATTTAAGGAAAGCCCAAATCTTCTACATTTAATTTAATTTAATGTAATTTTTATTTTTATTTTATTTTTTTATTTTATTTTATTTTATTTTATTTTTATTTTTATTTTTATTTTTATTTTTATTTTTTTATTTTTATTTTTATTTTATTTTATTTTATTTTATTTTATTTATTTATTTTTTTATTTTTTTTATTTTTTTTTTCAAATGGTCCAGATGTTCTTCATCAGACTCTGAGAAAACAACAATATCATCCAAATATATTACTACAAACTTATCTCCCACAAAAGCAATGTCCATAGCCCTCTAAAATGTAGCACCTGCATTCATTAATCCAAAAGGCATTCTGGAATACATAAAGGTCCCCCAGGGAGTTGTGAATGTCGTCTTCTTCTGATCTTCTCTATCCATAACCACCTGGTTATACCCAGAGAACCCATCCAGCATTGACATTCTAAAAGATCATGTTACCTTCTGCAACACATGATCCATTTTAGGCAATGGATAATTATCTTTCAAGGAAGCCCTGTTGAGATTTTTGAAGTCCACACATAACCTTATCTCTCCATTTTTCTTTCTTACAGGCACTAAATTAGCCACCCAATCAGAGTACCTAAGTGGAACTATTATTTTGGCATCAAGCAACTTTTTTACCTCTTTTTCAATTGATGGTAGAAGCAGAGGATTTATCTGTCTAAGCTTCTATTTAAAGGGTTTACTTCCCATTTTCAAGGGGATCTTGTGCTGAATAATATTTACATCGTATGTTTTGAGATCCTCATAGGACCATGCAAAGACATCAACATAGTCCTTGAAAAGTTTAAAATATCTCTCCTGATAATTAGGTGAAACTCCACTGAATAACTTGACTAGCATAGGTTCCTCCTGAGTTCCAATATTATAATCTTGAATATGTTCATCCTGTGAAATTTTTCCTGAGTCAACAGCCACATCATTGGGGTTAAAAATCCTTTCAATAGGGACAAGTCCCTTTGGCAGAATATTATCTTTCAATTGAAAAACTTTTTGATTAGCTATTGAATCTTTTAAACCACTAACTTCTGCAACTTCTGTTGTTTCATCTTCATCCTGATCGATTTTTGTGCCCTGAAACTCTTCAACCATAGTAAAAAATTCTTTAATTTGCTAATCATCTTCAAAAACTTGCCAATATTTAACATTATCGGGAACAGAAAGTCCGTGCCTCATTTCTACCTCATATCTTAGTTTTGGATTAATAGGAGACCTGAAAGTACTAGCAGCCAGAAACAATGAATCTGCTAATCTGTTCCCATCCCTTGGAATAAATTGAATGTTAAAAGCTTCGAAAAAGTTCTCAACCAAATCCCATACTTCATTTCTGTATGCCCTAAGCCTAGGGTGTTTTGTTTGACAGTGATTTTTTTATTTGTTTTATAATCAGCTCCGAATCCCCAAAAACAGAAATTGACTTAATTACCATCTGTTTAGCTGTTTACAGAGCAATTATCAAGGACTCATATTTTGCCACATTGTTTGTTGCTTCGAATTCCAATTTAAAAGAAAAAGAGAACATATTACCTCCAGGTGCAATTAGAAGGAAACCAACACCTGTTCCTTCCTTAGAATAGGCTCCAGCAAAGAAGCATTTCCATACTCCTTCAGTTTGCAGCTCTGTAATTACATTGGCTGAAGTAAGCTACTTCTGATTATCTTCAGCCAACTCTGCATTATCATGTAGCATGAAGCAAGCAAAGCCATCTTTCTCCTGGCTATATACAGGTGAATTACTTGCTCCATTTTTTGTAATTGTTTTTACAAATCTAGTTTCTTTGTACAATCTTCTTTCTTCTCCACCAAAAGTCGGTATAAAAACATATGTAAAATCTAGTTTCATAACACCACCCAATTTAGCTCCCCATGACCTAGATAGTAGCATTTCAAACCTAGCAGGGATATTTGCTACTACTACATCCATGACCAAGCTTCTAGCTGGGATCTGGGCTAGTGACACTACCAGATCCTTAATGACCCCCAGACACTTGAATTTGTTTGAATCAAAAGAGTACAAGTCTCTATAGGGTTTGGTAACTTGTAGATTTAGTTGTTTCATCATTGACAATGGCATAAGGTTGTGTGAAGCTCCTGAATCAAACATACAATTATGCAAGAGGAAATCATGGATCAATAATGAAATATAAAAAGGAGGTGTTGAAGGATCTACTTCCTCCACATGTGGACCAAAAACCACTACTGGTTTATCATCTTGCAGACTTACAGTGTCATTTATATTCACATTCTCTTTTAAATTAATAAACTCAGCAATCTCCTTTTGATAAACTTGTGTTTTTGCTAATTCTATAAGGGGAACTTGAATTCTAACTTTTTCCAACTCTTTATAAGACTAAACAAATGACCCTATTTAGCATTCTTTTCATTTTCATCTTCACCTTTCTTCATGACTGAAATCACTTGGGGAATGGAAACAAGTTTCTCTAAAGGAATTTTTCCACTTTGGTCTTGAAAAGACTCACCTTGAAGTATTTGTGTCTTGCCATTTGAATTTTGTTGTTGCTTTCCTTTATTTACTTGTTTTGCAGGCTGAGATTCTTGTGGAGTCGCCTTTGGTGAGGAAGTTGGAACTTGCCGCTCACTTTCGTTTTCCTGACTTCTTGATCTTTTCCTTGACCTTAAATCATATTTCTTTATGTAATTCTGCTTGCGTAAAATCAGAGAATTGCTCCAATATTCATCAATTTTATTTTCGTCATAAATGGCATCTGTTTCGGCATATTCATACTCTTCTCCTTCAAGACCAAGTTCATCTTCATCTACTGCATATAATGTAGAAATTTGATCTTCATGGTCCCTGGGGTGCTCTAGTGATTCACCAGGATTTGCCTCTATATAAAATGGTGCTTGAATCTGATCTTGTTCTTTTCTCTCCTTTTGCAAGATTTGCAAAGGTTGTCTTCTGTATTGGGGATTAAAGTTCTTATTATGTTGTACTTGTCTCTGAGAATTCTGATTTTCCAACTCTAACTTACTCAATTTATTTGACAAATTTTTAATTACATTACTCATATCCTCTAATGTTTGACTTTGAGATGATTCTATCTTTGCCTTGAATAGGCTGTGCCTCTGGTGCTTTGCCCGTAGCCACCAAATTTGCTTCTATCTCTAATGCATCTGTTTGGATGTGATCAAGGGTTGGGGATCTTCTTTCCCTTAATGTGAATCCAAAATTTGACTCAAAAGCCCCTGCAAATTTTTTTTGCACCAGCAGGAGGGGGCTTAATCTCCACTCGAAGACTATTGTACAATTTATTAAATCTTCTGACAAATTCAACTACAGTTTCATCATATTTCTTCTTTATAGCATTAAACTCTGTTAGTGAATACCCATGGTCTCTTTTTTCTCCCCATCTCTGGGTGAATAGGCATTCCATCTCTTCCCAAGAAGGAATAGAGTTATTAGGAAGCCCTTTAAACCATTTTCTTGCTTCTCCATCCAAGGATTGAACAAAAAGTCTTAGAACAACATCTAGATGTTCAACATTTAGGTTTTCTACAAAATTACAAAATATTGATACATGATTCTCTGTTGTTTGTTCATCTTCCCCTATAAAACGAGGAAGAATCTTGAGGTATTCTTGTGGCATTTGATTCAACGGTTGTGGCAATTGAAGAGGTGCATACCTATTCATAAAGAATGCAGGCGCTACCATGTTTTCTCCCAAATTTGTTGAACTTAGATTACCAACAAATGTAGAACCTGACTGAGGGGTAAATGGAGTGTGCAGAGGTGCTAATATACTTATATGTTCAGGTTGAATAACTAGAGCAGATAATGAAAAAGTAATAGACTTTAAAGACTACTCTTGAAAGTTAGGTTCTTGAAATGAAGATGATGTAAAAAGTGACTCTTGATTAGATGAACGTTTGGGTGAGAGATGTGATGAATTGTTGCCTGATCCAAACAGTGTAGTGATCGGTGTAAGTGAGGTTTTAGACCTTCCAACCTTCTTAGAAACTAGCCTTTCAGGATCTGAAAGGGCTTGAACTTTCTGTTGTGAGGTGTCTGATCTTGTATGGGGTCTTCTTGGAGCCAGAGTTATTGATTTTATCCAAAACAACCAAAAATTTCCTCCTCACTGAACAACCAGAGGAAAATATTGAAAACCCATGGAAAAGTGTTCTTGTCTTCTCTCCCTAGCAACGACGCCAATCAATGTTGTACCTTAAGAAACCAATTTCCTGGCTGTGTAGAAATTATGCTTACGACATTAATGTTTATAATTATTGTCACTTAATTGTATGTTGTATTCTCAAATGAAGGACCTGAAAAACTTGGTTTTAAACCCTCAATACTTAGGTGACATGAAAATCTCAGAATGCCCTTTGATTGCTGAATATAAATGATGAATGAAGAAAGCTTGAAGGAGTCATAGACAATATGTTATTTTACACAAAATCTACTATCTGTGACACTTGGAGAAGTTAAAGACAATATGATGTCTTACACAAAAACTACTATCTGTAACTTAGAAGAATTGCAGAGGTTAGAACTTCAAGTATAGGAGTGCTCTTTTAAGGGATTTTAACTTCATTTACATAAGAAGCTAAAGACTTGCAACTTCATTACCGTACTTAAAGGAGGAAAACATTTGATGACACATAACAGAGAAGTCACAAAATCATACCCAACAATGTGTGGAAAATTTTTGATTCTTTCATTAATCAACAGTTGTATTCGGAATATAGTGGCCTAGTCTCCAGGTTCTCCACAGTTCAAACCCCTTCTCTGTAAATTTTCCTCTTTTTATACATTATGAGACAGTTGGTAATCATCAAAACTGTCAAACTACTTAACTATTCTCCTAACTGTCTAAAGTAAAAATTATTACAGAATATTACATAGAGGGTAAAAGACACCTCATTCTCAAGAAAATAAAATAATAGGAAGTAACGAAAATTAGAAGGTGATGGTTGTTGGTTGTTCGAATCTGTAGCTTGAGCATGTGGTTCTGCTGATGTATCTTTGTGTTGCTCTATCATCCATTAATGGAGTAGTGGATGAAGTGGCGAGGTATAGTGAGTGACATGGGCAATTAACATATGAAAGTGTTGGAAGATGTGGAATGAGCGACGTGGGGCGAAAAGCTTTGGGAGATCATCACGGGGATAAAAAATGTATGGGAGCTTCAATGAGGTTGAACCCTCGAAGTGATTTCAAGCCACACATTTCTGTCAACCATGCTAACATCATGGTCAACTATGGGGTTTGATCTTTAATTAATCTTCGTGCTCATTGCTTCCCCGCAGCACACCTCAACATACTTATCAAGCTATCGCTTGATCGCGCCTCTTAAACCTGCATGACCTTTAGCACATGGAACTCAAAAGAATTAACACCCTTGTTCATAAACCTGTCGCGTCCAGCTTTTCAACACCCCTTTGACTCCCATAAGGACCTGATAGGAAATAAAAACTGCTAGTTAATGATTTATTGGGTCCGATTTTAAAGATAGAACCCGTTTACTTGTCGACCCAATATCCGTCGGCGTCATACGGACCCGATAGGAAATAAAAATTGCCAGTTAATGACTTATCGGGTCCGATTTCAAAGATAGAACCTGATTACTTTTCGACCCAATATTTCGCCTAGAATTCAGCGAATTAAATTGTATTTGATACACTATCACGTCTGATCTCTGAAATAAACCCCATTCTAGTTAACTACGCGATTACCATCGAATCTGTGGCCTGTTGATCGAACGGCCTAGATCTTCTCACGGGTTTATCGCTTTCGAAAGCCATTAATAATATAAAATCAACCGTTTCTTTCAAATCTTCGCATTTCTTTTTATTTTTGTTATAAAACAATAGTTGATTTTTCTTTCATATTTTTGATAAAACTGAAAATAAAACTTAAATAACAATGGATGCTACAACAAGATGTATTAACTTCTTTTCTAGTGTTCCTACTTATGTCTACAGAACTTGGAAGATTGCTTCTTTGGACATTTTTATAGTTGATTCGTTCTGACAAGTATTGGTTCTCGAGACTGGCATATAGGTTAGGTTTTTCACCTGCCTTATGCATTTATCAGTTTCCTTTCCCATTTTGGCCTTAGGATTGACCCCACCAAGATATGATGTAGAACCTTCTCATTGTTTATAAGTGTCATGATTTGTGTGGTAGAGCCTACCTTATCATGGGCACCCTAGATAGTACCTTGTTGTCACTTGGCACCCATGCTGAACTTTTGTTCTAAGGCTCGGGAGTCCTCTTTAGTCCCGCCATGACTTATGCGTTGAAGACTCATTCCTTACTTCTTCGCTATTTTTCTCGCTTTATACCCTAGAGGTTCCTTTGTATTGAGTTGTACTACTGCATTTCATGTTGACCTTTTGTACCTTTTGGCCTTAAGCCGACTTCACTTGGACTCGTGTTTAAGCCACCTTTTGACTATGTCTTCTGCGAAATCAATCTTACAATCACTTAGCCTCTGCAACTTGACACACCCTTTTACCCGTGGAAACAACATTCCTCTGGGTGTCATTGATCAGTTTCGTCACCTTGCATTGAGCATAGGAATGTTCCCCTCCCAGGAACTAGCGCATCAGTATTGGGACACTCGTTCTTTCCACTGTACTATAACATTCTTTTATTCTTTTTTCAGACTTCATAAATATGAAAAAAAAAAAAATTATATATCCCAAAAAGAGCGGGAATGGGACATTATTTCCATATTTGATGGTAACTCGAGTAAGTTTTGTCACCCTTGAACAAAGCACTCAAAAAATAAGTCTTTCCTCCATTGGGATGGGCTTTAGTTTGACTTAGGAGAGCCTTAACCTTGTTATTGAGTCAGTACTCCTCCGATTGGTTATCTCTTCCAATCATATGGAGAGTTTGCTTATGCCTCCTGCATGACAAACTTATACAAAGTTATCATATGCTGCCATGTAGTCACATTTGAGTCATGCTTTTGTTCAAGGGAAGTAAACCTGAGTCAGCCTCTCTGTGGTGTCTCTTGACCTATTTTTCAGTCGGCCATCCCTAGTTGTCAGAGTCATGTTCGTTATCACATCAACTATTTGGTCCTTTGCTTGTGCTGGTTTGAGAAGGTCTCCATTGACTTCTTGCTGGTGGGTCTTGCTCTTATCGACTACGACAAATTGCTCTGAGGGCAAATCTAGAGCTGCACCCTGGCCCTATTTTCATTATTGATAGGTCACCTTGTGCTCAACATCGATCAGTATCATGGGTCTTTGACTAAGTGGTTTCCCTTGTGTTCGACATCAACTTTCATTATCACACATTGGGATTCATGCAATACCTTGGTTTCCATTTGACCCTATTGGTGGATTCCTCGCCTCTGTGACAACTTTCATTATTGGTTGATTCAGAGGGTTTTTATCGTGCGCTAGCCACATCTTGTGTACGCCGGAAATGAGCTTCGGTTGGGTTACTACATCTTTATTCGTGTAATTCCTTCCACATTATTGGCCTATGTGTTACACTCGCGCTAGATTGATGAAGAATGCCTTAATGCCTTCCTTCTAGCGGATCTTTTCCCATCAACTTTAGCTCATTGCTATGGGAAAGAGATCTAGAGTCCATTTGGCAGTACCTTAGTGTTTGTAGTCATAGTGGCAGACTCCTTCGCTATCGACACTGGGAAAACATCATTGTATCCTGATTGATAGATTCTTCCAAGTGTTTGACTACAACTCATTTATCCGCACTTGTTAGTTTGTACTAGGTACCTTGGCTCTCATCATCATTATCGATGGGTAGTCTCGTGTTTGTTAACGATATACATCAATGACTGGTAATCAAACGATTTCTCACATGGTCGACTTAAGATTATTTATTCCCGTTATGTAGAAATGTACCATGGTGGTCGGTGAAGACCTTGGGTTTGCATCAACATTTCTTGGTTCACTTGTCAGTTGCTCCTATTACTGCTAGTTGACACCATCCACCTTATATCTTGTAGTTCCTTACAACGACATCTTATATGTTGGCAACCGAGTTGCAGTGTAGTACCATTTATTCCACCATTTGACTTGGTACTTTTTGGATCAGCTTTATGGATTCAGTGATCAAATTCATACTTCAACATCATTGATTAGTTCTTTATATGTGATATTTAGACATGTACTTATTTGGATATGATCGGATGATCCATTATGTATTTTCAGTTCCTTTATACTTGTATGCATATTGGATCTGCTTTTTTACTTGACATGCAGACATGCTTTACTATCTCTGAGCATGGGTATGCCCGCCTCAGACAACAATTTCTTTCTGATCTCTTTTATTGGCTTGGAAAGTTGAATTCCGGTGAACTCGTCCTCGGTCTCAGCATGATTCCTTCTATACACTTAATACATTTTCGGCCATCATGTACCCCTTCTGACCTCATATATTAGGGGGCATCTGTTATAGCACCATTTACCACTCTTGGTAGATCTGATGCTCTGGTTATGGCCTAGGGCAACCCTTCCTTTCCAGACTTGGTCCAAAATCTAAAAAACAATGTTTTATTTCCTATACGCTACTTTGCCATGTGTTAAAAGCATGTACACGCGGGTCAACATATACCCAACCCGCGTACATGTGTTAAAACACTTAAAAATAATAAATCTCCTTAATTTCGGGCAGAGTTTATGGGTTTTACCTATTACTCACCTACTATAGCTTGTGGCCCAACTATTTCCCAACTGAAAAAACTAATTTGGAGAAGTATAAATAAACCTCCATGGGAAGGCCTTAGGGGAGAAGAGATGAGATATTGATATTATAGTTGATTGATCCCTGATCGAGTCTGACGAAATCCCTGTGCCTCCTGCACTCCCCAAGCTTTAGGAAACTCTTGTTTCCTCTTTTGAGATATCCTTGATCCCTCTTGTGATATCCTTGTGTATGTTGATGGAGGAAGATTGCTGAGGTCGGGACAGGACGAATCCGAAGGACGGTTCCGCTTGGAGCTGGAGGAAGACTCAAGTTGTAGTTTTCCATATTTCTTGTAGCTTACATCAATAAAGAAATGTTGATCTGTTTGTGATATTTATCGTGTTTATGCATTGATACATGATGCGATTTGTTTATAAATCTTATATTAATGAGTAATGGTTCATTTACTTATATGATCTAACGTATATATAATGAATATGATTTATGTTACTGCTGTTGTATATGCTTTGCTTGGATAATTTACAGGTTTCAAAGGCATTGGAGGAGGCAGAGGGTTTGAACCCCGCGGGATCTACCCAAACGTAGGACCTTCGGGTAAGGTCACTTCTTCCCAGTTCAATAGTATAAGCATTTAAATTGTTTGTCTGGGCATTTCTTGCTGTTGTTTTCCTTTCGCTCTGTTGGGGTTTTCAACCCAAGACCCTAGGGTGTTCCCACCTGCAACAATAGTGTAAAGGTATTTCAATCTACCCATTATTAAATAGCTTCCGACTTGGCTTTTACGACTTTTCCCATTACAATGATGTCATCCCGAGAATGAAAAACAAGAAGAAATAAAATAAATGCAAATAAAATCTTTAAGCTAAAGCAAGCGGAATGAGGTTAAGCAAATGTAATAAATATTTAATATTTATTTTAAATGTTTTATATATAATATATCTTTACATTAAATTTTTTTAATACATATATTTTATTATATACATATGCTTTAATCACATGATTTTTAAGTTATTTATTAATTATTAATTAAATAAAATTTTGGAGTAAAAATTAATAAAATAATATTATTTACAAATTATTTAAATAGGTTACATTTAGCTTAATTAACTTAAATTATTTAAATAAATAAATTAAATAATAATATGTACAATTTAAAAGCCAATTAACTCAATTAATTAAAATTTAATGAAATAATTACACTATAATTATAGTAAAATCAGTTTAATTTTAAAAAACAAAGTAAAATACAATTTTTACATATTTGAGCCTATGCGATGAAAATTTCTCAAACTTATAATAAGTGTTATTTTCAAAATGTAAGTCCAAAGTTAGCAAAATTAGAGTTGTTAAAAAGCTGGCGAAAAACCACACATAATGGAGCAATCAAGGGGGGAACTGAGAAAAACGAAAATCTCGCAAAATTAACAAAATACAAGTATGCAATGAGTGATATGACCAAAATTTACATAGAGGGTCTCCATTATTATTATAAAGATAATAATGTAAAAATGAGGGTTGTTGTTTTGCGACGACAATGACAACACATGACGAAGAAGTAATTATATCTGGTTAAATGTACAAAACCTAGAAAAAAATGAAGGAACGCTGATTAGATGATACAAAATGCCAAATCTCAAATATCCTAACAACTTTTCCCCTGACATGTAGAGTTAACATATAAAGATCATATCCATCATTGTCCATGAACTTATTAAAATATTACCATACAATCATGTGTTCTAGCAAACCTTGTATATGCAACAATAAAGTTTGTTGGCAATAATTTTTTAGGAAACAAAGTAATCAAGTAAATAATAGTCTTAAAATAACTCCAATACCACAGGCAGACCCACTGCTGCCAGCATTTATAGCTTCGACATGGATGCCTTTTAACCCTTTTACATGTCACTGTCCCATCTATTAGAAATAAATACATAGTTGCAAGTTCATTTCAAAACTTATTTAGATGTCAACTAAAGATCATTGTCCTGGCTTGGTAACCAACTGATGACTATGTCATTCACAAGGCATTAACAAAGTGAACAAGCCAACTCGTGATGAGACCTCCTATCCTATAATTTTTTTATTTTTTTAAGGTTCAACAATGGTTATTGTTAATATCTTAGAGATTCCTTAACAAATGGGGAGACAAATCAACTCCTTAAGAGAAATGGATGACTTAAAAAGTTTTAGGTAACTAATATTTACTTAAATAACCTTGCTTCCCAAGAGCTAATTACCCTAAAATAATTGTTGATAAATATATTTTGCTTTCTTAAATTTGGGATTAAGAGATAGTTTATTAGACAATGGCAAAAAGACTTCAGCACAATCTTTCCAAAATCTTGGCCCTGGTTTATTTTCACAACACTCACATAATCAGGGAAGCTCTTGAAGTCAAGAAGGACCCTGATAATTTCAATAGAGAAGATGGATTCAAATTAAGCCAATTTTGAAAGCATGTTATTTATCAATTTTTTTGTTAAATTTCTTTTCTTTTCTATCGATCTTCATTTGTTTATCTAATTTATTTTAGTCGGTTTATTCTCTCTTATTTAATCTAGTGCAATCCATTCGATGTTTTGGTTTTCATTTAGTTCCAAAGGATAATTTATTACTTTTATTATTATTTTAAATTTTATTAATTTATTTTATCCTAAATAGTTATTTATTTAATATTTTGACCACCTCAAAGTTTTTGATGGTGCTAAATCTATTTCCACCATCAAAAATATGATTCAAACACTACTACTACAAAATTCCTTAAATTTTTTTACCCAAATTCCAACAACTTTTAACCTTAGAAACAATTCCTTTGTCTCAATAAACGACACACCTTAAAAAATTACACCTATAGACCTATACCCTTTCATACACCCCCTTTCATACACCCTCTCATAGTAAGTAGTATATCAACTTCTCCCTCCGGTTCTCTTCTCGGAAAATAGTTTGAACACTTACTTTTGAGCGTTCATTGCCTCCCTCCCCTTCAAGAGACTTTTGATTGACCAGCTCTTCTATTAGACATGGGCCAACACTTCTAATAGTCAAAAGAACTACCCCGCCCTGCTATTATATAACGCATTAACGGAAGAGAGTCTTATCAACTTGTGAATGAAATGTACACATTCTTGACCAATGAACTCATATCTACCGATTGCAACAAGGGCAGCTACCGCAGGATGATTCCAATTCCAACTAACTGAACGTTGGGCCGGGTATCTATATTCGTATTTGGACTAGCCTAGACCGGTTGAAATGAATTCTCTTGTGATAGGCGAATTCTCCCACCATAACAGTTAGTTGCTTGAATCGGACAATCCCTTTGTTCTTCCATTTCATGTTGTGGGCATTCCTATTTACGAAGAAGGGAGCAGGGTTGGAATTTGGATTTCTCTTTACCCGTCAAACAATTTTTTTTTGACGTTTTAGATCTTCATACTACCCGTCAAAGAACGTTATGTTTAAAATGTTACCCTTCACCAGTGATGCTTTGATAATAAATTAACCATTCACCAAAAAAGTTTTGACCATAACACACGAATGAGTTATTGAATCTGATTATTTCCATATAATTAATAATGATAACATATTTTCTATTTTAAAATATCTTTTTTATATCAAAATTTCTCAATAACCAAATTGAAAATCAAATTAATTATTAAAAATTAAAATAAAAGTACTTCATTTTAAGTCTTGTACACAAAATTATATAGTTCTTCATAAGTGAATTTTTGGCATTTTGGACATTTTTAGACAACCATTTATTTTTTATTTAATTTATAGGTGACCATATTATTTTTTATTTTTGTACATAGCCATATTATTATTTGTACACAATTGTTATTATTAATTCCAATTAGACTCAATTAAGTATCATTATTTACCGAAGTTGTCAAATCCCAACCCTCATGAGGGCTACTATGAGGACTCCACCCAGCTAAAGAAAGCAATGCCTTTTGAAAATAAAGTTTTATCCTATTACACAACCCTTTTGAAAATAAGTTATATCTCATTATACCACTTTCCAAACTGAAGCTAGTGAAACTATTAACATATATATGCAATTACAAATGATTCATACATCATTAACATGTAGCAAAAACTAGTCTAGTCAAATCAACCCTAAAATTTTGGTCTAAGGCAAAATTGATTAAATTACATTTTAAATTTCCACCCAAAAAAGCTGGTACAAGGCAAAGTTGATTAAATTACATTTTTTATTTCCATCCTACATTACAAGTTTATAGATTCTCTAATAATTTATGTCCCTCTTTCCCATATATGTAATAGTAAATCTATAGTCAATAAATACCTCTTCCTCATTTTTTAAAGTATCCTTACCCTTTATCTTGGGCATGGCTATCATGTCATCCTCATGTAATTTGAGTCATCTCATGGTGCACATATTCTAATTTTCAAGTGAAATTATAGGGTTTGCCTCTACTCCACTCCTAATGTCTTATCCTCAAACTAACTCCCTTTTTTTCTTTGTTTTGTGTGCTATTTCTTATCATTTTAAACTAACTCCCTTTCTTTCTTTGTTTTATGTGTCAATTTCTCATCATTTTAGAGCACAGATTGATATACTTCTTCTAAAATGGAACTTATGTAAATTTATCTCATTTTACATAGTAAATTTTTAACATATTTGGGATGTTGAAATTCTCATCATTTTAGAGCACAGATTGATATACTTCCACTAAAATGCAACTTATGTAAATTTATCTCATTTTACATCGTAAATTCTTAACATATTTGGGAAGTTGGAATTATTTTTTCCTAGTTATTTTTATGTAAAATTATATCTCATAAAATGCCATAATATACACTTTATACTCTATTCCTCAAACACATTTTCACTCCTTTTCCTTCTCTTACATTTGAATAACACTTTCAACTCCTTTCCTTCATTTAGTTCTTTCCTAGTCATAATTACAACTCATATCAAATTGAGACTAAATTTAATTGAGAATTTCTTGGCAAAGAAATATTAATTAAAACTAAAATTATTTTTAGTTTTCTCCAAAGATTATTATGAACGGTTTAGTAAATTTTAAATCAAACCATTAACATAAAAATAAAAACCAAAGGCTAGTGAAATTTATCACTTCAATTGGGATTTAATCACAACATTATAATAAATCAAGCGAAGTTAATCATCTCCTCATAATTGACACTTCAAGACAACGTTATAATAAACCATACTTCATTTCAACACAATTAAAAAGATATTACTTTACTTTATAGTTGGCACTTCAAGACATGTTATTGCTTTTCATGTAAACACAATTAAAAATATGTTAAAAATTTAATAGTTAAAAATATAATTTAAAAAGAAGAATGAAAAAAAAAAGATAGATTTCGTTATAGGATTAAAAGATGAAATAATTAATTAATCTGTAATGAATAAACACCATCTTACAATTAAATGTAACCTATAAAATTTATTTTTTATTTTTAATAATAAAAATAGATACTAATTTACAAAATGTTTATAATAAAAATACACATCACCAGAAATAAAAATACATAAGATATTTCCAAACAAAAAACACAAAAATCTAATAAAAATACAGGGCAGCGAAAATAAAAATACACCAGATGTTACCTGCCAAAAGGCACAAAAATTTATGTAAAAATATAATTGGCCTTTTATAAAATTTCCTAACCTAAACACAACCCAAAGGTCACCCATTATAAAATTTCCTAACCTAAACACAACCCATCTTTGCTAGTTCCTCGTTTTGATTTATTTAGTTTATTGGTTTTGATTTAGTTTTCATTGCTACCAAATTTCGATATTTTTATTGGTTAATTTTTCTGTTAAATGACCAATTAATAATGGTTTGAGTAGTTGAGATTTGGTAATAAATCCACATGTAATAACCCAAAGAATAGTTAGACTCTGTCGAAATCCAATGCTATGATGGCGTCACTCGCCTGTCTAATTAATTCATTAGATACAACACAACACAGTGACCGACTTGGATCGCTACCAACTGCGAACTGGTGGAATTGAATGTAAATTGGTGGATCTCATTAATTACATTGCAGAGTTGGAGCCTGCCAGAGCGTGAGAGGACAGCTGTGGGAGAATATAGGTAAATAGGTGACTAGGTATAAAGACGTTTTTGAAAACAATTAAACCGTCAAAAAAACGTTCCGGAAGTTTCAAAACACATCGTGTGAAACGGCAATGTAAAATTATTAAACGTATGGAAGGGAGATAACATTTAACCAAAAAGCATTGCTCATACCCATCCGAACGCAGAACCCATTGCAAACGTGGCAAACCTCAAAACCGTAAACGCTCTGGCCACGTCACTCGTGAGTAGCCCTCCGCTGCCTTACGAGATATTCAGGTCAGGTCATTAATTGCAGGAATCGGTACACTGCCATGGCAATCTATACGCCTCAACCAGCACATCGACTGATATCGTGGTCTACAATGGAGAATCATACGGTGGCGATTGCGGTAGCCATTGGCTTTGTTTCTGTATTGTTGTCGTATTATATAGTTTTGAGCAGGTGGAAGCACAGATCCAACGGATTACGGGGAATACAGAGCAAAAGTTTCGAGAAGTCAACAGATGACAATGGCATTGCCATCGAAGCTGCTGGAGGAACGGATGTTATCATCGTGGGAGCAGGAGTCGCGGGTTCGGCTCTGGCTTACACACTTGGCAAGGTAAGCCATGTCAAGTCACGTTTCTTTTTCTTTACAGTATATTTCTTTTCTACACGGTGCTTTTCATCAAATTGATTTCAAGAATCTATGAAACCCTTTGTCATATGCCGCTTGGCGAATTTAAATAATCCCTTCAAAATTAGGCTGCTGGGCAGTAGTTCCTTTCGATTTTCTCATTAAATGCTAACAATTGGAAGAAAGAGTAATTTCAGGATACTCAGTGGGCAACTCTCAGTCTGAGAGTTGATAGTGGGCCGAGGGAGGGCATGGGATTGGTTTTATGGGAGAAAGATAGAATGGTAGTGCAAGAAGTAAGCCTCGATCGGGACCAATTAGCAAAGGGGTTAATCTGGCTGGACTAGGTAAGATTTCTTGCGAATGGAAGAGGATCACAAAAGCTGGTTATGGGTGGAGCCTGGAGGGCAGTGTTGGCATTTTTGGGGAGAAGCGGGTGGTGAATGGTACAACAAGGTCAAAAAATTGCCACGATAACCTATACTTGCTGCACATGCCGTACTCAGGGATATGGTTTCGAGGGACTGGAGTTGGTTTTCTAGGGGGGTAGATGCAGGGGTAAGGCATTGATTGTTGGTTGGAGGATTGGTTGAGGTGAACACTGAAGATGATTGGATTGGTTGGGATGAGAAGCTAGTCGTTGGTTAGTATCAGGATATTAAGTGTCCTTACATATTGCATTTGCATTTTGTCAGAGATTTTTGTGAATTTAAGTAAAAATTGTCAAATTTCATAATTTTATTTTAGGTGTCCTAGAGATTTTTGATGATGCTAAATCTATTTCCACCATAAAAATATGATTCAAACACTGCATCTATAAGATTTTTACCCGGATTCTGGCATTTTTTTACCGTCCAATCAATTCCTCTGCCTTGACTCCATTGCATTAGGCCCAAAGTGTGTGTAGAAGTGAGAAGTGATGGTACTCCAAATGATGGAACTCATGGTCATTTTTTCCTAAATGAATTATCGTGCATTTTTTTTAGCTGCTTTGTTATTTCTTATAAAGTAAACTTTTATGTTGGGAATGGTATCCCCAGTAGGGGTAACCTACCCCATGTCTTTGATATCAAAGACCAATCTCGAGAGAAGATGCATGACTATACATTGAGTGTGTTGTAAAAAACTGTGTTGAAACTTGAAAGCCATATTCTTAGTTTTCCCATGGTTGATTTAAGTATATTTGTTTTCAAATCCTATGTCTTTGAAGCCTGCCTTAATCTGTAAACACTCATACGCACAAAATACATCTTACCTGCAAACTGTACTTGTGGCTGGTTTCTAGACATGCTACCCTGTACAACCAACCTGAAAATCTACCAGCCAATTTTTGTTATTGTGGCTGGAACTAACCGTGAGAATATTTCCAGCCCTAGGTGACTAATGTTCTTATGGTATCAATCAAGCAAGTAGACTTCTGAATTCTGAATTTAATTAACACTGAAATGAAATTTCAAACCATAGCATCATTCACACATAGCTAGAAATTAAACACAGCAGAATCATAAAAAAATAATTTCTTACACACATAGGTAATTACAATTTCAAATCAGCTTTTTATTTCTTCAAAAAAATCTTACAAGGAAACCTCCACACGCTGCCCAAAAAACAGCATGCGCAGATACCAAAAATGCGTTGGAGTGAGCTTGTAAAGCCTGCTGGAAAACCCAGAAATAGCAGAAAACTGCTGTACAACCTGGAGGACATCTTGTATGGTCTGTCCGTAGTATTGCACGGACCCGTACAGACCTGTCTGTACAACCATAGGGATTTCCATACAACTGTGCAGAACTGTATGGATGACTGTGTCATACTGCGTGCTTCCTGAGAATACCTTTTCCCTAGCTGCCTGCTCTCTCGTTTTTTTCTCAACCAAGTGTGTGTGTAAAAGTCTTTACCTTGCCCTGTAGTGGAGAATATTTTTAAGGTTTATCCTAGTCTATATAATTTTAGTGGAGAATCTTTTTAAGATTTATCCTAGTTTAAGTCATGCATGAAATACAATTTTATAGATTCAACTGCTACATATAAGACTTTCACTTTTTTACAGAATTACA
The DNA here is from genome assembly GCA_031772625.1 of Pinus tabuliformis. NCBI lineage: Eukaryota > Viridiplantae > Streptophyta > Pinopsida > Pinales > Pinaceae > Pinus > Pinus tabuliformis. Next base: position 893,323,104 of record CM062818.1, read on the forward strand.
AAATAGAATTATTTTTTCCAAAGATAGGGGTACTTTTCGAAAATATCTTGAAGTACTTTTTCCATGTCCACACTGAACATATGTGGAAATTCCTGTCCAAGCTATGATTCTTAACTCCCCTTTTTAGTGAGGAAGGAATTTTTTATGAATCCAACTCTATCTCTGAAAAATTCAAACTTTCCCTTTGCCAAGGGGCTGGTCAGAATATCAGCTACCTGCTGATTCATGGGAATATGCTGGAGCTTCAATACTTTCGTCTGAATCCTATCTCATATGTAGTGATCTTTGCTCCCTACTGGAGCTAAGTGCCCGGAAAGTCTGCTTCCTACTGAACTAAGATACTATCGGTGATCCCAAGCTAAAGCAACTCTTTGCGGTGCTCTTCTTGCCTGCTGCACTACCTGCCATTTCACCATCTCCAAGATTTATCAAACCATGCTCCTCTGTGCCTCTCAATGTCTTCACCTGAAGGTTGTTGTAATGCCCTGGAAATCTTTGGGGATCCTGGCTCAACCTCCAGAGCTTTGTGCTCCTCATCCTCTTTCACTAGGTCTAGAATCTCTTTAGACTTATTCTTGCTGCTTGTGAAAGCAACATTGGCATGCTTGCCAAGGGTGCACCTTGTGCATACACCATGTTGCTCAATACTGAACTCTAGAAGACTTCTGATTATCTCCCTTAGAATAGGAAACACCCTGTGATGCAGGTGCCCATCCTCTTGTGCCACAACCTACAAGCTATCATTGTTCAGCACCAAGGTTTGAACAGGTTCACCATGCAATCTGTACAAATTACCTTCTCTAACTCCTATTACATGAGCAGTGAGCTGTATCTAGGCTAGATTCCTTTGATATGATGAGGACTTGTTGATTCTTAAACTCCACCCCGAATCCCTTATCCTTCATGCTTGAAACTGAAAGCAAGTTCTTCTTGAGACTTGGAAGTTGGAACAAATAAGACATCATCAAAATTTAGAGAGTTACCTTACTTAGGCTGGAAGGGAATAGTACCAACTCCTGCTACTGGGTACTTGGCATCATTACGAAGCTCAACCTGTACTCTTGAGTCGTGCTTCTATAGTCTACAAAACAATGGTTGGGCTGATGTCATATGTCGAGATGCCCCACTGTCCACATATCAGGCATTCTTCATGATTGTGTCAATAGAAAGACAAGATACCAATGAGAAATACTTCTCAAACCTAGCAACAAAGTCATTCATCTGAGTTTCTATAGAGACTAATACCTGCTTCTACTACTGTTCCCCTTTGCCCTTCTTTCTTGTACACTATGATGCATAATGGCCTTGCTTATAACAAACGAAGCATTTGATTTACTCAAATCCTCCTTTCTTGTCTGCGTGGTTGACTTCTCACTCTGTCCTTTACATTTGTTGGGTCCTTTACCTTTGCCCTCAATTGACTGACCAAATAGAGCTAGTTCTCATCACCATCTTCCTTGGCTGCCTTCAGTACCATCTGAGTCTAACAAATGAAGCATTTGATTTACTCAAATCCTCCTTTCTTGTCTGCGTGGTTGACTTCTCACTCTGTCCTTTACATTTGTTGGGTCCTTTACCTTTGCCCTCAATTGAATGACCAAATAGAGCTAGTTCTCATCACCATCTTCCTTGGCTGCCTTCAGTACCATCTGAGTCTCCTTTTAGATATAGTCATCCCAAAGCCTATCAAAGTCATGAAGGTTTTCCCAAGCACAAATACCTATGACAAATGGTTCCCATGAAGTTGGTAAACCATTCAGTGCCATGTTCATACGCTTTGCATCTGCAACCATTTGCCCAAAAACTACAAGTTAATCATGAATTTGTGTGATCTTCATAAGGTAAATAGTGACTATATGATTTGGTCATCTCTAATCTCTATGGATTTGAGTTTCTTTTGCAATACATCTTCATGTTTATGTTTTGATTTTGGAAAATACTGACTAGGGCATCCAACATCTCCTTTGTCATTCTCTTAGATAAACGAGGGATAAAATGGTCCTTTATGGAATCCAAGATCATCCACTCAACTTTCACTTGTGTTAAATTTCTAAATACCAGGTTTGATCTATTTCACACAACAATTATTTTATACCCAGAAATTTGTTTAGCAGTAAATTAATTTTCTGAACTTCTACAAATAGAACATTGGTACTTTTAACTTCATAATTAAAAATTATGCAGCGGAAAATAAATAGGGAATCATCACAAGAACACATTTTATTTTGGCCCAAAAAATCTCCCTTCAATTTTATTAATTTGGAAAATTTAGGGGCCACTGGAAATTCGACCTTTAAATCAGTTGCTGAAGAGTAACTCACCACTTGACGAAATTCAGCCTCTACCCGCAAGTCTCTGCCTCTTCTTTGCTGTACGACTATGCACTGGAGTTCCTGGCCTCCTTAGCAAACACGGCCTCCAAATCTCAGCCCAGTTGGAACTCGACTTCTCTCTTCAAGTTTCGGTCTACGCAAGATTTTGTCCACCTTCTTCAAGTCTCTGCCCTATCCTTCAGATTCTCGGTCTCCAAAAAATCTCATTGCACACATTTCTCTCTCTTTAGTCATTTGAGCCTCTCACTCGAGAAAATCTCTTTTACAATCACAATGTCCTGTCTTCATCCTCTCCATTACGCTCCCTTTGTAATTTCTCGTTGAGCCAAATCCCTAATCTCCAAAGTGATAGAGGGCTAGGATTAAATCCTAACCCACTTAGATCAATGACGAAGATTAGATCTAAGTCATTTAATAATTAAATTATTTATCCTTAAAAACTATAGCCCAATAGCCAACATTAATCAATAAATTAATTAATGTGCTTTTCATAAGTTAAAAGTTAGGAAAGAAATCATAATACTTGCTCTTCTTGAACACGCACCTAAAGAGGACTCTCTCTTGCATGCTATACACTTAGCTTATGTATAAGACCTTTTGATGCTACAAACATGAACACTGTTAATTTTAGGTATGTTCTATGTTTAGAGCAATTTATTTCAATTTTCACAGTTAGTTCAATATCTTTTCCAGATTAACAATCACATCAACATTAAAGTAAATTGCAGATAGAACATAAATATAAATCGCAGAAGACAAGCCAAGACAAGAGGACACAAGATGTGGCGCTAGCCAGGGACAAACCCCAATGTGGGGAACCTTTGATCAATTCTTCTTATATGTTCTTCAATAGTTCAGCAAAGAGAGAGAGAGATAGTACGTTTACAACAAAAGTCAAAACTTTGACTTATCTAGATAAGAGCATAGATCATCTCTAAGAAGATGATACATGAGATCAGTTGAAGACATGCTGCTTCAACTGATTCTCCAAGGTGACTCCTTCACCTATCGTTGTGCTGCATTTCGTCACCGTGCTGCACCTCACCGTGCTGCACCCATCATCAGTATGTTGCATCTCATCACGCTTCATTAATCATAACTGTACCCATCACTGTACTGCATTATGTGCCATTGCTGCACCATGTTGCCATACTGACCTATGTGTTCGCTGCCCTTTGCTTGCTTGTTGTCCCTTGCTTGCTTGTTGTCCCTAGCGTGCTTATTGTCCTTAGCATGCTTGGTGTTGCATGCTAGTTGTCCCTTGCATGCTAGCTGTAACATTGCATGCTTGGTGTATTTGCTGTTAAGTACCATACAATTGTCCCAATGTTAGTTAGTTGTCCCTTGCATGCTGCTCTCCTTTGGAGACAGATGCTCTGGTTGTTCTGGCAGTTCCCGACAGTTCCGGTAGTTCCGGCTGTTCCCGACAGTTCCGACAGTTCAGGTAGTTTCAGCAGTTCCCGACAGTTCCGACAGTTTTGGCTTTTCCCGATAGTTCCGACAGTTCCCGACAGTTCCGGCTTTTGCCCTCTGCGTTAGCTTTCCCGGCTGTTCGGGCAGTTCCGGCTGTTCCCAGTAGTTCCTGCTATTCCCGACAGTTTCGGCAGTTCCCAGCAGTTCCCACAGTTCTGGCAGTTCCGACAGTTATGGCTATTCCCGACAGTTCCGGTAGTTCCGGCAATTCTGGCTATTCCTGGTAGTTCTGGCAGTTTCGGCTTTTCCCGGCAGTTCCGGCTATTCTCGGCAGTTCCGACAATTTCGGTTATTCCCGACAGTTCTTACAGTTCCGACTTTTCCAGGCAGTTCTGGCTTCTGCCCTCTCGATTAGGGCAACGTTATCCCTTAGGATCTCTCCTCCTACTATAACCCAAAGACAAGTAGAGAGGAAGAGATCCCAAGTGTGTTGAAATGACTTGAAGGCCACCTCTATTTATACTAAAACGTTGAGCACAAGTGGGGTTTATTTGGTTGTTGGCCGACCTTGACAAATTGTCCCATAACACAAATAAATTCATATCTCCATGAATACTTATTGGAATCGAATGATCTTTAGATCAAACCTACACCTCTCGATGAGAGGGATCCAAGAAAAATATCAGCTTCCATTAATAAGATGATCTACATGGAGTTTGGCCCTAGTTGCCAATTTTAACAAACACTCTCTCTTAGCAAGGAAGGGATTCTCCACCACTTCGAGCTTGTCCCTGTAGAACACAAACTTCTCGTTCATTGGGGGCTTGTGGAGAATGTTTGCCACCTGCTCATCTGTGAATATGTATTGCAACCTCACAACACCCCTCTCGACCTTGTACCTCATCTCAATGTGTTTGGACTAGTCATGAAACACTGAATTCTCGGAGAGTTTAATGCAACTTTGATTATCGCAGTGAATCATGGTGGGCTCCATCAAGACCAAATAAACGTATGACCATTTTGCGAAGCCATATGGCCTCACAAGCCAAACTCGTGGCCATGTACTTAGCCCTTGTTGGGCTAAATACTACAAAATTTGCTTCTTGTTGAACCATGAGATCATAGCTAACCCCAAACTCAAACAACCTAAAGTACTCTTCCTGTCCCTTACACTCTCACCCTAATCTAAATCTGTGTAGCCCTGTAGATACACTCCACCAATCCTGACATACCTAAGTCCATACTCCATTGTACCTCTCAAGTACTTGAGCACATGTTTTGCTGGCACCCAATCTATCCTCCTAGGCTTTGTAACGAACAAAGTTTGTTTGCTCTCTGATATCAATGTAACAAAAAGGGTTCGTATACGCAGCGAAATATTCAAAATATCTAAAATATAAGAATGTCCATCATGGGACAAATAATATATTTTTATAAAAATGTTTGAATACAAGTGATATGAGATCTTAGGTGAGATATGATTGATTACAAATGAGGGCTTGCTTATATACCTATGCAAGTGCCACTTCATGAACGGTCATGTCCTTAGAGACATGCCTCTTCAGTATACTAATCATCATTTCATATATATATATATATTCGTAAGTGCCCCATTGGTGAGCCCATATCATGGTCATGTCCAAGAATAACACCTGAGTAGGGCAGGGAATTGAACCAGTGACTTAACATCTAGGAGTTCTTTCACAATGCAACCGATCACCGTCTATCCAAGACCCCGTGAACATTTTATATATATATATATATATATACATATATAACAGGTGCCACCATAATATGGAGGTGTTGATGGCAAAACAAATATCCATCCAAGTGTTGCCCAGATACATCAAGGATCCTATTAGCTACTTGTAAAATGTGTGGTCCACCACCTCACACTTAGAAGCATTAAGCTTCTTCAAGGTGGTAATCATGGCTGTTGACATAGCCTTGTAATCCTCCATCTCGAATCTCTTTAGGATATTAACTGCATACTTGCCTTGCCTAAGGAATATCTCTCTTAGTTGTTGCCACGTCTCCAATCCCAAAAGGTATTGCTTCATTCGATGTCCTTCATCTTGAACTTCGAAACAAGGTCCTCTTGCACATCTCTACGACCTTCTCATATCTCGCCAAAAAGAGGTCATCCAATAGAGCACCAAGATAAGCAGATCACTGCTAAGAAGTACATAGTGCAAGTTGGAATTTGCCTCACTCTTGGTGAAGCCCAAGCCTAGCAGATACCCATCAATCCTCGAGTATGATCCCCCAGGTGCTTGCTTAAGTCCGTATGACGTCTTCTTCAACTTGCATACATGGAACTCCTTCCCATGCACCTCAAATCCCTGAGGGTCCTCAATATACACCTCCTCCTTGTTAATCACATTAAGGAAGGCTATCTTCACATCCATCTAATGTATCCTTCGTTCCATCTCTGAAGTAATGGAAATAACAATCTTGATAGATGCATATTTGGCGATAGGAGAAAATGTCTCCTCATAGTCTACTCCCTCCTTCGGGAACCCTCTCACCATAAACGTTGCATTATACTTCTTGACAATGCCATCAACAACATGTTTGATCTTATATATCCGTCGAGATTTGACCTTTAATTTCCCTTCAGGCCTTGGCACAATCTCCCAATCATCTTCTTCATGATGGAGTAGTACTCCTCCACCATGGCATCCCTTGAAGCCTGCTAGTTTGTTGCCTCCTCAAAAATGGAAGGCTCAGACTCACTGATGCTACTCATTAAGGCCATGTAACTGGAAATTCTCCTTGGTGGTCTACTTTGCCTGAAGGTGCTGCTAGGAGCCTCCACATTCTCCTTAGCATCTCTCAAGGTTTGCTTGGCCCATATTGGCCTCCTCCTGATATAGCTTGAAGGAACCTCTCTCTCTTAATCAGAAGATTGAGTCTTAGTTGATGGTGTTGTTAGCCCCTCCTCAACCTCTAGAGCCCCTCACTCTTGATCCTCTACCACTGCTAGATCTATACCATGTGACCTCCTAAAGTTCCTATCCTTCTCGAATTTGACATCGTTGCGCACAATAGTCTTCCTTTGTTTTAGAATGTGGACCTTGTGGGCCTTTGAAGTCTTATTGTATCCAACAAATATGCCCTTCTTTACTGAAAGCTTCAACTAAGTCCTCTTCTTTGAAGGTATGTGAACATAAACTAGACTACCGAAGATGTAGAAGTGGCTCACCTCTTATTGAAAAGTGTAACTAGGTTTGGTCTTCATAATGACATACATAATCACGATTTTATGCATTTGATATTAAAGAGAAAATAAATTTATTATTGTCATTCTTGATGTGTGGGTTTCATGCTTAAGATAATTCTTATTTTGTAGATCAAGCACCCATTGAGTGCTTCTAGGTTTTGTTATTGAGTTGGTGAAGTCTATTGAGTCATTGTAATATGTATAAGACCCATTTGGGTATCATGTGTTGAGTCAAAAGAATTTTTTGTAAAGTCAAAAGTATCATAAAGGCCCTCCAAGACCTTGTCAAACAAGCAACAATGAGTCGACCTTCATGAGATGACAGGTCAACCTCATAAGGGCTATTCGACCTACAAGAGAGGCCTATATATATGAGACATCAACCCCATTTAAGAATCAATCAATCAAGCTACAAAAAGTTTGATTAAGCAAGAAAAAGGAGACCAAAAGAGCGAAGAAAAGGAGGACTAGAAGAAGGAAAGAAACGAAGTCTTTGAAGGTTGTTTTTGGGCCATCATCTCCTCACACGTGCGAAGATTAGGGCTACATCACTGCAGCAAGACTGAATTGCAAAGAGGAGCTGAGTTGGGGCACCAAAAGGTCTACTTTGCAAGCTGAGTTCCAAAGAAGGAAGAACCAATTCAAGTGAAGGAGAAGGAAGAAGAAATCATCATCTTTCCACATGTGCAAGAGCTCTGGTTTCTGCAGTAACCAAAATTTGCAGTCAAGAAATTGCAGGTCCAAAAATTGGAAAGTTGCAGGTCCAAATTTTGAAGTTGTAGCAATTTTGGAGCAATTTGACTAAGGTTGACTTTGTGGAGAACAAGCTCATCAAAGGAGGTTTGACTTGGTCTTGGAGGGGTCTTTGTCAAGGGTCACAGGGCCTGGAATTCGTCATTTGAACATTCTATAAGAAGAAAAGAATTCTTGTGGGTTTTCCTCTCAAGAGGAGAGGTTTTGGCCTTGGCGTGCAACCTACATTTTGTGTCCTCTTGTCTCATTGATTTTATAGTTTGGTAGCTGTTTGATGATAAGAACACTAATTATAATCAAGTGAAAGAAGAAGCTAATCAAGTTAAGTAAAAATACATCACAAGCAATTATCAAAGCAAGAGAAATCACATCATCTAGTCGCCCTTAGATTTCTCAACACCTCTCTTACTCAAGTGAAAACCTCCTCGGAGTCTTGTCCTCCAAAATCTTGTGAGGACACCTGGTTTGCAAATAGACAGCTGTGTTGCATGCCTTTGTCCACAAAATCATAGATAGATCTTGATCATGGATCATAGCCTTGGCTGCCTTAATGATGGCATTGTTTTTCATGTTTGTCACTTCATTCTATTGTGGATTATATGGCATTGTCAGCTCCTTCTTAATCCCTGCCTCCTTGCAGAAATTTTTGAAGTTGTTAGAGGTATACTCACCCCCATTATCTGACCTTGGGATCTTGATCTTCCTCCTCGTCTAGTTTTCTATAAGAGCCTTAAACTCCTGAAACTGATTGAAGACCTCACCCTTGGTCTTCAAGAAGTATATTCAAGTCTTCCCAGAGAAGCCATCTATGAATATCACATAACAACAATGCCTTGTAGCAGACTCCACTGACATAGGACCACTCAAATCTAGGTGTATCAGATCCAACACACCTTTGGACCAGCTCTCATTGCTTGGAAAAGTAGCCTTGGCATACTTGCTAAGTGCACATTTGTTACACAATCCATCTTGCTCTACATTCAACTCTGTAAGACCAGTGACCATCTCTTGTAACAATGGTAAAGCTCTATAGTGCAAGTAACCCATCATTCTATGCCATATCACACACAGGTAATCATTGTCATTCACTAGGGCTCATATTGGTTTCCCTCTCATCAAGTACAGGTTACCCTCTTTGCTTGCAATGACTCTTCTTGAGCTGAGGTCAGATGCCCTTACCCTGACAAGTACCTGTACATCTATAAAGTCAACCACAAAATCCTTGTCCTTCATAGCCAATACTGAGTAAATTCTTCTTAAGCCCTGGTACATACATCACCTCATTCACCTCCATTGGACTCCAGGAATCCAACTGACATTTTATGGTCCCTACTCCTTCTACTGCATAATTGGCATTGTCACAAAGCTCCACATGTAGGTCTGTGTGCTTCTTTGTCAGAATGGTGAAGGGATCTCGAGATCCTGTCATGTTACGAGATGCTCCACTATCCAGAAACGACACCCCATGTGTAATGGTATTAGAAAAGCAATGCAGCAATGAAAACTCTTTCTCAAACTTGGTGGCCAACTCATCCCTCTATGTAGATGCTAGCATAGGTTCCTTTCCCTTACCCTTCTTCTTGTTTGGACCCTGAGCTGGAAAGTTGGCCAAACTTGTGACATGCAAAGCATTTCACTTTGCTATTGTCCTTTTTCTTGTTATCTTGTGAAGTAGCTCCTCCACTTGGGTTTTGTTTCGCGTTTACCTTGCCATTCCTTGCTTGACTAGCAAGTGCAAGGTTCTCATCATCCCCATTCTTACACTGTTCACTAGACAACGATTCCCTTATTTCCTTCTGAGTGAAGTCATCCCATAGTCTTTCCCAATTAGGAAGTTTCTTTTGTGCTAGAACACCTGTCACAATGGTAGCCCATTGTTTTGTGAACTCGCTCAAGGCTATCCTTACAAGCTCCTCATCTAAGATGGCTTCCCCAATAGCTCCAAGCTCATCTCGAACTTGTTGAATCCTTCTGAGATATGATGCTACTATGGCTGATCTAGACATCTTGGTGTTCCTTAAATTTTCCCTCAACATCATTTTTTGGTTTTGGTTATCACTCTAGTATAAATTTGTTAGAGTGGTCCACATTTTCTCAACACTCTTCTTTCTCCATAGGTGAGGGATCACATGATCCTTCATCGCATCCATGGAAATATGTCTAGCTTTCACATCCTTCTAATTATAGGCGGCCAATGTTGTAGCATATGTAGGAGTTGTAAATTGAGTTTCTGCTAACTCCCATAGACTGTTCTCCATGAGAATCAACACTATTTTCTCCTTCCATGGACTGAAATTTGATGCCTCTCCCAATGTCTTCATACCTCAACTCGGTAGAAATCATTCTTCTAGATCAAACCCTCAACCATAAAACCCTTCAGCTAAAAAGTAAAATTTGTTGCTGTAAACCCTTGTGCTACTTATTTCCATCTTCATAGAGCTTAAGGTTGCTCAAATACCATGTTAAATTTATAAATACCAGGTCTGATCTATTTAATGGAACGATTAATTTACACCCATAAATTTATTTAACTAGTAAATTAATTTTCTGAACTACTGAAAATAAATACACTTATATTTTTAACTTCACAATTAAAATTATGTAGCGAAAAATAAAAAGGAAATCACCACAAGAACACCATTATTTTTTTGCCCAATAATTCTCCCTTCAATTTTATTAATATATACGGAAAATTTAGGGTCTTGACCCATAGAGAAATACACAAAAATTATAATAATTGTTTGAACTTGGTGTTGATTTTTAGTAGTCTTCTTGACTGATAATTACTTCTAATGATATTCATTTAAGTTCACTTGAATTCACATTTATGTTGAAATTTGGTACCGGAGGATAGGTGGTTCCCTTAGGCTTTGATCTTTGGCCTAGGGAAAAGTGTCCAAAAGAATTTAATTTTTCTCCTAAAGTGACTTTATAATTTTATAAAGTTAAATCTAATTTAAAAGTGACTTTAAGTGATAAAGTTACTAAGTCTAATTTTAAAGTGACTTTTATAAAGTCAATGAAAAATTAGAAAGGAAAAGTGACTTTGGAAATAAATGACTAAGTGGGTCTTTATTAAAGTGGGGAGAATTAAAAAATAAAAAGTGAGATTTAAATGAGCATTTAATCTCAGCCTTAGATCTCAATCTATTTCAGCCATTGGATTTAGGGATCACCCAAAAGTCGCTTGGATCACCCAAAAGTCACTTGGGGTTAGATTAAAGGAGGAAAAGGAGGAAAATGTCATTCATTCTTTCATGAGCAGATTGAGAGAATGAGAGCAAGGGAGATTTCTGGATAGTGAGCTGCGAAGTTTCGGCAGCAGAGTTTCAGCAGAGCGGAGTTTCAACAGCGGAGTTTCAACAGAGCGGAGTTTCAACAGCAGAGTTTCAGCAGGGCGGAGTTTCAGCAAGTCTGTACAGCGGAGTTTCAGCAGGGCGGAGTTTCAGCAAGGCTGAGTTTCAGCAAGTCTGTACAGCGGAGTTTCAGCAGGGCGGAGTTTCAGCAAGGCGGAGTTTCAGCAACGCTGAGTTTCAGCAAGGCTGAGATAAGTTGTAAAAGTTTGCTTGCTGATTTTTGCTGAATATTTCTCTTACTGTAAAAAGGCATTTTCCAGAAATAAAGAAGAGCTCTCAAACTGGTTTTCCCCAAGAGTTGTAGGGGGTTTTTCCAGGGTCACATTGACCAAAAATCTCAGTGTTTAAATGTGTTTTAATGGCTGTTTATTACTGCTGATTTTGATTTTTGCAATTTCCAGCATTCTGTAAAATTTCCAGAATTTGTGTTTTCAGCAAATTTACTTTTTCAGTTTGTTAAATGTATGGTTATGGGAAAGGGCATTTAACTATATGGGAGAAATAAGGAGAAACTGAAAACCGGGGTGGGAAATGAGAAATTTCTACATGGTATCAGAGCTTGAGTGCTGAAGGACAGTTTGTGACAGCAAAAGGAAAAATTACAGCTGCTGATTTTTCACTCAGAAAATTCCAGCAAGCTGATTTTTTTCATAAACGACAATTTTATCTTTACTACAGCAGTGCTATTTTTCAGTTTAGGACAGCAGGATGTCATTGGGATTGAGGGTGGAGGATAGGCTGGATGGGCATATAAATTACAACGTTTGGAAGGAGAGAATGCAGAGTATCTTTGAGGAGGCAGAAGTCTGGGATATCATGGTGCATACCACACAGAACCCTGTTGTTGTGCCCACTGATGCTACTCAGTTGACAGCTTATAATAAAAAGAACAACAAGGGTAAGACGCTGGTTCTAGACGGAATCAAAGACCATTGCATTCCTCATGTGAGAGGAAAGAGCAATGCCCATGAGATGTGGACAACATTGTCCAATCTCTACCAGAGTACCAATGAGAACCGAAAGATGGTCCTAAAGGAGAAGCTAAAGAACATTAAGATGGGTAATGATAGTGCAACTGGATATCTCACAAAGATTACTAATGTGAGAGATGAGTTGGCAGCGATTGGAGAGGCCATTCCACCCACTGAGTTGGTGCGGATTGCAGTGAATGGCCTCCCTCGTTCATGGTTGAACTTTGCTGATGGGGTTTGTGCACGTGAGACCCTTCCCACATGGGAGAGGTTTTGGGATGATTGCATTCAGACAGAGATCAGGAAAGGTCAGCTTGGGGCAGCCAAGCCAGTTGAGCAGGATGAGGATGTAGCACTGGTGGTAGGAGGCAAGAAAGGCAAAGGGAAGAAGAAGGCTTCCACAAGTAGTGGTGGGGGCAAAGGCAAAGGTAAAGGTAAACAGGGGAACACACAGAAGGACTGTTCCAAGGTGAAGTGTTGGAATTGTCAAAAGATGGGACACTATGCAGTTGTGTGTCCGGAGAAGAAGAAGAAGAAGGGGAAGAACTAGGACGTGGCAGCTTCAGCAGAGATTGAGGACTTTGCAGGTCGTTTTGACCGGGAGTTTGCGTTCACTACGTGTGAGTCCTCTAGTGCAGGATCACCTGCCACACAGGTTTAGAGGGAGCATGTTTTTCCCTCGATTAGCGGAGCATCTTCAGGTATCTGGTATGTGGACAGTGGGGCTTCACGTCACATGACAGGAGTCCGTGAGTACTTCTCAGAGCTTTCAGAGAGTGGCACTGATATAGAGGTAGTACTTGGTGATGACAGAGTTGTTAGAGCAGTCGGGGTGGGGACACTGACATTTCAGAGGGAGTCCAAACCTCCCTTGAAAGTGTTAGATGTTCTTTATGTGCCAGGGATGAGGAAGAACCTCATATCCGTCTCAGCTTTGGAGGACAGAGGATATGAGGTACTGTTCAGGGGAGGACAGGTGTTGATGTATCCCAGGGGCACTCCAGTTGATTCAGCTAGAGTGATAGGTGTACGCCATGCAAAGGTGTACAAGTTTGCATTCCAGCCCCTTTTGGCATTGAGCAGTAGTACCGACAGTAAAGCTAGCAGTTCTGAGCTGTGTGAGATTTGGCACCGCAGGATGGGACATATGTATCATGGAGCCTTGAGGACATTGCGGGAGATCACTACAGGTGTGCCAGATTTCAGTACTGATCACTTTGATACTTGCAGAGGTTGTGCGATGGGCAAGTTTGCCAAATCCCCTTTTCCCAGCAGTGACAGCAGAGCGACTGGGATACTTGATTTGATTCATTCCGATGTGAGCGGTCGGATGTCTCATGTTTCCTTGAGTGGATATGAGTACTATGTTTTATTCATTGATGATCACTCCAGGAGGACCTGGATTTATTTTTTGAAGACCAAGAGTGAGGTCTTCAAGCGGTTTCAGGAGTTCAGAGCTCTTGTGGAGACACAGACAGGTCGAAAGATCAAGTCCCTGAGGTCGGACAATGGAGGAGAGTACACCCTTGGAGAGTTTGTTGACTATTGTGCGGAGGCAGGCATTAGGAGGGAGTTCACTGTTCCTTACAACCCCCAGCAGAACGGGGTTGCAGAGAGGAAGAACAGATCCATCATAGGGGCTGCCAAATCCATGTTACATGATCAGGGGTTGCCATTGTTCTTGTGGGCAGAGGCCTGCAACACAGCTGTTTACTTGCAGAACAGGTGTCCGCATCGTGCTTTGGGGCACATGACTCCGGAGGAGGCTTTCTCTGGGAAGACGCTTGATATTGGTCATCTTCATATCTTTGGATGCATTACATACTCCTATATACCCAAGGAGAAGAGGACCAAACTAGAGCTCACCGCAGAGAAGGGTATCTTTGTGGGCTACAGTGAGACCTCAAAGGCCTTTCGGATTTACATTCCTGCACAGAGGAGAGTTGTTGTCAGACGGGATGTGAAGTTCGAGGAGGACAGGGCCTTTAGGAGGTCACGGGAGTTAGAGTATCTGGATCAGCGAGACCCTCAGCAGCAGTTGAGTCAGTCGCAGGGATCCAGTGGGCAGGGATCAGGAGGATCAGGAGGTACATCTATGAGGATGTCAGGTCCGTCAGTGAGCAGTGGCTCACCGAGCAAGAGGGGTGGTGCTCCGGGCAGCATGCAGAGTAGTTCACTAGGGAGTCCACTGATGGACAGTTCACACGGTACCTCAGCTTCTACAGGTTCAGGTGCAGGCAGGAGGACAGCAGACAGACAGTCAGGAGTTCAGGCTCCTGATGATGATGATGAGGAGGAGTTTCATTCTCCGGTGGGAGAAGTGCGCTCAGGGAAGAGGAAGCCCAAGTGGCTTCAGGACACCTTGAGAGATGCCTCATCTGTTGCTGAGCCGAAGAGGCCGGTCAGAGAGAGTAGACCACCTGAGAGGTTTTGTAGCTATATGGCGATGGTTACCAACATCCTTGACTCTGAGCCTTCTAGCTATGAGGAGGCAGCTAGCCAACAGGTCTGGAGAGAGGCCATGCAGGAGGAGTATTCTTCTATCATGAAGAATGATGTTTAGGAGGTGGTGCCGAGGCCTGAGGGCAAATCCGTGGTTACTTCCAGATGGCTTTACAAGGTAAAGCATGCTGCAGATGGCAGCATTGAGAAATTCAAAGCAAGGTTTGTGGCTAGAGGGTTCTCCCAGGTAGAGGGAGTTGATTATGAGGAGACCTTCGCTCCCGTGGCTCGATATACTTCGATCCGCTCCATTATATCGATAGCAGCAGAGATGGGTTGGAAGATCCACCAGATGGATGTGAAGACTGCATTTCTCAATGGCTTCATACAGGAGGAGGTGTACATTGAGCAGCCACAGGGCTTTGAGGTGCATGGGAAGGAGTCCCATGTGTGCAGACTGAAGAAGGCCCTTTATGGCCTGAAGCAAGCTCCCAAAGCTTGGTACTCCAGGATAGATACATATTTGCAAGGGATGGGTTTCACAAAGAGTGAGGCAGATCCGAACCTTTACTTTATTGTGATTGGTGAGGAGCCTCTCATTCTGGTGCTGTATGTGGATGACTTGGTCATTACAGGTGCGGAGAGACTCATAGAGCACTGCAAGAGAGATCTTGCGATGGAGTTTGAGATGAAGGACATCGGCTTGATGCATGACTTTTTGGGCTTGGAGGTGTGGCAGGAGGAGGGGCATTTCTTCCTGGGGCAGGGAAAAGTATATTGTCGACATCCTTAGCAGATTCGACATGGAGGATTGTAGACCCATGTCGACACCGATGATCACCAACTGGAAGAAGCTTCATGCTTCAGATTCCGAGTTGGTGGATCCCACATTGTACAGGCAGTTGATTGGTTCCTTGATGTATTTGGTCAACACTAGACCAGATATCTGTTTTGCAGTCAACACGATGAGTCAGTTTATGTGTGAGCCTAGGAAGGTTCACTGGGTGGCTGCAAAACACATTTTGCGGTACTTTTAGAGGACAGTGGATTATGTTCTGGACTACAAGCAGGGAGATGGAGTGAGATTGGCAGGGTACACTGATTCTGATTGGGCAGGTTGTGCTTATGATAGGAAGAGCACTTCAGGGTGCTGTTTTGGGTTGGGTTCAGCAGTAGTGTCATGGTTCAGCTGGAAGCAGCAGTCAGTAGCACTGAGTTCAGCGGAAGCAGAGTATATGGCAGCCAGTCTTGCTAGTTGTGAGGCTATCTGGCTTCGCAAGATGTTGTTTGGCTTATTTGGTCAGCCGTTGAGACCTTTAGTGATTTACTGTGATAATCAGAGTTGCATTAAACTCACGGAGAATCCAGTATTTCATGACAGGTCAAAGCATATCGGGATCAGATATCATTTCATCAGAGACTATGTTCAGAAGGGAGCTGTGAAGCTTGAGTATATTTCCACTGATGAGTAGGTTGCAGATATTCTTACCAAAGCCTTACCACGGGGCAAGCATGTCTACTTCAGAGACAAGATGGGTGTGGTGAGGAACACCTTCCTCGGTAAGAGGGAGTGTTGAAATTTGGTACCGGAGGACAGGTGGTTCCCTTAGGCTTTGATCTTTGGCCTAGGGAAAAGTGTCCAAAAGAATTTAATTTTTCTTCTAAAGTGACTTTATAATTTTATAAAGCTAAATCTAATTTAAAAGTGACTTTAAGTAATAAAGTTACTAAATCTAATTTTAAAGTGACTTTTATAAAGTCAATGAAAAATTAGAAAGGAAAAGTGACTTTGGAAATAAATGACTAAGTGGGTCTTTATTAAAGTGGGGTGAATTAAAAAATAAAAAGTGAGATTTAAATGAGCATTTAATCTCAGCCTTAGATATCAATCTATTTCAGTTATTGGATTTAGGGATCACCCGAAAGTCACTTGGATCACCCAAAAGTCACTTGGGGTTAGATTAAAGGAGGAAAATGTCATTCATTCTTTCATGAGCAGATTGAGAGAAGGAGAGCAAGGGAGATTTCTGGACAGTGAGCTGCGGAGTTTCTGCAGCGGAGTTTCAGCAGAGTGGAGTTTCAGCAGGGCGGAGTTTCAGCAAGGCTAAGTTTCAGCAAGTCTGTAAAGCGGAGTTTCAGCAGGGCGGAGTTTCAGCAAGGCGGAGTTTCAGCAAGGCTGAGTTTCAGCAAGGCTGAGACAAGTTGTAAAAGTTTGCTTGCTATTTTTGCTGAATATTTCTCTTACTGTAAAATGACATTTTCCAGAAATAAAGAAGAGCTCTCAAATTGGTTTTCCCCAAGAGTTGTAGGGGGTTTTTCCAGGGTCACATTGACCAAAAATCTCAGTGTTTAAATGTGTTTTAATGGTTGTTTATTACTGCTGATTTTTATTTCTGCAATTTCCAGCATTTTGTAAAATTTCCAGAATTTGTGTTTTCAGCAAATTTACCTTTTCAGCTTGTTAAATGTATGGTTATGGGAAAGGGCATTTAACTATATGGGAGAAATAAGGAGAAACTGAAAACCGGGGTAGGAAATGAGAAATTTCTACAATTTATCATTAAACAATTACACAAAAGGTCTTCAACATTAGAACAAGAATGACAGTAGGATCATAAAGAGACAACCAAACAACAAACACAACAACATTTTACCCTGGGAAAGCCCACATGGGGGAAAAACCCAACAACCCTTTTCTTAGAGAAATCATTAAATTCAATAGAGATACATCAAGTCATAAAGTCAAACCGACTTGTAGCATAGTTCTGGCCACACTTGGTCAAACTGTCCTCTTTGACAAGTCAAAAATTTTGCTTGGTCTACTTAGAACTCGACCTACTGCATGCCTCAGAATTCGGCCCTTTTTCTCATGTCCCTTCTCAAACACATTTGTAACAGGGTGCTGCTACGCAATTTTGCACAATTTTGGCTAAGGAAGAGAACCCATCATTTTCGACTTAGGAACTTAGGAGGCAATTCAACTTTATTTGGTTGCTAGTGGAATGTGTGGGCCACCCACATGGGAGTTCGAATTGGCCCATTCGAATAGGTGGATGGAGGGGCCCACATGAGACTAGGGATGCCCAAGGAGTTATAAGGAGGGAGCAACTCTCATTTTGGATGGATTCTTACACCTTGCAATCAAAATTACTTGACTGTTCGCTTTGCTGTTTAGCTTAGTCAACCGGCTGTTTAGTCACGAATCTCTCAAGCGGGAGATTCAACCTCTACTTCTGGGGACCATCCGTGCTCGCCCTAGAGAGGCAGTTCCATACGTATTTCAGGAGTTCCAGGAGTGTGTTAAAGCACTACCATTTAGCCATAGGTAGTGTTTCTGGCTAGTTGGAGAATACGCAAGGGGAGTTTGGAGCTATCAGTGATCAAAAATTTATTGGGAGAGTTAGAGGATTGGGAGAGCAGCAAAGGGCCAGCCTTTCTTGCGAGTTTGGAGCCAACATATCAACAGTCTGATTTACAGTTACTTGGGCCTGCGCAGAGAGCCATCACTAGGCTCATGTGGGAGTTGGAGGAAGGAATTATAGAGCTAGAGCTGGCCAGGAGAAGTAGGAGATCACTGGGAGGGCCATTTGAGGAGGATTGCTGGAGTTGGGAGAGTAGAGATTGACAGGATAAGTCATAGCAACATAATTCGAAATTGGAGGAGGGCCAAGCTATGAAGGGTCAATTTTTGAAGGTTGGAACCAAGAGAAACCCTTTCTGGGTTTTGGGAAAGGATCACACTCCTAAATTTATAGAATTTTCTGGTTAGATCTAAGGGGTCAAATAGGGGTTCCAACTCAGTCAACAACTAGAGGAGCTAAGGGAATTTGGGCCAAAATTTCAAGGTCAACATTTGGCCAATTTCTTCGTGGGTTTTTCTGGGTTTAGGCCAAGGAGCAAGGAGCTGAAATCTCATAATTTTTTGAGCATGGGAAGCAGTGATTCCAACCCTTCGAAGTCAGTAGACAGAACAGTTTTTTGGGGCATCCGAGTTTAGTTTGGTGCAACAGTTGTAGCAACCTTCAGTTCAACATTTTTTCCCCTGGGTTTTGTTAAGTGCACCATTCTCTTTTACTATTATATTTTCTCCTGAACAAGTAATAAAATGGCTTAACAGTTCTCTATTTCTAGTGTTTCCATGGGTGCTTAATGTATATTTCGTTTTTCTGATTGTTGGATTGTTTGCATGCTTTGTATATCACTTACATTCCTGTTTAGGAACATTACAGTGGTATCAGAGCCATAATCTTGGCTCAGCCTGTGGGAAAGATTAGAATCAAACAACATGGCGGTCACTTGGAATGAGGTGGTGAGGATACAACAAATGATGATTGATGTGGGGAAGAAGTTGATTCATTCCTCAGTTGGGAATCCAGACATGATTACAACTGATGTGGAGTTATTGGGGGAAAACTAGAGGGCATACCAATCATTGGGTCATGGCATTCAGGCGTCCCTCTCTTTTTAGGAATTCTGTGAACTAAGGGGTATGCACAAACTATTGGAGATTCGGTGGGATTTTGTAGGGATGATGAGAAGTATTAAGAAAAAAGATGAAAGAGTAGTTGAAGGGGCCATGGTTGGCAAAGAGATAGTTGAGCATACACCCATTGATGAGGCGTCATTCATTGATGAGGTATTCAGGTTGTGATGGAGTTCTCAGGTTATAACAATGCACCATAGGTTGGTGAGGTGCCGGAAGACAACTCCACTGTTGTTGAGGAGATGATAGGTACAGAGGCCTCTAGATCTATGACGGAGTTGCCAGAGGATAGTCGCCTACAGCTGATTGGTGAGCATATCGTGCATATTGTGTTGTCTATGGAGGAGCAGTGGATGGCTCATGTCGAGCCCGTGATGGAGGATGTGCAACCATCCCTTGGGCTAGCCATTGATGAGGGGCAGCATAGAGGTCACGCGTTGGGTTTTCAGCACAATTCACTTCAAGGCCCACTGGTCGGGTCTATAGCGTTATCAACCCACCCTTACGCGTTGGATTGATGGAGGCCGAGTTGTCTAGATGTGCCCGAGGGGATGGACAGGTTAGCAGGACTGAGCTGAGCATGATACCACTTTTGCTTGGAGGGCTTGTTCCTTCCACAGAGGATTACACATTCGATCTCTTCTTTGGGATTAGATGGCGAGAGGTACTAAGCTGGTACTCGATGGAGCAGGTTAGGCAGTTGGATACATCCATGGCCACATGTCAGCAGAGGCCATGGATTACCAAAGGGACTCAAGGGTAGGACTATTTTTGGGATCCAGGTGGGATTTTCCATCACATCATAGAGCTGGTAGGTGATGGTAGTAGCTACGGGATGGATTTGACGCTTGAGCGCACCCACATTTTCAAATCTCCATCAGAGCCCTAGTCAGCACTAGTGACAGGATGGTTTGACAAGCGAGCAGACATATTTCATGAGTTGTCTTGGCATATTGACGGTGTGTGGAGTCACAGTGTGACTAGCTTACTCTGGCAGGAGATGGTAGGAGGAGGTGGCATCGACAGGCTATCAGACGACATTGTATGGAGAGAGTGCTCTCTTATTAGCATATGGGACTATTGGGGATAGGCGCAATAGTGTCATTTTCCATTAGCTTGTGGGGAGTCAAGCCGCTTAGGTTTTTCAGAGCAGATGGGGGGATGTAGCCCACATCATGGAGGGCGTACTAGCAGAGAGGTCAATATTTTGGCCCATGCAAGATACTGTATGTTACAGGGTGGTACGGCCGTGGGCAGTGGTACACATGACTACACAGAGTTATGTCATACTGTCTAGTGTTATGTAAAGGGATGCATTCTGATGCATACAGACCCAACATTAGGCCATAACATCCAATGGTGTGTGGGGCTATGGAGCGAGGAGTAGGGGTCTGCAGAGGAGCATGGAGATGTAGGGTGGTGTGTCATAGTATGTTAAACTGCGCTATGGAGTGGGAGTGCCTCACATCACATTGAGTACATGCGGGGAGTGATAGGTACAATGACACATGCAGGACCTAGGCTAGTACATGATGGCATAACCGTAGCCGGGGGTATCCAAAGGTGTACAGGGGTAGGCCATGGTGTACAATGGCATGTCCAGGAGTACTGGGATGATCGATGGCATGCAGGGGTGTATAGTGCTGCACAACGAGGTCATGGAGTGTTGCCTCCAAGGAGACCCTTGGACGGAAACAACATGCATACCTTTGGGCATAGTTCACCTAGGATCAACGGGGACACAGATGAGCGATACTTGATGGTATCCGTGGGACTCACACGCCTGACCCTCTTCTACATCCCTCACAGGTACAGTCGATTTTGTTGTCGACTTTTTGCACTTTGGGCATGAGCCATGGGGGACGAGGAGCTCACCCGAGATATTTGGGTGAGACTCAGCGCACTAGGGGGGAGACTTTTTAGCAGTGGCGTTGGGTTGGTGTGTCAGTTAACAGCCATAGGTTGGGGGATGAGGTGATCATCTGCAGGGGTGGCATATCGGTCATCACCAAGTCTATGTCTAGGGATCTAGTCCCGAGGGAGACATGTGTCACTCTTTTCGCAGGGCACTTCGGGACTGAGCATGAGCAGAGGATAGCGGTTATGACTGAGGTAGTTTCCCAATATGTGTCTGGGCTCCAGACCTCATATTGGCACATTATCGAGAGGGTGGATGGCAGACCCAGGGGACATGGTTGGTAGGGACATGAGGGATCCACATACCCTGAGTCGATTACAAGTATCGGATACCCATCTTTTGGTTGCATTCAGGGGGTAGCTCTTTGGCACACGTGGCTTCCAGCGATCATCGGTACTACACAATGGTATGCACATGGCAGATTAGCATGCATTAGATTAGCCCATGATATATGGAGCCTATATAGTGATCACATGCAGGGACTAGAGACGAGGGCCAGAGGGATTCCATCGGTTGACAGGGCTATGCCGCAACAGGTTTGGCTATGGGATGCAGGGATTCAGTTGATTGATAGATCACTCGTGATGAGCGGAGTCGTGGCAGAGAGTGATATAGTTCACTCTTGGGATGACACATGGGGGTTCACAGAGGGTTTCATCATATGGGGAGGCAGACATTCTCTATTGCTGCACATGTTCGGAGTTAGATTTGGATGGGTAGGCCTGGGTGCCATGGAGATGCCCAGGCAGGATGTGTCTTGCCTCTTTCAATATTCCACCATCGAGTTCCAGGAGAGGAGGATACTGACTGCGCACAATGGGGAGTATGACATAGTCAGAGTAGCGCAGCGTCAGCATGGTGGCAACACTCTGGGACTAGCAGGGAATTGGGGCATCATAACTCTTCACAGCTCAATAACCTTTAGGGATGCGCCGACTATTGCAGGGAGAGATCATACAGATCTACCATTGGGCTTTAGCGAGTCACTCATGGAGCAGGGGACTTTTGGTACTTTCACTGGGAACGATAGTGAGTGGAGCGAGGGGAGCTTCATGTTGGACAAGATTGCATGAGATCTTGGTATTGAAGGATTCTTCCATATCAGGACAGTGCAGAGGTCAGGCACGATCCAGTGGCACGTCTGGGACCCTGGCACATTTTGCAGTGACAGTGGGGAGCAACAGTTAGAGAGATTGCTTGCTCAGACATTGCTTGAGGACACACGATTTTTGGTGCATTGGAAGAGCTTGTCGGATGAGGATGCCACCTGGGAGGGTGAGCACATTTTGGAGCACCGAGCTGTGAGGTTGCTTGAGGGCAAGCAACATTTGGGAGGGGAGGACTGTCATGTCCCTTCTCAAACACATTTGTAATAAGGTGCTGCTACACAATTTTGCACAATTTTGGCTAAGGAAGAGAACCCATCATTTTCGACTTAGGGACATAAGAGGCAATTCGACTTTATTTGGTTGCTAGTGGAATGTGGGGGCCACCCACATGGGAGTTCGAATTGACCCATTCGAATAGCTTGGAGGGAAAGTCGAATAGGTGGATGGGGGGGCCCACATGAGACTAAGGAGGCCCAAGGAGTTATAAGGAGGGAGCAACTCTCATTTTGGATGGATTCTTATACCTTGCAATCAAAATTACTTGATTGTTCGTTCTGTTGTTTAGCTGAGTCAATCGGCTATTTAGCCACGAATCTCTCAAGCAGGAGATTGAACCTCTTCTTCGGGGGACCATCCGTGCATGCCCTAGAGAGGCAGTTCCATAAGAATTTCAAGAGTTTACGGAGTGTGTTCTAGCACTACCATTCAACCACAACAGGGAGTGCGTATTTTTGGCTAGCTGGAGAATACGCAAGGGGAGTTTGGAGCTATCAGTGATAAAAAATTTGTCGGGAGAGTTAGAGGATTGGGAGAGCAGCAAAGGGCCAACCTTTCTTGCTAGTTTTGAGCCAGCAGAGCCAACATCCCAATAGTTCGATTTACAGTTACCTGGGCCTACGCAGAGAGCCATCACTAGGCTCACGTGGGAGTTGGAGGAAGGAATTGTAGAGCTGGAGCTGGTCGGGAGAAGTAGGAGATCACTTGGAGGGCCATTTGAGGAGGATTGTTGGAGTTGGGAGAGCAGAGATTGACAGGATCAGTCACAACAACAAAATTCGAAATTGGAGGAGGGCCAAGCTGTGAAGGGTCAATTTTTGAAGGTTGGAACTAAGGGAAACCCTTTCTGGGTTTTGGGCAAGGATCACACTCCTAAATTTATAGCATTTTTTGGGCAGATCTAAGGGGTCAAACAGAGATTCCAACTAAGCCAACAGCTAGAGGAGCTAAGGGAATTTGGGCCAAAATTCTAAGGTCAACATTTGGCCAATTCCTTTGTGGGGTTTTTTGGGTTTAGGCCAAGGAGAAAGGAGCTGGAATCTCATAATTTTCTGAGCACGGGAAGCAGTGATTTCAACCCTTTCGAAGTCAGCGGACAGAACAGTTTTCTGGGGCAACCGAGTTCAGTTTGGTGCAGCAGTTGTAGCAGCCTTTAGTTCAACATTTTCTCACCTGGATTTTGTTAGGCTTGTCCATTGTGACGAGCCCAAGTGCACCATTCTATTTTACTATTGTTTTTGCTCCTGAAGAAGGAATAAAATGGCTTAGCAGTTCTCTATTTCTAGTGTTTCCATGGGGGCTGGAGACATCTTGGTTTTGATATTGTTTCTTGTATGTGAGGTTGAGAACCCGGTTCTCTACTCCAACAATAGCCCCAGGATGGAAACCCTTGGGTGATTCAGTGAGAGTGGGCGAGCACCTATCTCTTCCCTTAGTGAATCCATTCAGGGTTCACAGGTTGCAGTGTATTGATTTTTCAGTTTGTTTTGGAGGCCGATTTGCAGCGATATTGTAGATATATTTGAGGCCAGCCTTTCATCTCAGCTACATGGATTGTTTGTGCATGTAAAACCCCATCTTATCTAATATAATAAAGATGAGAATTTTCTTGTCTAGTGTGTTATGGATTGCAGTGCTCTGCTGTCTTTAATTTTACATGGCAATCTTCTGTTATATGCATGATTAGTTTTATGTGAAGTGTTTGTTCCAAATTTTCTGCATCTAGGACATCACACAAAAGTCTTGAATGTAAAAATCCTAGGGTTTGTAGATAAAACCTTAGATTTGGAATTAGATTAACGTTTTTCGCTAATTATTATTGATATTGTTTTATTATTAACTAGCCTCTTATCTTTGAACTCTTTGCTAGGTTATAATTGTTCTTTGAACTCCGGCGAGAGATGGAAGTAATGGAAGAACAAAGCAAACTTTGTAACAAGAGGACTTTTCCATAATCGATGATTTGTGTTGAGAGATATTGTACTAGATGAGATCCGAGCTTAGAGGGAGCAAGCAGATCAATAAGTTTGAAGTATACCTTGATTGTGCCAAAGAGAAGCCAATGGTAATTTCCAAACGGATCTACAAGGTCTAGTGTGCAGCAGATGGCAGCATAGACAAGTACAAAGCGAGAGTTGAGAACAGAAGGTTCTCCCAGAAAGGGGGAGAGGATCATGACAATATGTCAGGTACACTTCTATTAGAACTATTATAATTACTTCGAAAATAGCACCAAGTGGATGTAGAGATCATTTTTCTTAATGAAGTAATTGAGGAAGAATAAATGTACATAGAGCTAACTCAAGGCTTTGAGGTAAATGAGAAGAAGTTTCATGACTGAAGAAGGCTTTATACAATCACAAGTAGACACATTGGACTCGGTATTCTTGATTGATATATATTTGATGAGTCTTGGTTGACCTTATATGATTTGTCTTTGACAAAAGCACAAGGACTCATGTGTAAGAGGGAGCAATTGTGGCAGAAAGAATTGCTTTTGTAATAGAGGAAGCAGTCAAAGAGCCTTGTTTTAGCTTCAAAGGTAGTTATTCTTTGAGTTCGAGATGACAGACTATCATTGACATTGCAGATAGTTAATATGTTGGAAAGCAACAGTGGCAGAGGGAGCAACCAAGATTTCCACAACAGAAGTTGTTTTAGAAAGAGCACCCAGTTAGGGGAACCAACAAGTAGCCGATCAATTTATGGTTGAGCCAAGGCATGTTGCTCAACATGTGTTGAAGTACCAGAATAGTACAATTGGTCATGGCACAACTAGTTATGGTTTGAGAGATGCCTCAAATAGTGAAGTACAGCTGCAGGGATTCACATATTCAGATCGGGTAGAGAGTGCAAAAGACAGAAAGAGTTCATCAAGATATTGCTTCAATTTGGGCTCCGTTATGATTTTTTTGATGAGCAGGAAGCAGACATCTTTTGCACTAAGTACTACAGAGACTAAGTATATTTCAACTTGGTTGGCAAGTTGTGACGCAATATGGCTTCAAAAACTACTTGCAGGATTGTTTGATCAAGTGCAGGTGGCGACCATAATGACAGGTCAAAGCACAGAGATCTAGTACTGCGACATGGTACAAAAGGAAGCAGAGTGGCTTTAGTATTATTCTACAGTCAAGCAGATTGCTGACAAAAGCCTCTGTCCGGGAGTAAAGTCTGTATACTTGAAGTAAACTTGAAATAAACTTTAAGTAATTGAGCATGACTCTCTCAGTGAGAGGTAGTGTTGATGAGATAGCATCATGGATAGACATTTTCTTTGTGTCAAGTATATTGATCGGAATTAGGGGGAATGGTCCGACAGAGGACAATCATTCTTCTTGTGTCAAGTATATTGACCAGAATTAGGAAAAATGGTCCTAGAGGCCTGTTACTGCTCAAACTAGTAGGGATCATAAAAGGGATTCCTAAAGGGGGACTGTTAGATCAAAGGGAAACGATGGAGACTTAGCCCACTGTCACCTCAGCTAAGACTCCCTAATCTTTACGGACTTTCAGTGATGGGAGGAGACCCGGTACATATAGAAAGTCACTTGTGAAGGATAAATCAACTAATGGATATGAAGTGACCCTTATGATCCTTTTCCTAGAAGGGGCTTTAAGAATAGAGCTTTCTTGTTTTTCAAGCAAGGTACAAATATTTTTAGGACAAGGGGGTGAAGACTTGAGGCTCTCGACCATAAGGTCCGGCAGGGGCTCGACTGGCCGCCATCGATTTATCGCTCGACCATAAGGGCCCTTCCTTATAATTGTCGCGAAATATCATAGCGAAATATCGTATCTAATTCATTACCTTCCTAGGGCATGGAATTACACGACATTAGCGTTAGTCGAAGAGGAACAGACGAGATATCAGTGGTGTTAGCCCTTTCCTTCGTATTATTGAGTTGGCTTCACATACCGAATCAAGACCCGCCGAGCACATGTCAAATTCTACAAGACTTACTACAACATCCGACAATCTTTCTGTTGGAAGGGTATGAGCAAGGAAATTCAGAAATATGTTGTAGAATGTGATATTTGTCAAAGGAACAAGAGTGAAAATGTTCCAACTCCAGGATTGCTACACCCATTACACATTCCAAATCAAAAGTGGGAGGAGATTTCGATGGATTTTATTGAAGGACTACCTACATCTGACGGAAAGGATAAAATATTTGTAGTAGTCGATAGGCTCACTAAATATGCCCACTTTATGGCTATTAAAAAGACTGACACAACTAAACAAATCGCTAATGTGTTTTGTAAAAATATTTACAAACTACACGGGTTTCCTAAGGTCAGCATCAGTGATAGAGATGCAAGGTTTAAAGGAAAATTTTGGAAGGAATTTTGCCATCAAGCAGGAATATCTCTCAACATGAGTTCGGCCTATCACCCCAAACAGATGGGCAGACCGAAATTGTTAATAAATGCTTGGAAACATATTTGTGTTGTTTTGTTATAGATAAACAAAACAGATGGACCCAGTGGCTACACCAGGCAGAATGATGGTATAATACCACGTACCACACGTAAGCTAAGATGACACCCTTCCAGGCCTTATATGGTTACGAGCCACCCAGGTGGAAAGATTTTGCACTTTTTGATTCTAGGGTACCAACAGTTAAAGACCACCTAGGAGAAAGTCAAAGGATCATCAACATACTAAAAGAAAATCTAACCATGGCTCGTAATAGAATGAAACGACAAGCCGACCAACATCGCTCCGAAAAAGAGTTCGAGAAGGGAGATTGGGTCTTTGTTAGACTTCAAATTTACAAGCAGAAGAATAAATTATCACCTAAATATTATGGACCGTATCAGATAATAAAAAAGATAAGTAGTGTAGCTTATGGATTAAAGTTACCAGACAACTACCGAATCCATAATACCTTTCACGTATCAAGTCTCAAAAGAGTATTAGGGCAAAACCAAATAGCACAAACAGAAATACCAGAGACTGATGAAGAAGGAAGAATAGTCCTTGAACCTAAAGGTATACTCGCTACCCGAGAAAAGGTTTTACGATCCAAGACAATAAAGGAATACCTCATCAAATGGAAGAGGTTACCAGAGGAAGATTCGTCTTGGGAATCAGAACGTTTCTTGCATCAACACCCAGGCCTACCTATGCTTTGAGGACAAAGCATCTTAAGGGGAAGGAAATGTTATGAACTTAAATTCATAACAATTAATTAAAATGTTAAAATATTATTTAAATAAATAAATGATTAATTATAATCATTTAATTAACAAATAATTAGCTAAATGAAGAGACATTAGCCCCCAAGGGACGTGTCTCTCTAATGAGGCATGTCTAGTCAACCCCTGTTTAAGGAGCACCGCCTCAGTCTTGTAATCATCATTAAATTTTATCAATTAATATATATATTACATTCAGAACTCATCTGGTGTATTTTTACAGTTAAATAGCAAATTAAAAATTTAAATTTCTAACACCCACTGAATAGAAGCTCTCTCTCTCAGCTCAAAAACTCATCCAAAATGCAGCAAAACACCCAAGCCTCCCTTCCGGAATTTCTCCTGGCCAAAGCTCCTCTGAAAGATGTCAAAATCACAACTCGGCCTCTCCTCACTGCATCCTCCAGGAATACGCACCACCTAGAGACATTGGATACAACTGCTGGAAATCACAATGAAAACCTCCTCTGAAAGAATGTAGTTGAACCTCTCTAGGGTGGCACTCGAAGTCCCCCCGAAGAAAGAGTGAGCTCTTCGCTTGAAGAACTCTTGCTAAACAAGTGATTCGGCTAGCAGCTCGAGCAACCAAAGAGAAATTCGATATACCAAAAGATGATCAAATGAGGAGTGCTGCCTTCCTTTTATAGATTTCATGGAGCTCTTTTCCCTCCATCGTGGGTCCCTTACTCAACCATTGACTTCCCCTCTCATGCAATTCAAACTAGGGAGTGCATATTTTCCTAGTGTGGGTGGCCCCGAAGCATAACTTAACCAAACCAAATAACTTGCTACTAAAGAATAAGTCTCCTAATAAAATCGAATGGGCCCCATCTCCTCCACAATTGGCCCCAAAATGTAGAGATTAATCCAGTTCCAAATTAATTTAGGAAGGGACATTACAGAAGAAGGGTGGAAAAACAAAGGTCGGGGTAGCTTATGTATCGCAATTGCTCCATTCTACACTCATATACCCAAATGTGGGCTTCCCTCATTATAACTACCCTTTGTCCCATCACATGTGACTTGGATCATTCCCTTGAGCCCCACTCCGTTTCATTATTATGTCACTTGCCACCTTCCACTTGATGCATGTACCATGGACATGTCACCCCCTTTAAATGCTGAAACTACCTAATAGGGTCCTTGGCTAACCCCTTATTGAGCTTGGAAACACTTGTACATGCCAAAGCTCACTATGGAAGGGCATGCCGCCATGAAGTGCCTCATTGATTCCATGATTTGTAAACTCTTTTACTTGATTATTTTAATGATTTGTTGTATTGGAGGGCAAGGGGACACATTGGATGTTATGCAGGATTGCAGGTGGGTTTTCATTTTGGGCTTGGCCTTCCTATACGGGGTCCTAGCCCTCTAGAGGGCCACATGGGCACTTGTAGGGTGAGCGTTGAGAGCCATGGGACTCCACCATAATAAAGATTACTTCTGAAGCAACAAAACTTAAAAGTTGTTGTCCTCTTAAATGTAAAATACACAAAGGTATTGTAAATAATATTTATTAATAAGATGAAATGTGCAAGAGTGATGAATGTTACAAAGGGTCTGCCTATATACCTAGGTAGGTATCCTTTCATGACTGAGCATGTCTTTTAGACATGCCTTTTCATTTAACTAATGACTATTTACAATAATAATAATAATAATTTATTTATTTTATTTTATATAAATTATATTTGTAACATTGTCCCTCTCTTCAACTAGCTTTGTCCTCAAAGCTTAATCGCTGAACATTTCTTCACCTGCCCACATCATTTTGATATGTGTAAGTCGTCAGTAGTACTATTTGGAATCATGATTTATCCATTTTTCCTTAGTACTTTTCTATTTTTTTTTTTTTTTTTTTTATATATATAAACAAAGTAACTTTATAAAAATTTATAAAGCAACTTTATAATAAAATGGCTTTATAATAAATTTATAAAGTAACTTCAATAATGTTAAAGTTTGCTTTATTTATTTGTATATATTATATTATATTATATTATTTTAATTTTCATTAACTTAATTGAGTTCTCTCGAGGAATGTGAGTACTGCCGCGTCCCTTTGTCATAGGCTTCATAATTTTGGTAATGACTCTTGCTCTTGATTGCGGCTTTCAATAAATCAGAATGTGAGTACTGCTGCGTCCCTTTGTCATAGGCTTCATAATTTTGGTAATGACTCTTGTTCTTGATTACGACTTTCAATAAATCATCACAATCATGTTTCCGTGTTCCATTTCATAATATGATGGGACATAAAGAGCTTTATTTTATTTAATAATACGATTATCAGTCGATCCCCAACTGTTACCTTAGATTTGTTCAGTCGTGTCAATTGATTTTCGGGGCGATTCATTAAGTGCGGCTTCTGGGTATGCAGAATGACAATGGAGTCGTGAGCTTGTAGTTGCAACTGTAACGGTGCGTGCAATAACCATAATCTGGCTTGACAACCGAATTCCTTCCTGGTAATAATGAACGAAGCATACGAAGCACATCGTCTTCCTCCTGAAAATTCATCCATCCAATTTGGTTCCTCTGGCTAGATTGATCCAATAAATCCTTTCAATTGTTGTCGAGCCTTTTTAGCTACTTTCGTTATCTCCTCCTTTTTCTTGTTGAAATAACGTGAAGAAAATAGTAACAAGTAGAAAAGATCGTGCACTGGTAAATAATTGGGTGAACCTTTATTCTTCACAAAATCCACAACAAATCTCATAGTATAAAACCCACAATCCTTGCTATTCTTTTGTTGAGGACCCTGTATTTGATGCCATGCAACTTGATTTGAGTCTATGTGGGCCTTCTTAGCAACGACTGTTGTTATGGCACATGCATGGCATTTTTGTATTCCCTTGGTATAAGAGAGTTGAAGTGCAATACACATGGAAGTTTAAAAGGTACACCAGGAAGATTTGCATCCCGTTGTTGCCCGAGCCTACAAACAATGGCTAAAGTCCTGCGCTCTTCGTATAATAAAGGAACTATATTGAAATCGACTTCTTTCATTTCTATTTCTAGCGTCTTCTTGAAAATGTTGAGGGGTTTTCAGTCTTTCCAGTCATTAAGATTCTTCATGTTCAGGTTGATCGTGTATGCAAAACATTGGTTTGTTTGCTCTTTGATTATACTAGGAAATAGCTTCAGTTGACAATACAAGTAAGTGTCTACTTGTATCGTTGCTTGCCCTAGGTTTCCCTTGGCTAGTGATCTCATTTGGATCATTGTGTTCTATCTTAAGAAGGTTTGTCTATTGATCCTATTCTCTTCCACACTTAGGTCAAGACTCTCCTTAAGTGATCAATTCCACTCCCTTGACCTAACACTAGGTCCACTTGGTCTCGTGTGGTCCCGCAACCTAACAACTCCAATTCCACAAAGATCATACGAAGACCAATTCTCCATAAGGATTTCTAAACCTAGGAATCATCTTTACAATGTATTTTCCCAAACCCTAGTCTTGAGAATTCTTCTAGCCCTTCCTAGAGAGTCTATCACCTTGCTTCCTAAGCAAGAAAACTATATGATTGGGTCTCTCTTGTGAATAGGCCTTAGGAATCACTCCTCATCCTCTTATTGACCTATTCATCTAGTGATTCCTCTTTATACTGGGTCTCCTTCCATCGATGAAAGTTTGTAAAGAGCAGGGAGCCTTCGCTGAGGTGATAGTGGGCTATCGCTCCATTGTTGCCCTTGACCTAGTAGTTTCCCTTTAGGATCATCTCCTAGGAACCCTGCTAGTTTGAGCGGTAACATTTTTGGCGCCATTGCCGGGGGAGGAATCAAGTCTGCCTCCCTGGTGAAACATTGTGGACATTTCAAAGATTCTTCTGGCGACTCCATTCATTGTTAAGACCCCTAGTTTGCTCGAAGGTGACAACATTCTTCCTATAACTAGGGCCGCTGCAAGAAGGGGAGAACGAACTCCATCACTTGTTAGGACTACCTTTCTCGCTGAATCTGAAAATGTCGGTGATCCCACCCAAAAGATTGCAAATGACTCTAGCATTGACCAAAGCCAAGACTAACTCAAAATGACTAGGAGTGAAAGGTGATTGGTTAGTGTCTTTGCCCCCTTGAACCTGAGCAATGACCCTAGACCTTTATGAGAAATACAATAACTGGTTGCCCAAGTTCAAGGGTGATGCTACCATAAGTGCCCGTGATCATATCAAAGAATTCTACTGGAACATTTCTCCTAGGATAATATTCGATGAAGATAGGATCATGATGCTTTTTGCTTTGTCTCTTGAAGGACAAGCAAGAGAATGGTACCTATGTCTTCCCCCAGGATGCATTGATAGTTCTGACCAACTTGAGGATATGTTCATTAAAAGATGGTCATGTGATGCACAAGGAACCTTCAACATTGAGAAGTTCTATCAAATAAGTAGGGGAAGGGAAGAAATTAGAGAATTCATCCTAAAATTTGATAGGGTAGTTAGGGATATCCTCGACCATTTGAGGCCCCTTGATGCTAACATACTAGATAAATTCATCAAAGCTGTGGGTGGCCACCTAACCTATACATTAAGGGATAAGAAACCCAAAACTGTGGCTGAGGCTAAATAGATAGCCATAGAAGTTGAACAAAACCTACGAATCTCCAATAGGGATGTGGATGAACACCCTAGGGCTAAGGTCAATGTCAAAAAGGGAAAATCTAAAGATCAACACAAAGAAACCCTTCTGGTGCTTCTCAAGAAATTGGAAAAGCTCATCGAAGAAATGAATTCACGTGATAGGCTCTACATGAACAAGCTCACTACCTTGGAAAGGGCCCAAAAATCAAGCTATATCCCAAAAGGGAAGCCTTTCCCTAGGAAGCAAAATGAGGAGGATAAACCAAGCTCATCTCAAGTTCCCAACACTTTGGCTCCAACAAATACTGTGAAGCAAGATTCATCCTTCGAAGATGAGGAAAGTGATGAGGATGAGAGTGATGATGAAGTCAATGAGCAGACTAATCTTGTAGAATCTGAAGCCTTCAACAATTTGTTGGGGGAGGGGGATTGTATAGTCATCCTCCCATTAGTGAGGTCACTATTAAAGAAGAAAAGCAAGAGCCAATCCTTAACACTGATAATAGTGGAAGATTCAAAGGGGTCCAATATTCACGAAAGGACAACAACAAAGACCCTACAACCTCTAAGGAAACCAACAAAAATGACTCTCTTCCCAAGCAGGTCCCTCACAAAGAACCTCTCCTTAAAGATTCTCCTAAAAAGGATCCTCTGAAGAAAGTCAATCCCAATAAGAAAGAGACCATCAAAAGGGATAAAGGTAAAGAGGTTGGACTTGATATTGATATGGATGCTGCCATAGGGAAGATGACGGTACAAATTCCATTAAAGGGGATTGTAAAGCCTTCCCGACAACAATGGCAAGTGAAGGAATCCTTGGGTTTTGAAGAGGAAGAATTACCTGAAGCATTGCAAAATATCCACCTTCCCGATCTAAACCCAGGGCATAAGCCATTCATGCTTACCTTAGCCATAAATGACCTTCTCTTACATAATTGCATGTTAGACTCAGGGGCTTCCACAAACATCATGCCATTAAAAGTCATGGACCAGTTGGGTCTTAACGTCGCTCGAAGGTATAAAAGTGTGTGTGGTTTTAACTCCAAACCCGTGGAAGTAGAGGGCCTCATAAAGGATCTTAAGGTTTCTTTGGCTATGAACCCCGATATATCATTACTTATAGATTTTGTGGTCATAGATATCCCTGATGTTTGGGGTATGCTCTTATCAAGGAAGTGGGGAGGCACTTTCGGAGGTCATCCTCAAATGGACTTGTCATATGCCACTATTCCACAATCTGATGGAATCCCCTTCATTCTTTATAGAGAACCTGCCTACCCCACTCATGTGGTCAAGCCAAGACCGATCCCTTATTACAAGACACGAGATTGAGAAGCTTTCTCCCATTCTCCCTTTACAAGAAGTCTGTAATCTCAAGCAACCATGTCACAAAGCAAACAAAAAGTGGAAGCCTAAAAGGGAATACAAGATTGGGGATGTGGTCTTGGTAGATAAAACCCAATACTCATCAAAATTTATGGGAAGGTTGGGGAAGATTATTATTACATTGCCAAACTCAACGACAAACTTTGGTCGCAACCAATCAAGTTGAGTTGTATCACCCCTTTCCTTGACACTTGACATTGTACTATATGCATGTTAGAGTAGGATGCATTGCATGCTGATTTTCTCATTAGAACTAACATCATGTGATATTTTCATGATAGATTAGTTGCATTTAGATTAAAATTGCATTTTTACTTTCTTGTTGATTTTTATGGCCTAATACTAAGCATGGGTGACCATAAGACACAACAAAAACACGCTGCCCCGTGTGCTTGGTCTTTGATATGTGCAGGTAACAGGTTTGTGCTACCAAGAGATTGCTGGTGTTTTCATGACCTCCTGTTCGAGTAGATTCATGCACCCCTCCAAGAGTTCATGTCCCAGTTGGAGCCAAATGTTACCCACCACTTGTGGGTAGTGTTTATAAGAGAAAATTTTCTTTTAGATGGTCCTTAGCCGGTAGCCAACAGCCCCTTGCAGCCACCAAATAGCTCAATGTGCCATTTTCTCTACCATTTGAGCCAACCATGTGGTTCCTCGTGCATCTGTTATGAATGTATGTTTGAAGGTGGGCCTCCCGACCACAAAGGTATGACCTTTCGTTGGTTTAGTTGAGTAATTTTGTTTACTTTCCATGGACACTTTTGGGGATGGATTGGTGAGGGGATTCGACAGAAAGAGTGGGCTAGGTCTATGCTCTTGTCTCTTTGCTCGATTTGGTGTTTAGCCTTGTATCCTAGTCCTGTGCGATCTCCTTTACTGGCCACTAGCTTTAGGTTGGCATTACATGAGAAATCCCGATTTTGGTTACGTGGTCCCACTTCCCAACACCATATACATCACCCCTTTTTGCTCATTTTGACCCCATTCATCATTTATCCTGTCCGGGTCCACATGTACCTATTGGGTTCACATAGGGTTGGCCTCCCCTTCCCCTTGCCCACACCTTGGGTCGGGCCTAGAACGATGCCATAGAGGGTGATGCAGCTAAAAAGAAAAGAAAAAACATAATTTGGCCACTCTCAACAGGAAAATGTGCCACAAGATGCAAAAGATGGTCGAGACATACAGATTTAGCGTGTGGGCAAAAGTCAAACATAAGCTCTACCCCTCATATATGGCCGCCACCTTGGTTCGTATGGGCCCTAGATGCGCCTTCTCCACATTAAGGAACCCATGATTGTCCCAACCCCTGGTGGGCAATGAAATGCCCCACCTTAAAAGGGGGTACCTACTACTATATACCACACATCATGCTCTCATCCCCTGGAGCCCTGAGCAGTTACGAAGAAAAATCAATAAAAGGCAAAAGGCATATGAAGAAGGTTGAAAAACAAAGGTCGGGGTAACTTATGTACCACGATTTCTCCCTCCTACACTCATATACCCAAGTGTGGGCTTCCCTCATTATAGCTACCCTTTGTCCCATCACATGTGGCCTGGATCATTCCCTTGACCCCCACTCCGTTCCATTATTATGTCACTTGCCACCTTCCACTTGATGGATGTACCATGGACATGTCACCCCCTTTAAAGGCTGAAACCACCTAATAGCATCCTTGGATAACCCCTTATCGAGCTTGGAGACACTTGTACATGCCAAAGCCCACTATGGAAGGGTATGCCACCATGAAGTGCCTCATTGATTCCGTGATCTGTAAACTCTTTTATTTGATTATTCTAATGATTTGTTGTATTGGAGGACAAGGTGACACATTAGATGTTATGCAAGATTATAGGTGGGTTTTCATTTTGGGCTTGGTCTCCCTATACAAGGTCCCAACCCTCTAGAGGGCCACATGGGCACTTGTAGGGTGAGCATTGAGATCCATGGGCCTCCACCATAACAAATATTACTTCATTGATCCCCAACATCGATCATTGATTGCTCATGTTCCACCTTTTGGATGAGGATGATGCACCTGGTTCACTATGCCTAGACGACTCCATATTTGCACCATATACTTAGCAGTTGTTTCAGTGTCCAGAGGTTGTCTCCTATTGCAGAGGGAGGGCTTATGTCGTCATCTTAGCCCTTACAAATGGTCTTTAGGCATTTTCGATCCACTTGGAGACTCGTGAGGATGTCTTTGTGCGCTCACACCCACTTGGGAGCACCATAGGTTCTTGCTTGGAAAACAAGGGGCCAACCCCTTGTCCATTATGTTTGGAGTCCATTCTCTCATCATGGCACACCTTGGACTTCATTTGGCCTTCTTAATGGCACAATGACTCATTATATTGATCATCCTGACCTCCTGAGAGGCTTATCTTTATGTTATTGAGCTATTTGGTTGGTTTGTCACCAAAAGTATTGTTATTATGCACATTATTTGGTTTTAGGTGCATTATTAGTCCAAATTAGGCCATTTGAATTCATTAGAGATTGTATAAATAGGTGAGAGGTGATTCGTTCTCTCATCATCACTTGGATTGGGTTATTAGCTCTTGTGAGATCTTCGCTACCCCTTTTGGAGGACGAGTTTGGATGATATGGATGAATTTTGATGTTTGGATCTATCTCTCGTCTTGGAGCTTCATTATTGGCATAATTTGATGATTGGATATACTCTTTTGTACATGTAAGTTCTCTTTTCATGCTTATTATTGTTATTTACTTTGTCACATGAATGTTGTTGGGATTTTCGCTATACAAGTATGAAATTTACTGCTTTTCTATATGAATTGGTGGAAATTTTGATCTTTTATAGTGTTGCATCATGTCATGGGCCATGTATGAATGGGTGAATGTTCCTAGAGATAATTTGTGTTAAATACATCTCGATAAGTCATCAATTATTGCAAATCGAAGTATAAAGTTCTTGAAGTAGTTGTTCTCATGCCCTAATGCCATGTGAAGTTGCTTAAGACCTCCTTGATTGGGTAAATTATTTCTGAACATTAAAATCTCCTTGACTCCATCTCTCCCAAAGGACAAGGCACTAATCCTCCATAGGTGGTCACTTTCAAAGCTTATTTCTCTCACCTCTCTTTCTCTTTCTAGGCCTAGCCTCCATAGGTCATCTAGGGCATCACTTATCTCACATTCTAGCCATCAAAGGACTTCGATCTCGTGCTTATTTCTATACTGAGGTTTCCTCTAGAGGCCCTCCAAATTTCACAAAATTCTGATGGTGGGATCTCAAGATATTGCAAGCCTTAGCCCAAGGATCGTCATTTGTCCTAGGTTTCCCTTGGCTAGTGACCTTATTTGGATCATTGTATTCTATCTTAAGAAGATTTGTCCATTGATCCTATTCTCTTCCAAAATTAGGTCAAGACCCTCCTTAAGTGATCAATTCAACTCTCTTGACCTAGCTCTAGGTTCACTTGGTCTCGTGTGGTCCCGCAACCTAACAACTCCAAATCCACAAAGATCATACAAAGACCAATTCTCCATAAGGATTTCTAGGCCTTGGAATCATCTTTACAAGATAAATTCCTAAACCCTACTTTTGAGAATCCTTCTAGCCCTTCTTCGAGAGCCTATCGCCTTGCTTTCTAAGCAAGAAAACCATACAATTGAGTCTCTCTTGTGAATAGGCCTTAGGAATCACTCCTTGTCCTCTTATTGACCTATTCATATAGTGATTCCTCTTTATATCGGCCCCCCTCCCATCAGTGAAAGTCCGTAAAGAGCAGGGAGCCTTAACTGAGGTGGCAATGGAATATTGCTCCATTGTTGCCCTTTAGGATCCCCTCCTAGGACCACTACTAGTTTGAGCGGTAATAGGACCAATCCCAATGTTGCACTTGTCTCCCTGGCCTAGTCATTGTTGATCTACCTTGTAAGCTGATCCATCATGTGCCATTTGGCCTCCTTTCTCCCTTACTGTCCACCACCTGTCTTCTTCTAAGATTGGTAGAACCAACAAAGTGTGAGCAGAAAAATCTTCTCTAGTTCAACCATGTGCTCATATTCCCATAGGTATATGCATGTGTTCTAAATTTGAGAGCTATACCATTCAACGATACTACCTTCTCAAACAACTTTCTGTAATGATGATGATTGAAAGTTGCTAGGTCATGGGTTCGAGTTCCCAAGGCTTCTGGCCATCGAGGGTTGTTAAAGGCATAGAGGGGAGCATTATGGTAATAAGGAGGAATAGTAATAAGGAACATTCATTGTTTTAATGTGCATCTCATCCCTATGGTGTTCATGGTCATTTGTACATGTGTTAGATGGATGTTTCATTAATATTTCTTACATCAAATGTGATAGTATGTATTTGTATCACGTATTCCTTGCTTTATATACCTTCACGTTACCCAACCTTTTATTTATTAGTCATGCCCTCCTACTTAAGTTAGGGGATGGTCCTTAAATACCTTTCTTTTTTTTTAAATAATCTATGACTTTATCAATAGGCTTGGGTTGATTAGTCTTGATAAATCAATATGTGTCACAAAAACCAAATAAGGTTTTCAATGGCCCAATGCGTTCGTCTTCTTGAAATTTACAGTAGTCACATATATGTAAACTCGCAACAACCAAAAGGAGGAATAGTAATAAGGAACAATCATTGTTTTAATGTGCATCTCATCCCTATGGTGTTCATGGTCATTTGTACATGTGTTAGATGGACGTTTCATTAATATTTCTTACATCAAATGTGATAGTATGTATTTGTATCACGTATTCCTTGCTTTATATACCTTCACGTTACCCAACCTTTTATTTATTAGTCATGCCCTCCTACTTAAGTTAGGGGATGGTCCTTAAATACCTTTCTTTTTTTTTAAATAATCTATGACTTTATCAATAGGCTTGGGTTGATTAGTCTTGATAAATCAATATGTGTCACAAAAACCAAATAAGGTTTTCAATGGCCCAATGCGTCCGTCTTCTTGAAATTTACAGTAGTCACATATATGTAAACTCGCAACAACCAAAAGGTTTATAAAACCATATACATGCCTTTTTTACATTCTTTCTTAATAGCAATTACATCTTGTTTACATACATGTATATGCATAGGTATAGGCAACTAGGGAAGTACTTACAGTGACCCTACAAATGCAAGGTGGCTAGGACAATGTTCACATTATATACAAGAATGTACTATGACCAAGAACATTAGCACGCCATCTACATATTTTTGCAAGATGACTAGGGTCATTACAACCCCTCCCCCTTGAGGGGAACACTATCCTCAGTGTTTTATGACCACATACAACAAATCAAGACATGCAATGCATTCGACATATTGTTCATGGTGCTACAACTTTGTACAATATTTACAATGTTTTTTTCTTCTATATAACAAATAAAGATGGATAAGTTGCTTGCATTTGCTCAGCCATTTCCCCTGTAGCTTCCTCGGATGCAGAGTGTTTCCATTGTACTTTAACCTACTCTATTTCTCTGTTTTGGAGCGTGAGCTTCCTTTGCTTTAGGATGCGTAATGGTTCTGGCTAGAATTCACCCTTTGGCTCCAATTGTATAACAGACCAATCAATTGCATGATTAGGATCTCGCAAATATTTCTTAAGCAAGGATACATGGAAAACATCACGAGTTTTCACTGAAGGGGTTACGGCCAATCTGTAAGCCACTAGTCGAATCCTTCTAAATACTTCAAAGGGTCCATAAAATCGTGGTGCTAACTTGGCACATGACCAATCTTTAGGGAGCTCTTCTTGGGTCTAATGCGCATATATACGTGTTCCCCAACTTGGAACTTCTTATGCACTCTATGTTGGTCCACCTAACTGTTTTGTCGGTCTTGAGTTGCCTTCAAATTTTTCTTAATGACCTGCATTTCTTGTTGCATTTCCCTCAACATTTCAAGTCCAATTAAAAACTTGTTTACTGGATCGCTCCAGCTAATGGGAGTGTTGCAACCCCCCCTTTTGTACAATGCTTCAAAAGGGCTCATCTTTAGGGATTCCTGGTACCCATTGTTATATGCGAACTCTACTAGTGGGAGGTACTCTTCCCATATCTTTGACTAATGCATCACGTACATCCTCAACATATCCCCGAGGATCCTGTTTGCTCTCTCTGTTTGTCCATTTGTTTGTGGATGATAAGCTGTGCTAAAGGCTAATTTTGTCCCTAACCTGTCAATAGTTCTTTCCAAAATCTTGAGGTGAACTTAGCATCTCTATCAGAGATAATTTTCTTAGGAACCCTATGCAATCTCACAATTTCCTGGATGAAGGTGTGGGATATTTCGCTTGCTGATTTGGTAGATTTCACTGCAATAAAGTGTGCCACCTTTTTCAATTTATCAATTAGCACCATGACTGCATCATGTTGCCTGGGTGTTCTTGGCAATCCTGTGATACAATCCATGGATATCACTACCCATTTCCATTCCAGAATGGTAATAGGTTGTAATAATCCTCTTGGGTGTTTGCATTCAATGTTTACCTATTGGCATTCCATACATTTCGCAACAAAATCTGCTACTTCTTTCTTCAGGTTAGGCTAGTAGTAAAACTTTTTGATGGCTGTGAGGGTCTTCTAATATCTTAGATGGTCGGAATATGGCTTGACATGGAACTCCTTGAGTATGAGCTTCTTCAATTCACTGTTGTTTAGCACATAGATCCTATTTTTGAATTTGATCAATCCCTCTTCTGTGAGGTGATATTCTTCACTTTTCTCTCTCTTGTTTGTTTGTTGTAACATTTCCTTTATCTGTTGATATTGCTCATCATATTTTGCTGCATCTATGATTCGTTTTCCAAGGTCAGTTCCATAAAAACTATGGTTGTTAGATGATTTATTTGCACTTTTTTGCTAAGTGCGTCGACGACCCTGTTCTCCCTGCCCTTCATATATTTGATCTCAAAATCAAATTCAATGTGACATTTTTATCTATTGCAGCTATTGGAAATTATTCTTGTAAGTCAAAAATTAATTATGCAGTTTATTTGCTACGACAAATAACAAATAAAATCAGAGCTACAATTTTCACCATAAAAATGCTGTAGAAAAAATAAAATATTGGAAACTAAGAAATTCTAGCACACAATAGTTTTGACACAGTTAGTTTTGGACAAATGTCCCCGAAAAAACTCAGTGTGGGAAAACTAGTGCAACGATGGTTTTATTATTAATATTCAGCAACAAATCTGAGTATAATTTGGATGTCGAAAATTGGCAGTCCACAACAAGAAAATCTGGCAAAGATATACCCTAAGCAACATTAGCACTCGCGTTGCCTGCACTTGCGTTCCTGTACTCGCGTGTTCTTGTACTCACGTTCCTGCACTGGAAATAACTCAGCCTCTTGCTACTGGCTCTCCGGATATGGAAATCTTCCTTCGGATCACTGTCCTTGCCCCTCACTAACACTACGTCCCTCTTTGGCTCGAACTCTACTGTTGCTAGCTCGATTTGCAAAAGGAATTGTTGCACAAGTGTGCTCTCCAAGTGCCCATTGAATTCTTCTTATAACCCTTTGTTGGGATTACAACGACCAAGGTTAAATCTTAATCGATGGCTAGGATTAACTAGAAGTTGATCGGTGCGAGTTTCTAGAACATTCACACCTTGACTTAATTAATTCTGATTAATTAACCATATTCTCTAAGTTTAGACTTGGGAAATATTAAAAAACTAGCTAATAATCTAATTAAGTCATTTCTAGGCAGAATTTCCAGAAACGATTTATGGGTTTTGGAGATCTCATGTATTCTAGTCTCTGCACAAAATTTCGTCGCTAGAACACATTCAATGCTACAAAAACTAACACTCCTTCTTAGCGAGGAATGTGTTCTAGTACTCTACTGTACTTCCTGTGACAACACCCTATCTTTGCATCATCTCTTGTCACGCTATTGATGTCTGGCCATACTGCCCACCAACCACTGCGCAACTCTAATACGCTGCATCTGAGCTGTTATTGACCCTGCTGAACTGCTGCCAACACTACATCTGCATTGCAACTCCCTCTCATTTGTTGCTGCTGCAACTGCAACAACTACAATTGAGAAGCATCCAAAATAGCATGTCCTTGCTACTGAAACGGGTTCTCCACCATACCCATCTGTTCTCTAAAATAAACGATTTTAGCTCTCTCTAAAGCTTTCATGAGTATATCTACAACTTGCTCTTCTGTGGGAACATATTGTAGCTGGACTGCTCCTCCTTGTACACAATATCTAAGGAAGTGACGCCAAATATTGATGTACTTGGACTTGTCATGAAACACTAGATTCTCAGAGAGCTTTATGCAACTTTGATTATTACAATAGACATTGGTTG
The DNA here is from genome assembly GCA_031772625.1 of Pinus tabuliformis. Lineage (NCBI taxonomy): Eukaryota > Viridiplantae > Streptophyta > Pinopsida > Pinales > Pinaceae > Pinus > Pinus tabuliformis. The sequence goes on from CM062818.1 coordinate 893,364,890, forward strand.
CCTCCATCCTCTACCTAAATAAGATCACTAGCAGTTTTTGAAGCCATATAGATTCACACATAGCTGTGCTGGTTGCCATGTATTATGCTCCTACAGAAATCAGTGCTACTGACTTCTGCTTCCTGCTACACCAAGAAACCATCCTTGATCCAACATTGAAGCAATACCCAAAGGTACTTTTCCAGTCCACTAAACTGCCTGCCCAATCTGCATCTGTGTACCCACAAAGTCTGACGTCATCCCCTTGAGTATATCTCAATCCATACTCGACTGTGCTGCGAATATATCTCAGAATATGCCTCGCTACTGCCTAATGTACCCTCTTCGGTTCTACCATGAACTGACAAATGGTATTGACTGCGAAGCAAATATCTGGCCTAGTGTTGACCAAATACATGAGAGACCCAATAAGTAGTCTATACAAGGTGGTGTCGACATCCTTGTCATCTGATGCATCTATCTTCTTCCAGTTGGTGATCATGGGTCTGCAGTCCTGCATCCTGAACTTCTTCAGAATATCTGTAGCATATCTTCCTTTCCCAAGGAAGATCTCCCCATCCTAATGCCACACTTCCAATTCTAGGAAATAGTGCATCAACCCCAAATCCTTCAAGTCAAATTTTGCTGCCAGGTTCCTCTTGCAATCCTCTGAGCCCTGATGATCCTGTCAAAAAGAGATCATCCACATACAAAACTAGAATGAGTGGCTCAGCCTCTACCATCAAATAGTAAAGGTTGGGATTTGCATCACTCTTTGATGAATCCCATCTTTTGCAAATAGCTGTCACTCTTACCATACCATGCCCTGGGAGCTTGCTTGAGTTTGTATAGAGCTTTCTTCAATTCGCACATGAGTCTCAAAGCCCTCTGGCTGTTCTTTGTGCACTTCTTCCTCTATCACCCCGTTCAAGAATGCTATCTTGACGTCCATTTGGTGAAGTTTCCATCCCATCTGTGCTAGTAGATATATAACTGACCGATAGAAGTATATCTGGCAACTAGGGCAAAGGTCTCCTCATAATCTAATCCCTTCTTTTTGTGCATACCCCTTTGCCACGAACCTAGCCTTGTATTTCTCTACGCTGCCATCTGCAACATACCTGATCTTGTAGATGCATTGAGAATCTACCACTGACCTGTCCTTAAGTCTCGACACCACCTCCCAAACATCATTGGTCATGATAGAGCTATACTCTTCTACCATGGCATCTACCGATACTTGATGCTATGCGGCCTCTTGAAAGCTGGAAGGTTCTGCAACTTGAGTCACCAATGCTTGGTACCTAACAGGCTGTCTACGCTGTCTTTTGCTCGTTCTAGTTCCAGTGAACTCCTCTGCATCTCTCAATGTCTGATGAACCTCTCTGTTGGCTCCACCACTAGTCATGGGAGGTTTTGCTAGCTCCTCATCATCCTGTCTCTGCTACTCCATCTGCTGAGAACTCCCCGGATTTCTTGCACCTGAGGAAATACTGGTACTGGTCATAGTACTTGATCTTGTGACTGTCCTCCTACCCGTCCCATTGGCTGCCCCTATGGGTGACCCTATTGTTGGACTAAAGGAGCTTCTGCTGACTGATTCTAATTACCTGCAGGCATCTCACGAGATTTCTTGAAAGCTCATTCCTCCGTGAAGTTTAAGTCTCGCCTTTCTACAATCTTCCTATTGCTAGGAATGTAGATTCTGTATGCCTTTGAGGTTTTGCTGTACCCAACGAAGAACCCCTTCTCTGCAGTCTGATCCAATTTGGTCCTTTTATCATTTGGCACATGGCAATAGACAATGCTGCCAAAAATTCTAAAGTGGCTAAACTTTTGGCTTCTTCCCTGTGAAGACTCCTTTTGGCGTTTTCTTCCCCAATGCTCTATGAGGAGTCATGTTCTGAATATACACTATTGTGTTACATGCGTCTGCCCATAGAAATCTGGGTAGATCTTGGTCATATAACATAGCCTTTGCAGCTCCAACAATGGTTTTGTTTTTTCGCTCCACTACACCATTCTGTTGTGGATTATATGGAGCTGTCCATTCTCTCTTGATGCCTTCCTTCGCATAGAAATTTGTGAAGTCTTTATCAATATATTCTCCACCATTATTTGAGCGAAGCACCTTGATCTTCTTCCTTATCGCATTCTCCAAGAGAGCTTTAAACTCTCTGAAACGATTGAAGACCTCATCCTTGGTCTTCATGAAGTAGATCTAGGTTTTCTTGGAATTATCATCAATAAAGGTGACAAAATATTTGACACCGCTGAGAGCTCTAGTGGACATTGGGCCACAAATATTTGAGTGTGTAAGTCTTGACAAGCCATCAACTTTGCTGTCACTTCTTGGAAATGTTGCCTTAGCATACTTCCCAAGTATGCATCCTCTGCACACATCATCATGCTCTGTGCCAAGTTCTAGAATCCCTGTTACCATTTCTTTAAGCATCTTGAGTGCTCCATGGTGTAGATGTCCCATTTTCTTGTGCCATAACTCATTCAAATTCTTCCCATTGCTACTGTCACTACTTATTAGTGCTTTTGGAGAATCGATTTGTAACCGGTATAATTTGTTACTTCGAACTCCAATCTGTCTTACCTTTTTCCAGCTCGGGTATTTGACATACACTTTCTTCCCTATGAAGTGAATATCATACCCCTTATCTCGTAATTGGGATATTGAAATCAGGTTCATACCCAACCCTGGCACATGCAATACATCTGTAGTGCTGGTGCTTGCTCCTGACTCCCCCTGAAAATCTATGGTACCTATCCCTACTGGAGTACACTTCGTTCTGTTTTCCATAGTAATATGGAAGTCCATCTGCTCCTCTTTGTAGCTAGAGAAATATTCTCTAACCCTTGTCATGTGAGCTGATGCTCCATTGTCTATATACTAGACTCCCTGTGAAGCTGGTCTTGCTAAGCAAGCAAATTCGTCCTGTAATATGGAAGACAAATCTGAAGTCTCTTGAATGTTACTTCTCTCCATGACTATAGTGTGCTATTCCTCTTTTCCACCCTGACGTTGCCTCTGCTCTAGTGAACTGTTGCAAAAACTCTCTGAATCCAACTAGAAATCTGTTCAACAAGAAAATCTGAGCTGCTCCCTCTGCCTTTGGAATCACTTGTTCAGGAAAATTCATATTTTTGTGCTCCTCTCTCAGAAAAATCGGTCTTCCTCAAGTAATTTGGTCTTCTGACAAAAAGATTGCGCTGCTCCTTGAGAATTTCAACCTGCTGTCCACACTGAGCAGTGAAATTCCTTCTTGTCTCTTCTGAGCTCTCTGGATGATCAATGAAGTTGTGGTACCCTGTGAAGTTTTATCTATTGCAGCTAGTGTTTTAAAAACTGGTCGGTTTGAACCGATAACTGGTCAAACCGGCCAGCTCACTAGTCGATCAGGTCAAGCCGGCAGAAAAAGTCGGTTTGACCCTCCCTTCGCCAAAAAATTAGAAAAATTGGTCCTAACTGACTGGTTTAGGACGAAACCGACCAGTTTATGGTCAAACCAACTGGTTCCATCATAAATCGACCATTTTATTGCCAGGGCAGCTGTAAACCCCACATAATGCATTTTTGTGAGTTTTGTAGCTGTTTTGAGGGAAATTTGGGGTGGTTTTCCTCCAAAAATAGCCCCTCCTAGAAAAACATGCCTACCCTCTCATTTTCCTGACACATCTCAACCCTAGCAATGTTGGCAATTAATAGTAATGTTAAATTCTTAAAGTAAAAGTGACATTTCCTTTCATTTTAATTTACTTAAATTTTTAACATTACCATGAAATGACTCAGGATGTTTGAGAGTGGTTTTGATCTCATTGGATTTCATATGGAGAAACTAGAATTTTAGATTTCACTCAAATTCAGTAGACTTATTGGTTTTCAGGATTTCATGGTTTGGGGGTTTGCAATGTTTCCATTTGATTCTATCATACGTGAGGGTATGAGATTAGCATTTGATCAAGAGCATGAAGCCCTTTTGAGAACCTTGATGTTGGTGGCATTGATTGTTGAACTTTGTTGATGTTGGTGGTATTGATTGTTGAACTCCTCTACCATGGCCTTAACAAGAATGCACCCTTCACTCAAAGGAAAACAACTGGTTAGGCATGCTAATCCTTTTCTACTACATTATAAGGTTTAGGAGATGAACCCTTCACTCAAACCAAAATCATTGGTTAGGCATGTTAAACCTTTTCAATTTCTATCATGATATAAGGTTGAGAAATCCAAGTTTGAAGATTTTGAGCTAGATGATGTTTATGTATCTCTTGTTGATGATGTCTATGTATTTCTAGTAGCATTGAATCAATGATGAGTTTCATGAGTGACCATGTTGATCAGTGATTTGTAGTTTTGATGTCTATTTTTGCTACTACTACTAAAATTGTAGAGGAGTTTTAGGAGTCCTCAAACTCTAAGCCATATTATTTATGTAGCTCATGTTGATGGCCTCTTGTCTAGTAGTGGTGATGAGTTTGATCATGATGAGGAGTGATCATGTTGTTGATCATTGATCTGTAGACTTGTAGTAGGTCAGTGACCCCATAACTTAGAGCATTGTTTTCAGACTCTAGAGGCTATTTAGAGCTTTATTGATTATGTATTTTGTTGCGGATATGTATTGCACTTGACGCCATTTGATACACTGACCTTTACATGGTATATAAATGAGAAAACCTTGCATATTTTGTCTCTATTGGTTCGGAATCATGGTTTTAAATCTTAAAAATAGCTTTCTTTATTAAGAACTAATTATTTCATGTATTTTTTTTAAAGCCCAGTTCATATAGACCTGACCAATCCCATTTTGACTGGTTCATTTAGACCTATCCAGTCCCGGTTTGACCAGTTCCGATTTGAAACTCGATTTATTAGGTGGACCGGTCCAGTCACCGGTTCTGGTTTTTAAAACTATGATTGTAGCTACTGGAAATTATTCTTTCAACTCAAATTAATTATGTAGTTTATTTGGTATGACAAATAACGAATAAAATCACAACTGCAATTTTCACCATAAAAATGTTGTGGAACAGATAAAATACTGGAAACTGAGAAATTCTAGCACACACAATAATTTTGCCATAGTTATTTTTGGACAAATGTCCACGGAGAAACCTAGTGTGGGAAAACCGGTGCAACAGTGAGGGTTTTTATTATTAATATTCAACAACAAATCTGAGTACAATTTGGATGCCGAAAACTGGCAATCCATAGCAAGAAAATCTGGCAAAGATATACCCTAAGCAATCTCGACACTCGCGTTGCCTGCACTCGTGCATTTCTGCACTCGCATGTTCCTGCACTTGCGTGTTCCTGCATTCGCCTTACTGCACTCGCCCGTTTTTGCACTCATGTTCCTACACTTGCATGTTACTGCACTCATGTTCTTGCACTGGGAATAACTCAGTTTCTTGCTATTGCCTCTCCGGATCTAGATATCTTCCTCCGGATCACTGTCCCTGGGCCTCATTGACACCGCCTCCCTCTCTGGCTCGAACTCTACTGTTGCTAGCTTGATTTGCACAAAGAACTGTTGCTCAATTGTGCTCTCCAAGTGCCCATCGACTTCTTCTTATAATCCTTTGTTGGGACTCCAACGACCAAGATTAAATTTTAATCGATGGCTAGAATTAACTAGAAGTCGACCTGTGTGAGTTTCTAGAACATTCACACCTTGACTTAATTAATTCTGATTAATTAACCATATTCCCTAAGTTTAAACTTAGGAAATATTTAAAAACTTACTAATAATCTAATTAAGTCATTTCTAGGTGGAATTTCCAGAAATGATTTCTGGGTTTTGGAGATCTCATGTCTTCTAGCCTCTCCACAAAATTTTGTGGCTAGAACACGTTCAATGCTACAAAAACTAACATTCAATAAGTGTTGCTAGCCACCTAGCTTGCCTCACATTCAATTTAGGCTAGTCAAACAAATATTTCAATCCTCCATGATTAGTCATCAACATAAATCTTCTACTGAGGAGGTAATGTCTCCACATTTTAATGCATGAATAGTAACGACTAACTCCAAGTCATGTTACATAATTTTGCTCATGTTCATTCAACTTTCGTGAGTCATAGCAGACCACTTCTCCATCCTACATTAAGACCCCACTGAGTCCTTCCTTGCAAGCATCGCTGCAAACTATAAACATTCCATACTTAACACCTTCCATCATTCCCTAGATACTACGTCCATCCTTTGGGTTAACTGTCATTAGTTCATTGGGATATGGGACTCATACATCTCAATCCTTGAGTAGGGTCAAAAAACCTTTGCCTAGAGGTTGATGCAGCTACAAGAATGATAAATGCATAAGATGGCTACAATATAAGAAAAGGAAAAGCTAAAATGCAAAAGATGGTCGTGACATAATTAGCACATGGGCAAAAGCCTAGCATGAGCTTTACCCCCCTCATTAGCCATCCCTCGGTTCTTGGGCACTTGATGTTCCATCTCATCATAGGAAATCAATGCATGTCCCAATCCTGATGAGTGAGAAACCACATCATCTTAAAGGGGTAAATAATGCTATATCATAAAAAACAAGCTTGGACCCTTGAGCTATGCTCCATATAAAAGCATTATAAAAAAGAAGTAAAATGTGCACAAGATGGGTGAAAAGAGCAAGCCGGGGTAACTCATGCCTTCACAATTTCTCCCTCCATTTCGTGTATACACTTAGGATGTGGACCTCCATGAGCCAGTCCCTTGGCCATGGCAATGTTGCATGAAGCGGGGATGTTTTTTGGAAGCGAATCCGCGGAAGCGTCATTTCCCAAAAATCTAGGATGCGAAGTGTCTCATAGGCATCTACGATATATATATATATATATATATATATATGTATATATATATATTAAAAAAACTTCAAAAATACCAAATTTGTTGTAGAAGATATTGAAACATGCATATTTTTACATAAATCAAGATAGATATGGTATCCATTGTACATCAATGATTAATTATTCCAGAATCAACCGTCTAGAATCTAGATTCCTCTTATCTTGTTTAGCCTTTGCCTCTACTTCGATTCTATAAGGATATTAGTCAACATTGCCCAATTTTGATCAAACGACCTAATCCAAGCCTTATAATATGGTAGAGAAAGCTTAACATGCCTGATCAATGATTTTGACTTGAGTGAAGGGTACATTTTTACCAAGGCCATGACAAAGGAGTTCAACAATCAACAACACCAACATTGGGGTACATATAGGGCAAGAAGCTCTTGATGAAATGCCAATCACATGCCCTCATATATGATATAATCCAATGAAATGCCACAACCCCATTGATCCTGAAAACTGTTAAGTCTGTTGAATTTTGAATGGGATTTGAAATCCTATTTTCTCCATATGAAGTCTGATGAGGTTGGAACCACTCTCAAACATCCTGAGTCATTTCATCGTAATGTTAAAAATTTAAGTAAAAGAAACAAAAAAAGCCTCGCGGAACGGTGTGAATTGTCCACCTTCTCTTGGATCTGCTCGCGATCTGCGACAGATACACACCGAACCTCCACAGATCCGCAGAAGATCCTTTTCGGATGCGCGGATTAGGCCCTCGTGGATATGATTTTCCAGGAATCGCCAAAAAAATGGCAGAGCCGCGGATTTTATTTTTAGATCTGGGGTTCCGCTGGAGGATCGGTGACGAATCCTTAAGGGACATGGTTCTGCCTCTTGATCCTTGGGGGGGGGATGGTTCCTACAACTATGCATGGCACTCAACCATGAAGTCATTCCCCTCTGTTGCCACCCATTTTCACTAACATTTTTGAATTCAAGGGTTGACCTTGGAAATGCCACTTCCCCTTAGGGGCTGGAAGTACTTATAATAGGGTTGATTACCTAACCACCTCTAAAAAGGTAGGGAACACTTTTATGAGACTTGGTCTAGCTAGATATTTGAAGGAAATCCCAATTTGAAGTATTACAACTATGCCCTTGATAGTTAAGCATGGTCCACTTTAATGCATCTATGGTAATCATCTCTAATGAATGGTTGTTTTCACTTAAGTTTGAGATGGTTTTGCAAAGAGCAGTTGAGGCCTTGAGGGCGCACTATTCCACTCATACTCCACATGATACCTAGGCCATAGTAAACTTCTGGAGAGCATGATGACCTTGCAGATGTAGCGTTGCCATTCTACAACATAGTGTTGGGCACTTTGGTGATCTTGGTAGTTGATTGACACCTCAGAACACCCTTAGATGCCAGAATGCTAAGCTGATCTTGCTTGGCATTAAGGATTCTTGATGATGTACCCAACATACCCAACATGCCCCTAGGTTGTTCTTGAAACTATTTGATGGGCAAGCCTTGATCCAGAGCCTAGATGATGTTCATCATCCCCAAAATAATTGAGGGCTTGTATTACCCCATGGAGCCCCAATGTTGGATAGAGAGTACACTACATTGTCTAAATGGTACCCATGGAGATGACGTAGGGCACCTAGAGCTGCCTTTTGGACACGTGTAGATGTTTTGAGGCTTCATTTGAGGACTCATCCTCAAATTATGGTTGATTGTGATAGTTGAAGATGCATCTAGGTCCTTGCATTGCACTTTTGGAGCATTTTTAGCCCTAAAAGGGCATGATGTCATGCTTAGAGAGGCATTACGACTCACACATGTTGGAAAATGATGGCATACTTTATTTCGTTGAGCTATTGGGTTGGATTTTAACCCATTTACTTTATTTCTACTCAAAATCAAACTTGTTTAGGGGCTTTAGGTTGGATTAATGGATGTGATAGACTTCCTATAAAACGAGGATCACTCCATTCATTTTGTTCATCATCTCTTGTGAATCGGCTTCCTTTAGAGAGCTTAACTTAGCCTTCTTTGCTACTCGCTACTTGTGGAGATGTGATCTTTTTAGAGCTATTGCTATTAGAGACTAGTTTGTGTATTGCAGATGTCTTTTTGGGATTGAAAGAAAACAATTTATTGGAAAAATTGTGAGTATAATTGCAGATTTTTAATGTTTTTTCATGTGATGAATGTTTGCTAGGGCTTTTCTCTTGTTTCGTGTCTAAATACATATTTTTATTGGAAAATATTGGTTAATTGTTGCATGTTAAATCTATTTTCGTTGAATTCCTTAGAAGAACCCCAAGAGAGCTTTCTTATAATCAATTTATCCTCTCATAAAAGGATAGGGTTTGCAAACTAGGGGTTTCTCCCTTACTGCATGCGCAGATTTGATATCTCTTAAATTTAGCCCTAAACACTCCATCGCCCATGTAGGGAAAGGAATCGGGGATGCTTGTGGTGGTCAAAATTCGTTAAAACTTCATCTTTTCCTTCTTATTTATCTTCCTAAGCCCTTTAAGGCAAGCTGCTAGTGGGGCATAGGGCCGAATTAAACTAGGGCCTTTAGAAGGAAGATGATGAGGCTATCTTGCCTTGATCTCACCTTGATTGATCTTATAAACTCAAAATCTAGCTTTTCCCATGGTGAAATTTGCCCTATTATGGCTGACATTATCCACCTAGGCAATTTGTGCCTTATAAAACCCTAAGCTTATTTAAGGCTTCAACTGAGGGCTTATCTTGAAGGTTTGCCATCTCTTCTTGTTGATTTCATCATTAGTAAACCTTTTCTTGATGTTTGCATGTCTAGATATTCCATTGTTGAACTACACCTTGAAACCCAAAGTATCAAGCATTGTTTGTGGTACGCTGTTCCACCACATAGAGAATTTGTGCCCCCGTCCGTCTAATAAGTACCTTAATTAGCCTCTCACACATACACCTTGAGCCAATTGACTTAGAATACTCTTTAGGTGAATACCGGGAAGTCTCCCATGTGGTGAAATTCCACTAAAGAGTAGGAGGAGGATTGTTGAGGTGACAATGGCAATCCACCTCATTGTTACATCTTGGTCTGGCTTTTGCCTTGTGAGGCCTCTCACAAGGCCTGCTAGATTTTGAGGCAACAGAGAGCCCTTTCAAGTTCTTGAGCATCTATGTTAGAACTTAGATATATGAGGTGATGATTGTCAATCACATATATTGAAGAGTCCCAGGAGAAGACCAAACCATCCTGTTACAGTTCCAGCATGCAATAAATATGCTCCGTAAATGAGGGGTGTGTGTATAGCATCATTGGGAGCGTCTTGGGTGGGACCATTCTGGAGAGGGATGGTCCTGAAAAATGTGTGAAGTTAAATATTTTTCACGTGATGTTTTTGTGTGCATTTGCCTTTTTTTGTCATGCTAAGCTTTCTTAGAAAACAATTGTGGAATATTTGATCTGAAAAAAGCAAACACAGAAAATTATATATGCACTTGCAGGCATAAAAATTTTAAATGGTACAAAATTTATCAATGCAATTAGTATGCTTTTTCCTATATTTTCTGCACCGTAACCAGCTTCCACACCCAGGAGTGTTTTCAATATTGTTTACTGTATTCAGGGAAAGGATTTTGTTTATGGATTTTCTAGGTTGCATGTACATTTTATATTTAAAATCAGTAAAAGTAAATTTGGGAGTGTTAGATGATGTAACATTCCCTTGTCTTTAGCAAAGAGAATTGTAAAAATAAACATTCATGTGTGGGAGCGGAGAATCAACTGAGCAGTTATATTGGGCAAATGATGACCCCTAGCTGACTTTTCTTATTTTTCTACTAACCATTGCAGGATGGAAGACGTATACATGTAATTGAGAGAGACTTGAGTGAGCCTGACAGGATTGTAGGGGAACTTTTACAGCCAGGTGGATATTTGAAATTGATTGAGCTGGGACTTCAAGGTAAGTGTTTTGGTTGCATACTTGAAACAATGTGTGATTGCTCTAACCTTTTAGTTGGAAGACTTCATTATCTTGTCAAGCTGATTCTTATATCCTCTTTTTTTTTTTCTTAAATTGAGTCAATTTCAAAAAGATTGGTCAATTTATCAACAAAGCTGATTGATCAATATTGCATCTAGGTCAGTCTGAAATTTGGTTTATCATGTAGCTAGGTGTTTACTGTTTTCTGATGATTAGAAGCCTGCGAAGCCCATGATAATTTAAAGTTTTCTATTTGAGCTTGATTAACGAGGAAAAAGAGGGCTTTGATTGTTTTTTTTTTTCTATATATACTGTCAACATGCTTATATACTTCTTACTCATACGCAGATTGTGTTGAAGGAATTGATGCCCAGTGTATATTTGGGTATGCTTTATTCAAGGAAGGAAAAGATACTAAAGTGGCATATCCGTTAGAAAACCACCATGCAGATATAGCTGGAAGGAGTTTCCACAATGGACGCTTCATCCAGCGCATGCGGGAAAAGGCTGCTTCACTACCTACGTAAATGCAATGCCTTCTGCATGCTTTGTTTACTGTTAGGAAAATACAATTGCATTTTGTTATTATTTGGTCAAAAGGAGTTTTTTTCTCTGTGAGTTGCATAAGCTGCATCAATCCTATGGACATTCCTGGTTAATTTGTTTATAGTTCTCTTCTTACCAGCCAGTTTTCTTATTGTTTTCTATGAGATTTTAAGTTTAGGGTGCCATAATATTGTGATATCACAAGGTTTTTATATGGTGAATGAATCTGGGTAGTACACTGAGAATTCGCTGGCATGGTTTCTTAAATTATCTCAACTGGTTCATTTTATGCAATGTTCCACCAAGTTTCTGGGACTGGTGGATGTGGAATGCATACAGAGATGTGTGGAGTCTGGACACATCCCCCAAATTTTAGGAAACATTGTGTTGATTTTTCCTCGGCACATCAGAATCAGGTTTAAGTCTAAGAACACGATCATAAACACACTGAAAAACCACAACACTAGCGCTTTGCACAAAGGAAAACGTACAACAGTGAAAACGTACAACATAGAGCTTCTGCACCAGGGATCATGGTCCTTATGATTAGCCCTAATACAAGAACAACTAGGGCGTGGAGTTAACAACTTATGACTACCAATCTACCCTGAACAAAGTACATTTGACTTACTTGCTGAGAGAGCACTCAACTCAGCCCTTTTGGTCCACGTACTTTGAACACTTCTGGCAGGTCCTTTGCCACGTCTTCTTCTGCTCACAAGACTTCTGCAACTTTAGAATGCTTGCATCTCCAGCTGACCAATCTGCCTCTACCAATCACTCCTGCTGCTCCAAGGATGACTGATCTTAGGTCTTCCAAGCTGCCCACTTACAGTCACTTTGCTCCTCCAAGGATGACTGTTCTAGGGCTCAACAATCTGCCCTCCAACATTACTTTTAGCTGCTCCAAAAGACACTGTTCATAGGGTCTTCTAAGGCTGCCCCTACACAGTGACAAGTCTGCTCCTTTGTCACACAACCTAGAGCTTCTTACAATCAGCCCACATTCAACTATACTGATGCACTTAGGGCTTGCACAATGCTGCCTCCTATTAGTGATGTTGCTCCAACAATATCACAGAACTTGGGCATAAGAAGGGTCCTCAACACAGTGATCTAATCTCCACTAAATTACTGTACATTAGGCCTTCTTTCCAGCATCAATTCCCTACAATCATCCAACACAGAACAGAGGGAACTCATCTGCAACCTACGACACTTCTTACCTTCTTTCCAAGCTTCATGCAGAGCTCAGCCTTACACAGAGGGATCTGTCCCAACAGCTGAGACACCTATACTGCCCTACCTTAGGTCTGTCCACAATCTGAGATTTTTGTCCCCTTTTACCAACCATGCTGAGGCCTTGGCCTTCCTGTAGTAGATGAATTAGGGCTTCAGCGCTCACAAAAACAAGTGACAGAACTCTGCCCCTCCATGGACAGAACAGTCTCTCCAAAACCCTCGGTCAATCCATCCTTCAATTCGGTCTGCTCAGAAATGCACAGAAGATTCTGACCTCTTCTAGAGAATTTATCTTGCTCAGAATTTCTCCAGCTCGGCTCTCCTCAAGTTCTGTGGCTACCCTTTTTCTATTCACAAATGAATGATTGCCTTGGATGATCCTCAATGAGCAAATCTTCTCCCCTTCTTATAGTGTTCAAGGTGGGTTTACATCTCACCAAGGGTCATGACATTTCACTCAAGCCTACCTAATCCATTTGCTTAAACACCAATTTCTCGAGGAGTAAATATTCATTTCATTTAATCTTTGCCACATTATTGAAGCCATAGTTGCCCCTTAGCCCTTCAAGGGTGCCCCGCATGCTCTCAATGAATAAAATATCAAATTCTCTACTTGGTTTTGTGCCCACAACTTTAGGTACAAAACCCACTGTTTTGGTACACTGCCCACAAATCACTTTTGTGCCTCACAAACCCAGTACCCTAGGGGTTGTGGGAGTACCTCCAAGCTACACAAATCAACACATTGGGGTTTCCAACATAGGGGACTGTTTTATTTTATTTATTTTTTATATTAATTTTAATTTTTATTTGTTACTTGTGTTAACAACAAATATATGACAGGGTACAAACAGGGACAGTTCCCTGAAAGCTAGAAGAAAGGTCTCCATGTCTGGTTGTGCATCGGCCCTTGGTAGAGCATATATGTGCATTTCTTAAAGTGAGAACTTAGATCACTGCAAACTCCTCCCTGAGGTGTTGGAAGTATGTTCGAGTGTCTTAAAAACATTTCCTTGTATGGAATGCCTTTGGAAAACGGCTGAAACCTATGTTGCCAGGAAACATGGGTTTGGGGATGGGTGTGTCACTTTTTGAAACAAGGTACGCGGGTTCATTAGGTGTATATTATAATTCATATATATTATATATTTTATAAATTATAATATATATGAATTTTGAAATCTTCCAACTTACAACAAGAAAAATAAATCATTTAAAGACTTAAACATGAACATTTACTTCCTTGCGTCCTCGCTGCCCTAATCTGCGTCCTCACAATGATGCCCTAGAGATCTGCATCCTTCTTCAAAGCTGCCCAAGAGATCTGCATCCTCCTTCCTTGTGTATACCCAAGAGACAAGGAAGAGATGAGAGGATGAGAGTGAGTGAAATGAGACACAATGTCTCCTTTTATATGCAACGTTGAGGTTAGCTGGGGGTGTGCAACACAACTTAACTTGCTGGTTGACCTTGACAAATTGTCAAGAAATACAAATAAATTCATATCTCCATGAATACATGTCAGAATTGGATGATCTTTAGATCAATCCTACACCTCTTGACGAGAGGAATCCAAGAAAAATATCAGCTACCATAAATAAGATGACCCACATTGAGTTTGGCCCTAGTTGCCAATTTTAACACTCCCTCTCAACTATGGAGAACTCCATTTGCTAATCCATCTGTTTGTCGGTACTATCTCTGCTATCAAATGCACTGCCCTGCACTGTGCGACTCTGCTTAACTATGAAAAAGAAGAGATGATCGAGAATGTGTCATACCATCCTCTATTTACCCAATGTCAGTCCCAGGTAAAAGAGAGTGCTCAATAGTGCTCTTGCTGACCCGAAGTCAGTCCCAATGAAGAGAGTGTGTCATACCACTCTTACTAATCCTAGATGAGTTCCAAAAGAGAGTGAGTTATATTACTCTTACTGACCCGAAGTTAGTTCCAATTGATCCCAGATCAATGTCATCCTAGCATAGGGAGTACGGTAGATACATGATGTGTCCATCGGTAATACTATGGTCCCTATCTTCATTTCCCTACTCATTGGCCATATGAAAGGTACTTCCCATGAGTCCCAGACTGCATGGGTAGGATGTCTCGGTAGGAGAAGGATGAACCACTCATCTTGCCTACATGTCACCACAGGGTATCATAGGGGAAGGTTGAACCATTCTCCCTGTACGCAATGCACCTCTAGGGGAGGGTGAGTCAACCTATCGTCGCTTGTTGCTCCAAGAAGTACCCGAAGACCCCCGGAGCTCCCAGAGCTCAATGTATGCATCATATAGGACCCTCATAAGAGGGTCTCTCAATGACTCCTAGTCGTTCTCAGAAAGTCAAGAATTTGACCTTTCCCAGGGGCTTCGTCAGAATGTCGGCGACTTGCTCATCTGTCCCAATATGGTGGAACCTTATTGCTCCTCGCTGTACCATATCCCAGATAAAGTGGTACCTGATATCGATGTGCTTGGAGCGATCATGAAATACAGGATCCTTGGATAAACGAATCCCACTCTGGTTGTCGCAAAGGATCACAGTAGTATCCAATGTATGTTCAAACAACTCACTGAAGATCTTCCTCAACCAGGCAGCTTCACAGGAGGCCATACTCGTAGCAATGTACTCTACCCCAATGGTGCTCAAAGCCATCGACCTCTGCTTCTTGCTCATCCAGGATATCGAGGCAGAACCCAAAGAGAAACAACACTCGGAAGTGCTCTTTCGGTCCACCACACTGCTTGCCCAATTAGCATCGGAATATCCATGTAGCCTCACATCTCCGACAATGTATCTCAACTCATGAGTGATTGTGCCTCGAAGATACCTCAGAAGATTCTTGGCACCAATCCAATTTGAGTGATGAGGCTCAACCATATATTGGCTCAACGTGTTGATTGCAAAACATATATTCGGACGGGAGTACACTAAGAACATCAATGCTCCTATGAGTTGACGATACTCAAAAGCATTTCCCAAAGCAGGTCCGACAACACTACCGCATAACTTCTTGAAGTTAAGCTCCATCAGGGTAGTCACGGGCTTGCAGTCCACCATACCAAATCTCTCCAATATCTTCACCACGTATTTTCCTTGAGATAGGAAAATCTCTCCTGGCTTCTACCAGACCTCCAGCCCTAGGAAATAGTGCATCGGTCATAGGTCCTTCATCTCAAATTCGAAAGCCAACTCCCTCTTACATTTGTGAATGAGAGGGTCTGCACTTGTCATGAAGAGGTCGTCAACATACAACACCAGTATGAGAGGCTTATCATCCTCAACCTTAAAGTAAAGGTTTGGACCGGCTTCACTCCTAGTGAATCCTAGCTTCATCAAGTCGCTATTGATCCTCTCGTACCAAGCTCGGGGTGCTTGCTTCAGCCCATAGAGAGCTTTCTTCAACCTGCACACTTGAGATTCTCGATTGTGAATCTCAAACCCCTCGGGTTTTTCCACATAGACTTCCTCTTTAATCGAACCATGCAAGAATGCAGTGTTGACATCCATTTGATGTAGTTTCCATCCTTGCGAAGCAACAAGGGCTATGATCGAGCGGATGGTGGTGTATCGGGCAACAGGTGCAAATATCTCATCATAATCTACACCTTCCTTTTGAGAGAAGCCTCGAGCAACAAAGCGAGCCTTATATTTTTCAGCACTCCCATCAGCTCCATGCTTTATTTTGTAGAGCCACTTCGTGGTGACAACTGTTTTGTCTTGGGGTTTGGGGACCACATCTCAGACATCGTTTTTCATGATGGACTCGTATTCCTCATTCATAGCATCCTTCCATACTTGATGCTTCATGGCTTCTTTGAACGATGAAGGCTCATTTTGAATGATGGTGCTCATGATGGTCAAGTATCCCTGATACTTGGTCGACTTCTTACTTTCAATGAAAGTCCCTCTGGGTGCAATATGTCCTTCAGCATCATCAAGTGTCCCCCTAAGCCATGAGGGCCTCTTCCTAGAAGAGGAAGGCTCTTGCGGAGGGGGATCAATAGGATCCATAGGTTCTTCCACATTGGGCACCATCTCATCTTCCTTCTCATCCGGCTTCTGGGTGTCAACTTCTTTATCTTTCCTTAGAATAGGAAGATTGTCAACCTTGCTAAGAGCCATATCTTCGTCAAAGGTGACATCATGAGTTGTCTCTACTTCTCTTTGACCAACCACATAGATTCTATAGCCCTTAGAATTTTCGCTATATCCCACGAAGATTCCCTTCTTTCCAGATGCACCCAATTTGTTTCTTTTCTCTTTCAGCACATGAAAATATATGGGACTTCCAAAAATTCTAAAATGAGAGACATCAAGTTTCTTACCAGTGAACATCTCTTCAGGAGTCTTGAAATCTAATGCTTGATGAAGGCATCAATTTTGAACATATACGGCGGTATTTGCAGCTTCGGCCCATAGAAACTTCGGAAGCCTTTGATCATGGAGCATGGAACGAACAACTTCCATAATCATACGATTCTTCCTTTCCACCACACCATTCTGCTCAGGAGTGTATGGTCTTGTGGTCCCCCTCTTAATGCCAGCTTGTTTGCAAAAGTCATGGAACTCATTAGATTCATACTCGGTCCCATTATTAGTCCTTAAGATCTTGATCTTCTTATTGGTTTGATTCTCGATCAAGGCTTTGAAGTGACGGAACCAGGAGAACACTTCATCCTTCTTTTTCAAGAAGTATATCCAAGTCTTGCGAGAGCAATCATCTATAAAAGTGAGATAATATAGATATCCTCCCAAAGAGTTCACAGGCATCATACCAGATATGTCGGAGTGAACCAACTGCAAAATGTCAGAGGTCTTGCTATGGCTTGAGGGGAATGGTCCCCTTTTAAGCTTCCCTTTGGCACGTCCCGGACGTACACCTTCTTGCTCTACTTTAAACTTGGGCATTCTGGTCACCATTTGTCTCACATCGGGTAGAGCCTTATAATGAAGGTGGGCATACCTCCGGTGCCATAGTTCAGACTGTAGAGTTGTGTCGCAAGACATGACTCCCAATGGACATCCTCCAACTTGATATAAAGAGTCAACCCAAAACCCAAGAGTGAAAGCATCTTTGAAATTCTTTTTCCACACATGTACCTTGCCATCGATGAAGGCCACCTTGTAGCCTTTGTCCTCCATTGCCGAAATGGACACCAGGTTCTTCTTGAGATCAGGTACATATAGAACTTCTTGCAAATGAATCGTGTTACCTTGATTTAATTGAAGAGTAACATTCCCTACACCCTTTACGGGATAGGTGGAATTGTCTCCAAGAATAATCGCCAAGTTTATCTCCTTCTCTATTAGGTTAGAGAGAGCTTCCTTGTAACCAGTGAAGTGCCTTGAGGCACCACTATCAATAAGCCAATTGCCCAACGAGTCTGGAGGAGAGGTAGTGGAGAGGGCTGATATCAGATAATATTCATCTTGATTATTGTTAACAACATTTGTTTCATACCTGGAGTTCCTTGATTTCTTGGAGGGTTGGCCACTTCCTTGATTTCCGACATTCCTCTTTCCTTTGCCATTGAACCTGCCATTCCTTTGATTGTGGTTGGAGTTGCCCTGGGAGTGATTTTGATCATCGTCATGAGATGTGTCCTTCCTATTTTGACACTCCCTCGCATAGTGGCCAAATTTATTGCAAG
The DNA here is from genome assembly GCA_031772625.1 of Pinus tabuliformis. Lineage (NCBI taxonomy): Eukaryota > Viridiplantae > Streptophyta > Pinopsida > Pinales > Pinaceae > Pinus > Pinus tabuliformis. Next base: position 893,383,118 of record CM062818.1, read on the forward strand.
CGAAGCATCATCCCTTCCTTCCATCCTTCAATCCGGCCTTTCCTTTGAATTTAGACCCATAATTATTTCTCCTTTTAGCTTGAGAGGAGAAAACAATGGGGTTGCCTTTGCTTGAAGGCATTTCTTGCTCTACCATCCTTGTCTCTTCTTGAATGCATCTCGCCATCAATTCCTCAAATCCCGAAATTCGATCATTGTTGAGAAGATTGGTTCTAAATACATAGCATTTGGACGGGAGCCCTCCGAGAGTAATGATAGTCAGTTCCTTGTCAGCAATGACTTCTCCGATCGATAAGAGATCATTCTTGATCTCAGTGATCCTTAAGAAGTAGGATTGAATATCCTCGTCTTTGCCCTTCTTAATATCCTTCAACTTATTTTTGAGGAACAAAACATGATTTGCATCACTAACTTTAAACAATCTTACCAGTCTATCGTAGATCTTGTTGGAGGTGTTCAGCTCGGAAACGTAGTCCACCAGACACTTGTCAATAGAGTCCCGGATGATCTTCTTTGCTTTGATTTCACCCTTAGTGTACTTGTTCCTTGTAGCAGTTGGTGTATTTGATGGAGGCTCCGTAATTCTGCCTCTCACATAGTCCAACACTTCTTGCTCTTCCAATGTCAGATCAAGAGACATCTTCCATCTGTGATAGTCAGACTTCTCATGGAACTTGTCTTTGACGGGGAAGTGCGATGAGGAGCCCATGAAGCCTTTTGACTTTTTCCAACTGTCTTTGGTGATTGCTCTTGCTCTTGCTTGGGCTTTGTCTTCACCTCAGTTCTGATACCATGTTAAATTATGGTATGTTCTATGCTTAGAGCAATTTACATCAATTCTTCTTATTAGCCCAATGTCAATCTAATCTCCACTAAATTACTGTACATTAGGCCTTCTTTCCAGCATCAATTCCCTACAATCATCCAACACGGAACAAAGGGATCTCATCTGCAACCTACGACACTTCTTACCTTCTTTCCAAGCTTCACGCAGAGCTCAACCTTACACAGAGAGATCTGTCCCAACAACTGAGACACTTATACTGCCCTACCTTAGGTTTGTCCACAATCTGAGATTTTCAGCCCCTTTTACTAGCCACACTGAGGCCTCGACCTGCTTGTAGTAGATGAATTAGGGCTTCAACCATCACAAAAACAAGTGACAGAACTCTGCCCCTCCATGGACAGAACAGTCTCTCCAAAACCCTCGGTCAACCTGTCCTTCAATTCGGTTTGCTCAGAAATGCACAGAAGATTCAAACCTCTTCTAGAGACTTTATCTTGCTCATAATTTCTCCATCTCGGTTCTCCTCAAGGTCTACGACTACCCTTCTTCTATTCAAATGATTGCCTTGGATGATCCTGAATGAGCAAATCTTCCCCCCCTTCTTATAGTGGTCAAGGTGGGTTTACATCTCACCATGGGTCATGACATTTCAAGCCTACCTAATCCATTTGCTTAAACACCAATTTCTCAAGGAGTAAATATTCATTTCATTTAATCTTTGCCACATTATTGAAGCCATAGTTTCCCCTTAGCCCTTCAAGGGTGCCCCGCATGCTCTCAATGAATAAAATATCAATTTCTCTACTTGGTTTTGTGCCCACAACTTTAGGTACAAAACCCACTGTTTGGGTACGCTGCCCACAAATCACTTTTGTGCCTCACAAACCCAGTACCCTAGGGGTTGCGGGAGTACCTCCCAAGCTACACAAATCAACACATTGGGGTTTCCAACATGGTGGACTGTTTTATTTTGTTTCTTTTTTATATTAATTTTAATTTTAATTTGTTACTTATGTTAACAAAAAATATATGACAGGGTACAAACAGGGACAGTTCCTTGAAAGCTAGAAGAAAGGTCTCCATGTCTGGTTGTGCATCGGCCCTTGGTAGAGCATATATGTGCATTTCTTAAAGTGAGAACTTAGATCACTGCAAACTCCTCTCTGAGGTGTTGGAAGTATGTTTTAGTGTCTTAAAAACATTTCATTGTATGGAATGCCTTTGAAAAACAACTGAAACCTATGTTGCCAGGAAACATGTGTTCGGGGATGGTGTGTGTCACTTTTTGAAACAAGGTACGTGGGTTCATTGGGGGTATATTATAATTCATATATATTATATATTTTATAAATTATAATATATATGAATTTTGAAATCTTCCAACTTACAACAAGAAAAATAAATCATTTAAAGACTTAAACATGAACATTTACTTTGAAATTTCAAATTTGATATGAAGTGGAAATTGCAATTTACATATTGAAATGAAGACAATAACTCCCTTCAAGAAGAAAACCGAAGTAGATTATAAAATTAATATATATGTTTAAAGAACTCTAAACCATAATTTTAAATTATGGCATGTTCTATGCTTAGAGCAATTTACTTCAATTCTTCTTATTAGCCCAATGTCAATTCTCAGTATAGCAATCACATTAACATATAAGTAAAATGATGATAGAACATAAATAAAATTGACAGAAGACAAGCCAAGACAAGAGACACAAGATGTGGTGGCTAGCCAGGGACAAACCCCAATGTGGGGAAACCCTTTGATCAATTCTTCTATATTCTTCAATAATTCAGCAGAGAGAGAGAGAGATAGTACAATATCACAAATTTGTGATTTATAACAGCAACAACATAAATCAAATCAACAAGGTCAAAGCTGGTCAAACAGCTCACCAATGACCTTAAGATATCCTAGGAGAACTCGGCCTCCAAAAGCAAGTATGTGCAGCCCAAAACAATCGAAGTAAGAGGGACAAATCAGAAATGAAAGCTACAACAACCTGCAACCAGCCCTAACCAATCAACGCTGTCCAAATCATGCAAAGCCGCAGTTAAAGAGGGTAAGACACTAGTCAAAGAAGCCCTAGATCACCCCAAAGAGATGGTTGTACCCTCCTGCGTCCTCACTGCCCTAATCCGCGTCCTCACAACGATGCCCCTGAGATCTGCGTCCTTCTTCAAAGCTGCCCAAGAGATCTACGTCCTCCTTCCTTGTGTACGCCCAAGAGACAAGGAAGAGACGAGAGGATGAGAGTGAGTGAAATGAGACACAATGTTTCCTTCTTTTATATGCAACGTTGAGGTTAGCTGGGGTTGTGCAAAACAACTTAACTTGCTGGCCGACCTTGAGAAATTGTCAAGAAATACAAATAAATTCATATCTCCATGAATCATGTCGGAATCGGATGATCGTTAGATCAATCCTACATTTCTTGACGAGAGGAATCCAAGAAAAATATCAGCTGCCATAAATAAGATGACCCACATGGAGTTTGGCCCTCGTTACCAATTTTAACACATAAAAACACATTCCTCAAATATGGATACTATTGAATAAATAAAATACTTGTATCGAAGTTGTGTTGAGTGTGATGAAACATTTATATTATGTGGGTATTGACATTGTGGAGAAATTTATCAGAGTAGAAGAAACGCAAGGAAATTAGCGAACACTTAAGATAACAAAACGTATTTTTTTAAGTGCATATATCCCCCAGGCTTCAAATGACTTGCACTCTGGTATTTCTACGTTTTTTTAAATGCAAATATCCTTCTGAAGATGACTTCTTGTTAATGGCATTTCTGTAAAAGGATGTCATATTTTAGTTAGAGGCATGCATTACTAATTACTAAATTAGTGATTATATCATTAAGAAATAAAATCCAAGAACTAATTCATGGCAAAGAAATTTAAAAAAGATGTACTTTTGAAACGATGGGAGTTTGAGACCTTAGAAATTTATTTTTGAAATGTTTTACTGAGATAGGAATTTTGATAAAAATCATGGCAAGGAAATTAAAAAAGCTTGTACTTCTTTCGAAATCATGGGACTTTAAGACCTTAGAACTTTAAATTTGAAATGTTTTACTAAGATAGTGTTTTTTTTCTTGCCCGATGCCACATAAGAATCCGTAACCCACCCATTTTTAGGTTCACGCACCCATTTTCGAAGTTCGACAAACCCGTTTAAGCAAACAAACCCAGGGCACAAGTATTGAGTATCGAGTTCTTACACATAAGAATCCGATTCATATGGGTGCATCGGGGAAATACCTATTGCAACACCCGGTTCGTGGGGATGAGAACTTGAGATGAGTTCACGAACCCATGCTACAAAGGCTGAATGTAATATTCCTAGGGATTTTTTATAGTAAATAACAAAGTAAACATAGACAAAAGCCACAAAAATTAAACACATGAATCAAACCACAAAAATGCACCAAAAATTGCGATGCTGAGCCATTTTATTAATCTGAAGAGGGTAAAATTAGGTGCTGGAAAGAGTGCACTTGGGCTTGCTCAAGTCAAGCTAGCTAAGCCCAAATGAATAATAAGAAATCCCCCTCAGGTATGCTGCTGCTCTATCTCCTGCCTCTACGCTGTACTGCCTAGAAATAAGCTGTTGGTTTTGAAGATCTGCTGCTAGGACCTCCTTTAGTGCTCAAAAAATTTCGAGAAATTAACACCGGACTCTCCACAAAATACCTAGAATAACCCACGAAGGAATTGGGCTATTGTTGACCTCGAAATTTCGGTCCTCTTTTCCCTCTATGGCTCTGCTGCTAAGAAATTCGGCCCCCTTGTCTATCCTGTTGCAAATGCCCCCAAAAATAGTTGCAAACTCCAAGCAAAGGCTCTCCCAAACTCCTCCTAAAACCTTAGGCCCAAACTCATTTCACACCTTAACTCCCAAGTGTGCCTCCTCCAAGAATTGCGTAGTCCCTGCCCTGCTGTTAGTGTCTCCTCCCCACAAACTCCCACTTCGCTGCTGGAAGAATTGGAAAAGGATAGAACTCCCTCCTTGGGCTGACACTAGAAGTCCACCGAAGCAAGGGTTGATATCTTCGCTCAAAGGCACTCGTGTGCTAAACAACACTTGCAGACTTGGCTTCAGCTCAAGCGTGCTATGTCAAAGACACGATTTCTAAATAGATGATTGAATGACCAAAAGAGTGCCTTCCCTTCCTTTTTGGCAAGATGCCTCCAATGTACTCATGTGGGCCCACCTCGATTTCCTCCCACCGAATTTCCCTCCACGACATGCGTATTCCTCCATGTGGGCTGCAATTCTCCAAGGGTGGCCCCCATGCTCCACTAGGGGCTCAATATTCTCCTCCTCTAATGTTTGGGGCTTGCTTTTAATAAAAAATCGATGTGGGTTCTTTAAACCCACATTTCCTAAGTGCAAACATGAATGAAGACAAAACTTATCAAAATTGATATTTCACTTAGCAATAATGCTAAGTGGGAATATCACAGTCCTCCCTGCCAAAACATTGCTTGTCCTCAAACAACTGTAATGAAGTATGCTTAAGTATTTTCTCCCCTTCCCAAGTGGTATCCTTATCTGGTAGGCTCCTCCATCTAATCAAGAACAATTTGATGGCCCTGTTTCTCAAACGCCACTCCCGAGTGTCCAGAATAGCCTCCAACTCTAGAACTAAGTGACCCTCATCATCTGTACGAGGTAGCTCTGCAGCTGTTGTCACCTCCTGTCCCAGTGCCTTTTTTAGGCAAGACACATGAAAAATGTTGTGCACTCGACTACCCAGGGTAGCTCCAGCTCATATGCCACCTCCCTATCTCTGCGAGTGACTCTGTATGGTCCATAGAAACGAGGCTTGAGCTTCTCGACCCCCTTGTGCTTGAGCGATGATTGCTTGTATCGCTGAAGCTTTAAGAAGACCAAGTCCCCTACCTCAAACTGTCTCTCAACTCTGTGCCTTTCTACATAAATTTTCTGCTAGTTCTGGGCTATCCCCATGTCTTGAGAGCCTGTAAAATGTCTTGGGTCTCCTGTATCTAATCCTTGGCTCTAGGGGCCTTGCTGTCTCCAAACATTATGTCAGCAAAAGTCAATGCATTGTAACCGTATAGAGCTCGGAATGGGGACATACCTATGGACATGTGGTATGTGGTGTTGTAGCAGTACTCTCCCAAATGTAACCATTGTATCCATGCTTGCTAATGGCCCGTCACATAGTTACGCAAGTAACCCTCCAGCCATTTGTTAACTATCTCTGTCTGCCCACTAGTTTGAGGGTGATAACTAGTGCTCGGAGTGAGCTCAGTGCCCACTAGTCGGAATAGCTCCTACCAAAATCCCCCCATGAACCTGCTGTCCCAGTCACTGACAATGGTCTTCAGAAGACCATGTAGCCGAAACACCTCCTTGAAAAACAATTCGGCCACATGTGAGTTCGAGTACTAGGTTGAGATGGCAAAGAAATGCACAAACTTTGTTAGCTGATTAACCACCACGTAAATGTAGTCTTTGCCCTGTACCGTGGGCAACTTGGTAATGATGTTCATCAATACCCTCTCCCATTTCCCCTCAGGGATAGGAAGAGGCTGTAACAAGCCGACAGGGTGTGACTGCTCACCCTTGTTCCTTTGGCATGTGTCACACTCCTTGACATGCCGTAGAAGGTCATCCTTTAGGCCCCTCCACGCAAATGCTCCCTCATGGTCCTATAAGTCTTTGTGAACCCCTGGTGCCCTATTAGTGGTGAGTCATGGGCAACTTGCAAAATCTTCTCCCTCAGCTGAGAGTTAGGCACCAAGTAAGTCCAGTCTTTGTATTAAATCACCTCGTTCATCACCTTGTACTGGTTATCTGTCACTGTAACGACCAAAAGTCGTATACGCAACAAAAATCTTTAAAACACTTCAAAGACGTAAATGTCCATTGTAAGACATGTAACTGTATATTGAATTGATGTAAGATATGAGATGATTACAAATGAGAATGAGGGTCTGCTTATATACCCTAAGCAGGTGCCTTTTCATGAATGGTCATGTCTCTAAGACATGCCTCTTCATTACTAACTAACTAACCATTAGTTAATTAATTATTATTATATTTATATTTATATTTATTATTTTTATATGAATTATATTCATAACATTGCCTCTCTCTTCAAGAAGCTTTGTCCTCAAAGCTTATTGAGAATATCTTCTCGTCTCTGAACTTTCATCTTCGTTGATACAAGATGATATGATGCTCTGAGTGATAGACAAAATTGTCTTACTGAGAATGGATCAGACCATCCTAGATTAATCTTCTCTGAAATCTTCTAATCTCTAGAAATTTTTGATGAATAGTTATTGTAGGACTGTATTCTGCAAACTTCAATATTCTTGGGGACATAAATTTGTCGTTTATGTTCTGAGTGATACTTGTACGTAGGTTGATTGGAAAGTTTTCTCTTGTGATTCAGATGTCGATAAATAGTTCTTTTGGTTGGAATTTCCCTTATCATGTTAGTGGTTGTTGTTAGAAAGTCAGAAAGGCAGTAAAGATTTTCTTGTTCTTGATAATTACTTGTGATGTTTCTTATAATTACGATTCTTTATATCTTTTTTCTTTTGTTCATCAAGCAATTACCAAAATCAGCAGCACATAAAACAATAGACACAAGATGTAGGCACATGCCAGGGAAAAACCCTCCTTGAGGGGAAAACCCAGTCAAGATAATTCTTCCTTTCAATAGTATTCTTTGGGATTTTTCACCTTAGACCAAGACAAGACCTTCCCTCCACACCAAGTCCACCTCCCAGAATTTCGATCTCTTTCCAACAACTTTGACTAGGGCAACAACTTACGACCACTGACAACAACGGAACTTAGGAGACTTCGTTCTCCCAATCCAGAACACGAAACTCAAAGAGGGAGGCACCAAAATTTTGATTTTTCCTTTCACCTTAGACTTACCCAAACTCACATTCACTTTGGCTTCCCAATAATAGAGTTCACACCTTTTTCCAACTATAAGAGAACTTCGCACTTCTGCCGAGCAAGAAGAGAACTTTGCACTTCTGCCCAACAACAAGAGAATTTGAACTTGATGAGAGAATGATGCTCCAAATGAATTCGATGTGCTTCCTTTTATAGGCTTCTTGTGGGGTCGAATAGGGTCCTTAGGCCGACTTGATCTTATTCTAGGCCGACATGGTGTGGAGGTTACATAATTCATATTTGACTCAATACTTGACCTTTTTACATGATTCAAAAGCTTAAGAAGGGTATTTTTAAATGTACAATAACTCTATAGACTCAGAATAAATTCTAGAAGTCCTCAATGGGGACTTTGACCTAAAACATGGTGACCCAAGCATGAAACCCATGCTTTATTAAGTCACAATAATAATAATAATAATAATTCTTTTCTTTATTCTTTTGACAAGTACATTACACAATGACTCAAGTACATATTGAAGATCGAACATAGTTACATTTTCCAACAGTTGTTTCCTGATTTCCTTCAAGTACTATTGTTGTTGAGTTGGATACTGAATCATGATTTTGAATGTCCATCGTTTGAACTGCAACTTCTGCATGTGTCTTCACCTCAGTAGGTTTATCCTTTACTTGAGTTATGATTTTCACTGAATTGGTATTTGTTTCTTTATCTTCAACTTGGATTGAAACAACTGGAGACTTAAGCTTGTCATTTAGTGATTTCTTGTCACTTTTAAGCTTCTATATTTGCGTGAGTAAGGCTTGGTTATGATTCATTAGACGTGAAAGTTCGCCATTTTCTGAATTATTGATTTTGTCCTTAGTATCTTTTTCTTTATCTTTTAAATTTTTGATTTGCTCTAATAATTTTTTATTAAGGGTTTTTAGGCACACATTTTCTTTTTCTTTTTCTAATAGATTCTCCTTTAGTTCCTTATCAGAACTTTCATTTTCTTGTTTTAGTCTTTTTTTCTTAACCTTGGACTTTTTTATTTGTGAAAGTAATTTCTCATTGTGGTCCTTTAGACGCCAAATTTCTTTGTTGCTTTCTGTTGATTTTTCATGAAACTGATCTTCGAGATTTTTATATTTCTTTTCTGATGTTTCGTTCTTTTGTTGAAGTTTTGCGATTTCTTATTTTAATCTTTTAATTTGTGTCTAGGCGTTATCTTGATATTCTTCTAAAGTAAACAATCTTCGACATTTTGGACAAGGTATTGTGTGATTTTAAAAAATCGATAAATATTGATCTTCTGTTCGACAAAATGGACATCTGGTCCAAAATGTAGAGTTATATATGGAATCCATAGTTTCTTTGTTCATCTTCGAATTATAAATTCCTATTTAAATAAAACTACACCTTATATTTATTATAATGCTTTTAAGCAATACTCTTCCTTTGTTATAACTTGTTATCCTTATATCTCTTTATAGTTCTAGATTTAACCCTTTATAAGCTTTAATATATGGATGTTTTAAGTAACATTCTATAATAATACCCGCTTTGTACTTATATATATTTTCCATAATTTTATGACTTGAAGTTTTCTTTAAAATACCCCTTTGTAATATAATACTTCATGAAGATATCTAAAAGATCAATATCCATCACTGCTCTTTGTAGCACGTCAACACTGTATCACATTTAATCCGAATGTTGTGGCAACCAATGAGACTGTATGTCTCTTCTCATAGGTATGCCGAGGGTTTCTGCCATCATGGAAACTTGCCAAGATAGTATAGATCTACACCACTGTAGCTGCTACCAACGTGATCTTTATTGAGTCAAGACAGGTCGAGGATAGTCCATCTACTGTGTCCTCATTCAAAGTTGGTTTTGTCTCATCTATAGGTATGCCGAGAATGAAACAGTGACATTACTTCATCATTTTCATATGCCCAAATCTCATACAACCCTTCTCTATTCATTCGAATCCATCTCCTTCAAATCATAGATATGCCGAGAAGGGATAGACCTTGGTTCTGCTGCTCCTTATACCCCATCCGAGGAGGCAGCTAAACCCTTAGACCTAGATAACTTAATGCGGATGTGACTGTAGCTTCTTGTTCCTTGACTGCGACTCCTTGTATGTGAAAATCTCAAAGGCATCCGAAATTATGTTGTATATTTTCGCTGACCCCTCCTGGGTATTTATAGTAGTGAGCCACCTATATGAGCTGACATATGTTTATGAACCGACATGTCTATTTCTTCAAGCTGACATGACATGTATTTATTTAATTCATTTATTTGGAGCCGACATGATCATCTCCTTATCGTTTTTCTTGCAGACTTTGATAGGCTTGCTTTTGAGGCATTGATCTTGGTCTTGGAGGGTTGTTAGACAACTTTGAAGACTTGTACATATTTACATAAACTCATGAAGAGTTTCTATACACATGACATGACTCTTTGACATATAAATAAATCCTAAAGACATCAAGAAGAAGTCTTTCACCTAGTGACACTTCTTGCTCATGAAACCCATGTAGCAAGATTACAAAAATAATTTATTTCCTTTCATTACATCAAATACAAATATCATGTCATTATGAAGACCGAACCTAGTTACACTTTCTTCAACAGGATTCATGACCACTGACAAACAGGTCAACTCATACATCTAGGACTTCATCATCATGCATAGGTATTTCATATCATGTGTTAGTTAAACCCAACTTCACAAATATCAATAAGAGTTAGACATACAACAAACTTGATTAGACTAGGGTTTGATCAGACAAACACACACATACTAAGGAAATCATTTCTAATACATTACAAGGGTCTTGCATACACATTCCACCAAACCTTAATGAGTTAGGGTTTCAATATAGGAACGTAGCAAACCCAAGATTACAAATATTCTAAAGGTTCAGGATTTTAGACTTTATCATTCAACCCTAACAAGTTAGGTTTTCCCAATCATACACAATTCCTAAACATGACATCATCAACAAAAACTTCAAATAACATTTCTCAATAACCCTAAGCAGTTTTAGGGTTTTAGACATTAACATTAGCATGTCCTTAGGTTAGGGTTTTCCAAAGAACCTATCTAGGGTTCTATAAAATCAGTGAAGAATAGGAGTGGGGTAGATTTATCAAGTGATGAATCTCCCAAAATAAGAATCAATATGATTCACTATAGCTAGTCACAACAATGTTAGTAATAGATTGTGAAATGAATAAACATTTATTATAAAGAAATAAAGGTTTAAAAGCATACCTTTGTTCCTTGACAAACCTTGTCTTGAGAGGTCCTCTTTCATACTCCTTGAGAATATAGCAGATGTTGTCCTAATCAAGACAATAGAGGGAGAATGATGATTAGTATTTAATATACTCACAACTAAATGAGTACATAAAACCAAAAATTGAAAGGGAATGAGATACTTATCTTTGGGAGTTGTTGGGGGCTCCCTCCAAAGCTTGAGGGACACCTATAAACTTAGAAAAACAAAAAATGTCTTTTTTCCAAAAACATGTTAAAAACGTATAAATTCTAAAACATCAAAAAATATAAATCTAAGGCTACAAGCAAAGGACTTAGTAGTGTAAGTCTCTTATGTAAGATTTTTCAGGTTTGGCTTTCTTTAGGTTTTCCTCTTCAGCAACACTGGCTTGATCTCTTTCTCTCTTCTTGTTTCTTGGATTGTCGGGATAATCACTCGTGTAGTGACCCTTCTTATGACATTGATAGCATTCTACCTTGGACATGTCAACTTTCTTCCTTGGCCCTTTCGATTTCTTTCCTTTATGTTGATCAATGTAGGCCTTTGAAACATCTTCAGAATTGGAAACTGATGAGATCCTCAATTCTTCCTGACTGCAAGCAGTCCATAGTTCTTCAATAGTGGGAGTTTCCTTCCAACTGTTATGACCTGCATCAAATGCACCCCAAGTAGGTGGCAATCCTAATAGAGCAGTGATCACGAGTTCTTTGTCTGGAACAATTTCATCAATGGCCAAAAAATCATCTTTGATTCTTGCAATCTTCACAAAGAAGGAGGCAACTATATCTTCTTTAGTCATCTTTGTGGTCCCTAGTTCATTCTTCAAGCTTGCCACTTGACCAATGTTCTTAATAGCGAATAACTTTGACCAGACTTCGTAAATTTTCTGAGCATGATTGATGTTGACTATAAATGGGACAAGATTGTCCTTTATTTCTTCTACCATTAGAGTCATGGCCACCAATTCTAATTCTTTGAATTTTACTTTGTCAGCATCATTAGAGTCATCTGTAGGCTTCTTTACTTTTCCTTTGATCAAGTCGAGTACTTTGTTCTTTTCAAGGATGAGTTCAATCCTCTTCTTCCAAGATCTATAATTTGAGGCTCCAAATTTGTTCTCTCCCTTGATTGTGTTAGACCTCTTCCTTGAATAGAGAGAGAGAGAGAGGCTCAAAGCTTCGATCTTGCTTTTCTTCTTCTTTTTTGTCCTTTTCCAACTTCTATCTTGAGGAGATCGAACTTGCTTGAGTGCATCTCCAAATGAGGTCGGGTTCCTTCTTATATATAGGGTTTTGAGGGGTACAAATTGCTATCGTTATGCTGACTTATCCCTTCATGTACACTGACTTGATCTTTGCACCATGACGAGATCTTGGAGGGTCTTTGACTCTAGATTTGACTCAAATATTTGTTTTTTACAATATGTAACATCCCCAAATGGGTCTTTAGTACATGACAATGACTCAATTGACTTGTAGACTTAATGACAAGCCCTAGAAACACTCAATGGGTGCTTGACCTAAAAATAAATTTCACTTGAGCATGAAACCCATGCCTCAAGAATAATAATAATAAATTTATTTATCTCTTTACATCAAATGCATAACATCATGATTACACATGTCATTATGAAGACCGAACCTAGTTACATATTTCGACACTTCCTCTTAACTAGGGAGGTATTCATAATTCATACAAGGTACTTGGACATTCTCAATTTGAAGAATTCACATAAGAGAGTTAGATTGGTAAGCCATCTCTTTGCATCATTCCAACCAACATTGTCACATAGCAAGGCCTTAACTAACAACTCTATCTCTCCACAAGATCAGAGCATAATGCTAGCGAGACCAATGATTGATAGACACCATCATCATTGTCTCTCAAGGCACATACCCCACTCGGGGTTCACAGGGTATGTCCTTCCAGGACTCTTCTTATCTTGGATTTTCAGTCTTCAAAGAATACTGTCCTCTTCGACTACTCTTATCTTGGATGCCCTATCACATCCTCAAAAGAGTATCAGATGCCAGATGCTTACCCAATCCTCCATTCTTTCTTCATGAAGTGAGAACAAGAATGATGTGTCTATCTGTTAAGATTAGGTATGTTCTATGCTAGAGCAATTTATTTAAATTTTCACAGTTAGCAATCACATCAGCATTATGATAAACTGCAGATAGAACATAAATATAAAACGCAGAAGACAAGCCAAGACAAGAGGACACAAGATATGGCGCGAGCCAGGGACAAACCCCACAATGTGTGGGGAAACCCTTTGATCAATCTTCTTTTATCTTCAAAGTTCAGCAGAGAAAGAGAGAGAGAGAGAGAGAGTACAATTACAACAAGTCAACAATTTGACTTATCTAGATCTAGCATAGATCATTTCGTATAGCGATGAGATCAGTTGAAGACATTCTGCTTCAACTGATTCTCAAGGTGACTCCTTCACCTATCATTCTGTTGTATCTTGTCCATGTGCTGCACCTCATCATATTGCAACATCATACCATGTTCCTGAGCTGCACCATGCTGCTTTACTGCTGAGTTGTACGCTGTACATAACTTGCTGCTCTTAATCATCATGCTGCTGCTCTAGCTGTCACTGCTTATTAGATAGGTCACCTTAAACTGTCCTCATGAACAACCTCATCACTACACTGGTTGGGGCACAAACTTCGTCTGCTATAGCACCCTATTCACACCCATCAGATTCAACACAGCCTCTTGATCAGGCATAATAGACTGCGGTATTGTCTCCCTTCCTAGCTGTTGTCAAACGCTGGAATATAAGGCTAGAACCAGCCCCTGTACTCACCCAACAGCTCACTAAAAGGGCTCAGTCCATCCGCAATGTTTTCTGTGCAATCCGCTGCTCAAGACAGAGATAAACCTTGCCACAAATGCCCTTACAAACAACCCAGAAGTAGACTCCTGTAATGTGGCCTTGATGTTGGTTCATTTGCACTTCAAAACAGTCATGAGAATGACCCTAACGTCCTTCTCTTCTTCGCTGAAGTTGCCCTAACCTGCGGCCCTAAAACAGAGACCCTTCTCCTTGTCTTAAGGCTCCTTCTCTTGCTGTGGATTAGGGCCTTCTTGACTGTGGCTAGATATCTCTTCAAGGCGGCTAGGACTTGTGTTTGAGTCTCCTCTTCACCTGCGGCTAGATCTTCCTTCAAGACTACGGCTAGGTCTCCTTAATGATTGCAGCTATGGCTTCATAATCTGCAGCTACGGCTTTATTATGATAGCAGCTAGGTTTCCTCTCTAGGGCTGCAGTTAGATGTCTCCCAAGACTGCGTATAGGATGGCTCCATTTTAACTGCGGTTGTGCCTCCTTTTATCACTGCAGCTAGGGCTTATTACGATCACCTTTATACATCGTATAAGGATCCTCTGTGACTGCGTCTAGATGTCCAGCATTTCATCTTCGTTAGGGCAACGTAGATATTAGGGCACTCCTTTTAGATCTCTTCTCCATCAAAACCCAAAACAGGATGAAGAGAGATCACGAGAGAGTGAGCTGCCAAATGACTTCAAATCCTCTTCTATTTATACTAATGTGTAGATGATGAATAGACACGACGTTTGGGCTTCTAGAGCCTACATAAGAGCTGGTCGGCTTGATAATAATTACATAAACAAAATAAATTCATATCTCCATAAATACTTATCGGAATCGAATGATCTTTGGATCAATCCTACACCTCTCGACGAGAGGGATCCAATAAAATTATCAGCTGCCATAAATAAGCTGACCCACATGGAGTTTTGCCCTAGTTGCCAATTTAACACTCCCTCTCAACTAGGGGGAACTCCATCTGCTGATCCATATGTTCGACTGTACTATCTCTGCCATCAGTGCCCTGCACTGCTCTGCTCATCTTTGCTCAACTCTGCTGGCTCGGCTCTGCTCTGCTCAGCGCTGCTGGCTCTGCTAGCTCTGCTCTGCCCAGCTCAGCTCTGCTAGCTTTGCTCTGCTGGCTTTGCTCTGCTCTGCTCATCTCTGCTGAACTATGAAGAAGAAGAATTGATCGAGAATGAGTCATATCATTCTCCACTGACCTGAAGTCAGTCTCAGAGTGCATACCACTAGTCCCAGACCAGTCTCAACTGACCCGAAGTCAGCTTCATAGTAAGTACCACTCCTACCACTGGTCCCAGACCAGTATCGCAGTCTCAGAGAGTGTACTACTGGTCCCAGACCAGTCTCAACCGACCCGAAGTCAGCGTCATAGTATGTACCACTCTCATTGGTCCCAGACCAGTATCGCAGTCTCAGAGAGTGTACCACTGGTCCCAGACCAGTCTCAACCGACCCGAAGTCAGCGTCATAGTATGTACCACTCTCACTGGTCCCAGACCAGTACTGCACTGACACGAAGTCAGTCTCAGAGTATGTACCACTGGTCCCAGACCAGTCTCAGCCGACCCGAAGTCAGCGTCATAGTATGTACCACTCTCACTGGTCCCAGACCAGTACTGCACTGACACGAAGTCAGTCTCAGAGTATGTACCACTGGTCCCAGACCAGTCTCAGCCGACCCGAAGTCAGCGTCATAGCATGTACAACTCCTACCACTAGTCCCAGACCAGTATCATTGATCCCAGATCAATGGAGGACATCCTAGCGTAGGGAGTACGGTAGATACAACGATGCGTCCATCGGTATTACTATGGTCCCTAACTTCATTTCCCTACTCATTGATCAGATGAGAGGTACTTCCCATGAGTCCCAGACTGCATGGGTAGGAAGCCTCGACAGGAGAACTTAATCAATCCTGTCCTCACAGGAGAACACATCAATCCTGCTACAATCGCCATGGAGAACACATCAATCCAGGCTGCCATGGAGAACACATCAATCAAGGCCTCACAGGAGAACACATCAATCCTGCTACAATCGCCATGGAGAACACATCAATCCAGGCCTCACAGGAGAACACATCAATCCTGCTACAATTGCTATGGAGAACACATCAATCCAGGCCTCACAGGAGAACTAATCATCCTGCTACACAAGAGAGCGAATCATCTTGTCCCACAAGAGAGCGGATCATCTTGTCCCACAAGAGATCGAATCATCTTGTTTCAATGCGCACCACCAGGGGAGGGTGAGTCACCCTGTGGTCGTATGTTGCTCCAATAGAACTGCAAGCACCCCAAAGCTCCTAGAGCTCAATGTATGCAGCATGCAGGACCCTTTTACAAAGGTCTCTCGACGACTCCAAGTCGTTTGGGAAAATCACAAATTTGATCTTTCCTCAGGGCTCTGTCCTGTACATCATCTCAGTGTGATGGAGCCTCCTTGATCATCGACTTACCATATCTCAGATAAGGCAGTAATTGATGTCTATCTGCTGGAGCAATTGTCAAATACGGGATTCCTCAATAATCGAATCCCATCTCTGGTTGTCACAGAGATTCACAGTGGTATTCATCATGTGTACAAACAGCTCACTGAAGAGCTTCAGCAACCAGACTGCCTCATAGAAGGCCATACTATCAGTAATGTATTCTGCCTTGGTGGTGCTCAGAGTCACCGATTTCTGCTTCCTGCTCATCCAGGATATCAAGGCAGATTCCAAACAGCACTGAGAAGTGCTCTAGTGATCTTCCATACTTCCTGCCCACTCATCATTCGAATAATCATGTGGTTTCATATTTCCGGCAGTGTATCTCAATTCATGAGAGATTGTGCCCTAAAGATATCTTAGAAGATTCTTGGCACTAATCAAGTGAGGCTCAACCAAATATGAGCTCACCATGCTAACTGCAACACAGATGTCCGGACGGAGGTTCTCCAAGAACATCAACGCGAATGAGTTTATGAAACTCAGAGGCATTTCCCAAATCTGGTCCGACATCATTACCATATAACCTCTGAAAGTTAAGATCCTCGAGGCAGTCACAAGCTTGCATCTTATCTTCCCACATTCAGAATCCAACTCCCTCTGTCTCCTATAAATGAGAGGGTCTACACCTGTCAGACATAGGTGTCGGTACGAGAGGTTTATCATCCACAACCTTTGAGTAATGGTTTGGATCGGTTTCACTCCTAGTGAATCTCAGCTGCATTAGACAGCTATCAATGTTTTTCTTCAAGCCATAGAGGGCTTTCTTCCACCTGTATACATGCGATTCCTTGATCATGATTCTCAAACTCCTCGGGTTGTTCCAAACCTGTGAACCTGCTGCATGAGGGGAATGGTACCCTTATAATATTTTCCTTTGGTACATTTCAGACATGTACCTTCATGCTTCCTTTTGAATTCAGGCATCCTAGTCACCATTTGACTCACAGACCTCTAGAGCTGAGTCAATGGACATGGTCCTCAGTGGACTTCCTGCAACTTGATACAACCCTGAACTGAAAATCATCTTTAAAAGATCTATTTTCAAACACGTACCTTTCCATCGATAAGTGCCACCCTGCAACCTTTGACTTCCATTTCCGAGATGGACATCAGGTTCGATCGGGTACATAAAAGAGATTTTGGGGTTCCTTGCTTTCGTGGAAGAGTCGACCATTTCCTTGATGACCTGCATTACCAGTCATTCTTTTGATCATTGAAGATGTCCCAGGAATGATTGTTATCTTCATCAAGAGATGTGTCTCTACCATTCGGACACTCCTTCGCATAATGGCCGAACTTATTTCAACAAGGCATCCGCCTTTCCTTCCACCCTTAGATCCGAACTTCCCAATGAAGTAATCTTAAAATGGACCATCAAAATCTTCCGCTGCGCCATTCTGATAACATTCTTTGCTTTGAATTCACCCTCGGTGAATTATGAGGAACCCATTGATCCTTCTGTCTTGTCCCAACTGTCTTCGGTGATTGCTATTTCACTCTTGCTTGGGCATTGTCTTCACCTCAGCTCTGATACCATGTTAAGATTAGGTATGTTCTATGCTAGAGCAATTTATTTAAATTTTCACAGTTAGCAATCACATCAGCATTATGATAAACTGCAGATAGAACATAAATATAAAACGCAGAAGACAAGCCAAGACAAGAGGACACAAGATATGGCGCGCGCCAGGGACAAACCCCACAATGTGTGGGGAAACCCTTTGATCAATCTTCTTTTATCTTCAAAGTTCAGCAGAGAAAGAGAGAGAGAGAGAGAGAGTACAATTACAACAAGTCAACAATTTGACTTATCTAGATCTAGCATAGATCATTTCGTATAGCGATGAGATCAGTTGAAGACATTCTGCTTCAACTGATTCTCAAGGTGACTCCTTCACCTATCATTCTGTTGTATCTTGTCCATGTGCTGCACCTCATCATATTGCAACATCATACCATGTCCCTGAGCTGCACCATGCTGCTTTACTGCTGAGTTGTACGCTGTACATAACTTGTTGCTCTTAATCATCATGCTGCTGCTCTAGCTGTCACTGCTTATTAGATAGGTCACCTTAAACTGTCCTCATGAACAACCTCATCACTACACTGGTTGGGGCACAAACTCCGTCTGCTACAGCACCCTATTCACACCCATCAGATTCAACACAGCCTCTTGATCAGGCATAATAGACTGCGGTATTGTCTCCCTTCCTAGCTGTTGTCAAACGCTGGAATATAAGGCTAGAACCAGCTCCTGTACTCACCCAACAGCTCACTAAAAGGGCTCAGTCCATCCGCAATGTTTTCTGTGCAATCCGCTGCTCAAGACAGAGATAAACCTTGCCACAAATGCCCTTACAAACAACCCAGAAGTAGACTCCTGTAGTGTGGCCTTGATGTTGGTTCATTTGCACTTCAAAACAGTCATGAGAATGACCCTAACGTCCTTCTCTTCTTCGCTGAAGTTGCCCTAACCTGCGGCCCTAAAACAGAGACCCTTGTCCTTGTCTTAAGGCTCCTTCTCTTGCTGTGGATTAGGGCCTTCTTGACTGTGGCTAGATATCTCTTCAAGGCGGCTAGGACTTGTGTTTGAGTCTCCTCTTCACCTGCGGCTAGATCTTCCTTCAAGACTACGGCTAGGTCTCCTTAATGATTGCAGCTAGGGCTTCATAATCTGCAGCTACGGCTTTATTATGATAGCAGCTAGGTTTCCTCTCTAGGGCTGCAGTTAGATGTCTCCCAAGACTGCGTATAGGATGGCTCCATTTCAACTGCGGTTGTGCCTCCTTTTATCACTGCAGCTAGGGCTTATTACGATCACCTTTATACATCGTATAAGGATCCTCTGTGACTGCGTCTAGATGTCCAGCATTTCATCTTTGTTAGGGCAACGTAGATATTAGGGCACTCCTTTTAGATCTCTTCTCCATCAAAACCCAAAACAAGATGAAGAGAGATCACGAGAGAGTGAGCTGCCAAATGACTTCAAATCCTCTTCTATTTATACTAATGTGTAGATGATGAATAGACACGACGTTTGGGCTTCTAGAGCCGACATAAGAGCTGGTCGGCTTGATAATAATTACATAAACAAAATAAATTCATATCTCCATAAATACTTATCGGAATCGAATGATCTTTGGATCAATCCTACACCTCTCGACGAGAGGGATCCAATAAAATTATCAGCTGCCATAAATAAGCTGACCCACATGGAGTTTTGCCCTAGTTGCCAATTTAACACTCCCTCTCAACTAGGGGAACTCCATCTGCTGATCCATATGTTCGACTGTACTATCTCTGCCATCAGTGCCCTGCACTGCTCTGCTCATCTTTGCTCAACTCTGCTGGCTCGGCTCTGCTCTGCTCAGCGCTGCTGGCTCTGCTCTGCCCAGCTCAGCTCTGCTAGCTTTGCTCTGCTGGCTTTGCTCTGCTCTGCTCATCTCTGCTGAACTATGAAGAAGAAGAATTGATCGAGAATGAGTCATATCATTCTCCACTGACCTGAAGTCAGTCTCAGAGTGCATACCACTAGTCCCAGACCAGTCTCAACTGACCCGAAGTCAGCTTCATAGTAAGTAACACTCCTACCACTGGTCCCAGACCAGTATCGCAGTCTCAGAGAGTGTACCACTGGTCCCAGACCAGTCTCAACCGACCCGAAGTCAGCGTCATAGTATGTACCACTCTCACTGGTCCCAGACCAGTATCGCAGTCTCAGAGAGTGTACCACTGGTCCCAGACCAGTCTCAACCGACCCGAAGTCAGCGTCATAGTATGTACCACTCTCACTGGTCCCAGACCAGTACTGCACTGACACGAAGTCAGTCTCAGAGTATGTACCACTGGTCCCAGACCAGTCTCAGCCGACCCGAAGTCAGCGTCATAGTATATACCACTCTCACTGGTCCCAGACCAGTACTGCACTGACACGAAGTCAGTCTCAGAGTATGTACCACTGGTCCCAGACCAGTCTCAGCCGACCCGAAGTCAGCGTCATAGCATGTACAACTCCTACCACTAGTCCCAGACCAGTATCATTGATCCCAGATCAATGGAGGACATCCTAGCGTAGGGAGTACGGTAGATACAACGATGCGTCCATCGGTATTACTATGGTCCCTAACTTCATTTCCCTACTCATTGATCAGATGAGAGGTACTTCCCATGAGTCCCAGACTGCATGGGTAGGAAGCCTCGACAGGAGAACTTAATCAATCCTGTCCTCACAGGAGAACACATCAATCCTGCTACAATCGCCATGGAGAACACATCAATCCAGGCTGCCATGGAGAACACATCAATCAAGGCCTCACAGGAGAACACATCAATCCTGCTACAATCGCCATGGAGAACACATCAATCCAGGCCTCACAGGAGAACACATCAATCCTGCTACAATTGCTATGGAGAACACATCAATCCAGGCCTCACAGGAGAACTAATCATCCTGCTACACAAGAGAGCGAATCATCTTGTCCCACAAGAGAGCGGATCATCTTGTCCCACAAGAGATCGAATCATCTTGTTTCAATGCGCACCACCAGGGAGGGTGAGTCACCCTGTGGTCGTATGTTGCTCCAATAGAACTGCAAGCACCCCAAAGCTCCTAGAGCTCAATGTATGCAGCATGCAGGACCCTTTTACAAAGGTCTCTCGACGACTCCAAGTCGTTTGGGAAAATCACAAATTTGATCTTTCCTCAGGGCTCTGTCCTGTACATCATCTCAGTGTGATGGAGCCTCCTTGATCATCGACTTACCATATCTCAGATAAGGCAGTAATTGATGTCTATCTGCTGGAGCAATTGTCAAATACGGGATTCCTCAATAATCGAATCCCATCTCTGGTTGTCACAGAGATTCACAGTGGTATTCATCATGTGTACAAACAGCTCACTGAAGAGCTTCAGCAACCAGACTGCCTCATAGAAGGCCATACTATCAGTAATGTATTCTGCCTTGGTGGTGCTCAGAGTCACCGATTTCTGCTTCCTGCTCATCCAGGATATCAAGGCAGATTCCAAACAGCACTGAGAAGTGCTCTAGTGATCTTCCATACTTCCTGCCCACTCATCATTCGAATAATCATGTGGTTTCATATTTCCGGCAGTGTATCTCAATTCATGAGAGATTGTGCCCTAAAGATATCTTAGAAGATTCTTGGCACTAATCAAGTGAGGCTCAACCAAATATGAGCTCACCATGCTAACTGCAACACAGATGTCCGGACGGAGGTTCTCCAAGAACATCAACGCGAATGAGTTTATGAAACTCAGAGGCATTTCCCAAATCTGGTCCGACATCATTACCATATAACTTCTGAAGGTTAAGATCCTCGAGGCAGTCACAAGCTTGCATCTTATCTTCCCACATTCAGAATCCAACTCCCTCTGTCTCCTATAAATGAGAGGGTCTACACCTGTCAGACATAGGTGTCGGTACGAGAGGTTTATCATCCACAACCTTTGAGTAATGGTTTGGATCGGTTTCACTCCTAGTGAATCTCAGCTGCATTAGACAGCTATCAATGTTTTTCTTCAAGCCATAGAGGGCTTTCTTCCACCTGTATACATGCGATTCCTTGATCATGATTCTCAAACTCCTCGGGTTGTTCCAAACCTGTGAACCTGCTGCATGAGGGGAATGGTACCCTTATAATATTTTCCT
Organism: Pinus tabuliformis; assembly: GCA_031772625.1. NCBI lineage: Eukaryota > Viridiplantae > Streptophyta > Pinopsida > Pinales > Pinaceae > Pinus > Pinus tabuliformis. The sequence continues at coordinate 893,405,148 of CM062818.1, forward strand.
TTGGTACATTTCAGACATGTACCTTCATGCTTCCTTTTGAATTCAGGCATCCTAGTCACCATTTGACTCACAGACCTCTAGAGTTGAGTCAATGGACATGGTCCTCAGTGGACTTCCTGCAACTTGATACAACCCTGAACTGAAAATCATCTTTAAAAGATCTATTTTCAAACACGTACCTTTCCATCGATAAGTGCCACCCTGCAACCTTTGACTTCCATTTCCGAGATGGACATCAGGTTCGATCGGGTACATAAAAGAGATTTTGGGGTTCCTTGCTTTCGTGGAAGAGTCGACCATTTCCTTGATGACCTGCATTACCAGTTATTCTTTTGATCATTGAAGATGTCCCAGGAATGATTGTTATCTTCATCAAGAGATGTGTCTCTACCATTCGGACACTCCTTCGCATAATGGCCGAACTTATTTCAACAAGGCATCCGCCTTTCCTTCCACCCTTAGATCCGAACTTCCCAATGAAGTAATCTTAAAATGGACCATCAAAATCTTCCGCTGCGCCATTCTGATAACATTCTTTGCTTTGAATTCACCCTCGGTGAATTATGAGGAACCCATTGATCCTTCTGTCTTGTCCCAACTGTCTTCGGTGATTGCTATTTCACTCTTGCTTGGGCATTGTCTTCACCTCAGCTCTGATACCATGTTAAGATTAGGTATGTTCTATGCTAGAGCAATTTATTTAAATTTTCACAGTTAGCAATCACATCAGCATTATGATAAACTGCAGATAGAACATAAATATAAAACGCAGAAGACAAGCCAAGACAAGAGGACACAAGATATGGCGCGCGCCAGGGACAAACCCACAATGTGTGGGGAAACCCTTTGATCAATCTTCTTTTATCTTCAAAGTTCAGCAGAGAAAGAGAGAGAGAGAGAGAGAGTACAATTACAACAAGTCAACAATTTGACTTATCTAGATCTAGCATAGATCCCAGACCAGTATCATTGATCCCAGATCAATGGAGGACATCCTAGCGTAGGGAGTACGGTAGATACAACGATGCGTCATCGGTATTACTATGGTCCCTAAATTCATTTCCCTACTCATTGATCAGATGAGAGGTACTTCCCATGAGTCCCAGACTGCATGGGTAGGAAGCCTCGACAGGAGAACTTAATCAATCCTGTCCTCACAGGAGAACACATCAATCCTGCTACAATCGCCATGGAGAACACATCAATCCAGGCTGCCATGGAGAACACATCAATCAAGGCCTCACAGGAGAACACATCAATCCTGCTACAATCGCCATGGAGAACACATCAATCCAGGCCTCACAGGAGAACACATCAATCCTGCTACAATTGCTATGGAGAACACATCAATCCAGGCCTCACAGGAGAACTAATCATCCTGCTACACAAGAGAGCGAATCATCTTGTCCCACAAGAGAGCGGATCATCTTGTCCACAAGAGATCGAATCATCTTGTTTCAATGCGCACCACCAGGGGAGGGTGAGTCACCCTGTGGTCGTATGTTGCTCCAATAGAACTGCAAGCACCCCAAAGCTCCTAGAGCTCATGTATGCAGCATGCAGGACCCTTTTACAAAGGTCTCTCGACGACTCCAAGTCGTTTGGGAAAATCACAAATTTGATCTTTCCTCAGGGCTCTGTCCTGTACATCATCTCAGTGTGATGGAGCCTCCTTGATCATCGACTTACCATATCTCAGATAAGGCAGTAATTGATGTCTATCTGCTGGAGCAATTGTCAAATACGGGATTCCTCAATAATCGAATCCCATCTCTGGTTGTCACAGAGATTCACAGTGGTATTCATCATGTGTACAAACAGCTCACTGAAGAGCTTCAGCAACCAGACTGCCTCATAGAAGGCCATACTATCAGTAATGTATTCTGCCTTGGTGGTGCTCAGGTCACCGATTTCTGCTTCCTGCTCATCCAGGATATCAAGGCAGATTCCAAACAGCACTGAGAAGTGCTCTAGTGATCTTCCATACTTCCTGCCCACTCATCATTCGAATAATCATGTGGTTTCATATTTCCGGCAGTGTATCTCAATTCATGAGAGATTGTGCCCTAAAGATATCTTAGAAGATTCTTGGCACTAATCAAGTGAGGCTCAACAAATATGAGCTCACCATGCTAACTGCAACACAGATGTCTGGACGGAGGTTCTCCAAGAACATCAACGCGAATGAGTTTATGAAAACTCAGAGGCATTTCCCAAATCTGGTCCGACATCATTACCATATAACTTCTGAAAGTTAAGATCCTCGAGGCAGTCACAAGCTTGCATCTTATCTTCCCACATTCAGAATCCAACTCCCTCTGTCTCCTATAAATGAGAGGGTCTGCACCTGTCAGACATAGGTGTCGGTACGAGAGGTTTATCATCCACAACCTTTGAGTAATGGTTTGGATCGGTTTCACTCCTAGTGAATCTCAGCTGCATTAGACAGCTATCAATGTTTTTCTTCAAGCCATAGAGGGCTTTCTTCCACCTGTATACATGCGATTCCTTGATCATGATTCTCAAACTCCTCGGGTTGTTCCAAACCTGTGAACCTGCTGCATGAGGGGAATGGTACCCTTATAATATTTTCCTTTGGTACATTTCAGACATGTACCTTCATGCTTCCTTTTGAATTCAGGCATCCTAGTCACCATTTGACTCACAGACCTCTAGAGCTGAGTCAATGGACATGGTCCTCAGTGGACTTCCTGCAACTTGATACAACCCTGAACTGAAAATCATCTTTAAAAGATCTATTTTCAATCACGTACCTTTCCATCGATAAGTGCCACCCTGCAACCTTTGACTTCCATTTCCGAGATGGACATCAGGTTCGATCGGGTACATAAAAGAGATTTTGGGGTTCCTTGCTTTTGTGGAAGAGTCGACCATTTCCTTGATGACCTGCATTACCAGTCATTCTTTTGATCATTGAAGATGTCCCAGGAATGATTGTTATCTTCATCAAGAGATGTGTCTCTACCATTCGGACACTCCTTCGCATAATGGCCGAACTTATTTCAACAAGGCATCCGCCTTTCCTTCCACCCTTAGATCCGAACTTCCCAATGAAGTAATCTTAAAATGGACCATCAAAATCTTCCGCTGCGCCATTCTGATAACATTCTTTGCTTTGAATTCACCCTCGGTGAATTATGAGGAACCCATTGATCCTTCTGTCTTGTCCCAACTGTCTTCGGTGATTGCTATTTCACTCTTGCTTGGGCATTGTCTTCACCTCAGCTCTGATACCATGTTAAGATTAGGTATGTTCTATGCTAGAGCAATTTATTTAAATTTTCACAGTTAGCAATCACATCAGCATTATGATAAACTGCAGATAGAACATAAATATAAAACGCAGAAGACAAGCCAAGACAAGAGGACACAAGATATGGCGTGAGCCAGGGACAAACCCCACAATGTGTGGGGAAACCCTTTGATCAATCTTCTTTTATCTTCAAAGTTCAGCAGAGAAAGAGAGAGAGAGAGAGAGAGTACAATTACAACAGAAGTCAACAATTTGACTTATCTAGATCTAGCATAGATCATTTCGTATAGCGATGAGATCAGTTGAAGACATTCTGCTTCAACTGATTCTCAAGGTGACTCCTTCACCTATCATTCTGTTGTATCTTGTCCATGTGCTGCACCTCATCATATTGCAACATCATACCATGTTCCTGAGCTGCACATGCTGCTTTACTGCTGAGTTGTCGCTGTACATAACTTGCTGCTCTTAATCATCATGCTGCTGCTCTAGCTGTCACTGCTTATTAGATAGGTCACCTTAAACTGTCCTCATGAACAACCTCATCACTACACTGGTTGGGGCACAAACTCCGTCTGCTACAGCACCCTATTCACACCCATCAGATTCAACACAGCCTCTTGATCAAGCATAATAGACTGCGGTATTATCTCCCTTCCTAGCTGTTGTCAAACGCTGGAATATAAGGCTAGAACCAGCCCCTGTACTCACCCAACAGCTCACTAAAAGGGCTCAGTCCATCCGCAATGTTTTCTGTGCAATCCGCTGCTCAAGACAGAGATAAACCTTGCCACAAATGCCCTTACAAACAACCCAGAAGTAGACTCCTGTAATGTGGCCTTGATGTTGGTTCATTTGCACTTCAAAACAGTCATGAGAATGACCCTAACGTCCTTCTCTTCTTCGCTGAAGTTGCCCTAACCTGCGGCCCTAAAACAGAGACCTTGTCCTTGTCTTAAGGCTCCTTCTCTTGCTGTGGATTAGGGCCTTCTTGACTGTGGCTAGATATCTCTTCAAGGCGGCTAGGACTTGTGTTTGAGTCTCCTCTTCACCTGCGGCTAGATCTTCCTTCAAGACTACGGCTAGGTCTCCTTAATGATTGCAGCTAGGGCTTCATAATCTGCAGCTACGACTTTGTTATGATAGCAGCTAGGTTTCCTCTCTAGGGCTGCAGTTAGATGTCTCCCAAGACTGCGTATAGGATGGCTCCATTTCAACTGCGGTTGTGCCTCCTTTTATCACTGCAGCTAGGGCTTATTACGATCACCTTTATACATCGTATAAGGGATCCTCTGTGACTGCGTCTAGATGTCCAACATTTCATCTTTGTTAGGGCAACGTAGATATTAGGGCACTCCTTTTAGATCTCTTCTCCATCAAAACCAAAACAGGATGAAGAGAGATCACGAGAGAGTGAGCTGCCAAATGACTTCAAATCCTCTTCTATTTATACTAATGTGTAGATGATGAATAGACACGACGTTTGGGCTTCTAGAGCCTACATAAGAGCTGGTCGGCTTGATAATAATTACATAAACAAAATAAATTCATATCTCCATAAATACTTATCGGAATCGAATGATCTTGGATCAATCCTACACCTCTCGACGAGAGGGATCAATAAAATTATCAGCTGCCATAAATAAGCTGACCCACATGGAGTTTTGCCCTAGTTGCCAATTTAACACTATCTCTCCCTCTCAACTAGGGAGGATATACCTATTCCTATAGCAAGAATGTACCCATTCCTATAAAAGAAATGTTCCCAAAACTACCTCTTATCCAGGGACTTGTCCAAGCTCCCTCTTCACTTAGGGACTTGCTTCCAACAACTTTCTGCTTTTTGGTGGAGATCATGGTATTATTAGCTACTTGTAGGGCTCCTTCTTTTGATGTCATGAATTTCATCTTCTTCATTATGGAGCCTTCATCTTTCATAGGGCATCGACCATCCATGTTATGTAGTATTCTTCTCGAAGGTGTACGGAAAGAAACCACATTAGGTTGTGGATGACAAACAACCCTAATAGTAAAAGTGGCTGTTAAACAGTGTGGATCTGCAACAGATGATAGAAACAAAACCTGCCAAAGCCCTGATCTATGCAACAGAACTAGTTAAACAACAAAATGGAATAAGCGCAAGTAACTCCAATAATCCAATGGAAACCAAATATATAAAGAATATATTTTATTATACAACCCCTGTGAAGGGACAAATAATGTACCAGTCCCCCTCTATGGGATTGGTTCTTGGCTATCCTCAATGTCGTCAGCTTTTGTAGAGTCTTTCTCCTCTATAATGTGTAAAACCCAACAAACAAAATGTTTGAGCTCAATGTGAACTCAAATGAAAAAGAAAATGGTGTGCGACAATGATAATAATTAGAGCTACAACAATGAATATAATCAAAAGTGAAGAACGAATGTAAAACCCTTCTATTTATAACAAAATATTAGGTTATTCTTGAATAATGGGAAATAATAAAATATTATTAACCAAATTCTAGAATTAACCATTTGGAATATTTTATTATATTTGGTTGGAGGGAAAAAATATTTAAACTTTTATTTAGAAATAATAAATAAATAAATGATTTATTTATCATCTCAAGAAATATGGTTAAGAAATAATAAACAAATAATGATTTATTTAAGTATTCCTAGGGGATTTGATCAAAATTGACAAGGAATAATAACTAATTAGTGATTAATTAATTATTCCTAGGGAAAAATAAGATAATTAATGATTTATCTATTTATTTCTCATAACTAGGTCAAATATGGCAAGGAATATTAGTTAAACAATGGTTTAATTAATTATTCCTAGAAGATAATTAAATAAATAGTGATTTATTTAATTATTCTTCATGGGTTTAATTATAAATGACTTAACAAATGTGGTTTATTAAGTAATTTCTTACAATGAAAGCAATTAAACTATGGTAAAATTGGCCCTACATGGTGTACTTTGATCCATCTAGTAAATTATGGCTAGATGATCAATTTTTTGGTGAGAACAGATTGTCCCCCAATGTACGAGCGTTAGGAGCAAAACATATGACCGAAGTATGCTGTAAGGACACAATCACTAGACAACGAAGTGGAGAGAGAGAGAGAGACCAATGGAGCTAAAGCGACAGAGTATAGTGATAGAGGGGGTGAGACCAATGTAAGTCTCCTTTTATGTTGTGGTACCGGATCTCAGTGAGGTGGGGGAGGCATACCTATACCCGTCGAGATAACTTAGTACAAAAATAGTAATGCGCCGAGGAAAATGAAGCTGAGCAATAAGGTATGGTACATGTCATGCTAGCATAAATGAGTTAGAAAATAATACAATGTGTCCCATATACATAATGCGCCTGGAAAAACATGAGCCATGACTGAATACAATAACATTCGAGTACATAAGGTATAATGGCCCTTTCCTCAAAAATTGGGTGGGAGGTAGGGTAGAACAACCAAAGAAGTCCTGTTGAACAGGAAAGGGCTTTGCAAAACTGAATGGATCATCTGAGGGAGACATGCATGGTATGAACGCTGCAAGTGGCAGGAACCAAACCCATCAAATCCAATGTTGCACGAAGCGGGGATGTTTTTTGGAAGCGGGGACGCGGAAGCGTCATTTTCCAAAAATCTAGGAAGTGAAGCGTCTGCTATATATATATATATATATATATTTTATAATTTTTTTGCATTTATATTCAAAATAAACATCCCAAATACCAAATTAGTTGTAGAAGACATGAAAACGTGCGTATTTTTGCATAAATCAAGATAGATATGGCATCCATGATTCCATTGTAGTTACTAGTATGTACATCAATGATTAATTATTTGAGCATCAACCATCTATATTCTAGCAATTATAAACATACATCAAATTTTTAAGCATATTATAAAACATAAAACATTTAAGCATATTATAAAACATAAAACATAGAGCATATTATGATTTATCTAGCAAGTGAGCAACTGTCAACATTTGTCATGTCCAAAATTCAAATAATAATGTTTACCAAATAGGTCACTTGGTCACCGCCAAGACAAAATGGTTCAAATTCACAAGCCTACAAGTCTAATGATTAATCTATCACAAAAGAAGTAAATTGTGAATATATCTACTAACTTCTCCTCCTTCCACCACGAAGAGAACGTGGCGGCAGGCCTCCATGTGGTGGCAATGAAGAAGATGGTGACTATGGAAGTTGTGGCATTGAAACCGATGAAGACGGACCCCCTGCTGTTGGTGTTGAACCATGGAACCTAGGAACCAAGGGACCAGATGGGCGTGGCATCTCAACTCGATCATCATCATCCTGGAATCGCTAATTGCATGCATGCTCCCAAATGGACCAATGCTAAGCATATAGTTGCTCAATTATCTCCGTACGAAACACGTTTCAGAAAAAACCGAAATGCGTTTCCAAAAAACCGAAACACGGATCCAAAAAACCGAAACGTGGATTGGAAAAAAACTGAAACACGGATCGGAAAAAATTGAAATGCGTTTCGGAAAAAACCGAAATGCGGATCGGGCCTAAAGGTTCCAAAATGGCAGGAATCACATTTTTCAGCCCGATCTGCGTTTCGGTTTTTCCGAAACGCATTTTGGAGGCGGATCCCCCATGGATTTGTACGGATCCCGGATTGGGCTTTTGATCTGGGGGGGGACGTTTCCTGCAACACTGATCAAATCTGTGGAACTACATCTTGAGGTTGTAGCATAATATGAAGGCATCCGGGCATGTGAGGGGCTACCTGAAGGGCCACCCCCTCATGAGGTCTGAAACATCTCACACACACCCGGGAATCACTGGTACAATTAGCTGCATTACTGGACCATCATGTGTATGAATCAGGAGCATGAAACAACCAAGTCAAAGGGCAATAATGATTCCCTTTGCTTGGTCCGAGGCACCAAACAAGAGTGGAAGTTGGAACCAAGATACATCGCCTTATAGGCCGTTCTTCTGGAATAGATGTGCTGATGTCGACAGAACAGGGCCCGCAATAGGTGAGGCAATGGGAATTCTCAACTAAGGCACAAGGGAAAATAGTAATTTGACTGATGGAATGACACCAGGGAAAATGGAGAAAATGGGACTTAAGGACAAACAAACGACTTCCCTTATCAGAGCATAAAGTGCATGGTTGACCTCACAGCCACTGACTCGACTCGGAGGGGATGGTGGACAGTATGAATGAAGGCCAAAATGAGAAACATGGGATGAATGGTATGGTCGGCAACAACTTGCGTATCGCAGGTTGCTGTCCCACCCGAAGCAGTATTGGAGAATGATAGAACCAGGTTTCCGCATCCTTAACCCTTCCGAACAGACAATTATTGTAAATGCACTTAAATAATTTCCAGATCTTAGCGAAGGTTCTTAATTATTCTTAACAAACACAAATATTGCAGATCTACTATTTTCGCACGACAAATAAGCATTAATTCATATAAATCATACCACAGAGCAAAGATACAAAACTTTAAGAAGTAATAAATAAGACTCAGATGCATCAAAATTGGCTCAACATTATGTTTTATTAAGTATAATCAATTCAGTAAAGACTTCTTTTCCCTGCGCACTTAGCTACAGGGGCCTGCGCACTCAGTCTGTGGACATACCAAGGTCTCCGCGCACTCAACTGCAGTAGCCTTCCCCTTTTGCCTAAGTACAGGAAACAGACTATTCTTGTCTTAGCTCCTTACCCTTACAAAGATTTTTTTCAAAAAAGTTACCTCTCTAGACTCGCTGTGACTCATCTATATATAGCATTTCGCTTACAATACCATGGTTCGCGAACAATGGGCGGGTCTCAAAACCTCTCTATCACTTACCCACCTAAGGGACTAAAGCCCCTTTGACTCATACTAGCTTCGTGCTCCGCTTCCACATTTTGCGGAGACTTTACATATTTAAAAAATTTGACCAAAACTTAACCCCCAGGGACCCTATCTCAACAAATGGTTTTTGGTGAAGTGTCAAATTACCAAAAACTGAAAGAAACCCATTAGAGTACTCGGTGGGAGCTTTCCAATGGTGCTGACGGTTTGTCAAATGGAGCTACGGCTTGGCCACAATGTGCGACAGAAAAACTGTGGGTTTTTCTATAATAGGGCGTTTTCCCTCCAATTTGAAAGGAGGAGAAGGCCCTAAATCTTGTGGAGATCATAGTGGACAAACCGACCATCGGAATCGAGGTCTACGACTTTCAAGCAAGTGGCCTTACTTGTCTAAAGATGGCCTTAATGCTTCTTGGAATGATGGTTCCTGGTGAAGAATTAAGGGAAGAGGAAAATGAGAATGAACTACTAGAGGAGGTCTAGAATCATCCTCACCCACTAAGTCAAACATGGGGACTATGTGGTAAAGGTGGTATGACATAGAGTAGAATATTTGAAGATATGGTATCAAACATCTATGATATGTGATGTGAATATGGATTGCCGGAGAGGCCGATAGGACAAACTATTCAAGGAATGGGAGAATAATCGACCATACCTAAATCCGGTGGGGTCTAGGCCGAGACTTATGTTAATCAATTGAGAAGATTGCCAGGGGAAAACCATTATGCCCCCAAGCATGGGATACTGCCCGCAAACATATGTGATGGAGGGGACTGATCTGGTATGCAAAGGTGGGAATGATGCCCCCTAGCAGGAGAAGTTTGTGGAGCGCCATTGTGTTCCGAGTGCTCGAAAAAGGGATTCAAGCATCTCGACCCAACTTGGCACAAGATCCTCCAAAGGAAGTACGCATGATGGTGCATATCATCCCAAGGGTAATCAGGGGTAGACATAGCTTCCATGATGTCCTCATTAGAATGGAAGATGGGCGGACGGGAGGAAGATTGACTACATGATGCGGCGACAGAACCTGGTGCATCATCTTGAGAAAGAGGGTTCACATACGCATCATCTAGATCGGTAGACGGCGAGTTAGTAGATGGAAAATCTACCGATGTTGAGACCCGGGTTTCCGACGAAGGAGGTTCGATAGAAGCGCGCACAAAAACCTCAGAAAGGTTTTCCTGCGAGGAACTCAAGGATGACGACAGGTAAAGGATATGGACTGTGGAGTCTGTCATCTCGACATCGGGGGGGGGGGGGGGGGGGGGGGGAATCACGATGGTGGGACCAGAGTCCCCTGTTCGTCAGGACGAGGCAACAATGGGAATAATGACCATAATGATTGCACAAGGCACAAGGGTGATTTGTGCGCAATGTTTTGTCTTTTGGCTGAATCTGATAAGGTAATTTGGACCTCGGGATATTAGACCCAGGAAATATTTCATGAACCAAAGGTTTGAGATGAGGAAGTTCAAGACAATTATTGGTGGCATGCCCAACAACCTCACACAAAGCGCACGAAGGTGTTGACTTTGGAGCTTTGGGGGCTGGAGGAGCTTGGGGAGCCTTATCCTTAGGTTCTTTCCTCTTGGCTTTGGCCCCCTGTCCAGATGCTTTCGCAACAAGAGTGGGTTCCTGTTGAGGTTGCAGTGGAACTGAAGCAGCGATAGGGGTCGTAGGGACCGGTTGAATTGGGGTCAAAGCATGATATGGTCTGAGCTGACCAGGCAGAGTGTTCGCTGGGGGATCAATGTACCAGACTGGGATCCCCAAAGTCATATTAGGGAGAGTCAATGAAGCCATGACAGGGACATAAAAGATTCCAAGAGGAGGAAACAAAAAAGGTATCTGTCCTGCAGGGTAATGTCTCAGCGGAACAGCTCCTGGATGGTTAAGACCTGGAGGAATAGTTCCTAGTGGGAACAAAGGAGAGGCACCCACAAATGAAGGAGGTCCTGGGGGGTTGGATCTGGATGGCTCAGCTGAGATGGTAACAATAGGGTGTCAAGGAGCTGACTGTTGACCAGAGGTACCAGACTACTTTCGAACAGCCCGTGACGGTTGTAACATGCAAACACTCAAAGAGCTAGTCTCAGAGATCCTCCATGAATGGCTAGTGTCTTAGGCTTTTATAGCCGAATTTTAATAGCTTGTGGTGGTGTGATAGCCAAACCTGGCTCAAAGTTAAATGTTGATTTGGGGTAGCATCGGATGTGCTCTAGGCCTCAAATTTTGTAGGGAGGCTTGGGCACATGCATTCCAAAGAACCCAACAATCGTTTTGGGAAATTCCACCCAGAGACGATTTTATTAAAATAATTAATGTTTTTAACAGTGTTGCGAAAATCGCGATAACATCAAAAGATCGCGATTTTTTCATTTTCCCGTTAATATCGCCCGATTATTACGATTTTTTTTTTCAAAAAAGTCATTGAAAAATCGTGATTCAATGGATAAAAATCGTCAGGCTCTCGAACAACGCGTTTTATAAGAAAAAATGATTTTTTTTTGTCATTTTGAGCAAACATCGGTGTGGTTTGAGAGCTGAGGAGGAGAGGAAGGCGTCTACTAGGGCAAAGGAGGAGAAAAACATGAGATTTTAGAATCTCAAGCAAGAGAACTTCATCTTTGGATCAAATGTCTTCGGCAAACCGTGGTTTCCAGGTATGGGCACCAAATTTGGCCATTTTGTTTTGGTCTTTTTCTTGTTTTTGCTTGGGTTTCTATAACCCATTGATTATCAATGATTTTTGAGTGGATTTGATGGTGTTTTTTTCAGTTTTGTTGCATAGAATGGAGAGAGTTTATTTTGGATTGAGTTGAGGTTTTTTTGTTTGTTTGTAAAAAATTCAATGTGTTGTGTAATGTATGTAACTTTTTTTAAAAATTTTTGTAACTTGCAATTCTTATTGTGCCACAGGTTCAACTTCAAACTTCATCTTATATTAAAACTCAAGAGTTCAACCAAGTTACAAACATGGCAAGGGAATTGGACCCTTTGTGGGAATTTGGTGAACCTTATGGAGGGTTTGATAGAATGAACTTGTCTTGCAAGTTGTGTGGGCAACATATGTCAGGGGGAGTTTATAGATTGAAGTATCACCTTGCACAAATCCCTGGACATGATGTAGGGCCTTGCACCAATACAAATGCGGAAATCATCCGAAGAGCCATGAGATCATTAGAAGAATTAGAGCAAGAGAAAGTGACCAAAGCATATTTGAAGAAGCAACTAGCAGGGAGAGTGTTACGAGGTGAATATGGAAGTGACACTGGTTCTACTTCAGCATCAATGTCTACAACCAACCTTGTAGCTGCCTCATCATTTTTTGTTCCTAAAACCACCCCCGGTTCACAACCATCTATCACTTCAATGCTTAAAAAAAATGAGAAAGAACAAGCTGACAAGTTGTTGGGCAAGTTTCTCCTTTGGAGTGATATTCCTTTCAGCATTGCAAGGAATAGTCCATTTTTCTAGCCTGCTGTTGATGTTATTGCAGTTGTTGGCCTAGGGTACAAAATCCCTTCTTATGATGACTTTAGAGACCGCATTCTTCAAGATGAAAAGGTTGACTGCACCAAAATATTGGAGGATTTTAGGGCATCATGGACACGAATAGGATGCACTGTGATGTTAGATGGTTGGACCGACCAAAAGGGGAGAACCTTTATAAACTTCTTGGTTAGTTATCCCAAGGGGACAATGTTTATGAAATCTGTTGATGCATCTTCACATAGCAAAGATGCAAAATTATTATGTGATTTGCTGGATGTGTTTGTTTTAGAGGTGGGTGCAGAACATATTGTCCAAGTCATAACAGACAATACTGCAAGTTATGTTGTTGCTGGCAAGATGCTTATGGAGAGGCATCCTACTTTATTTTGGATACCTTGTGCTACACATTGTATTGATTTGATGTTGGAGGACATAAGAAAATTTTCCTTTGTCAAAGATATTGTTGACTCATCAAAAAGCATTACAAATTTATATATAATCATGCATCTATGCTTAGCTTGATGAAAAAATTCATCAACAACAAGGAGTTGGTGCGCCCTGCCATTACTCAGTTTTCCACCAGTTTCATAGCTCTTCAATCCCTCTTAAATTCTATGTGGGATGTGAAGAAAATGTTTCTTTTAGAGGAGTGGCGTGCTTCAACATTTAGCCGCAAACCAGAAGGAGAGGCCATATGCAGATTAGTTTCATACAAGGGACACCTTTGGGCGAGAGTGCAGGATGCGTGCACCGTTACTAAACCTTTGGTAAAGGTTCTTCGATTAGTTGATGGTGAGAAGCCCACAATGGGCTATTTGTATGAAGCCATGGACAGGGCCAAAGAATCCATTTGGGCCTATTATGATGATAAGGAAGGTGAGGGGTTTCGGAAACAACTCCTCCTATGGGAAGTGATTGATGAATGATGGAACAACACACTCCATCGTCCCATTCATGCTCCAGGGATCTACTTGAACCCTGCATTTTCTTACCCATGTGGGTTTTTATTTAATGCTGAGATCATGGATGGATTCTTAACCTGTGTTTAGAGGATGGTGTGATCTCCAGCAGAACGTGCAGAAATCTCCAAAGAAATGGAGATATACAGGATGACAGGTGGCACATTTGGCTTTGAGATGGCTTTGGTTGATAGGAAGACTCAAATGCCAAGTATTTTTTAGTTTGTTTCAAATTTCATTGTCTCTTCAAGTTCATAACTTTATACTTTGCTTCAACTTTCAAATTTCATTTTTTTTTCTTATGTTTATCTTATTTGTAATTTTGTTGTAGATACATGTTGGACTCGCTATGGTGCTAGAGTACCCTATCTGCAAAAGCTTGCCATTCGAATCCTCAGCCAAACATGTAGCTCCTCAGGATGCGAGCGCAACTGGAGTGTATTTGAAAAAATACACAACAAGAAGCGCAACAGGTTAAACTTAAAACTTAAAATATTCCAAATTTCCAATTAATTTTTTGAATTCATTAAACAATATTTTTTTTATAATTATTATTTTATGATCTTTGTACAGGTTGGAGTCCTAACGACTTAATGACATGGTCTACGTCTACTACAATCTTCGATTGTGGGTGAGGCAACTTGAGGGGATACCTGATATGGATACCATCTCATTGGATGGGATTAACACCACTGCTGCATGGAGGGTTGAGACCGAGAGGCCTCTCATGGAGTGTACCGATGATAGGTTAGAGCAAGAGGTAGTGGAAGGCGTAAAGGATGAGGAGGATGAGGAGGAAGAGCAACAGGAGGAGGAGGAAGAGGTGACACCACCTACCCAGGCTACCCCTTCCACCAGTAGAGGACGTGGTCTACCTCCTCTAGCTCCTACTTCTTCAGCTTCTAGAGCACAACAGAGTCTACTACCAACTCCAGCGACATCTACATCTAGAGGGAAAGGGAAAGCGCATTTTTTCGCAAGAGGGGCAGAGGAAATCAATAGTATTAGTTATTTGGTTCATTTCATTGTATATGACATTATGACACATGATATGAGATACATTATTATATTTTTTGTTGATATTTTGAGGCTGAGTTGGGACTCAGGAGTCAGGACTTACTATTCGAGATAGGATTCACTATTATGTGTGATGTAGCACTAGAAATGATATTACACATATTATATATTAGTTCTTTTATCATATTTATGTGTCAATGTATTTATTTTATGTTGTAGATGCTTTAGATTTTAAAAAAATTGAAAAGAAAATGAATATTTTTGTATTTTACGATTTTTTCCCGATTTTTACCATTTTTTCGATTTTTTACCCTCACCGATTTAATCTTGATAACGATTTTTGCATCATTGGTTTTTAATGGAGTTCTTAAGTCTAAACTTAGGAAAATTAAAATATTAATGGGTATTAATTTAATTGTGGGTGAAACTTCTAGAAAAATATGGAGATCAAGTCAAATCGATCTAAGCCTTTGATTAGGAGTTAATCTAGGTTATTGGTTGTCCAACAGAAAGATATAAGAAGGGGCTTGATGGTCATTTAGAAAACACACCAAGAGAGATCAAGAAATCGATTTTCTGACGTGAGAAGTTCTCAGGGGGGAAATTCGGTTGAGGAGACTTCTTGCAGTTGAGGGGCAGGGATAGCTTCCGGAGAGAGTGATTTTCTCAACCGGAGATTCATCAGTAGAGAGTAATCCAACAGTGGCAACATTGAGCAAGAGGGGGTGACGCAGAGCCACGCAAAGGCAATGCAAAAGCCAAGAGGGAGTTCGAAATTTGAAGAGGGAATTTGAGTTTCAGAAGCCGGGAGCTGGGGTGTGAGACCGGGAGGCAGAAATTGAATCTCTTGGGCAACAAATCAACCAGCTAGAAGTTTGACGCTGTCCCCAGAGAGCTTGACGCTGAGCTGATGCAGATACAGTGCAGAGGCAGCCAGAAAAGCTCGGGGCAGTCATTCTGGGGCTGGATCAACCAAGATTTCCAGTGATAGTGTGAGGTAATCTCACAATTCTTTTTGCCAGTGTTTCTCTCTTTGTAACTGAATAACGCTGTGAGGTATTCAGAGATGCATTTAGAATTTGCTACTGCTTAATAATAATAAACCCTTAGAGCTGTTGCACCGGTTTTCCTGCATTGGGTTTTTTTGGGGACATTTGTCCAAAAATAATGGTGTCTTGTGTGTTTGTATTTCCTTGCTCAGTTTCTATGTTTCAGAATCATATTTAATTTGGTGTAGGTTGCTTCAATAATTTGCTTCAATATTTCAAGAAGAAATCTAAAATAAGTTTGTAATGTAATTTACAATCTAGGTGAAGAAGATTCAGCTGGTTGCAGTAGGATTCCTGAAATTGTTAAACTTAGGAATTTTCACATTAAAAAATCTAGAAGACTTGGATTGTAAAATAATCGATTCAGGATAAAATATAATATATTGAATAATGTATGAAAGTTGATTTTGTTCAGTTACAAATGAGGGCCCCATATAAATACTAGGCGGGTTTCCCTCTCATGAATGGTCATGTCCTAACTAACAAAGATGTCCTTTCATAATTATTAACTATACTTATTATTTATTTATTGATATATTTATGTTCATAAAATTTCCTTTTTCCTTAGAGATGCTTTGGCCTCAATGAATTGTTAGAAAATCGGAAAGGAAGAAAGATTTTCTTATACTTGATAATTACTTATGAGATTCTTGTTTTCTTATTAACTTTCTTATGTTCTTCTTTTATCTTGGTTGATCAAGCAATTACCAAAACAATAACATGAAGATCAAGAACACCAGATGTAGGCGGACAGCTGGGGGAAAACCCAGTGAACAACTCTTCCTTCAATAGTTTTCCTAAGATAATCCAAGACTCTTGACTTAGACACAGACTTCCTCCATACCAAGTCAGCCCTTTCCTTTTTCAGCAGATGATCATTTTCCAATATTATCTTCGACCTAGATGCAACAGTAGCAACAACAACACTTCGATGTAGTAGTATCTTCGACCTAACAACTTCGATCTTAATGCAACAACTTCCATCTTGATGCCGTACTTCGACCTTGATGCCGTAACATAACTTCTTGATGCCATAACAAAAATTCCTGATACCGTAGCATAACTTCTTGATGTCGTAACAAGACTTCTTGATGCCATAACAAAACTTTGACCTTGATGTCGTAGCCCAAAAAATCACACGTTTTGAGACAGAGAGATAACCAAAAACCTTTGATCATGCAATTTTCCTTCTTCCACTGCAACTTCGCACTTTTTTCATGACTTCTTCTAGGAGATCAAACTTGTGTGAGTGATTGTCCTCCAAATGAATCGAACCGCTCCAATATATAGGCGACTTCTGGTGAGGCCGAGTTACCCTTCTTGAGGCCGACTTGATATGGAGGTGACAAAATTCATTTTTGACTGGAATTTTTTTTTTTACATGATTCAAAAGCCCAAGAAGGGTCTTATTAAATGTACAATGACTCTAATGACTCATCATAAATCCTAGAAGTCCTCAATTGGGACTTTGACGTAAAACATGATGACCCAAACATGAAATCCATGTTTTAATAAGTCATAATAATAATAATAAAATTTTCTTTGCATTCTTTTTCATAAGTACATTACATAATGACTCAAATACATTTATGAAGACCAAACCTAGTTACATTCTTCAACACTCCCTCTTATCTAGGGAGTTATTCATAACAAGTACAAGGAAGATCTCAAACTATATGAACTATGAAGAGTTTAGGCACCACAATGCCATGGACCAGATTCCTGACCAGGGTAATCTATTCAAGGCCTCCAACAATTTAGGCACTCGCAGTGCCACAGACTAGATTCCTGACCAGGGCAAGCTATCCAAGTAGGACTAAGATGGACTAAAGATTTCAACCTCACTAGGTACCGTCATGCTTACTTGTTAACCATCAACCCAGGGATCTAGGTGCATATCTGAGGTCAAAGCTCTATGGCCAACGACAACCTCCCTATTTCAGGATCTAGGCATCAACACAAAGTGTCGTCCAGATGTCCTCCTAGGCAATGTGTTTTACACACAAAGCCTCAACGCTCTCGATTATTCCAATCGGTGTCAAATCCTCGAACAAATGGATTGATAACAAATCTCTCTTGTGTAACCAAAATGCTATCAAACCTCTGAGAGATTTACTTGTACACACACAACCCCAATTAGTAGCAAACTTTCAAATGTACATAAGTAAACACAAACCTCCGGGGTCTTCGAGACAACTAATGTTGCTTCTCAATTTATCATAGTAGGACTAACAAACGAATCTTGGCAGAAGATTCATTAAGCACACATTCTTCCTTTCCTACTTCACGTGCAACAACACATTCTACGGACAGATCCCACTTTTCTTATCTCAATAGCTCCTCAAAATGCATTCTCCAATTTTCTTCTTTCAAGGTGTACATCATGACTATAATATGCCCTCCCTCCCTCTAGTCTAGTGCATGACACATGAAGTAGAGAACCATATCCATCACTCCCTCTTAACCAGGGAGGATCTAATCATTCCTATACAAGGAATATACCCAAGCTCCCTCTTAACCTAGGGAGATCAACTTCTTTTCTACGACATCAGAGAATCTTTCATGGCTTCCATCCTTCTCATTAGAGTTATCATGACCATCATCATCCATATAACTTTCTTCATCATGCTTATCAAATGAACATCTTCACCATCTTGAAGATTATGTACCTGCACAACTTAGATAGCAAGTACAACCAAATATATAGAAGCATGAAGTTAACCATATCAGAATCATATAATAATGAAGCATTCGACATTAGACATCAAACACCTAAATTTAGTTAGGTGTATCAACAACAAGAAACACATACTTTTATACTTCAACTATATGCTAGGGTTTTAGGCATAAACCCTAGATTTCATCATCAAGACTTTGAGCACCTCAATCAAGAGAACAACCTTCATTAGATCGAAGGCTTCAATATTTCTTCCAAAGGTATGACACACAAAATATTGCAAACCCTAGAAGCAATTCAAACAAATATAGTTCAACAATGTATCTAACAACTTTATAACTCATATGTTAGACTTTCACTAGAATTTAGTGCAAGATCCTAGATTTCATACATGAACCATTGAGCTTCAACAATCAAACATCAATTTCAGATTTCAACAATCTTTCATAAATTTCAGATTATCACACTAGCCATCACATATTTAGAGAATTGAGCTTCTACTATGGTTTAGTTACAAAACCCTAGAATTCACAAATACTATCATCCTAGAGAATGAAACTTCGACTTTGGCTTAGTTTCAAAGCCTAGAACTGATGACCATCAACAATTAGGTCAACACATATACCTAGGCTTACATCATCATGCACAAGCATATCATAACATGTGTTAGTCAAACCCAATGTCACAAAAATTAGACATATAATAGACTTGATCAGACTAGGGTTTCGATCGGACAAACACACATATACCTAGGATTTCATTCCTAGGACATTATCTAAAATAAGGGTCTTCTACTAATCCTTAATGATCTAGGGTTTCAATACAAAACATAGCAAACCCTAATTTACCAATACTTCAAAGGTTTGGGATTTCAGTTATCACCATTCAACCCTAACAAGTTAGGGTTTTCATAGCCACACTAAAACCCCAAACATGACATCATCAAAGCATCAACCATTTTCTTTAGGTTTCATCAATAACCCTAAGTAGGTTAGGGTTTCACACATTATCATCATCATACCCTTAAGTTAGGGTTTTACCGAGAACCTGTTTACGGTTCCACAAGAATAATCAAGGATGTGAGGAGGGTAGATTTATCTAATGATGAATAACCCAATCAAGAATCTTTATGATTCAAGAGTGCTAGACACAACAATGTTAGTAATGTATAATAGATTACCAAAAAAAATGAATGTAGCTTTATCATGAAGATAACAAAGCTTATGGTCTAAGGAAAATCCTTGAGTATTCAGTAAGCCTTTCCTAAACAAGGAAAATATGAATAGAAATGTGATTAGTATTTAATATAAACAAACTTAGATAAGTAAGGGAAACCAAATATAAAATATAAGACAAGGAGTAAGGTACTTATCTTTGGAAAGTGGTTAGGGATCCCTCTTAATCCAAACTCGAGAGATACGTAAAGGATAGAGTCCCTAACAAATAGGTCTTTGACTTCAGATCCTTCCATCTTGTTCTTCTTTGGTGAAACTTCTTCGGCAAAGTTTGCTTGATCCTTGTTCCTCCTTTTATTCCATGGATTCTCAAGACAATCCCTTTTATAGTGACCCATCTTTTGACATCTATAGCATTGACCCCTTGGACTTCTTGAAGGTTCCTTTCTTCTTGTGATGAGCGGAATAGTCATTAGAGATTTCCTCTTCTTCACTCTCATTGTTGATTACTAAAGATATTTCGACTCCTAGACTGCATGCATTCCATCCACTATTATGGTCATGTTCAAAATCTTTGTTTCTCTAAACTTTGCTTTCATTGCTTCACTTGATTCATCTGTAGGCTTCTTTACTTTTTCTTTGAGTAGATCGAAAAATGTATTCTTTTCGAGGATTAGATTTATCCTCTTTTTCCATGACCTGTAATTTGATGCTCCTTCTAATTTGTTTCTCCCTTTATGGAGTTAGAATTTGTCTTTGAAGGTAGTAAACTTCTTTCCTTGTAAGGTTTCCTTATATGATCCCTTTCTCAACTTCTTGAGATTCCTTAGTCTTCTTTCAATAGATCTTCAACCTGTCTTTTTCTTTCTTCTTCACCTTAGTTTTGAAACCATGTTAGAAAATGTTAAAATTGGCAACTAGGGCCAAAATCCACATGGGTCATCGTATTTATGACATCTGATATTTTTCTTGGATTCCTCTCTCCAAGAGGTGTAGGATTGATCTAAAGATCATCCGATTTTGACATGTAAAAATGAAGATATGAATTTATTTATATTATGGACAAATTGTCAAGGTCGACCATCAAGCAAAACAAACATTTTAACCCCCAACTCATCCTCAACGTTGCATATAAAATGAGGAGACCTCCAGTCATTCTTTCATCATCTCATCTCAACACATCTCTCTCTCCTCACTTGATTGGGTATGCAAATCTGACAGCTTTCTCTCACACGTGTGAAGGAAAGAGGACGTTTTCTGTTGACTGTGTTGACCAGCATTGACTAGCGTTGACCGAGCTGCAGGGAGGCTTTCTAGGGCTGCATTGACCAACGTTGACTGCGGATTTGAGTGAGGAAATTTTGTTTGGGAAAGCCGCAATTCTAGGCACGAATTCCAAGGCTATTTGACCCCTACATTGACCAGCGTTGAGTGTCCTAGGGCTGGCCGCAAGGTTGACTTCTATTGACCAGATTTGAGTGGACATTTTAGACTATTTTGGGTTGTTTGGGTTTGTTGTTGGAGGCCAAAGTTGATTGGGTTTGACCGAGCTGCTTAGAGGAAGAATTCTTCCCTGTTTGACCAATGTTGACTTTTCTGGTTAGGGCTTTTCTGCTGCTGCCATAAATGATCAGATTTGTAAATTTGTACCATCTTGCTCTGTTGAACTATTGAAGAATATAAGAAGAATTGATCAAGGGTTTCCCCACATCGGGGTTTGTCCCTGGCTGGTGCCACATCTTGTGTCTTCTTGTCTTGGCTTGTCTTCTACTGTTTATGTTTATGTTCTATCTGCATTTTACTATCATGCTAATGTGATTGCTAAACTGGATATTAATATTGGGCTAATAAAGAAATTGAAGTAAATTGCTCTTAAGCATAGAAATACCAAAAATTAACAGAAAATCAGAAAGGGAGAAATATTTGCTTATACTTGATAATTATTTGTGAAATTCTTGTGTTCTTATTAACTTTCTTATGTTCTTTTATCTTAGTTCATCAAGCAATTACCAAAACAATAGCACTAAGATCAAGGACATGAGATGTAGGCGGACAGCCAGGGAAAACCCCCAATCTTGGGGAAAACCCAGTCAACAACTCTTCCTTGAATAGCTTTCCTGATATAATCCAAGATTTTTGACTTAGACAAAAAATTCCTCCACACCAAGTTAGCGCTTTCCTTTTTCAGTAGATGATCACTTTCCAATACTGTCTTTGACCTAGAAGCAACAGTAGCAGCAACAACACTTCGATGTAGTGGTATCTTTGACTTAGCAACTTCGATCTTAATGCAACAACTTCTACCTTGATGTCGTAGTTCGACCTTGAGGCCGTACTTTGCCTTGATGCCGTAACAAAACTTCTTGATACCATCACATAACGTCTTGATGTCGTAACAAAACTTCTTGATGCCGTAGCCTAAAAAATCACACGTTTGAGATGTTGAAAAATGTAACTAGGTTCAGTCTTCATAAAATGTATTTGTCAAAAGAAATTTTACTTTTATTACAAATTACAATGACTATTAGTCAAAATCCCCATTGAGGACTCCTAGGATTAATAAAGAGTCAATAGAGTCGTTGTATATTTTATGAGACCCTTCTTGGGCTTTCAAATGATGTAAAAATAATTATTTTTAAGTCAAAAAATATATTATGTAACCTCCACACCAAGTCGGCCTCAAGAATATCAAGTCGGCCTCAAGGAAGGCAATTCAATCTCATTGGAGGGTAATCAATGAATGAATTGAATTGATTTACATGAGCAAATGAAGCTCAATAAGTAATACAGAGATATTTACAGAAATAGAAACATCAAGTTTCTATTAGGAAATAGAAACAACCAATTTCTTCTAAGAAACTGCTAAAAAGATAAAAATAGAAACAGCTAATAAGAATGAGAATTAAACACTAAATAGAATTATTCTAATACCCTCCCTTAATGCTCAATCTATTTACAACACCAATAGACCCTCTGAATTTTACAAACTTATCAGGACCAAGAGGCTTAGTGAAGATGTCGGCGGGTTGCTCCGTTGTGGGAACATATCGTAACTGAACGGATTCGTCTTCAACAAGCTGGCGAATGTAGTGACAATGGGTTTCTACATGCTTTGTTCATTCATGAAAGACTGGATTCTTGGCAAGTTTGAGCACTCCCTGATTATCACAGAACAAGGGAGTAGGACTTGTCTAGAAAACATGCATATCCGCAAGCATACGTTGAAGCCAAACTGCCTCACAAGATGCCTTAACTGCTCCTCGATACTCTGCTTTTGTTGAGGAGAGAGCCACTGCCTGCTGCTTCTTACTAGTCCAGGTGACAACACCGGATCCTAGATTAAACACATACCCAGCTGTAGATTTACGGTCATCAACTGAACCGGCCCAGTCAGAATCTGTGTAACCACTGAGTATAGGATCGGAACTTCGAGTGTACAGAAGTCCATAATCAGGAGTGCCACACACATAACGCAGCACACGCTTCGCTGCTATCCAATGATCAACCTTAGGAGCTGACATGAAGCGGGAAATGTAGCTCACTGTAAAACTGATGTCAGGTCTAGTGGCAGTAAGGTAGATGAGGTTGCCCACTAATTGCCTGAATAAAGTTTCATCCACAAGAGGTGAGGATGACTGAGCTGAAAGTTTGAGCCCTGGTTCCATAGGAGTCGTGGCAGGTTTGCAATCCTGCATTCTGAATCTGTCCACAAGATTTCTGGCATACTTGGACTGAGAGAGAAAGATGTTGTTCTCAGTCTGCCAGACTTCAACTCCCAAACAGTAATGAAGAAGTCCTAAATTTGTCATATCAAAAGTGTTGAACAAATCCTGTTTGATCCCATGGATCAAATGCGTTGAGATGCCAGTAATGATAAGGTCATCCACATAGACAACCACAAACAGAATATCATCACTAGTATGCTTGATATATAGGTTTGCATCAAATGGACTCCGCTGAAAACGATGATCTGTGAGGTATTGATCAATTTTCATGTACCAAGCCCGAGGAGCTTGTTTCAGACCATAGAGTGCTTTGACTAATCTACAGACTTTTTGTTCTTGACCGACAACCTTGAATCTTGGAGGTTGCGTCGTTTAGACTTCTTCCTGTAAGTCACCATTCAGAAAAGCACTCTTTACATCCATCTGATGGACTTTTCAGTTGAACTGAGCTACTAAGGCAAGGACAAGCCGTATGGTACTCATCTTGGCTGTAGGAGCAAAGGTCTCCTCATAGTCAATGCCTTCCTTCTGTGAGAACCCTCGAGCAACAAGGTGAGCTTTATACTTGTCTAGGGTTTCGTCTGCTTTGTATTTCACTTTATAAACCCATTTGCAGCTAATGGGCTTTTTCCCTGTAGGAAGATTAGAAAGGGTCCAAGTGTGATTCTTCTAAAGACTCTGGAATTCAGCTTCCATAGCCTGTTCCCACTCAGGGGTACCCTTAGCCTTTGAATAGGTCTGAGGCTCAAAACTACTGTGCAGTTTAGCCATAAGAGCAAAATTTACTGTAGACAGTTGTTTGCTCTTATGTATAGAAGTTCTACCTTCAAGGAGCTCATTATCTTGGAGATCACCAATGGTTTTAGTCCACCACTTAGGCCGGAGAGTAGAGGAACCAATATCAGGAGGAGATGGAAAAGGTTAAAGAACAATAGGAGTAGCAAGAGGAGGATTATTTTCCGGAGGAAGCTCAGGTAGTGCATCATCAAATACTGATGCTGCATCATCCCTCCCATCAGGTGGACCTACCGGAAGAAGAAAACTGTGAGGCTGATCCTTAGAACACTGCTTAGAAGGAGGAGACTGAAAGAATCCTCTGTCTTCATCAAATACTACATCACGACTAAAGCTAAGATGACCGGTGGCTATATCTATCAACCTATAAGTCTTGTGATGATCACTGTACCCTGTCATCATGAGTTTCTGGCTTTTGGAATCCAACTTAGAGCGCTTAGCAGTTGGAATCCAAACATATGCAACTGAGCCAAATACTTTGAGGTGACTGATCTTAGGCTTACGGCCAGACCAAACCTCTTCGGGAGTCTTCCCCTTAACAGCCTGAGTAGGTGATCGGTTAAGAAGATAGACAGCAGTAAATACTACTTCAGCCTAGAATTTGTTTGGAACATTCATGCGTTGTAACATGGAACAAGCCATTTCAACAACCGTACAGTTGCGGCGTTCGACAACACTGTTCTATTGAGGAGTGTAGGGTGTAGTTAACTGACATTTGATGCCATGAGTATCACAGAAGTTGGAGAAAGTAGAAGAACAAAATTCCCCCTCGTTATCTATCCTAAGAGTTATGATATTATAGCCAGACTCTTTTTCAACTGAGGATTTAAACTTCTGAAAGATACTAAATACATCAGATTTATATTTTAGAAAATACACCCACATCTTTTTATTGAAATCATCTACAATAAGCAAAAAATATTTGCAACCAGTAATAGAAGATGTATGCATAGGACCACAAATATCAGCATGAATTAACTAGAGTACCTTAGATGCGCGCCAAGATTCTCCATCCTTGAATGAAGACCGATGTTGCTTACCAGCTTAACAGGTGCCGCATACTCCCAACTGCCGAGTCTGAATATTAGGTAACCCTGACACAAGTCCCTCCCGAGAGAGCTGAGAGAGATACTGCATGTTTAGATGGCCATATCGCTGATGCCATAGAGTGCTGATGGGAGAAACATGAGCTGCTAGAGCTACTTCTGGAGAATCTCTAGTGTTAAGAAGCCTGTATAGACCATGATCCTCTAGGCCAACAACAACCGTAAGACTAGTGTCCCTGTCGATAATGGAGCACTTGTGTGCACTGAACACTACATCAAGCTAAGGAGAGTTCCTCATAATCTGGCTGACAGACATCAGATTAATTTCCATACCAGGAACATAGTACACAATCAGGAAGATGAGTGTGCACCCACCAGACTAGATCTGAACTGTACCTTTGCCAACCACTGTGTACTCTTCACCTCCGCCGAATACCACTGAATCACTAAAAGGTGAGAAGTCAATAAACCAGTCACGCCTGTGAGAGAAATGGCGTGATGCACCAGAGTCAATGTACCAGGCCGAAGACGGGACATGATCTGAAGACCTTTTAGCCATAAAGGTGTAAAAGGCAGATTCTGTCTGCTCGGAATGTTCTGCAACATTCGCTGTCTGATGGGACCCTCCCTGTTTCTTCTGTTCAGAAGCAATCCTCTGTCGGCAATCTTTCTTCATGTGGCCGAATTTGTGACAGTAATTACATTGCACATTTTTCTTCCTAGCAGGATCAAAAAACTGAGAAGAACCTTTCTGTTGAAAGGACTGAGAGGACTAATATTTGGCAGCAAAAGCATTTTCTGAGGAGGTTGATGAGGCACCACTACCAAACTGTTGTTTCCAACGATCCTGCTGCATGAGTTTGGTGCATAACTCCGGAAACTTCAGATCAACATTAGTGGAGGTAATGTTGAGTGTTTCTATGAAGTGCTCATAAGATTTTGGTAGACTTTTCAGAGTGATGACTACCATATCTTCTTCCTCCATGGTTCGACCAATGGCTTCGAGCTGATCTCGAATGTCTTTAATCTTGTTAAGATGTTCCTGTAAAGACATATGTTCGTCCATCATGATGGAGAACAACTGATTCTTGAGAAAGAAAGCTCTGCTCTTGTCGGATGTCTCGTGCAGTTCCTTCAAATGTTGCCAGATCTCGACAGTTGTCTTGCCAGAAGGAATCTGTGGTAACTGATCATCAGTCACAGAGAGCTTGAGAAGCATAACGGCCTCTCGATTTCGATCATCAAACTTATCTTGATCGATGCCAGCTGTACCAGGATGGAGCTCTTTGTTTAGAACGAGCTGATCAAGATGCCTATATTAAAAAATGGTCATCATTCTCTGTTTCCAGATGTTATAATTTGTGCCATTAAAGCGCTGACTACCTTCCAACATCAGATTGGTTAGCGAAGCCATCTGGATGTTTCCCAAGACACAGAAAACACCAAAGAAATCCGGCACGGATTTTAATGCAGATGTTGGCTGATCCTGGACAAAAGTCTGACAGGTGCTGGTGTAATAGAAAATAGAACCAGAAATCGGTCTGAGAAGCGGGTTCAAGAAAATATATAGCACGATCTTTTACCAAAATAACTTACTCGGCAAGAATCCTCACAGGCTTTCAGCAGTACCCACAACAAACGAAGATACTCAAACTTGATACGTGATACGTGTTACGTCATCTGCCGTAAAAGCTCCACCACGCAGCAGTCTCTTTCACACATCCGCTTGGACTGAGAATGAGAATGAATGTGTACCCCCCCAGCAAGAATTCACGCCTAGCAACACAAGATTTTCCCACAAATTTGTCACTGTTTGTGGAGAAATTGCGGACTGCACGCAGTCAAAATTCAGTTCACCAGAAATGTCATAAAAAAAAACAGTAATACAAGCAAGATTCAATTCTAGGAACACGGATCAATTCCTAATTATCAGCCCCTGCAAACAAACTCAGTCGAATGAGGCCCCTGGAAATCGTATTTGGACTGATAAATTCGCACAGGAATGGATGCCTGCGTTCTGCGAATCGTGACCGTCAATTTCGTTGGCGATTCTGTCGTCGACTTCTTCAAATGAAATTAGAAAACAAGAAGAAGAAGCGTCGGCCTCGGTTAATCGTCCCGGAGAAGCCCGAGTTTACCCTCTGCGTCCTTGTAATCCCGATTTTAATCAAACCTGCTGCACTGAACCAAATACCAATACCACCTGCACGCTGCGGATTATAATAATAATAATGATCATAATTTGAAATTTCTGAAGGGTGCGACAAACAATAGTGAACGATTTACTATTTCCTTCGATGGCTCGAACGCGTGATCTCTCACCAGATCCACGCGCTTCAATTTTGGTAGCAAAAATCACAATGATGTCCCCCGTGCCTGAACCGAAGATAACTGGAAAGGCTTCCGCTGCCACTTTGCGCTTAAGAAACCTAAGCACGTAGCAATGACGAGAGCACCAACAGAGAATGCAGCCGCTCGGCGTCTGCAGACAATCCACAGGCTATAACCGCAGCAGCAAATGGTGACGCCAAAAATAAATTCCTGACTGTCGTGATGGTCATGCTTGCAAACGTAAACTGCACACCGTTGACGTCACGGATTCGAATCACTGTGAAAGCCCAAAAAATAGACGGCGAGTTGTTGCAGTGCAACACAATGGGACGATCAGCCAGAGGATCGACTCCAAAGTATATTCCAGTAATCAAGAAACCCTCGGAGTAGTCAGAATCCGCAGGCGCAAATTAAACAACGATGTCCAAAAACAATTGACGCCCAAAAAAAATTTCAGATTCCAAGAGCAATTTCGAAATGAGCCACAGAATTTTTCAAGCAATGAAAAATTATTTCGAAAGATACCTGTGCTCTGATACCATAATCAATGAATGAATTGAATTGATTTACATGAGCAAATGAAGCTCAATAAGTAATACAGAGATATTTACAAAAATAGAAACATCAAGTTTCTATTAGGAAATAGAAACAACCAGTTTCTTCTAAAAAGATAAAAATAGAAACAACTAATAAGAATGAGAATTAAACACTAAATGGCATTATTCTAATAGAAGGGTATATATACAAGGCAATTTGACTTCATTTGAGCTTCTCACTCTCTCAACCATAGTGCGATCTTTGGAAGCTGGAAGCTAGAAGCTTGGACGAAGGGCGAAGTTGAAGGAAGGGTCCAAAAGGAGTGCGAGTTGGTCTAGGAAAACTATTGAAGGAAGAGATTTTCACTGGCTTTTCCCTTAGATAAGGGTTTTGCCTTGGTAGAGTGCCTACATCTTGTGTCTTGTGTTTTCGTGATCTTCATGCACACATAATTTGATAATTGCTTGATGAAAGATAATATAACAAATAATTAAAAGAAGCCAACATAATTCACAAGTATCAAGAAAGAGAAATCTAACCCTAATCCTACTAGTATTGATTTCTCAACATATGAGAGAGAGATGACCAAAAACCTTTGATCCTGCAATTTTCCTTCTTCCATTGCAACTTCACACTCTTTTTTCATGGCTTCTTCTAGGAGATCGAACTTGTGTGAGTGATTGTCTTCCAAATGAATCGAATTGCTCCAATATATAGGCTTCTGGTGAGGTCAAATTACCCTTCTTGAGGCCGACTTGGTGTGGAGGTGACACAATTCATTTTTGACTCAAAAATAATTCTGTTTACATGATTCAAAAACCCAAGAAGGGTCTTATTAAATGCACAATGATTCTAATGACTCATCATAAATCCTAGAAGTCCTCAATGGGGACTTTGACTTAAAACATGATGACCCAAGCATGAAACCCATGCTTTAATATGTCATAATAATAATAATAAAATTTTCTTTTCATTCTTTTTCATAAGTACATTACATAATGGCTCAAATACATTTAGGAAGACCAGACCTAGTTACATTCTTCAACATGAATATTGATGAAAAGGTTTGATATCTTTTTCTGTCTCTTAATGTCTTTGCGTCTTTCCTAAGTTTTGGAACTGTCATCTTTGATGATACAAGACAATATGAACTTCTGAGTGCTGAGCAAAATTGTTGAACTGAAAAATGATCTAACCATCTCAATTCAATCTTTTGTGGAACCTTGCTAGCATAAATATTTTTTGGAACATAAGTCCGTTGTTTATGTCTGGGGTAATATTGATATGCTATCTGGTTGAGATGCCTGCTGTTATGATCGGGATGTCAATAAGGAGTTCTTCTGAACTGATTTCCTCTAATCATTCTTGTGGTGATTTCTTGATTTACTTCAAGTACTGATGTTGCTAAGTTGATTATGGAATCTTAAATTGGAATCTTCATCGTTTGTTTTGGAATATCTGAGTATGTTTGGACTTTAATCGGATTGACATCTGTCTGAGCTATGAAATTAATGAGGTCTGTATTTGTTCCCTTCTCCACAGGTTGGACTTTTTTACTTGAAGAATTCGATGCTTCCATTTGGTTAAGTTGTCTATTCTTTCTTCCAACAACTGCTTATCACTCTTAAGCTTCTTAATTTGCTTAAGTAGATTCTGATTATGATTTTTTAAACATGAAAGTTTTGGACCTTTTCAGTTGAAGACTTCGATGCTTCCAGCTGGTTAAGTTGTCTATTCTTTCTTCCAACAAATGCTTATCACTCTTAAGCTTTTGAATTTGCTTAAGTAGATTTTGATTATGATCTTTTAAATGTGAAAGTTCTTTGTTCTCTGGATTGTTGACTTTATTTTCATCTTTTAAACATCTAATTTGTTCTAATAACCTTCGATTAAGTTTTTTTAAGCATAAATTTTCTTCTTCTTTCTTCATTAGATTCTTTTTGAATTCTTTCTCGAGATATTCCTTTTCTTGTTCTAGTTTTTTATTATAATATTACATATCTTTTGTTTTCTTGACCTGCGCAAGTAAATTTTGACTGTGGTCCTTCACACGAAAATTTTCCCTGCCCTTTTCATTTGATTCTTTGTAAAACTTGTTTTCAAGATCTTTATATTTCTTTTCTAATATCTTCTTACTTTGTTGAAGTTTTAAGAGTTCGTCCTTTAATTTTTTTATTTGTAACTACGTATTACCTTGATAGTTTTCAATAATAAATAATTTCCCACATATCATACAACAACGTTTGTAATTTTAAAGAGTTGAACGATATTTAAATTTTATTTCACAAAAACGGCATTTGGTCCAAAATGTTGACTTATATACGGAATTCATTTTTTGCTCATTTATTTTTGAATTACCCATTTTTTATAGCTTGACTTGGGCTTAGGGTTATTTTTAATCTACTTAACTTTAAAAATACTCCCTTTTATAACTTGTAAAAAAGCATAATTTGTAAAAAAGCATCGTTTTCTTAAAAAAAAGCTTTGTAAATGAAATGATATTTTAAGGTCCACGAGAATAAAAATAGTCTATGAGACCATTAGTTCCCTGTTTTTTGCTTTTTGCAATTCAGTCCTTTTCCGATTCAAATTGATGATTCGCTGACACAACCTTCCAACAATCCCCTCGCTAAAAAGACAATGCCAAGAAACTGATTCTAACATGTTCTCATAACTTTCTTTGATGTCTTTGAGTGCATCACATTCCAAAATGAAATGTTTTTCCGATTCCACAACCCCAGATGTGCAAAAAGTACACACCCGTTCTTCCCAAGCTTCTTTAGGCCTTTTCCACTGTCCTGTTTCACACCGAAGTTGATGTGAGTTGGTCCTTAATTGAGCAATAAGAACCTTTGCCCTCCACGAAATGCTAGCTCAATGAACTCTTTTTGTTGTAAATCACACGTAGGGTTGAATTCCTCAATGTAATATTTCTTCTTTCTACCCAACTCTTTTCCCCATACCTTTTTATGAAACTTCTCCATAACAAAATCCTTTAGCTCTTTGCTATTTGTGGGATAGTCATTGAGGTAGATATTCTATTTTTGCATCCATGTGTAGTTTTGTTTCATCAATCTTTCTTTCTTTCACTGATGCCTTCATTGAAGATAACATTATGCCATCTACCTACTCTCATTTGTTCAATTCTTTTTAGGTAACTTATGAGCCGCACCATAGTAATTGCTTCAATGGAAGTTGATCTTGTTTCACTCAACATTATCTCATAAGACACTGAACTTTTTATTTTGAACTTGCTCATGATCAAGCGTTTTTGGATTTTCTCAATTTGTTTCCATTTTGAGACAGGAGTGCTTCTAGCCCACAATTCACACCCATATAGCATCACTGGACAAACTAGGAGTCCAAAAAGCACTTTAATCATTTTCCAATCCCATAACTCTGCCTGTTTTGAAGAGCATATAATGCTTTCCACCCTCCTAAAATTCTCTTCTTTCTGCAGTCCTCCCAATTGAGTTTGTTGTTGAAATCAATCCCAAGGTACTTGTACTCATTTACTTCTTCAAGAATGTTGTCTTCAAATAAGAAAGTATGTTGGATCTGCTCCTTTTATTAGAAAAATTCATTATTTTGCTCTTGCTAGTATTGACTTGCATCCCCACTGCGCTACAAAAATGGTCAAGGGCATATAAGTGCATTTGCAATCCATGGGATGATTTAGAAATCAATACAATATCATTAGCATATAAAAGAAGCTTTATCACAAACTCCCCCAACCGAACACCATCTCCACCTTGCAGATTTAGCCACTCTTCCAATTTATCAATATATAGACCAAAAAGAGTGGGGGATAGAGCGCAACCTTGCTTGACTCCAATGTTACTTTTAAAGCTTTCTGAAATACCTGTTGAGGTTCTAATTTTGACTTTCACTTTTTCATAAAGTCTATGGACAACGGCTCTATAATGCACAGGAATTTCAAGTTTTTCCATTCTACACCACAACTTATACCTAGGGATTGTGTCAAATGTTTTTTTGAAGTCAACAAATGTTAAAATTGCCAACTAGGGCCAAACTCTATGTGGGTCGTCTTATTTATGGCAGTTGATATTTTTTTTTGATCCCTTTCATCGAGAGGTGTAGGATTGATCTAAAGATCATCCGATTCCGATAAGTATTTATGAAGATATGAATTTATTTTGATTATGGACAAATTGACAAGTCGGCCAGCAACTTATGTAGGCTTAGAAGCCCAACAGTGATGTCTATTCAGCCTCTACGTTTTAGTATAAATAGAAGAGGACTTGAAGTCATTTGTCCCACACATATACTCTTCATGTGATCTCCTCCTCTCCACATATTTGGGTTTTGGTGAAGGAGAGACACTAAGAGTATATGCTGGCCTAGTATGATGCCCTAGCCGCAATTTGATGATCTAAGCAGCAAAGGAAGGCACTTATATGCAGTGTAAAGAAGCCCTAATCCGTTGACTAAAGGAGGCTCTAATTGCAGTAGAGAGAGGCCTAATCCACAGCAAGGAGGAGGGCCTAATACATAGTCAAGGGAGACATCTAAACGCAGCCCTAGAGAGGAGACCTAGCTGCTGTCATAATGAAGCCGTAGCTGCAGCCATAGCCACAGTAAAGATATGCCCTAGCCGCAGGCTTATGAGGACACCTACACGCAGAAAAGAGGAGACTTATAAGTAGCATAAATAAGCCTCTATATGCTGTTTAAAAGGCTCAATCCGCAGATGAGAGGAGGGCTAATATAGGCCCTAAATGAAGGCCTGAAGCCACTGTCTATTGACCCTATACACAACAAGAAAGAGACTCTTTATTCGCAGTCAGAAAGAGGATCTATACACAGTCCTAGAGGAGACCTATTTACGCAGCAAGGAGATATATATGGGACCTTCCATTTGCTGTCTAAGGAAGCTCTAAAAGAGCCCTTGCCACAGGTCTGAAAGTCACCTAATCTATACGTTGTCTGGTCACAAGCCAAGAGGTTTATGTGCAACAAGAAAAGGCACCCACACGCAGCAAAGGGGAGGCTTCTATACATAGCAATTGTGGGTACCTTAAGATGCTATAAGGAAAGACAACTAAAAGTAATCATATCACAGCGTAGAGGGTATATCCTTATGCCACATTGTTGTAGGTGACAGCGTGACCCATTTGAGATCTGTTCTGGGCATGTTGACATTGTTCTTGAGGGGCAGAACTACAATGAAGAAAGACCCTTACTAGTCACCATGTTATGCATCAAGTGACTGTGTCTGGTGCAGCCTCAGAGAGAAGGTAAATCAAGTCTGTCTAAGAAGATCTCTCAGGGGAAGATTGGAAGACATCGTTATTCAAGGATAAAGATAGTTGGGTACTGTGTGTAGACCTTACTTGCTGTCGGGCTAGGCCATAGGCCATAGCCAGCAACATAGATTGTGTTAAGGGTTGTACAAACTAGTCTTGCAAGTATGGCAGTACTGAAACCTCAACTTGGATCATGACTGTATCAAGGATGAGAACTGAAGTTTGATGCACCAGCTCATATAGCAGTGACAACTAGTACTGTGTGAAAAGGACAACATTCTGGAAGATGCAGCATGATTGGATGCAGTATGGTGATGGGATCACCTTGAAGAAATATGCCGTCACCTAAGTTTAGATCTGCAGTCCTTTTCATCAGATCTGCAACCTCATTATGTTATCTTCATGGTGAAGATCTATGCTCTTATCTTGTCAAGTCAAAGTGTTGACTTGATGTATATGTACTATCTCTCTCTGTGCTGAACTTTTGAAGAACATAGAAGAAGAATTTATCAAGGGTTTCCCCACATTGGGGTTTGTCCCTGGCTTGCGCCATATCGTATGTCCTCTTTTCTTGGCTTGTCTTCTGCGATTTATGTTTATGTTCTATCTGCAGTTTACTTTAATGTTGATGTGATTGCTAATCTGGAAAAGGTCTTGAGCTAACTGTGAAAATTGAAATAAATTGCTCTAAGCACAGAACATACCTAAAATTAACATGGTTTCAGAGCTGAGGTGAAGACAATGCCCAAGCAAGAGTGAAAGAGCAATCATCGAAGACAGTTGAGAAAGGACAACAGGATCAGTGGATTCCTCATCCCTCTTCAAAATTCACCGAGGGTGAAGTCGAAGCAGAGAATATTATCAGAATGGCGCAACGGAAGTTTCTGATGGGCTACCTAAAGATCACTTTTGGGAAGTCTGGATCTAAGGGTGGAAGGAAAGGTAAATGCCTTGGTTGCAATAAGTTTGGCCATTATGCGAAGGAGTGTTTGAATGGCAGAGACACATCTCTCGATGAAGATAACAATCATTCCAGGGACATCTTCAAAGATCAAAGGAATGACAGGTAATGCAGGTCATCAAGGAAATGGCCGACTCTTCAAAGAAAGCAAGGAAGCCCAACATTGAAGAATCAAATGTTGTTTTGATAAGATAAAGAAGCGTTATCTTGTATTGGCCCTCTCCTTCAGATTCTTTGGGAATCTGGGTTTTTGATTGTAGTGCTTCAAGGCACTTCATCGAATAGTAGGGTGCACTCTCTAATTTGGTAGAGATGGAAACAATCGTGGGATTATATTTGGAGCCAATGCCACCTATCCTGGAAAGTGTGTAGGGAATGTTACCCCTCAATTGAATGAGGGTAACTCGATTCATTTACATAATCTCTTTTATGTACCTGATCGCAAGAAGAACTTGGTGTCCATTTCAGCAATGGAAGTCGAAGGTTACAAGGTGGCACTCATTGATGGAAAGGTACGTGTTTGAAAATAGAATTTTCAAAGATGTTTTTGAGTTCAGGGTTGTATCAAATTGCAGAAAGTCCACTGGGGACCATGTCCATTGACACACAACACCGGAGGTCTGTGAATCAGATAGTGACAGGGATGCCTGAATTCAAAAAGAGCATGAAAGTACATGTCTGAGATGTACCAAAGGAAAATCTTACAAGGGAACCATTCCCCTCATATAGTAGGTCCACAGGTTTGGAACAACCCGAGGGGTTTGAGATTGATGATCAGGAATCTCACATATGCAGGTGGAAGAAAGCCCTCTATGGCTTGAAGCAAAACTCCCCGGGCATAGTATGGGAGGATTGATAGCTGTTAGATGAAGTTGAGATTCACTAAGAGTGAAGCCAATCCAAACCATTGTTTGAAGGTTGTGGATGATAGACCTCTCATACTAGCACCTTATGAGGACGACCTATTTCTAACAGGTGCAAACCCTCTCATTTGCAGAAGTAAGAGGGAGTTGGATTCCAGATGTGGAATGATAAACTGCAAGCTTGTGACTATCTCGAGGATCTTAACTTTCAGAAGTTATATGGTAGTGATGTCGGCCCAGATTTGGGAAATGCCTCTGAGTTTCATAAACTCATTCGCGTTGATGTTCTTGGTGAACTTCTATCCAGACATATGTTTTGCAGTTAGCATGGTGAGCCCATATTTGGTTGAGCCTCACTGGATTGATGCCAAGAATCTTCTGAGATCTTCGGGGCACAATCTCTCATGGATTGAGATACACTGCCGGAAATATGAAACTGCATGATTATTTGAATGCTGACTGGGCAGCTAGTGTGGAGGATCACTAGAGCGCTTCTCAGTGCTTGTTCTCTTTGGATCTTGCTTCGATATCATGGATGAGCAGAAAGAAAAAGTCGGTTTCTATAAGCATCGCAGTGACCGAATATATAGCTACGAGTATGATCTCATGTGAAGCTGCATTGCAGAAGCTCTTAAGTGAGTTGTTTGTACACATGATGAATACCACTGTGATTTTCTGTGACAACCAGAGGTGGGATTCTATTATTGAGGAATCCCGTATTCGATGATTGCTCCAGCAGATAGACATCAGATACTGCCTTATCTGGGATATGGTAAGTCGATGGGCAGGGAGGCTCCATCACATTCAGACTGATGTACAGGTCGTAGACATTTTTTCAAAGCCCCGGGGAAAGGTCAAATCCATGACTTTCTCGAACAACTTGGAGTCGTTGAGAGACCTTTGCAAAAAGGTGTTGTATGTTGCATACATTGAGCTCTGGGAGCTCTAGGGTGCTTGGGGTACTTATTGGAGCAACATACGACCACAAGGTGACTCACCCTCCCCTGGTGGTGCGCTATGAATTGGATGATTAGTTCTCCTGTGGGCTAGGATGATTTGT
Organism: Pinus tabuliformis; assembly: GCA_031772625.1. NCBI lineage: Eukaryota > Viridiplantae > Streptophyta > Pinopsida > Pinales > Pinaceae > Pinus > Pinus tabuliformis. The sequence goes on from CM062818.1 coordinate 893,441,236, forward strand.
TCTCCATGGCGACTGTGGAACAGGATGATTCGTTCTCTTGTGGGCCAGGATGATTTGTTCTCCGTGGCGACTGTGGAACAAGATGATTAGTTCTCCTGTGGGCCAGGATGATTTATTCTCCGTGGCGACTGTGGAACAGGATAATTCATTCTCTTGTAGGCCAGGATGATTAGTTCTCCATGGCATCCACTGGACAGGATGATTTGTTCTCCTGTGGATAGGATGATTAGTTCTCCTGTCGAGGCATCCTACCCATGTAGTCTGGGACTCATGGGAAGTACCTCTCATCTGATCAATGAGCAAGGAAATGAGGATAGGGACCATAGTAGCTCTATCGATGGACGCATCATTGTATCTACTGTACTCCTTATGCTAAGATGACCTCCATTGATCTGGGATCAATGATACTAGTTTGGGACCAGTGAGAGTAGTACACACTTTGAGACTAATTTCGGGTCAGTAGAGGACTGGTCTGGGACCAGTGAAAGTGGTACACACTCTGAGACTGACTTCGGGTCAGTGGAGGATGGTATGATACATCCTTGATCACTTCTTCTTCTTCATAGTTCGATCAAAGCAGAGCTCAGCAGATTAGAGCAGAGCAGATCAGTGCAGGGCTCTGATGGCAGAGATAGTACAGTCGGACATATGGATCAATGGATGGAGTTCTCCCTAGTTTTGAGGGAGTGTTAAAATTGGAAACTAGGGCCAAACTCTATGTGGGTCATCTTATTTATGGAAGCTGATATTTTTCTTGGATCCCTCTCATCTAGAGGTGTAGGATTGATCTAAAGATCATCCAATTCTGATAAGTATTTATGAAGATATGAATTTATTTTGATTATGGACAAATTGACAAGTCGACCAACAACTTACGTAGGCTCAGAAGCCCAATAGTCATGTATATTCAACCTCTACGTTTTAGTATAAATAGAAGAGGACTTGAAGTCATTTGTCACACACATATATTCTTCATGTGATCTCCTCCTCTCCACGTCTTTGGGTTTTGGTGAAGGAGAGACACTAAGAGTATACGCTGGCCTAGTATGATGCCCTAGCCGCAATATGATGATCTAAGCAGCAAAGGGAGGCACTTATACGCAGTCTAAAGAAGCCCTAATCCGTTGACTAAAGGAGGCTCTAACTACAATAGAGAGAGGCCTAATCCACAAGGAGGAGGGCCTAATACGCAGTCAAGGGAGACATCTAAACACAGCCCTAGAGAGGAGACCTAGCTGCTGTCATAATGAAGCCGTAGCTGCAGCCATAGCCACAGTAAAGATATGCCCTAGCCGCAGGCTTATGAAGACACCTACACGCAGAAAAGAGGAGACTTATAAGCAGCATAAACAAGCCTCTATACGTTGTTTCAAAAGGCTCAATCCGCAGATGAGAGGAGGGCTAATATAGGCCCTAAATGAAGGCCTGAAGCCGCTATCTATTGACCCTATACGCATCAACAAAGAGACTCTTTATCCATAGTCAGAAAGAGGATCTATACACAGTCCTAGAGGAGACCTGTTTACGCAGCAAGGAGATATATATGGGACCTTCCATCTGTTGTCTAAGGAAGCTCTAAAAGAGCCCTTGCCACAGGTCTGAAAGTCACCTAATCTATACGCTGTCTGGTCACAATCCAAGAGGTTTATATGCAGCAAGAAAAGGCACTCACACGCAGCAAAGGGGAGGCTTCTATACATAGCAATTGAGGGTACCTTAAGACGCTGTAAGGAAAGACAACTAAAAGTAATCATATCACAGCTTAGAGGATATGTCCTTATGCCACATTGTTGTAGGTGACAACGTGACTCATTTGAGATCTGTTCTGGGCATGTTGACATTGTTCTTGAGGGGCAGAACTACAATGAAGAAATACCCTAACCAGTCACCATGTTATGCATCAAGTGACTGTGTCTAATGCAGCCTCAAAGAGAAGGTAAATCAAGTCTGTCTAAGAAGATCTCTCAGGAGAAGATTGGAAGACATTGCTGTTCAAGGATAAAGATAGCTGGGTACTATGTGTAGACCTTACTTGTTGTTGGTCTAGGCCACAGGCCATAGCCATCAGCATAGATTGTGTTAAGGGTTGCACAAATCAGTCTTGCAAGTATGGCAGTACTGAAACCTCAACTTGAATCATGACTGTATCAAGGATGAGAACTGAAGTTTGATGCACCAGCTCATATAGCAGTGACAACTAGTACTGCAGGAAAAGGACAACATTTTGGAAGATGCAGCATGATTGGATGCAGTATGGTGATGGGATCACCTTGAAGAAATATGCCGTCACCTAAGTTTAGATCTGCAGTCCTTTTCATCAGATCTGCGACCTCATTATGTCATCTTCATGGTGAAGATCTCTGCTCTTATCTTGTCAAGTCAAAGTGTTGACTTCTGATGTATATGTACTATCTCTCTTTGTGTTGAACTATTGAAGAACATAGAAGAAGAATTTATCAAGGGTTTTTCCACATTGGGGTTTGTCCCTGGCTAACGCCATATCTTGTGTCCTCTTGTCTTGGCTTGTCTTCTGCGATTTATGTTTATGTTCTATATACAATTTACTTTAATGCTGATGTGATTGCTAATCTGGAAAAGATTTTGAGCTAACTGTGAAAATTGAAATAAATTGCTCTAAGCATAGAACATACCTAAAATTAACAACAAAGCAGCAAAACACTTCTTCTTTGTCCTCCCAAACCTTTTCAACAATGTGTCTCAACGTGATGCCATGATCCACTGTAGAATGTTTCAGCCTAAAACCCGCTTGTCCTCTTGCCCTCTTTTCTTTTACTTCTGCCCACTTGCTAATTCTGTCTTCTACCATGCTGCCGAAAAGCTTTGAAAACAAAGGATTGATCATAATTTTTCTATAGTTGGATGGATTATTAATGTATTCACTTTTAAAAAGGGGTATTTCTAGGCTAGTTGTCTAATCTGTTGGGAATCCTTGCTGAATGATGTCGCTGAATATTTTCATGATGTGCGGTGCAAGAGCGTTCATTCCCCATTTTAGATACTCTGCATGAAGTTCAACCAAGTCCTTTGCCTTTCCTGTTTTCAACTTCTTAATTCCATTCTCCACCTCCTGTAATGTGAAGAGCTTTGAATTTTTGTTGATCCTAGGGGGGACTCCGCCTCAGATTATTTCTCATAGAGTTGCCTTGCATATTCAAAGCATTGATTGGCTGTAATATTATTTTCAATTTGCTTCTTCTTTGGTTGCAATTCCTGCCAAAAAAGCTTTGGATTATTCTTGCTTAAATATATTAACTCTTCTCTCCTTGTTTGCATGAACTCATCTTTTTTCCTTTTTAGTATCTGCTTATATAACTTTACATTCATCTTCTCTTTTCCTGTCTTTTTCAAGGTTCTCCTTGCCATTTTGCATTCCTCATCAAACCAAGCATTTACAGGAAAACAATTTGATTCTGATTTCCTATTTTTTGCTCTTTTGCACTTCTCAAGTGCACTTTGGATTATATTTGTTAACTCATGGCTGCTGAAGCATTTGAAATCAGTTTTCTCCCTCTGAATTAATCTCTCTAACATTGTCTTAAAGATAGTACCATTTTCTTGTGTTAGAAGAATTTTGCCCCTTGATAGTGATTGTCGAGAGCATTGGGTTTTCCTCCTATGCTGCCTTTCTTCTAACCATGATAACCTTATAAAAATTGGGTTATGGTCTGATTTTAAGTCCCAAATATGCTCTCCAATACTAACTTCATCTATCTTTTCTATTAAGCTTTGTGAACACATCACATAGTCAACGACACTTGCCCCATTGTATGTGTTGCAAGTGAAGTTCCCAGACTTTTTCCATCTATCTAGACCATTGCACATAATTAAGTTGAATGCCCCACACAGTGTAAGCAACTCATCTCCAAAATGATTGCTAACTTTGTCATCTTCTGAACATCTCACCCATTGGGGATTCTCCTCTTCAGTGAGCCAAATAGGATTGTTATCCTCTTTGCAACAAAGGATGTGAGCTTGATTATTTGTTGTTCTAGCATTGAAATCTCCCACTAAAAGAACTTCTCCTTGCTGAGAATACATGGCAATATCTTGTTTTAAAGCTGCATATGGATCCTTGCTGTCAAGCCCCTTATTTTTGTAAGTTTTTGAGACTTGAGGGGCAAAATAGCATTCTGCAATTCTTATGAGATTCTCATTCTCTAATATTTTCCACCATAAATATTGTTTATTTGCATTGTCTTTTAATTAATTGAATGTGACGGCCTTCTTTTTCTCTCACTACAACTAGTATTCCCCCATACCCTTTGCCATTTTCTGCTACCTTGTTCCAAACTGCCAACTTCAAATAACCGTCAAACACAAGAGTTTTGCAACCATCATGCTCATGAGTTTCCGTGAGACAAATTATGTCTCTACCTTCTGCAATAGGCCCTAACCCAGGTCCCCTCCTCCAAGGGTAACCTCTACAATTCCAACAAACTAAACTTAGGTAGACCTGGGTAAGATTTGACTGCTACGCAGTTTGTATATTAAAAAATGTGAAGGAGCAATTATGATTACATTGTTTAATGATAATTCCTTTTTCTATTTACTTAGCTTGTGAACCTTTTAATACCTTTACTAAGGTTCGATACTTTAGTTCTTAGTTATTTAATTACTTAGGGTTTAATATAATGAGAGTAATTTCAAAAAATGGTCAACTATTCTTTGATTGACGAAAATTTTGTGGCAGTTTAGACTTTATTTTTATGAAAATTTTAACACTAACCTGAAACAACGTTGCCGACTAGTTGCGACATCAATGGCTTCATTTTTTCCTTTTTTTTTGGCAGTATGAGATTCTTGAGTGAGAGTTAAATCTCCAACAAACACAGCAAATGTCTAACCCTTGAGAAACTTGCGTCGAATCCACCAGGCGTCAAATTTTATAGAATCAAAGTGAGTTTTAGTGGCAACTGCAGAAAAAGGAGTGCGACTGTAGCAGAATTTCCCTTGTAACTAAAAGGCAATTGCGCCCGTGGCCCTTGCACCCTTTTGTTTCTTCACAGATCTAATGGCTAAGCCTAGAGTTATGCAATCTGTGGTTCTTGGTGTGCGTCGATGTTTTGAATACTTGGCAAACAGTTCCCTGGCAATTGCCTTTTGGCTTTTCTTTGGAGTGGTTAAATTATTTAATTGTTTTTTTGTTGTGTTGTGGAATAGCTTCTCAAAATTGCTGGTCAAAGGCCTAACTGTGGTCAATGACCAAAATTAGATAAACTTTGAAAAAATAGGATTTGGCCAAAGGATGCATTAAAATGCTCTGATAAGAGCATGACCAAGGGCTGGATTATAAACGAAGCTCTGATCTTAAATATAATGGCCAAACCTGGCACACAGTTAAATAATCCAGAAGACTTGGAATATAAAGCAATCCATTGAGAATAAAATATAATATATTGAATCATGTATGAAAATTGATATTGCTCATTACAAATGAGGGCTTCGTATAAATACTCGGTGGGATGCTTTTTTATGAATAGCCATGTCCCAACTAACAGACATGTCCTTTCGTAATTATTAATTCGTATTATTTATTTATTGATATATTTATGTTCATAACAGATGGTTTCCATATGGTTCCCTTTTTTGGGTAAAAGTAACCAACATTGTACATATTCGCATATATTGATAATTAAAGGAAGCTTTCTTTACTAAAATTATTCATAGAACTCTTCAAACTTAAATTGAGTCTGTAGATAATTAAAATCTCTTCCTAGAAATCTTTCTCGTTGTTCAGATAGTTTGTTGCAGCACACAACAGCATTTTGCAGCAATACATCCACAAGCCTATACAGTAAATTCCTGTGCACTCTCGAGTGTTTGAACTCTTGTTGTCGATGGAAATGTTGTACCTTCATTTCTTAGTCAAAGATGTGGTACATTTCAACTTCAATATGTGCTAAGGGGATCAATTATTTAGCGTTTTAAGGTACTACTATTATGATTAACTTATTTAGGCCATTGTAGTAATGACATGTCTTAAGCCTTCTATGCCTGTGTTACTGGGCTAAAACTTACACCAATCCAAACATAGGCCCTCTTTCCAGCTTCACATGATTGTTGGTGGCTGTCTTTGCAATTAGTATATATAATCAAGGAGACTTACAATTATAACC